>OZ038500.1:37610076-38227576 GCA_964036315.1 Acanthosepion esculentum | reverse complement strand
ATTTTAGTTTAATAATAATATAATACAAAAATGTATTTCCCAATTAACAGTAATAAGAATGAATAATACAGATTAAATTTACAGAAATTAATAGAGAATAATTTGATATTGTAGGGAAACATTTATTTATAAAATATATACTCTTCTTATTTTTTTATTGCTGATATATTGTTTCCATTCTTCACTATTCCAATAAAACTGTTTTACTTCACATTCTTAGTCTTATTTCTTAAATAATTCAATTTTTTACTTTGTATATTTATACAGATTTACCAACAGATTTTCGACAGATTGCCTTTTAACAGCTTCATTTGATATTTTTAAATCAAAGGCAAGTAAAAAAGGAATTCAAATTATACTTCAAATGCATGTCATGAAGAGTAGAGATTTACTGATATAAATATTTTTAGAATGAGTGTGCAGTGTACACACACACAGAGACGTGTGTGTGTGTGTGTGTGGAATTTTTTTTAGTAATATTTAAATGTAATAACTTGAGGAAGGTATTTTTTAAATTAGTAAAATGAGATTTAAGCAGAAATAATAGAACACCTAAAAAATATATATTTAGTTACTATATTATAAAAATTAATTAAATAAAATAATTAAAATGTATTTTACACTGGATGTCTTTCTCTCTGAGTTTGTAGGCTATTCCTTACAATTCACATTATATATAATATATATTTTTACTTATTAGATATTTAATTCATATTAATTATAAATGAATATATACTGAGGAATTATTTAATACTTTTTGTCATTTTTATCAATTCTTTATCCAGAAAGAAGCAATTAATCAAAATGTATAGTTTCATTAAACCTTTTTTTTTTCTTTAGAAGCATTTCAATTTGTCTTCTATGGAGAATCATGTTGGTTACTTTCAGAGAATGCCCGATGTCAGTTCAATTGCATTTTATGCTCTTTAGAAACTTTGACATCACTTATATTGATGATTTTTGCCATTGTTATCAAAATAAATTCACTCTTTATGTAAATATCGAGCTGATATTGCCTTTCCTCTTCTTTTCCAACCAAGCATCCAGGGAATGCTGACTAGCAGGAGTAAAGCAGAAGCATAGAGTGGCCTGAACATCAACCAGCAGAATGCAATGACAGTGACTGTAAATGATGTGGCCAGGAAGACATTCAGGAAAAACAAACCAAGGTAAACAAGTTGGTTTATTAGTGGCACCCAATCAACTGAAAAGGAAAACATTAATGAATTACTTCAAATTAGAAAGAAAATATTACAAAAATATTTTTCATATAGATATTTGTATTATTAATGTATGTGTATACATGCAGATATAAATCCATTAATATTTAGTTGGGCTTCTCTTCCTACAATTTTAAGAGCTAATTTATATCAATTCAAATGTATGTGTGAATATTGTAAGATATTCAGCAATGTGGCTTAACCAAAGAGGGTTATGGATGGAGTGATAAAAGGACATGTCTCTGATATTCAGTAACACATGGTTGAATTAGGTCAGTTCATACTTAAATACACTAGATTATATACCCATGTAAGCGACAGTGGACACAGGGAGTGTGTTGAAACATCCATGTACTTAAGTTATCCATTTTCCCCTATCTTTCCCAACTCAACATAATAAGGTATATGGAAATGGTTAGATGATTTAAAATAAGAAAATTCATTTCTGTTCCATGAAACTGTACTTTATAACAAAGTTCATATGTGCATTCATAATCAGGTTTCAGTTTTTACATAAGTATCTGTGTACATTCAGATTATTCATTTGCAGTATTTCTGCTAGGTGCTCCTTAGGGTTATGACTTTTTGTAAAATAATTGTTTTCCTCAATCATAATTCAATAAATTTTTGTTAAAAAATAATGGAGAAAAGTTTAATTCAGTTTATTTTTCAAAAAATCTCACCCCAACACAAAATTTCTAAAATCCTATATAAGTATATGGAGCCTTCTAAAAAGTTCTGGAAATTTATGATATGCATTTTGTGGGAATATATAAGCATGAGTGTTGGTTGGGTTGTCATTTAGATAAGGCAAATGAGATAAATTGTTGTTCGTGATCAAATATTTTTCTTTTGTTTCAGAGTATAGAAGCTTCCTGATTGAGCAATGCTGATTGATTTGCTAGAAGTAGCATTCATTTTTAATCATAATGTCTCAAAGAAGTGCTTCTACCACAGAAAAAAAACAAAAACAAGATCTGGACAAAGAATCTCATAAGATTTCAAGAATCACATAAGAAAAGAAGAACTGTTCCATGGAAGAACAAACCATGGAAATCAAAAGCAGGATATCATTCAGAATCCTAATTGTTGGAGCATCCATCAAAGGAAGAAAAGAATGTATAAAGGGAATCACTAAAGAAGCAACAAGTTTATGGTAAAAGAAATTAAATTTTCAAAATTTATCAACTCAAGTCATACAAGCAAAACTGGATAAAGCGTTGAACATCTATGATGAATGCGTAAAATGAATGAAATATGATTCATGGAATGAAATTTTTGACATTACAAAAGAAAATGTTGAATAGCTGTGTAGTGAGGACAGATGGTTATATCATCTTCAGATCAAAAGCAAAGGACATGTTGGATATACAACTAAAAAGACTGCAAGTTCCAAAACTATCCAAAAGATGAAAAGTGACCTTGGAGAGAACTTCAGCAACAGTAACAACTTCAACATCTGAATCAGAGACCTAATCAGATTGAATATAAAGAATCTGAAACTTCAAACTTACCAACAAGCAAATGTTTGTCAGCAGTTATTTCTAAAATAGATTGACGGGACAATTTCTCAATCTGGTATTAAAGTAGCTATTAAAGTAGCTATTAAACTTAAAGGATAAATAAAGAAAACACTACTTAGAATATTGGACATTGCATTTTGATGGTAAATTGATGCCCAAGAATATCAAGTGCTTGTTTTGAAGAATGTAAAAAAGAGAAGTTAGAAGCATTGAATCTACTAAATGGAAAAGTGGATACTGTTGTCAAAGGAATAACAGCTGTTCTGGATGAATAGAATTTATGCGAGTGCATAAAGATGATTGCTGCAGACACTATAAATGTGAATACTAGGAGCAGGAATGGGATTGTCATTCAGTTACAAAGACTTTGCTCAAAAAACTAAAAGAACACAATTCATTGACTGCCAACATCATTTTCTTGACAGAGTGCTTGTAATGGATGACAAACTTGGAGGAAAAAACACATTACTCAGGATGGTATAAAATTTCTATTTCATTTAACTCAAGTTTTCCACTTCTTCAAAGAAACTGGAAGGTTTCTTAAAGTGAAGCATCAAAAAATATCTAAGTAATGCAAGATGGAAATCTAAAGCAATACTAGCTCTTTTG
This sequence comes from Acanthosepion esculentum, assembly GCA_964036315.1. Classification (NCBI taxonomy): domain Eukaryota; kingdom Metazoa; phylum Mollusca; class Cephalopoda; order Sepiida; family Sepiidae; genus Acanthosepion; species Acanthosepion esculentum. Next base: position 38,224,224 of record OZ038500.1, on the reverse strand, counting down.
GCATTTATTCTTCTACCAGAGAAAAGAGACTCGCTACTTGAAATTTGTAGATTCATCTTTTACAGATGGGCAGACTGAGCAAATCTACAATGCAGAAGCTAGGTAGCAGCTTACAGGCTCACGAAAAAAGCATTCAACTCTGTGAAAAAGTTTTGGAATCCAGAAACATTGAGACTAGAAATTCCCTAAACAAATCAGTATTCAGAATGGGCAGTTAAATGTCTTCAAGATCTTTATGATGTCTGTAAAAATTTTCACTTTGGGGTGATCTTTTTCAAGAACTGAAACAAATTAATACCTTTTTCATTACTTTTGAAGAAAAGTTCATCAATTTATGACACAGAAACAAAGTTACAAAAATATCATAACCCTAGTGTTCATGTAGGACTTAATGCATTTATAACACAAAAACGGAGAACATTTGCACTTTTAGTTTTGCTTTTTAGTTTTCAGTTTTGCTTTTTAGTTAACTGCAAGTGAAACAGGATAAAGAACAAATTTTCAAGTCTTTATAAATTGTAATCTTCCCAGTAAATTCCAATATGTATCAAAGGAGCATGTCATTAACAATAGATTATTTGGGTCTATATCCAATAGCTTAAGCTAAGTAATCTATTTCATATTAAAATTCCTTAGATCAAGTTTGAGAAAGTAAAAAGTTTTACTTACCAAGTGTGTGGAAAATATTTGTGAGGCAGTGGAAAGCAAAGAAAGCAGTGATAAATCCAATTGCACGGAGAATCCAAGTGTGCATGTTGTTTTCAGAATGTTCTTTGTTAAATATTTGCTGACAAGAAAAATAAAATTCCATTAACATAAAAAGATGATTTTAGATTTTCTTTTAAAAAATTTAAATTTGTTGAAATTTTTTTTATTTTGTTCAGTTTTAAAAAAAGACAAACTACATTTAATATTTCTTTTAATGTTTTAGCAATAGATTTCTAAAAATGTCTCTGTTTATGTATTATTCTGATCTAAAATGTAAAACTATACATTTGCCAAATTAGAATGGGGAAACAATTGTGTCTATCAAACCTGAATTATTATTTGTAAATAAACTGACCAAGTCAAATTGCAAACAAACATAGCATTAGTCCTGAGGTAGAGCCATGAGACATATATCCATAATGAAAAGGTAAAGGTTGATCAAAGGGCTGTCATTGCTCGATTCATATCAATATGCCTTATTAGTTGAAATTCAGTTTCTTTCTCTTAGAACAGCTGCTATCCAAGGCTAAAAACACCCTGCAATGTTAATTCCATAGATGAGTGGGGTAGAAGAGAAAAGATGGTTTCATACAAATATATGAGCTGATCTGAAATGGAACAACTACATCAGATCAATAGCTGCATCTACTGCAAGGAAAGTTGGGTCACTGTGTTGTACCAGAAGGTTTTTCTTCTCAGAGATCATCTTGCACATTTATAAATCTACCATTCGTATGCGCATTAAAATCTGTTGCAATATCTGGTCAGGTACTCCTGCTACTCATCTCGAGATTCTTGACAAAATCCAAAGAAGGATCTGCAATGTATTTGATCCTGACTTGGCATCTTGACTTCAGTTACTTTCTCACCAATGTTATGTGGCTTCCCTCTTTCTTTTCTGCAAATATTTTCATGGCTACTACTCTGAGAAGCTTTTTTTCCCCTGGTGTCAGGACTACTTCAGTTTAAGCATGCTACTATATTGGCATCTAAGTCCAACCATTTTACTGTTGAATTAGTTAAATGTAACTGCAACTTCTACTCCAACAGTTTCTTTTCTTGCACCTCCCACCCGTGGAACTCCCTTCTGTTTCCTTGCTTCACTTATAACTACAATCTTCAAAAATTTAAATGCAATGTCAATTGCCATCTTCTGTCTTCTTGAACCCTGTTAGTTTTTATCCTTTCCTTGGTCACCCCTATACCCAGTCTTTTCTCTCACCTTCACTCTCTGTAACCCCCTGTGTACTAGTTGCATTCATGCCTTGAATTTACTTCATCAATTCCACACTAACAGCCATTTTGGTACCAACAATAAAACAAGCATTTTTAAATAAAAAAGCTTGTAATACAAAAACATTCAGAGAATAATTATAATTTGGAGGAAATTACGAATTTATTATTTCTGTCTGAATTTCTGGAATGAGGAGTTATTATTTACATTTGGATTAATGGTCTCATGTTTGTTATTGTTGTTATCATAATGATTCAGCCTTTGGAATCTTTTAATGAATGAATGAAATTGAGGCAAATGTAACAGAAAAAAATTAATTTTTATCTGTACTATATATTCCCTGATATGGTAAATTTAGAATATTGTGTGAATATATATATATATATATATATATATATATATATATATATAATGTAAATATAGCCTGAAAACTCTTTAAAGGGATTTTCAATGTTGTTTCCAGATGTCTAGTCTTTTATTTTTATGAAGTAACACATAACACATCCAAACTAATAGTTAAATTTTCAAATAAAAAAATGCTTTAATCTTTTTTGCAAATTAGACTGATGATAGAAAAAGTGAAAAATTGTTGCCTTACCTCTGGAGACCATTTCCCAATATGGAGTAATTCAAGTGTACCCCCAGCCTGTGTCTGGTAGTGAGCTAATTGGTTGAATATCTGGCGAGCCACAACACTAATCTGAAAAAGAAATGTAGATTCAGTTATTTTTCATGAAAAACCGTGATGAAGTTGTTTGAATATACCAAGTTAATTCAGCAGTGGGAAGACTGATACAATTCTGTGTTTTGAGAAAAATACAACTAAAAGAGTCAACAGTTGAAATCCAATAAAATTATTGCTGGTAAATTTTTGCTGTTGATTTTTTTTTTTTAAGCGTATCACCCCAAGCAAGGCTGGAGGCCACTATCACGCAAGGGGTTATAGAAGGGTTGGAGGAAGAGCAGATAGGAGTGGTAAAGGAGAGGATGTGGAGAAAGACAGTGGATCGATGAAGGCAAGGGGGTTACAGAAGATTTGGAGTGAGAGCAGATAGGAATGAAAGGTGAAAGGATGAGGAGAAGGGAAGTGGATAGATCAAGGCAACTGGAGATGTCGATTGACGTTACACTTAAATAGTTGGAGATTGTATTTGTCAGGGAAACAGTAATAGGGAAGGGAGTTCCACAGGCAAGATGTGCGAGACATGAAGCTATTGGAGTAGAAGAGACGTCTACATCTAACAGTTTCAATGGTGAAGGGGTGGGAACGGGATGCCAGCCTCATAGGACGTTTAAATTCATGAGGCCTAGGGACAAGCGAAAGCAGCTCCTTGGAGCAATTACCGTGAAAGTATTTGTAAAAAAGACAGAGCGAGGCAACATCGCGTCTGTGAGAGAGTGACTGCAGACGAGATGACAGATCAGGGCCAATCACATTGCATATCCGTCTCTGGATCTTATCAAGAACCCTGAGGCAAACAGACCATATATGGCAGCAATACTCCATGCAAGGGCGAATGGTCAATTTATAGACTTGGAGGATCGATTCCGGGGAGAAAAATTTCCTGGCTCGGCACAGGGAACCAACTTTCCTTGCGGTGGATGATGCAACTGACTTGATGTATTTGTTCCATCTCAGATCAGCGGACAGCGTGAGACCGAGCAGCCGCAGAGAGGAGCTCTCGAGAAGTTGGTCTTCAGACATTCTAATGGGATGCAGGGATGGATCCTTGTGGTGGTTAATAGAGAGCAGTTTTGAAAGAATGAGTGTAACCCTTTCACTGTTTCAACTTACAATTGGGCCATGATTAATTGAAAATTATTTTCTTTGTTATCAGTGGTAGTTGTAATATTTTCTCAGTTAAAATCTTGATCACTGACCCTGGTCCAGCTCACTGCTGGTGAATCGAAACAGGTGATTGTCCCATGCTGTGTTCGGATTTATCAAATGGTATGTGAGCTCACCCAAACAATTTTTATGGATTTTATCAAGGAGTATTAGATAAATAGCAAGAGCACTGGACCATATGTGACAGCAATATTCTAAGCATGGCAAATGGTAGACTTATAGGATAGATTCTGGAGAGAAAAATTATCCCACATGACAGTGAATCAACTTTCTTGGCAGCTGAAAGAGCAATGGATTCAATATAGCCTTTCCACCTCATGTCAGCTGAGAATGTTAGCCAGAGAAGATGCAACTAGTCACTTTCCTGGAGGTTAGCATTAGCCAAGTCTCTCAGATAATTAATGTAGAGCAGTTCAGTTTTGGAGGTGTTAAAATTAACAAGCCATCTTTTGTTCTAGTTAACAACAGACTGAATGTTGTTTTGGACATTGGCTGCCATTCTGACCTTATTGAACTGATTAGACTTACTATCAAGACAGAAGATAGTAAATAGAGCTGATGACATTGGGAAGGTCATTAATGAATATTAAAAACAAAATAGGACCAAGGATGGAGCCATGGATGACACCCACATTAGTATGAAAGGATCTAGATGAGTAGCCATTCAGGATAACTTTCATTTCATGATTGGATACAAGACTGGATCAGTTCAAAAATTTTCAAAAGAAAAAAAAACTGTAACTCGTTAGCTTGTGGAGAAGACCTATATCCCAAACCCAAAATGTCAAAAGCTACAGCTTGGGCTTCACCATTCTTATCTAGATTATGATAGACTATTTCTGCAATTATCATAAGTACATCAGCAGTTGACCTGGAGAAATGAAAGCCATATTGCTTCTCTGCAAAAAGGCCCTGCAATGAGAGATGCTTAACAAATTCAATTTTTAAAAAACTGGAACAACAGATGATATCTTCAAGCAGGCAGGAAAGCAAGAGGTAGCAAGGCATTATACAGTTTATAGAGAACAGCCAGTTTGAGAGCAAACTTCTTAATGACTATTAGAGGGATACCACCATGCTTTGTGGAGATCAAGGTTAGAGATGATAGCAGATATAATAGAAGTGATATGCATATCACTCAACAGAGATGCTGTTCTATGGCAAGTTAGGCAGGTACTAAAGATGTGTCAAGAGTAGAGATTAAGAGGAATTTATGAGCAAAGCATCAAGCTTTATCAGAAGATGTTAACACCTCAAATTGATTAGAGAGAAGACCTTACACTTATTTAATACACTATGACAGAGCCACCAGTAATCACAAGAGTCAAGTTGTTGGATGCAATGTGGTGCCTCATTCTTTCAACAAACAGATTTAGCTCAAGAGCTCATTTACTTTTATAACAACGAATGAGCATCTGTTGTGATGGGAACTGTCATACTGGTATAGACAAAAATAGTGACTCCTGTGTGCTATAACAGTTGAGCATGCTGGTGTAAACCATGGAGAAGATGGAGGTTTCACCTGGTATTTCTTAGAAAGAATGAAAGCATCCATGCTGGCTTTGACCCAAAAGGGAAGCTCAGTAGCTCAATTCTCAATTTGAAAGTTAAAGATGTCAGTCCAAGAGGAGTTACAAAGAAAATCAAAGAGTGATTAGTTCCAATCATCATGCTGGTAATGGAAAAAGGTCTGATGACTAGGAGGTTCCTGCTTAATAGATGATTGGAACGAAATATTAATAGCAAATACAAAGTGACCCAAGATTTCAAGAGGGCAGTGTTGCAAGGAGGGGAGGTTTAAATAATCAAAATTATTGAGTGGAATGCAATTTCATATTTGTTTAATACAAACATTTTTAAGTAATACATATGAAATACTTGTTTCTTTATTGACCGAAGTCTTCAAACTCATAAAAACAGTGACAGTTGATGATACTTACTTCTGTTACTGTGCCAAGCTCAGCATCACCTTCAACCACAGTACCAGCAAAGGAATAACGGATACGCAAATCTCCAATCTAAAAAAAAAGTATTGAAATTAACAAATTAATGAAAGATGAATGCTGATTATTCTCAGTGATATTTTATTAATCTATATTAATTTAGAATAATATTTTGTTAAATCCAGGCTAATATTTGTAATGTTATTTTCCTGATGTCCACTTAATTCATTTTTGGAGAAAATAAAAAGACATGATTAATATTCTCAACTCACAGCATGAAACATAATTATTTTTGTTAAATCATGGAAGTTACCTCCCTTGATACTCTCGTGGGAAAAGGGTACTTGATGGGACCGGATGTGAAGCGACGGCCATACTTGTTTATGTTATTGGGGAACGAGGACTGATAAATAAAGCGTCTCTCCGTATACCGAAGTGTTGTAGTCTTAATTCTTTATATTTAACAATTTTTACTATCAGTTAATATATAATATATATATAAAATATATATAATATATATATGTAAAAGAATGAAAAGAATATAAAGGTTTCATCATGAATGTACAGATTCTGGCTTATTTGAGAATTTTCCATTTAACTTTAGGTGTTTTACATTATTTGGACTATTGTCCTCATCTTTGTCACCATATTTATTACAACATTTCGGCTGTTGTATGCTCCGGCCTTCTTCAGGTGGTTGGAATGTCAAACTGAACCCTTTATTTTGCTCACTGGGGTAGACTGTTCTAGTTCCATGTGCCATGTCTAATGGATGTCAGTTATCAGTTATCTCCTGTTAATTCCCCTCTCCAAGTTCTCCACCGCCTTAACCAGGTATTGAACTCACACTCTTTGGATTCTGTCACTGGATCTAACTAACGACTTTATCCTCTGTACCATGTGTCCTTGAGGCCTGAAACGTTATAATAAATATGGTGACAAAGATGAGGACAATAGTCCGAATAATGTAAATAGTGTACATAATACTTCATCTCAGAAATATAGACAGATACTGAACCATTTATTTTGCTCACTGGGGTAGACTGTTCTAGTTCCACGTGCTATGTGTAATGGATATCAGTTATCTCCTGTTAATTCACCTCTCCAAGTTCTCCACTGCCTTAATCAGGTATTGAACTCACAACTCTTTGGGTCCTGTCACTGGATCTAACCAACACCTTTATCCACTTTATCCTTAAGGACATCTGTGTATGAATTTCTGAGACTTATAAACTTAATGTCTTCAGCAACCATTTTTACCAGGGCTCATATTGCAATTTTTGCTGTTATCATCATTTTTTTTACCAGAGCTCATATTGCAATTTTTGTTGTTATTATTGCTTTTCTCTGGCACTCCTTATTACTTGTTCCCATACTGTATTCATTTCTATGCTTGGTTGGCTCAGGAGATTTTTGTGGCCTAGCGTATGTGTTGATTCCTTAAGTTTATGAATTTTCCAATGATATTCTTTGTTTATGGTTTCAACCCGATCCCACAGAGGGCAGTGATCTCCCTTTTCTCTCCATATGTGGTCAGCCATGCCTGATTTTTCCACTTCCCCTCATGATACAGCTTTTTGGTGTTCCTTAAAGGGGCAGCCTGTCTCCTCTTTATATTTCTTTCTGTAGCTGCACAGAATGGTGTACACACAGTCTTTAGTCATGTTCTCCTCAATGGGGGGGAGGGGTTATAGAGAAAAATAAATGATGATGAGGGGGGGGGGTCAAAAAGTGCAGTGAACACTCGCCAACAGCTATTTTTCTTCTTCTTCTCAGCTGCCTTTGGTTTGGAAACACAATCTGATACAGCTGTGCAGCATCAAGTCCATTGCCATTTGCGTGGATGTATGTGAAAATCATATCTGCTTGCTCACAATATAAATATCCTGCTATTGTTAAATAGAACACTGCTTAGTTAACTCACTACCACAAATGTACATGAATGACAAATGTAACCTAGTCTACATGGCAACACAGCATCATCTACCATAAACTTTCTTTAAACTTAATAACTCAAGAAGGAAGGATTTGCAGACATATGTTTATATGGACTTTTATCCTTGTTTTGGTGTGAGGAACCTGCTCCCAAAGTTTGTAAAAGTATTTTTGATACACCCTATATATATATATATATATATATATATATATATATATATATATATATATAATTATTTAATTTAAAAATGTTAGCAGAAATTAAATTGTGCAAATATTTTCTATTTTCAATTGTTTTGTTATATTAAATATACATTTGTTGTCAACTTTTTCTAGTTTTTAGGAAAATATTTCAATTTTATTGAAATTAGTAAATTTCTACACTCGTTTTCATGCACTGAATATTTAAGTACCTTTTAATATTTGATACTTTCAACAATATTTTAAATGCAATGTCAATCACTAGCTACTATCCTCCTGATTACTCTTTCCACTCATTATTGTTTCTGCTCCTAATTCTTCCACACCCTGTAATCCCTTGTGTCTTAGTAGCTTTACTACCTTGCATGGGGTAATAGCAATAAAAAAAAAGTAATGGGATAAGTGCCTTGGTAAAGTGCAGCAATTTAGCATATTATCAATTCTATATGTGGTTGGAAGATGTTAAGCTATGAAATCTCAATAGCACTTCAAAGTTCCCTGATATTTTGCAAACAAATCTCTCCACCACTTCTCATATTTATGGCCTTGATTTGGCTCATTGTTGGAAGTCTCCGAAATACTCTCTAAATCAATTTTTGGCAACTTGGGCCCAATGGCACAGTACATTATCAAACTGGAAAAAACAACCATTGTTGGGGTGCATGAATGAGTACAAATGATCACAAAGCAGTGCAATTTAAGACAATAGCATAGAATCCATATTTTATCCTAAAGCAGGGGAATATACTCTAGTAAGTGATGATGCTATAAAATTAGAGAAATAAAGAATTTTGTTAGAAATGTTGAAAACTTTTGCATAAATCCAATAACAATACTAATGAAGCCAAATTGTTTACTTTATTTCTAAATTATATATATTTTGATATGTGATTTATGTTCAACAAATGCATTTTAGTTAATTAGAAAAACTCTTTCTATTTTTTGTATATTTACTGAATTCATTTTCTATCCATATACAGGTGGTTTGCTGCCAATATAAGTTCTGTACTATACTAATATCCTTCCCAAATATATCAAATTGTATATTTTATTTATTATGTCTGTAATCTTGTCAATACTGAAAACTGGTCGCTGGTTGTCCTCTTTTGTTGTGGAAGAGTTCTCCGATATATTCTGAGGCATTTTTTCTTTCTCTAATATCAGTGTCCTGTCATTGACTTTTATGCATCCTGTTGATGAGTATGTTTTTGTCTGGTTATTCTCTTATTTCTTTATGCATATCTGCTTTATTTGTGATACTCATTCTTTCTATTTCTGCACACTTTTCATTGAGCCATTCCTCATAAGCTCACTTGTATTTTTTCCTAATTTCTTTATGCAGTGACTTATATTCTGTGCTATAACTTGGCATTGCTTTTTGTCTCCTTTTCAACATATTGAGAATTTTGTGTCATCCATTCCTTTTTTGTCTGGTTTTCATTGGGATGATAGCAGACAGAAAACTCCAAGAACTTCTATGGAAGGTAAGAAGAAAAGTGAGAAGAAAGAACTAAACATCTATTGCAAGAAAACTGAATGTCTGCTTGTTAGCAAAATGAACAGCCCAACATGCAAATTACAAATAGGAGATACCAAAATCAAACAAGTACAATTTAAATATCTGAAGTGTTGTAACAGACAATGGAAAATGTGACACAGAAATACAAAGCGCATTGAGATAGTGAAATATGCTTTCCAAAAACTAAGTATTAAGAAACAAGAAAATTTTGTTAGAAACTAAGAGTACTGAACTCATATCAATCTTCTTATATGTCAGTGAATCTCCTCACAGATAAAGAAGAGACAAGAAGCAACAGAAATGTGGTTCTACAGAAGGACGCTGAGAATACAAAGGACTAAAATGAAACTTTAGAGAAAATGGAAACAAAAAGGATACTTATATTTCACATCAGAAAGAGAGAGTTAAAATTCCTAGGGCACATAATGAGTAAAAAGGGTTTGGAAAATTTGATACTCACAGGACAGATTGAAAGCAAGAGGGACAGAGGAAAACAATCCATAACATACCTATCAAGCTTGTGTAAATGGATGGCAGATATTAGGAGATATAACAAAGAGACAAAAATTTATTAAGAGTTTCAAAGGACAAGAAATTGAGAAAAGCCATGATCACCAACGTCCTGAAGGGACACGACACATAGAAGATTAAAAATATTACAGCTCTGTAAACACAAGATTACCTTACATGTATCCTAATAAAAAATTTTTTTATTAAAATAATGACTTATTGTAGAAAGGTCACACCAAAATTATGCTTCCTATTTTATCATGTTGCTTCACAATATCAGTGTTGGATGTTAATGGTAGTGTATGTTAAAACTTTCAAACAATAATATCATATCTTTTGTCTTGCAGCTGATAAACAATCAGGTAAAATAGTGTCTGATATGAAAGTGTGTAAAGAACAGAAGTGTGACATTGAATTGCTCCATGCAGAAAACACTGCATTCATTAACATTCATTTATGCTTACAGAGACCAAACAGTGGATGTGAGCACATTTTGTCAGTGGGTAACACTTTTCATCAGTGGGAACAGCAATGTATGCGACAAACCATGTTCTAGGCGGACATGCACAAAATGGACTGATCTTGTTAATTGCTGGTAAATAGCCAACAGAGATAACTACGTGAAAAAATAGTGTGTTTGTTCCATCCAATGGCGTCCCCTGTATTTGTAGCTTTCAGAGAAATAAATAGGAAACTACAAACATTAAAAATAATACTGTATGCTTTCATAAACATATACTTTGCATATGTTTGTGTATGTAAATAAACTTACCATTGGGTTGTTAGGATCTCGACCTTGATAAATTTGAGAAATTTCAGGTGAATAATCATCATGTTGAACAAGAAAGTTAGTGGGCAATGGCTTGTAATCATTTATTTGTTTTACCAAACCTGTAAAGAATCAAAATATCAAAAATAATTTGGGAGGTACAATATTATTAGGAACTTTGAAAATACCATTAGACTTACACTTTTTTATTTTGCTTTTATAGTTGTGATCTTAATGTCATTATCTCAAACAAATTAAATTATTGAACAACATAGTTATTTGGTTTATAAAAAATAAAACATTTTTGACATTAGTTTTATTTATAGTATTGTTCCCCTATCTACTGTCATATTTTAAACAATTTCATAATTTCATCCTTGAACTCTTTATCTTTGTCAGGAAAAACGAATCTAAGCGAGTTTTGCTGTTTTCCAGGAACTTTAAATTTTTTTCTTTAAGGCAATAATAAGTAGTAATCCAAAGGCACAATATCTGGTGAATATAGTGGCTAAGTGAAAACTTCCTAGCCAATGTGTCGACTAGCATTATCCTGATGGAATATCATGTCTTTTGTTTTAAATAAATCTGGATGCTTCTTATCAACTTCTACCTTCACTTTTTCTAATTGGTGGTAGCACATGTTTAAATCAATCATTTGCAAGGAACTCATAAAAGGTGAATCCTTCTAATGTAACTAGATGTATATACAATATTACCTTCTACAATATGAGCCATTACTATGGTTAGCAGTGATTGCCTCCATTAACTCTACAATCTCTTACATTCCATATTTTTGTAAAGTATACACTTTTCACTGCCAATCATAATTTGTTTAAAAAAAAAAAAAGGAACATGGAAGTATGATCCAGTGTTTGTCCCCCCCCCCCGATGTAAAAGTCACACATTAAAGTGACTAACCTAATCAAGCTGATGCAAATGATATTCAGTCCTTGATTTGGATATTTTAAGTATGTTAGTTTTCTTTTGTATCAAATGATGTTAATAATTCTCAAATAGTGTCTTCATTTGTTTATTATCAACCACAATTGATTCAAATGTGGAATATCATTTGATAAAAAAACCTCCCATATGAAAATTTGCAAAATACTTTTGACATGTTTACTCATTCATGATACTGTCTACATAAACTACATAAAAAAATATTTTGCAGTTGGGTCACATTTTTACTTTTACATTTCTAAAAAAATAAAATAAAATGGAAATAATGATTTACTCATAGCAAAGGAGAAGTAGATTCATGTTTTTCCAAGTGAACACAACAACTTAGAACAGAATTTGATCTGCTAATTACATTTTCCATACTGATAATCATTTTGCCTTCTTCAACATCCAAAACTTTTATTGACATTGATCAATTATTTATTTTTTTTAAAGTTATAACAAATTCTGTATAATCTCAAAACAATTGTAATAATGTAAAAAGGAAAACATACTATCAGAAAGATAAAAATTTCCTAACTTGACTGGTTTTGCAGTAAAAGTTGCACTTTCAACAACCATTGAACTGAAAAATACAATGAAAAATAATGCTAGAGAAAAAGGATGAAATGAAAACAATAATTCATTTTTAAATTTTTCATCTCTTATTTTTCAGAATAAATTTTAAATCAAAAGCTAAAACGGAGAAAAGAATAATTAATCTGAGCTTAATGTCAATATTATTCTTATTTATTTGAATGCATTTTTACTTTACTGATCACTGAATATTTTGTGATTTCAAAATATTTCTTTAAAATTCAGTGAATCAATATTTGATTTTGTTAATATTATAGTATTAATATTATAAAAATACTTTATTTTGACTTTATTTATAGTTTATAAACACTGATATTTTGAAATATTAATGGCCTTAATATTAAAGTCCAAAGATTTTGTCAACCAAAACTTAAGTCACATAATTATTATTTCCACATATACTTCCAAGTAATGAAGTAATTATAGTTGTGACACCAAGACTAGTGAGAATTTTACAAGTGAAATCTAGAATTGGTAATTGGTTGGAATGAGGTTAACCTTGCAGGTTTAGGTTTAGGTGTATTTTACAGCATATCAACTTCAATGTATTATTTAATGCCAACAAGATTTCTTTTTAGGATAGGTTCGTATGAATAGAATATGTATTCTTTGTAAAAAATTAGTTTGTGGATCAGGTTTCATTGACGTGTTTTTGTAAAGAGGGTTTTTGTCAAGAGTCAAAATAATATTGTAATAACATTTTTTTTCCCAAAAATGTATTGCTGGTATTTTTTCTTTTCAAAAATGTATTGTTTGTAATAATTTTTCAAAAATGTATTGCTGGTTATAACTATTTGCCCATAGCTAGGACCCTAACAGATGCTACCATCCTGGGTGAGAGTTGAACCTGGGAACACCAATTAAGAGGTGGTTCCATGCTCCTTAAAACCTCCTATTCAGAGCCCTTGCTGCCAGATGTAGTTTATTGTCAACCTTGCAGATTTAATGTAAAAAGTCTAGAAAGCTGATCTTGGTAATTTTGATTTTACAAGCAGACCAGAAATATCTTATAGTTATCTGGTTTATACAAATTAAATTTTCTTTTTAAATAAGGTTTGAAAGAAGAGAAAAGTTACATTTTCGGAAAAGAAGCCCAGCTAGTGGTAGTCAGAAGAAAATACTTGATGGATTTGTTTGCCCTGCACATTTAAGAGATTAATGGTGTTTACTGTACTTCATGCCCAGAAGAAAAAATGTGTTGAGTTTGAAAAGTATATTTGGACTTAAGAGGAAAACTGATAAGGATGTTAGGATGTTCTTACAGGTGTGTTATTTAATACAAGAAAGTAATTTTCACCTTAGACTTTCATTGGTTATCTGCTGATATAACAATCTCAGCCTAAGGAGAATAGTGAGAGGGAGGGACCTGGATCAATGAAATGGAACAGTAATAAAACTGAACAGGGAACTGATCAAGCTAAATTTGGGAAGAGTGTTAGAAGTGATTGATTGGGATTTACAGGTCATTAATCATTTATTCTAACCTCCAACCAAACTGAGACATTTTCAATATAAGACATTTGATTTTGGTGCTTTTTGCTAGATGAAGCAATTAAGAACCCTGACCAACAGATGAACCAGCAACCCTTTTCCTCATCTACCCTTGCAAGAAAAACTTATCAAAAGAGCCTGAAAAGAAAAGAATTTCTGCTCACTAAAGAGTCAAGTTGAGGAAGACTGAATATCAACTTTAGTTGCAGGCCTAACACTATAGTTCCCTGTCTGCTACTGATCCAACAAACCAGTGATGGTTGATCATCTGAGAACTGACCTGATAGCCATAGTTAGGAAAACTACAGTGCCACCAAATAGGAAGGGGTTAATATTGAAACTTATAACCCTAACTGAATAAATGTACTGTTTTTGTTTTTCTGTCTAAATCTTTGGGGAGAGTAGATATCATTATTTACGTGTGGGCTATTGTCTTTATCTTTGTTATCATTATCACATAGTTTCAGCCATTGTACCTACCCATTGTGACCTTTTGAAATTCTTGATTGTACAACTTATCCAGATCTTGTTGGATTCTGTATTTTTCCGATTCAAGGATTATTTTGCTAAGTCATGTCCTGGTCTGTTCGGAGAGTTCATGTTCCTCTGATGTTTCCTCCAGCTGTTGTGGAGAATCCTTTCCCTTACGAGGACGTGTACTACTTTTCCCACTATCATGGTTGCTCTCCTGGAGCTGACAGAGGTCTTGATTAATAATCCTGGTAGAACAAGCATTAGCTCTCTACATCTGTATAGGAATGTCAGGTGCCAATTTTTGATGTAGTTTTCCGAACTGCCTGTATCACATCAGGTCTGTACCAATTTGATAATTTCTCTCTGAATTTGTGGGATGAGGAATTATTCATTATTTACATGTGGACTATTGTCCACATCGTTATTGTTGTTACTGCAACATTTCAGCCAAAACATTGTGATAACAACAAAGAGAAGGACAATAGTCTGCATATAAATGTAAATATTGTTTTTGTTATAAAAAGGCATTTTATTTTATTAATTCTGCAAATCACTTTCTTTTTCTTGTGACTGTATTCATTTAGCTTGACAGATGTTTCAACTTTGCTGAAAAACCTATTCAGATCTAAAATCAACACAATGTGGATAGAAAGGCCAATTGGTAGAGAAGTTGCAGAGCAGAGGCTATACATAATAACATTTTACAAATTGAGCTAGTTTGTTTTATTCAAAAAGAATTTTCCAAAAGCAATTCTCTCAAGGAGTTAGAAAAAATTATATATATATAAACAATTATGTTGTCATTAGGGTCAAATTATGGCAATAACAATGAATAAAAGAGTTTGATTTGTCATTTGTTTTGAGAGATGTATTGTAGTAGTTACTTCCACTTAGGGAGTGACTATTATCTGTAGAGACTTCTGGTGAGGAAGTCATTATTGTCTATCTTCTCCCATTGCATTCATCAAATAATGTGAGATGTATGTTGTGAAAAGTGTTATGTATCCAGGGCAGGATTCATCATCTCTCTGGCCACTAACCTGTTTATGGCTCTTGTTGCTAGTCCTACCTCTTTTGTATGCACTTGCTGCATGAGCATGGTCTGTGCCACTCAGGGACACTTTGGATCTCTTTCCTGACTCCTTTGCCTCCACATGCCTGAGAGTGGCTTCTAGGGTGGGGTCCTGGTTTTCATGGTTAAGAATGTCTTGCCGTATTTCAGAATCCTCTAGGTCACATATGACGGCATCTCTGACCATCTGTTCTGTGAAATTTATGGTGTGACCACAAGGACAGGTGCTGGTGAACTTACATGTGTCTGATTGGTCATGTAATCTGGAGTGAAGTTCATGAACTGCTCATCTCTGTCCTGGTACATATTCTGCAGGATGGCCCTGGATACCACAGTATTCTCCTCTTGAACTGCAAGGTGCTATATTGATGCTAAGATGACCGCTTGCATTTCTATGCCAATCTCACCAATACAACGATGGAGGTCTCTTTAGAAGGATTCCTCACAATATTCCATTAATTGGATGCTGGTGTCCCTGTCTTTGATCTTTGCCACCTGCCTGTAGTTGTTCCATCTTCTTAGGAAGTACTGCTGATCTTTGCTTGAAATACCACATGAGATGGCGGGTTGGGTGCTAGTCACCCAGGTTGTGCTGTATGGATATTAAGAAGGGCTATTCTTTCGAAGGTATCCATCATGTCTGGTATGATGTAGTTGCAGTCAGCGATCAGGCATGCAGTTTGTGGCATGGCTGGATGTTATTATAGGTCTCAGATGGGCCACTTACCTTTTATTCCTAAGCAATTATGTTGTCATTAGGGGCAAATTAATAATGAATAAAAGAGTTTGAACCGCCATATTGTTTTGAGGGATGTATTCCAATAGTCACTTCCTCTTAGGGAGTGACTATTGTCTATAGGAACTTCCAGTGAGGGAGTCCTGATGGTCTAATATATTATTCATTTTTAATGAAAAAAAATGTAGGTATTGAAAGATATATTCAAACAGTTGGAACTCACGATGGGTTGGAATGTGATGAATCTTGAAATTTGGAACTGTCTACATGGTGAGTTTTCCATTCTTTCACTGAAAGATTGGAAATCATTATTAGAATTGAAGAAGTAATTCTTAGTACAGAATTTAGAAAACTGGAATTAAATGTTAAACTGATAGTATTTGATTAGATGAACATTATAAGAATAACAACAATGGAATTGGTGTAAACATTTAAATGGAAAAATAAAAGAAGTTAAGCAGCAAAATGATATTTTTGTTTGCGATTTTGCAATTGAAATAAAACTATATTACATCTGGTGATGTAAAAAAGCTTCATGGCTATCTTTATCGATACCAAATTATTTCAGTAAAGTTATATTAAGTTAAATATCTTGAAAGTCATGTGTAGTTATTCATTGGAATAAAAAATAATATTTTTCTGTAATTTAAAAATTTTGTTTAGAATTAAAATATTCTAAGAACAATCTAAAACATCAAACTAATCCTTAAGTTTTGAAAACAGAAAATAAAATATTTAAATACTTTAAATACAAATTAATTAGAAACTTTAATAGTTTTATAATAATTGTTTTAGTAATGAAATGGAAAAATCTTTATCTAATTTTTAATGGTGATTTTGCCATTTTTCATATGCTAAAATTATCAGAGAGTGAGTTATAGAATTTTGAAAAATTTGATTTGCTTAGACAAATGAAATACCCAAGTTCATCTGGAGTTTAAATAAACTAGTCTTGTTTCAATATGATGATATCTAAAATGTAGTCTGGAAAAATGAACAAAAATGCTTATAATTTCATTAAAAAAAGTCCTGTGATAACAGTTATGTTTTATAAGAAACTTGAGATTACAAGATTATGCTTTGTAAAAAACCCTACAAAATAAGATATTTTGTAGGGTTTTTAGAAAGCTTGTCAGTCCTGTAGGATAGGTTGCATTGAATTATTCAACATATGCAATTATTTTGAAATATGTTTGAATAGCAAGTCCAATATTTAAAAAAAATAAAATAAAAACAACAAAACAAATAAAGAACATGGTGAATTTAGGGTTTGCAAATGTTAAATTTAAGGGAAAAAAGACTTTGTACTTACAGTATGAATACGTGATTTCTTTTCTTATTTTGCCATTTTCAACAACTTCACTGAACAAACAAAAAATATTTACATTTTTTTCAAACATTATAAGAAATAAATTATACAATTGTTATGTATGATAAAATCATTTTTATATCTTTTTAGTAAGACATCTGGCAAAATATAGAAAGTAAGGGCTTCTTAAGTAAAAGATATTTAAAAGTCATTTAAGATTTTTTATAGAAAAGCTTTAAATATTTGTGTAGTCTTTAAAAATTATGAAAAATGTTTTGATAATTTTTTTTAAAAAAATAATTACCAAAATTGAGAAATTATGTCACAATTCAAAAAAACTTGCAAAATATTAGCCATTTCAATTTTATGAAAAATCTTTTAACATAAATATATTATATTGTAACAGGATATGTAGATGCCACCCTGACACTGAAATCTCTATGAGAACTTACAGCAATATTTGTTATAATTAACTAGAAATTGTAACAATGCTTCAATTCCATGATAGAAAGCTAGAAAAAAAATTTAAATTAGTAACACAAAACAATAAATATAAAACAAACAACAATGCATGCAAAAGGAATTACATGTGTAAACAAATGAAAATAAACATTAGAACAAGTTATAAGACAAATGTGTGTGTGTGTGTGTTTATAACAAGCATGTGTGATAGACACATGTATAAGAGAGTTCAAAAGTCAAAGGAGGACCAAAAAAGCAAATATGCCCTGTTAGCAGTGTTCCTATTTATATATGACCACTTCTGAAAGCCAGAGCTAAAAGAGAGAGATAGAGAATATGGTTGCCTATTTAAAGAATGCCCTCAAGTGGTGTTTTGGCAAAGCCAAGTGGGATAACCCACAAGATCAAATGGAGGGTATTACTGGGATTTGAAACTCTAATTTAACCAGAGTTTAACATAAATAATAAACCATAACTTGTCAATCACCGTCAACCAACCAGGGCTACCGAAATGGAAATCTTAAGGTTTGAGAATTACCAGGTGATTCTAAGATTGTATTTTTGAAATCCTTTAATCCCATTCATACAAGTAGGTTTAAATTATTACCAAATCAATATCTCATAAGAAATAAATTCAGTCAGAAAACTCTGGGTGTGTGGTAGAAGCCAGTGAGCCAGAGTGGCTTGCATCTGGTGCAAAGGAAAGTGTCTTACCTCAATGTGCAGCATGTGACATCGGCATTTTGTCCCTTGAAAATGGCATTAATCACACATGTTATAAATGCCTTAATATTGTGAAGTTAGAAAACAAGGATTTTTCATCGTATGCTGGGATGGTTAACTCATTATGTGAACTTTTAAAAAATGACGAGATTTCGAAAGACTTATTCAAATGTCTAATATTTGATCAGGGACTAACAGCTCCCAAGGACAAGGATATCAGGTTGCAAATTCTTACAATTATTGACAAAGATAAGATTACTTTGCAAAAAGTTACTGAAGAGTGCCAGCGTTTGATTAACATAAAATGAGACAATACTCGTAGAGAGGAAAAGAATGTCTTCAAAGTTCAGTGAGTGAAAGCAAAAAAGGCCCCAAAGGTGAAGAATAAAAAAAAATGTGAATGTTGCGGAGGATTTAATCACACAAAATATAATTGCTGGTATAAAAACAACATATATTTTGAATGTGGTTGTAAAGGCTCCCAATGCTATAAAAGAAAGAAAAAGACCAGTGAAAAAGTGAATGGCAAGAAAAGAAAGTATGTTGATGCACGTATAAATTGACATATGGTAACATTTCTTTTGGATTCAGGTTCTGACATTAGTATAATTGACGAACAGACATGGAGAAACATAGGTTGACCAAACTTGACTGACACGAACAAAATTGCCAGAGGTATATCAGGAAAAACACTCAAATTTAAGAGTGAAATTAAGTGTAATGTTTCATTTTGTGGTAAGACTTTCATATCAAAAGTCTACATACATAAAGGGAACAACTCCTGCCTTTTTGGCATAGATTGGATTGTACTATTTAATTTATGGGAATTGCCTGTAAACTCTTTTTGTAATCAGGTAAACACCTGGGAAAAAAAGAAATTAAAACAGACAGAAAAATTTGTGCATGATTTGAAGGACAAATTTCCCAGAGTTTTCTCTGAAGGATTGGGTATGTGTTTGAAAACAGAGGTAAAATTTGAGATAAAAGAAAATGTTACACCGATTTTCAGACCTAAAAGGAACGTTCCATTTTCTTCATTAGATTCTATTAACAAAGAACTAGAAAAATTTGAAAAATTAAATGTTATTTCAGGAGTGGATCATTCAGATTGGGCATCGCCTACTGTGTATGTTAAAAAGAAAAATAATAGAATTAGAGTATGTGCAGACTTTTTGACTTGAATGATTGTGTAAAAGACCACAGTTACCTGCTTCCCTCACCCAAGGACATTTTCTCAAAATTAAATGGGGGTAAAATATACTCTAAAATAGATTTGTCAGATGCATACTTGCAAGTCAAAGCCAACGAAGAGTGTTCCAAGTATTTGACAATTAACACACATAAAAGACTATTTAAATTAAACCAACTACCATTTGGTTTAAAAGTTGCACCGTCACTTTTTCAACAAATCATGGATACAATGCTTGCAGGGTTAAAATTTGCCATTGCTTATCTGGATGACATGTTGGTGAAAAGTAAAAATATGGATGAGCATAAAAGACACATAAGGACTATCTTCAAGAGAATAGAAGAATTTGGATTCAAAGTGAACACCGAAAAATGTGAATTTTTTATGGAAAGAATTAAGTATTTCGGGCAGATTGTCGATAAAGATGGCAGAAAGCCATGGTGGGGAGAGAGAAGGACTGTAGATAGGCAGAAAGTGGAAATTAGAGATCTTTATGATTGATTACTGTAACTAATGATATCCCACTATTGTGACATGTATGTAGAAGAAATAAACCTATTTCTTTATTTAAAATGAAACAAAATTGTTGTCACTGTTGTGTGTTGACATGTCTCTCTCCATAACCAGAATTTTGCAAACAAGTAACCACTGACACAACTGTTACTGATAGCAATCAACTGATTATCAAAATGGCCAATGAGTATGCATGACCTTCAGTATTAGTATTATTGGTACAAAATATAAAAGGTGTTATTTGAAAGAAATACAATGTGTTGTGAATTGTTTTATAGGTTAGTGATCATATTTTAAAATAAACTAAGAATTATTAGAAAACATATCATTGATCCATGAATGTAATCTTTAACTGTTAATATTTTATATAAGTATCAACATAGCAAAACATTTTTTAAATTCAGAGTTTCTTTGTAATGTCTTAACCAAAATGTGAATGTTTCGCTTATAAAAATAACAAGAAAAAAAGATAAAATGAATGAAAATATGAAAAAAGAACTTACTGTTTAGAAGTATGTTCTACCCATTGATACATTTCTACAACTCGTTTCAATTTAACAGCATGAATAGCAACATTAAAGTATGGATCAGTTACAACCTGCAAAAGAGAATTTGAAAAACTTAAAACTTAATCAAAGGATGATTTTCATTGTAATATGTACACATACAAAGTGATGATGAAAAGTTCTTAGCCCAATTTATTTTCCAAAATATTACCAAATGATCATCCAAGATTTTTTTCTAAATATCTATGACCTTATGTCTCCTTTCAGGTAAACTATATATTCTATCATAAAAGAATGCTTCCAGTTTAATAAATTCTTCAAAGAATTTTTTGATATCCTGAACTTTTTGAAAGTGTTGAGCAGATAAACAATATTGCTAAGAGCAGGACAATTGTTAGTCTAAAGATGCATTGTAATGGTCTAGGTTGCAGAAATTCATTAAAAAAAAGTTCCATTTAATTTTAACCAGAGAACATTTTCTTCAATAGATTGCATTTAATTTAAAATGTTGAAGGCTGTCCTCTATTTTCTTTGGAAAATCTTCTCAAAAAATTGGGCACTAACTGACCAAAAGAGTAGATTAATTTCAATTGCTGTCATTGCTCTTTTTCAGTGTTTTTTTGAGAATGATAAAATTCACAGTGAGTAACAATTTAGGAGATGGAATTTCCAGACTGTATTGAATACAGAACAATGTTGCGATAAAAGCATAAAAAATGAATTCCTTCCTAAAAAGCAAGAAATACATTCAAGAATATAATCTCATTGCCAAATACAAATTGTAATGCATGACTTTTGGTTTAACACCCCCAAAAATCATAGTGTTTGCAGTTATATGAAAATAAGTTTGAAACAATGAAGCATATACTGGTTTATTAAGAAATATATTCTTTTGGGGTCTATTCCTTTGACGTCATATTGCTTTTTTTTCACTTGGTCTGACAGCTGTAGTGAATCTCTTCTACCAATATATTGTTTCTGTTTTTGCGGTCTCTTTTGCCCACCAACATTGTGAATGGAAACCAACTCATGCTTTGCCAAGATGTCACAATATCAACTACTTCCTTTATGCTAAGGAACAATTTTGTATCCACATTACAGTGTCTTTGACAATTCATTTTCTTCAAGTTTTTGCCATTTAAAATCATTTTTATGTGGGTCTCTAGTAGAGTTGTATCTTATTCAGTTTTGATGTTCAGCGGTAAAAGTCCATTTTTCTTAAGAGATATGTAATCCCAATCAATATTTTCAGATATTTACCGATTAAACATTCAAACTTTTTAGATACAAAACACAACAATTGTTCTATGGCAATGAGATTATATTCATAAATGAATCATAAGGTATTTTTCAATTATTGAATCACATCTTTCTTGGCATGACAATAAGTAACAAGTAGGAAATAACAACTTCATTTCTTCTTATATCTTTCACAGATTGTTGGAATTATGTTCACATTAATTGAAATCTTACCTTTAACTGCTCCTTTTATTACGGAGAAATTTGACATTTTATGGGTTTTATTTACATCCTCTTTCAACTGAAGAGATAGTTCATGTTTACACACACAGATCAATATTTCAATGACCAAACATTAGAATTTCTTGTTTTATTTTGCAAAACGATTAAAGAAACTTGAGAAACAATGTGACAAGTGTGTTGAAATGTGAGGTGATGTCTACTCTAGGCCTTTTTTACTTCTTGGTTGGTTGAGGACCTTTTTATTATGTTCTCATATATATATATGCACATATTTATGTACTTCTTAAAGCACAAAAGCCAACTTAGATAATAGTGACCTTTACAGCAACAAATGAAAAAATCTGTTAAAATAAGACTTACTTTATCTGTACTGATGGGCCCACTGGCATACACAAGCTTGCCATTATTTTCCTCAAAAGCAACTTCAGTTGTATCAAGTAGAATCACTTTTGATAAACCTTCATCTAAAGATTTTGCCCTCATCACTGACTGGCCCTAAAAATAAATCAAAAGGCATTAATAGAAATAATTGTAAAAAGAATAGATTAATCAATAAATAATTTCCAAAGAGTAGTAATTGGGTGATTCAATGATTAGAAAGACTATTTTGTTGCCTAGCAACAGAGTAATGGTCTTTCAGCTCACTATCCCTACAGCTCTTCCATTTTCAAAAAATTTGATGATTGCTCTAAAACTGAACAAGTCCAATTACAAGCTTGAACTCACAACCATGCATGCATCAGGGCACACTTTTTTTTTTTGCAAATGAAAGCAACAATGAATTTCAACCATAAAGAACTAAAGGTTTATTAAGACACCACAATGGAACAGCAAAAAACTACCCCAATTTTTGAAAATTGATAAAAAATCAGGGAATTATCCAATTTAAATGTAATTTTCAGAACTTTTTCCTTAATGAATACATTATTTACTGACTAGGTTATTTTATTAGAAAACATTGTAAAAATACTCAAGGATCAGTTACTACACCATTTTGATACAATATGTTTAAAATTGGGGTTAATGACAAATATTTTTTATAGTTGTATAAAAGAAAAATCCCTAACAATATTATTGCAGTAAAAATCTTTTGCAACATTGAATCATAAAATCTTAAAAATTTGTCCTGAAACATTACAAAAATAATTCAATAAAATTCAAAAAATAATTTTTGTTGGGAGTTGGTGCTTGCATAAATTTAATAAAACATTATTTGCTTTTAGATTTAACATGGAAAAAATTACAATGAATAATTATTTTTGAAAAATTTACTTGTTAGTTTTTAGTGTGATTTTGAAATTCTTTTAATTGCTGATGATAAAATAAATCTTTTTTTATTAAATAAAGATGTGTTTGAAGAATAAAAAAAAATGTAAATTTTGATGCCATTTTTGCATCAGTCATATTCCTAAAAGAATTTTATTTTATTTATTTTTGAAACAGATTTTTGGGAGTGTGGATGAAAGACCAAATAGGGAGTAATTCAACAAATCTGAATTACTCCCTACTGGCTAGACAAGATTAAAAATAATTATATATGATATCTGAATGTTATGACATTGGTAACTGAAAGAAAGCAAATATTCTTAAAATAGTTAAAATGACCTGATTTGCTGCAGAACATCTAGAATGCATTTATTACTATATAAATTTACATGTTTTTATTATTATATAATATTTTACATATTTTTTTTAATATTTTTATATTAATATGAAAATATTTCTACTGAGTTTCATAAAGAAATAATTTTACTACCTCTTTTTGGCAAAGTACTAGAATCTCTAATCAAGTCTGAATTGTTTAAGCAGGGTCTTATTCATATAAGCAATATGGTTTTCACTTCTCTAGGTTAACCATGTTATAGACAAGCGTATGGTTGCAAGACAGAAATATGACAACAGCAGAAATAGATTTACGTGATTTATTTCAATAGGAACGTGTGGTTTTGGGACAGCTACCTTGTGGTATAGTTCATAAGCTGGCTGTCGATCTGGGTTGATCTCTCATAGTAGTTCCCACTGGTTGGCGTGACGTTCCTCCTGCTGACTGCCCAAACTGATCGTGACAGATCTCTTCCACGGCCTCCTGTTGACTGCTTTGTACTTCCCGGTGTGACCCTTTTTATGGCTTAACGGGCTCGAAAAACGATGCGAGTATAATTAGGAGGGAAGCATTTTTATTGGTCAAAAAATAGAAGCACTTTGAAATATCATTTTATTTTTTGACCGGAACTCGTGCGTTGGGCCTATGCGTAAACGACGATAATGGTCATTTTGTGACGGGGCCTTGTGTATGTTAGTTTATTTGCCTGCAAATCAGCCGAGATATGTCATTTTATTTCATAACAACCAGATATATTAACAGTTATTGCTGAAAGAGTCTATGAAGTTTTAGATAAGAATAATGAAGCTCAGACTGTTGCTTTGGATATCTCAAAGGCTTTTGACAGGGTTTGGCATGCTGGTCTCCTTCACAAGTTGAAAAGTTATGGTATTTCTGCACAAATTTCTAATCTGATTCAGTCTTTCTTATCAAATTGTGAAATGAAAGTTTTCTTGAATGGCTACTCAAGATATTTTTGCATTAATGCAGGTGCTACTCACTAGTTCTATTCTTTGACGTATGTTGTTCCTAATTTTCATTAGCAACCTTCTTGATGATACAGCTAATTACTCCTCTTTTAATGCTAAGTATAATCAGTTGGATAAGGTCAAATTGGCAGCTGTTCTCAATCTGTTATTAACTGAGGTAAAAAATGACTTGTTAATTTTAACACCTCCAAAATGAAACTGCTCTCTTAATTGTCTGAGTGAACCTTTTTTGCTTTGCATATGGCTACCACATCTAGTCTGGTGTTCTCACTACATGTTTAGAGAATCTTGATGAAATCGAAAGAATTTGCAATGTTATTGGTCCTGACCTGGCATCTCAGCTTCAGTCACTTTCTCACCACTGTAATGTAGCTTATCTGCGCCTTTTCTATAAATACTTTTCTGTATTTATAGAAAAGGTGCAGGGAAGCAACTTTACAGTGGTGGGAAAGTGACTGAAGCCAAGACACTAGGTCAGGACCAATAATATTGCTGAACTATTAGTGGTTCCTGTGAGCTATAGTGGCAGAGCATACTGCTGTGAACCATGGAAAAAATTGAGGTTTCACCTAGGAGGAAATGAAAACATATATGCCAGCTTTGACCCAAGAGTAGCACATTTCTCAATATCAGTTCAGGTTAGTTCAAGAGGTGTCTTGAAGAAATCACAAAGTGAATCTCAATCAGCGTGCTGGTAATGGAAAGAGGTCTTAAGAATAAGGGGTTCCTGTCTAATAGATGACTGGAACGAAATATCAATAGATACTATAGCATGATCCAAGTTGCCAAGAGGACGGTGTTGTGTGGCGTGACAAGAACTAGGAGAGGAGATAAGGAATAATAAAGTAAAGAAATAAGTTGCTCCGATTTATTAGGGAATCAAATAGTGAAATTCATGATTTGAGCAATGGAAAAATTGAAAGTCTGAACATCAATAACATTAGATTGGTCAAGCCACCAAACACAAAAATATTTGGAGATGAATGAATAGAGAGCTCCATTTCAATTCTATCAGATATTTTATTTAATATATTGCAGTTTTGAGAAGAGGGATAGCAATAAAGGAAAAAGAGATAACTAACAGAGTGTAATAAGGAAAGTTGAAAACACATGAAAGAGTTGTCAAAGGACTCAAGTGACAATTCCCTTACCAATGGAAGATTATTGCAGATATAAACACCAAATTCCTTTTCTCTCTCTTTAATCATGTTTTTCTTTTTTTCTCATATTCTCTCACACTCAGTAACCACTAATGTCTTGGTGGCTTTATTGCTTTGCTTAGGGTGAAAGGATTAAAAAATAAAAATCATAGAATGAAAAATATATCCTACCTTATTGGAGAGAGAAAAGTAAAAATGCTTATTTTTAAACATAAATGAAACCTGTTTTGGGATTTTGACAGTTTTGGGCTTTCATATTTATTTAAGAATATTTTTTTTTTTTAAATTATGGGTTGAGGGAGGTAATTTCTGTTTGATTTATGAAATTGTTGACAATATACTTTGCTGGGTTCAAAGGTGTTTTTCATTATATTTTAGGCATATTTTAAGTAATATTTTTTCAAAATTCTGTTAATTAATCTATAATCTTACTTATTTTATTTTATTTATCTAGGAGAGATATTTGATTTTTACTAAATTTTTAAAATCATCAATTTTCAATTAAAATGGTGGACTGATGAAAGAGCGTTTTAAAAATGTCTCACTTACATCCTCTTCCAAATGTGTAAAATTATTAATTTTTTTTTCTTTATAGATTAGCTTTAGGTTATTATCTTTCAATTAAAAACAAAATTTTTAGGTAAATTTGTTTTCAATCTCCAAGCTAAATATCTATTAATATTTTTTGAAATCAGCATATTTCCATAGAAATGGACATGCTGAACTTGAATTAACAATTACAATTATGATAAAACCTACCGTTTTGGAGTTATCAACCAGAAAAAAATTGATTTAATCGTGGTCATTTGCCCACCATTACCAGTGTTGGAGTTAGCTCCTCCTTAATTCCCTAATTGTTCATTAAGAGCACTCACCCTACACTATAAATACTGGGCAACTTCTTGCCTCGTTCTTTTTCACTTTCCATTGACCTTGTTAGACCTTTTTTTTTGTCTCTCTGTGAACGTTTGGAATCGCTAACTACTGTTTTTCTGTTAAGTTTTGATTTATTTTTTTACCGTTTTTTTCTTACGTTCCTTTTGACTGTTTTGTAAATCTTTGATTTTTCCTTTTCAATTCCTTACCCTCCCCAATTTTATTTTTTACTTATTTTGCTAGTAATCTTTTATTATTTAACATTTTGATTTTCTTTTACGCTTTCTTTTTTCTTTTTTGAATTTATTTTCTCCCCATACCCACTTCCCAGAGTTTATCTGTTTATTTTTCGTCTTTTACATTTTCCATCGACTTTATTTTCCTTTGTTTATTACATGTTATTTTGTTCTGTGTTCTTTCTGTTAAATAACTGTTTAATTTCTGTGTTTTATCTGTTTTTCATCTCTAATAAATTTGTTTGTAAATTTTGTGTTTAGTTTGTATTTCTGTCCAATTTCTTTTCTGTCCTTGTTTATTGTTTTGTTTTAGGGTTGACCGTTTTATCGGTGGCCATAGCTTGAGCGGGGGGGGGGGGAGTTTTGATATCATGTTGGATAAAAAAAGCCTTTCTCTCCATCCCCAACTGTCTGGATGTTGGGAGCCTGAAGCTGCCAGTCATCGTGACTGGCTGCAAGCCAGTGTGTTGGAAGTGTGGAGTGACTGGTCACCTCTCCTCTTCCTGTCCAGAGAAGAAGGCCTCTGGAGGCCAGGCCCCAGTCGACCAAAATCCCCCTCTGACTGCATCTTTGAATACCGCCTCGCCTGTAATGGACATGCCAGCCACCGGAACCGGAGTGGAAAAACCCTCGGTTGGGTCAAATTCGAAGCGCCCATTCCCCGAAGAGCTTTTGCTCACTGCAAGTGCAGTTGTGGAGAAGGGAGGGGGGGAATGGCTGGTTGCTGGCAAGGGCAGAGGGAAGCGCCAGACAGCGGGTCCTCAGTCCCCTGAAGCCCCTGGGACAAAATACACGGACAGTCCCACTCCATAAGGGCGATGCCCCAGCATCGGAATTAACTCTGCGAGAACAAAAAAAGAAATATGATCCTGGTTTTTAAAAAATTAAAAGAAAAGTTAGACTCCCAAAAGGCCCCTAAATCTAAAAAGGCCACTTCTGATACCTCCTCTGCCCCTCAGAACTCCCTCCATTTCCTCACATTCCTCAACCCCTCTCAGTAGAGACCCCAGCCTGTTCAGACAAAATTTTACACCACATCCCTCTCCCGGTCCTTCACCTTTTAAACCACCCCTTAATACCCCTGAAATGCCTCCTCCAATCAATAAGAGACAAAGAAGTCCGAATCAGGAGTTAAACGACAAAAGAAAAAAGCTACCAAAACATATTTACAACAGTGGTGAAGATATCCGCCGCATATTCCCTACACAAGCCGAAAAAGCAAGAGACTCTGGAAATAGGATAAAGGACTTCTTTCCCTCAAGCAATATGCTGATAAAGACATCGAGAATCCCCAAAACTTCCCTAAGGCCCAACGGGTTTTAACAATTATTCGAACTGGCATGGGAGTGCATCAATGTTGGGCGATGTTGGATGAGGCAATAGCCTCATTTAAAATGACGCCTCCCATTGCACTTGTCCAGAAAGACAAGTTGAAGAAGCTGAAGCAATTTTGTGCTGGGCAGGTCCCTGTTTTTGTTCACCCCTCCCTCTATAGAGCACTAAAGTTGACCTTCCCCTGGGATATCGGCGGTCTCTCCCAAGACGGTACCATCAAGACTGAGATGGGCCATAGGTCTATGGGGGAGGCTGTCGGTATCCTGTCCCCCACCATGTTTAAACCAGCAGAGCAACCCTAATTGGTCTGATAATGTCTCTCTGGTTAGCTAGTTTGAATGCCTGAGGCCTGAGGTGCGAGTCTCGAAGGGCGAGGCTCTATAGTGACCTTCAGCATCTCGGGGTGGATGTATGTCGTGTGCAAGAGACCTGTTTTTCTTCTCGCGATCATGACAGCCGTCTGTCTAGAGGGTTTTCCCTCTATTCAGAATGTTTTGATGGACGCTCGAGGGGTGTCTCTTGGCTGGTGAGCAAGTTTTTGAAGGCTTTGCAGATCCGGCGGGCAGACTTTGCGTGCTGGATGTTACTATAAAGGATAAGGCTCTACCTCTCATTGGGGTTTATATGCCCAATAAGCATTTTGAGCAGCCTGCTTTGTTTCAGCAGATCGAGCCATTCTTGGCGTCATCTTGTCGGGTAGTTTTAGCGAAGGATTGGAATGCCGTCCTTGACCCTGATATAGATTGTATAGTGTCAAAATTGGGTACTAACAACCTGGACGTGAAACCATTTCGGGACTTTATCAACAGGTTTGATCTTGTCAATAAATACCGAAATGAACACCCTCGGGAGGTCGTGTGGACTTGGACTAATAGTGGCAGCTCGGGTACTCAGGTGCTTTCTAGCTACCTGGACCGAGTCTTAGTCAGGAGAGTCGATGTAGGGCTCTTAGGGTGTCCAAGTTTCCATTATATAGTTTATTCGGATCATAGGCTAGTCCGGGTTCGGATAAACTTAGATAAGCCTAAAGTTCAGATGGCTGCTTACTGGAAATTGAATTGCTCATTATTTGGGGAGCGAGATTTCCGGGACCAGCTGCTACTAATGATGCAAAGGGAGCTGACGGGGGCTGTGGTGGGATAATCTTAAATCCAAAATTAGAACGTTTGCTGCTGATTATAGTCATCGGCTCAATCTAGATAGATTAGCGGCGCAAACGGCTTGTGAGCAAAAAGTTGATCGGGCGGTTAAATCCCATGATAGTGGGGACATGGCCTTAGCTAAGGCAGAGTTGGCCTCCTTGCTTATCAAGAAGGGTCAAGCTCTGGTAGTTAGGGCTAGGTTAAAAAGAATGTCTCTTGAGGCAACGAATATGGCCACTGAATTGCGTGCAGAGGAGGTTCAGAATGCAACTCGGTGACATATCGCATGTGTCACATTGCCGGATAAGCAGACTGTAACCACAAACGAGGGCATATGTGAGGCTTTTCGTGAGTACTTTCAGGAACTTTTCACCAGGGAGCCTGGTCTGAGCACTGCTCAGTTCGACACCTATTTAGCTGACTTTCCCTGACTTGAGGCAGCTGAAGCAGCTAGGTGCGAGGATCCCATTACAGAATCAGAAATCTAGCATGCGCTGAAACAGGTTGGCCTGGACTAATCTCCGGGATAAGATGGTCTTATTTTCAGTAACTGGTTGAA
The DNA here is from genome assembly GCA_964036315.1 of Acanthosepion esculentum. Classification (NCBI taxonomy): domain Eukaryota; kingdom Metazoa; phylum Mollusca; class Cephalopoda; order Sepiida; family Sepiidae; genus Acanthosepion; species Acanthosepion esculentum. Next base: position 38,194,163 of record OZ038500.1, on the reverse strand, counting down.
GCAGGGGTCTATACCCCAACGCTTCACCAGGGGTATAATCAAGTTGTTACGTAAGGACAAAAATGGCGGGAATGGGTTAGATAACTTTCGCCCTTTAGCTATGCTAAACACAGAGTTAAAGATTTTGGCTAAGGTCTTAGCGAACCGTTTGCAGGTTATCCTCCCTAGTCTGATTGGCTCCGAACAGACTTGTGCTGTGAAGGGCAGGACTATTCAGGACAACCTTCATATGGTACGCTTGATCATTGAGCAAGTCGACAGTGAAGCCACGCTGATCAATTTAGATCAGTCCAAGGCTTTCGATAGGGTTGACCATTGGTTTTTGGAGGCTGTCCTTTTGGTGGCTGCTTTCGGGCTGTATTTTCGCACCTGGATCCAACTTCTATATGCGATCTCCGGTGCGTTGGTGGAAGTGAATGGAGTACGATTGGAGCCTTTCGTATTGTCTCGCTCCATTCATCAAGGTTGTCGGCTTTCGCCTTTGCTGTACGTTCTTGCGTTGGAACCTTTCCTTCACAAGTTAAAAATGAATCCGGTCCTATGTGAAATTTCCCTACCTGGCGCTACTAATGTGCCCAGGTATTCCGCCTATGCTGATGACGTTTTGGTTCTTGTGTCAAGCAGGGCCGAGATTAATGAAGTCAGCAAAGAAATCAGTGGTTATGAGATGGTGACAGGGGCCAAGATCAACTGTGATAAGTCTGTTGGTTTGCGGTTGGGTGTGTGGAAGGGAGTTTCTCTTCAAGGACCTTTCCTCTGGATGGATGGGCCGGTCAAGATTCTCGGCGTCTAGTTCGGTCCTGATCTCCAGTTGGATATGAATTGGTCGGAGGTGCAAGCGAAGGCTGAGATCACAATTAATTTGTGGTCTCAGAGGAATCTTTCCTTAAAGGGGAGGGCAGAAGTATGTGTTTCACACATCTACTCGATTCTCCTTTACCGACTCTCTGTGCTTCCCACTTCTGTCTGACATTTTACTGGCATTAGTGAGGCTCTTGTTCTCCTTCTTGTGGGGAGGCAAGGTCACCAGAGTCTCTCGGGAGATCTGTTGCCTTCATCCATCTGAAGGCGGTCTAGGTATGCCTAGCATTGAGATTTGTCAATATATTCTTCACATCGGGTTCCTGGATCGAATGTATCGCGAACCGAATGAGGTGGGCGCCTTCTGGAAGGAAGACGCCCGTAAGAGTTTCCCATCCCTGAGAAGTGTGCACTTGTCCGAGGAGGAGGCTCACCGTTTACCCAAAGTCGAGTGCTCCTTCTACTGTGAATGCCGTCATGCCCTGAAACTCCTCTTACGGGCGTTGGATGGCCTTTCCAACGTCCAGATGTTGTCTCGTAAGGCATTGTATCAGGTGTTAGTTAGGGGGTCTGTTTGTGATGATTTGATTGACGAGCTTGGGTGCCTGGGTTGAAATGCCTCAATAACAATGAGGCATCATTCACCAGGCTGGTGATGCATAGGGCCCTCTGGGTCGGCAAAAGACATTGCTTAGCGGGTTTGGAGAAATATCCAAACTGCCACCGCTGTAGTGGGGAGGTCGAGACCATTGGTCACACCTATTTTCCTTGCATGGTTGTAGCACTGCTGTGCAGGTATGTTGAAGGCCTCATGGTTCGCATGCTGTCTGGAAAATTCTTTGTCCTTGAAGCCGCTTCTGTTTGTAGCGATGTGGCTCTGCTGTTGACGAGGACTGAACACTATGTTCAGTCCTCGTCAACAGCAGAGCCAGGTGTTATGAGAGTCGTGATTTGGACGACACATCAGAAGGGATTCTATGGAGGCGAGAAGTTTACCTCTTCCCAACTGATCTTGTACTTTAAGCATCAGCTTAAAGTCTAGATTAGGTCAGAAAGGCGGCAACTCACTTCATCTGAATTCTGCAAAAGGTGGGTGAATCTTGCGCGCTTGTGTCGTGTGAAAGGGGCTGACCTGGAGTGGCACTTTGATGCCGGTTAGGCATCAGAATATGGGATGGGTTGCCGTGTTCAACGTGTATGGGATGGGTTGCCTGTGTTCAACGTGTATGGGATGGGTTGCCAATGGAATTTTGGGATGGGTTGCCCGTGTTCAACCCAGCTAAAGCAGCTGGGTTGAACATGGGCAACCCATCCCAAAATTAGGTTATCTTAGGTTTGTTTTTGATTCTTTAGTTTCCTTTTTCAGTAAACTTAGCTAGGGTATGTATGCTCATTGGTCCCTTTTATTTCTGCCCCTATTTTTCTTTAAGTTTAATTCCCCTCCCATGTTAGGTGGTCATTGACGTCAGTTCTCTGGTGGATGCAGGGTGTTTTTCGTTTCGGGTGTGATTTTTTGTATCTGTTGTTGTGTCTGAATGAGTGCATGTCTGTGTGAGTACTTGGGATGAATGAATGTTTTTAATTTTTTATAGTCCCGCATTAATTTCGTCTAGTTAACTGATGTTTCTGCCACATTTAGTGATTGTGGTGTTTTTATTACTAACACGATTTTGTTTAGTTTCTTGTAAATAGTTATTTGTTTCATATTACTCATTGGGGTTACTTTTTAAAAATTTTAAATTGTTATTTTATTCCCCTCCCCCCACCACAGACAATAAATTGTGCTTATGGGCTCTAGTTAGTATTTTCATGGAGGCATTGAAGTATTATGGTGGGTGTGGTGAGTAAGAATGTGTTGTTTTGGTGTAAGAAATATTGTTAGTATGATTGGGTCAGCGTTTGTGGCTAGCTAAGTTTAGAAATTAAGACAGAAGACTGACCTCTTCCCCATTCCCCACTTCGGCCTTGTGCCACATTTTCTGTTATATACAGAAATAAATAATCTTTTTCACTTTGCATTTCAGCGGACACATTTAAAAATGTAATCTCTCTCAGAAATCCGCGTTTTGCCCACTTATGGGAAAACGCCATGAAACACACATACACGTACGTACGAACATTCACCAAAATACAAACTCTACGTTCACACACAAACACAAATGTTAATGTCTTTGTCACTTGTAAATTTGTTGTTTAATACATATATTTGTTGAAATATATATCGGTTTTGTTTGTTTTCTTTACATCTTTGGTTGGACGCAGTTTGAGTCTGCCATTTTCTTGTAGTTGGACCTTCTTTTAGCAGGAATAAACAACACGTGTTCCTAATTCAACAACACTCAAACCCACTTGGTCCTCTACACCGGCTTTGTGTAATAGATTCACTCCGGATCAGTTTCCTTGCGCAAGCATAAATTTTGATTTTTGACCTATTTACTTATGATTTATAATCATGCTCTTTACTTTACAAAGTTTGTGCATGCACGAACTTTGTAAAGTAAAGAGCATGATTATCTACATTCTACAAAATAAAAATAATGCTAGGAACAAAAAGTAATAATTAATGCGCGAACTTTATAAAATGCATGATTATTTACAAAATAAGAAAATGCTATATTTTATTTTTTAACTTTTTTGTTGATTTTTTTAAATTTAAAATGAAAGCTTTACTATAAAAAGAAAAAAAAAACGACAGTGAAGAGAAGAAACAAAAAAAAACTTTACGACACAACTTAAGTGCGTAGTAATTTACCGGTTGTTACAGCAGTAAACAGGCCAAAATTTATGCTTGCGCAAGGAAACTGATCCGGAATGAATCTAATTACACAAAGCCGGTAATAGTGGGCGAATCACTCGATTAAATCCGATTTGTTCTGGTCGATAACTCCAAAACGGTAGGTTTTATCATAATAATTGTAATTGTTAATTCGAGTTCAGCATACGGAAATATGTTACATTTCGAAAAATATTAGCATGGGGATTGAAAAGCAAATTTACCAATTTTTACTAAGATCATAGTATGTATCATACTAAAAAAAATTTAAAAAAAAACAAACAACAACTTAAAATCGCACTTAAAATAATTTTATAAAATTATTATAAGTTTTTTTTTTTTTTAAACTCAAATCATTTGAGTTGGCGGTACCCCACTAGACAAAAATGAAATCTTTTTTTTAGACATAACCATTCCTGAACTGAAACGTAATCTAAAAAAAAAAAAATCTTTTTTTGTGATAATTGTTTCTAACTATCCGATATATTATTATTCCCACTTGTTTGATACTTACGTTTTCCATGAGACCCATTTCCACTGACAAAGAGGGAACGTAACAACACAACCTGTCACATACACGAACACGATTGATCAGCAAAACATTATTTAGATTACAAATGAGTGTGTTTGAAGTGACACTCATTTTGTAATATTTTGCTGATCAATCATATATGTTACAGGTTATTATTACTGTCTACGAAAGAGCCCATTACACTTACTTCAATAATGGGATCTTTCGTAGATTAGTAATAAAAAATCTATGTTATTGTTCTGCTAAAAAAAATCGCTTGGAAACAAAGATGCCACATACACAGAAATCACTGACTTATTGAGTATACAACAAAAAACACATACATATTGGTCGCGAGTATATCCACTCTCCAGACTCTTAAAAAAATGTAAAATTGCACACAGATGATCACGATATAGTTATATCTAAATAGAGAAAAAAATCTGGATATAATTTCGAATGGCGACAATTTGTCTTCTTTCTTTATAGAACGATACTTTGGCCACGAGCAAATTTAATTTTCTCAATTATTCGTAACTCATTTTTAATTTTAATGATTGGTTTGTTTTCTAGTCTTAAAATTATTATTTCGAAAAACAGCAATTCGTTTTTACTGAATCTTACAAACGAAAAGATGAAATATTTCTCCATTTTTATGTTAAAAAAAATCAAATGAAAACATTCAATTTTTCATAAACTAAGTTTAATACTCAGCAATTTATAAAACAAATACAATAATCAAAAACTAAAAGAGATAGAGAAAACTTTGCTCCCAAATAATATTGGGAAATGTTTAAGAAGTACAAGATAGTTGTCAACAGTCCCAGAGAAAATAAAAAGTAAAAAACGAATACATTCAGTTGAGGCAAATTTAAATAAATTTGCCTCATTTTTATTTTAGCGAGAAACAGTGAAATATTGGTCGGGATTTATAAATTTAATAATACCAGAAAAATTTTCAATTTCGAGAAAGCACGTAAAAACCTAATGCACATTGTTGTAAAAACTTTAAACAAGAAATTAAAGCGGCGAAAATTATTTGACTAATCTTCCAAAAATCCTTTCCACTTCCACATAAACTAGCAAGGAGTCATGCAATTTCCATTCTAGCACGTTACGGGTATAAATTAAATTGTTAGCTCTTTTTACATATATTAGTAGTATTAATGATTTTATGAGTTACGATTTTACACCCCCGGCACATATTACAACAGACAGAATTCCTTTTTCAGCTGTGCTGAAGAAGAGGTAATAAATCTGTTGTTGCACGATTACATTGATCACGCATATCACCACCTACCAACTGAACTCACTTACCTCGTTGTAATACAAAAGATAACACGACATAGGCAGAAGTAAGAAACCTGCAATTACTGCCATCAGAGAATTGGAAATTCTTTGACATATTCCTGGTTGATCCTTATGGGAGACAACAGTAATGCTATCCTTTCCAGATATCATTATCACTACAGTTGAAAGTATGAAGAAACAAACACTAGGATAAAATAAAAACACTCCTCGTCTCTCTTCTTTTTTTTTAATTTCTTTTTCACAACATAACAAAGGTTAACTTATTTGACTGTTCACAGATTATCAAAACAATCAACAACACCGTCGGTGTCAACTGTAAAGTTAACTGACCGAAAAATAAATCCAGTTGTTATATAAATGATGCTGTTAAAAAAAAGCAGCTGACTGTCAGTTAAGAAGACGTCTGAAATAGTTATCAGCAATTAATTAAGAATAAAATTAATGTTAATAAAAGTTGTTTGATCTGATGAGGAAAGTGCTCCTAGTTTTTAAAATATGTGTATCTGCTATTTTTTAACTAGAGACTGACAAAAAAAAATTGAAACATCTTCTTGAATATGTTTCAATTTTTTTTTTATTCAAGCAAGATTAAATGTGCAGTTAATAGATGGATGATTATATAATCCCATCTACAGATCAGCATGTGCACAAGTTGCAGAATAAGGTGTGTATCAACAATACTCAGACACCCTGGCCTAAATGCACCGTATTGAGTACGAAATAATAACTTCCTTTTTATTTTTTTTTCCTTTCAAATTCGAAATTGTTTTGGGACCAATGAAAACCTTGCTCAAAGAGTATAGAAAATGTTAAACAATTTCTAAAAAAAAAGGCTTAGTAAAGTTTAGTTTTAAATTTAAAGCTTATCAAATATTCATTCTTTAACTTAAAGAATCTATTCTAAACTCTAAGTAACTCAAACAAAATTCAGTCTTAAAACTGCAACTAAATGATGTATTAAAGTTTTTTTTTTGTTTTTTTTTAATCAATTTGTAATTTTTATGACCAAATTTATGTCTTTTTCTTGTGGTTGCTTTTGAGTGTTGACTAACCATGTTCAACTAAAAAATGTTATGAACGTCCTCGTATAAAGACTAGCTAGAACGTTATCGCAAGAGCTGACTTTTTCAAGAGCTTGCGGTGTATTCACTCACCCTTCTTGCACCATAGGGATAGTGGTAGTGTATTTTTAGGCTTGTTTTTATGAAGATAAAACAGGAAAAATAAACGCACACGGTACAAAAAAGCATGGTAAATCGTGTTAACTTCATACAATTTTATTTTTGTGTCTGTATTTTACGTTACCATTGTGTTACTGTTAAATGTACATAGGGAGCAATATTACAAGTCATATCACAGAAAAAAGTTACATGTATTGTTGTCTTCTTAACGGTTCTTGGGCGAAGAGATTGAATCTCACGTCTTTTGGCTGGATGTCCGTATTTCCGGCAGTTTTTGTTGTAAGCTGGGGGTAATTTTTATTTTTCATTTCATTTATTTTCAGTAAGGTTTGTTTTATTTTATTTATAATTTTCATTATTTTATTATTATTTTGTTTATTTGTAACAATAATGATACGCCTACAAGCTGTTATGGAACTAGTTGATTTATGGGGCGCAGAAAGTGATTGATTTATTGGGGTTTAACTCCGCAGTGATTACAAATTATTCCAGGTGTTATTCCGGAATAAAGCAATCTTGTCCCAACGTACAAATAAACAGACATAACAACGCAATGACGAAGCAAGGCATTTAAATAAGTGGATTTAAAATTAAAAAGAAGATAAAAATTTATTTATCAACAAATAAGAATTTATTTGGATATTTTATACATCGTGTGGTGAATATAAAACTCTTAAAAAGAAGGGTAAGTTCACATTTATGTATGTTTAATAAAATCCATGAAGATTGAAATGAAAGGTACAAATACACACGTTGAGGTGTGTTTAAAAAACCCTTGAAAGGGGAGAGGTTCGTAGGTAAGACATACAGTAAGGTGTGTTTAATAAAAGCCCTTGAAAGGGGGAAGGTTCGTAAACAAGATACACATTGAGGTGTGTTTAAAACCCCTTGAAAGGAGAGAAGCTCATAGGTAAGACCGTAAGACATAAGGTGTGTTTAATAAAAAAAAAAAAACCTTTAAAGGGGTAAAGTTCGTACCTTTGTTTCATTGTAGAATATTCATCAGAGAAGCGAGAAAATTTTCAGTGGATTAGTAAATCAGTTGAGTTGACAATGAGGACTCTATTCGCCAACTACTTCTTGTTTGCTTTATGATCTCTCTAACTGATGATGAAAACTTTCTACCATACCATTTACGCATGGATAGTATGCAGTCGTTTTATGGTGTATGCCTAGAACTCTTGGGAAGTCCCTAAATAAATTAGACTGAAACTGAAGACCACGATCTGTCGTGATTATGGTTGATACACCAAATTGTGAAATTCATCATTCAAGGAATGCGGTAACAAACTTTTTGTACACTGGTATCTTCGATCAGAATCTGATCATCAGATATGCTGCTGGTCAACGTGTGTAGCGATCGACAGCAGTAGCCTCTTGATTGCGAAAGAGGCCCAAACAAATTCATATAAACGTTGGGGAAGCGTGCGTCCGGTACATTATAAATTCCTATTGGAGACAGTGTGTCTACCGATTTTATTACGTTGGCGGGATAAACAACTTTTTAGTCCAGTCCCGTATGTCAGTCGTAATACTGGGCTACACAAATCGTTGTGTGATCAACTTGTTGCTCATATGCTTGGATGTGACATGCCATGAAAGTGCTGAAAAATACTTTGTGTAATGTTGGAGGAATATAAGGTCTTGGCCCTCAAAATAATTTTGTCACTAAAAGGTGATGGCAACTTAGTCAACTGGAGTGATGTCCCTTGCATCGCTAAATCTATTGTTTTCTCTAATTTTTGTTCCTTGGCAATTGTCTCGAAATCTGCTTTGTCTAAATGATGAAGTGATGTTCTAGACAAAGTGTCTGCAACAGTGTTATCCTGTCCTTAAACATGTTCAATTGTCGAGGTGAATTTTGAAATAAAATCAAGTTGACGCAATTCCCACGGTGAGTAGAGCTTAATGCGTAAATTAAAGGTGTAGCAGTATTGACGGCCTAAAAATCAACCCGTACATTTTTTTACTTTACAAATGTGTAAGCAAACAAGAAAAAACAACACAAAAAAAAAACTCTTTTTATAACAAAAGCAATATTTGTGTGTCAACAAGCATAATTAATAGGAGTTACTTCCCTTCGTCTTTACTAAGGAAATATTTTTTTTGTGCTCATAGAAAGTTGAATGAACTTGCCACTCAAAATGTTCACTGTGAGAGAGTTGAAAGAATTCTGTAGAGCTGAAAATATGTTGATAAACTTTTAGCTTCAGAAGAGTTGAAGAAGTGAATGTTCCGTAATGTTTAATTAGTTTCTGTTGCTTGTAGTTGAATATTCGTAATATGTTGATGCTTGCAATGTTCGTAATTAAGTTTCCGTACGTATGTGAATATGTTTTCATAGCGTTTGCCCAAAAGAGGTCGGAACACGATTTCTTACACAGCTATATTTTAGTAAGCGAGAGAAATCAAAAAGAGAAAGAACAAACTTGTGTCTGGTATTTAAACGTAATCACGTGATCGGCTTTGGAAAGCACAGACAGTTTTTCGGCGGAATTGTATTTTTGTCAGGTCGATGTTATTCGGACGTAGCCGAGATTTAAATATTAACTGACTAATGCGAAGTGAGAAAAATATCAAGGCTCTGTGATCCACTTTTTACACAGAATTGCACAAAAATTGACATTGATGAAAAAGTGGTAGCAGAATGCTAAAAAGGCTTGTCATCAGTGTAAATCACAAAGTCTCTGCCTTCTAACATATGCTGATACGTTCTCACAGCTAAAAAATAGCTAAAAGTTCTCTGGAGAAAATACTATTATTCCTTTGATTAACAAGAGTCATTTTAGTATAAAAATGTGATAGACTGAGAGATATTATCACTTACTAAACAGCTCCAACCTCTACTGTACTAGCATCAGTAGTTGTCATCATTATGCAAATAACTAAGTTTGGCGTAATTCAATAAAGTATTTTCCCCTGTTCCATCAATTGAGTTTGTTCGTTGTTCAATCTAATGTTTTTATTCCTTCCTTTTAACAAGGAGGTGAGCAGTGATAAAATGTCCAATCAATTAGGAATGTGATTCCTGTAAAAATTGATAAGTCGAAAATAGCATTAACCTTTTCTTGAACAGGTGTAATTCCTGCGAGATAGTATGCCCTAAAAAGTTCATTTGTTGGACTCCAATCAGGTATTGATTCTATAAAATTTTTATTTTTATTATTTGTAAAAAAATGTTTAAGTATAATTGTCTAGGATGTTTTTTTATATACAAGTTTTTGAGAAAGGTATAAGGCCAGATGGTTTATGCATTAAATTTTGTGCAGGTTTTATGACCTAAGCTCAAGCAGTGAACCACCAAAATTATTTGAGGTGTTTTGGATTTATTTTTTGAATAATTGGTTATATATATGGCCTTTGTGAAAATTTGGCTGGAACCTATATAACAGTCTGGTTTTGAACAAAAAGGGATGCTATCAGCAAGAAGAGGAGAAGAACAGACAGAAGACAAGGACAAAATCAGACAGCATAGCACCAGTCAATGGAGTCATGTTCATTGGCTGGCAGTTCAGTTTCCCTGGTAACTGCAAGGTTTTGTACATTTGTGGGCTTTATTACCAAAGGTTTCATGAGACTAACATAATGTATCATTATTTGTTTTGTGCTTATGCCTGCTGGTACTCTTGTTCCTATCTCTGAACTGTCTTAAACGCAATCTGCTGGTTCTGGGCCTGATCAACTGTCCCATTTGGTTGGTCAGTTCAGATATTGCTTAAGTTCATGGATTTCAGGATCCTTTTGCCGTTTGTCACTCAGAGAATCCATTGAACAATCATATGTACCTAACAATATTTACAAATGTAAAATAAAAATAAAATAAGAATTATCATAAAACTACATTATAATTATATTATTTTATGTTTAAAACCATTTTTTGTGAAAAACTACATACAGATCCAGTAGACTGCACATTTTATCAAACAAAAACAGGTTAATGGGTCTGCTCAGTAGGCACAATATAGGTATTTCTGTTTCCTTTTAGAATTGTGATGATCGGAAATTTTTATAAATATCCTTAATTACAGCTTGAATAAGAGTAGGAAATGCTGGCCGTAATGAAATTGGAGAGGTACAATTTATAAACAAGGGGTGCATATTATGGATGAAGGTGTATTATACATGAGGCATTAAGGTAAATCTAATTGCTAACTTTTTATAAAACAAAAGTTGTAATAGGATTTATGATCTTCTAAATCTGGAGTCAGAAGTAAAGACTTAAATTTCTTTTCATTAACACTGTGCAATATGCTGAGGTATGAATTAAGATTTTGACAAAATAAGTTTATTATTCTGCTGCATTCATCTTAGAATTGTTATAACTAGTTAATAATAATAAGTTAATAACATATTAATGAAGTTCAAAGTAACTATAACAAATCAGAATATTTGGCAGAGCTTTTAACTTAAAATACTAATTCTAAATTCTCAGATATTTACTTTGATAGGAAATTAATTTGGTTGTATCCACTTTCAAAACTCTTATCCCCACAGCCCATAACATTTTTCACATTTCACTACTGCAATGGAAATAATTCTGAAGTGTGTGTCGGTCACAAAAGTTCGTTCAAAGCAACCTGACATTTTGATGAAAGAGTCATTGAACTGTCTTAGTTTAAACCAACTTTTCCTTAATTTGGGTTTGTGCATTAGTTCACAGAAATGTATTGGGATTAGGATGACATCACTTGCATAGGAAAAGTTGCACCACCCAATTTAATTTTTTCTCTGGCACCTTCCTACCCTAGTTTCCTTTTATGCTTGAACACAAACTAGAAAAGTTTTTTCTTTTCACAACTTCAGCATACATACCCTAAAGCTCTTCATGTTTTTTATCACAGTATTTGCATTGCACAAGGTAATTCAATATGCTGTATGCTTCGGCATTACTCTTGGATGTATTGAATTTTTCAATTAACTCTAATTGTTGCAGAAACTCCATAGATGCATCCAAGGACATTTTAGTCAGTTGTAACCTTTTCAAAATTTTGTGTTTGTACAAATCATCACACCTACCTTCAATTAATCTTAACTGTATCAATTCATCTTCAATGGTCAATTCTCCAGTGCCAACTTTTCAAGCTCACATAATCTTCATATTGTAGTGATGTCTTCTAGTCTGTGATGTAGAAGTTCTACCTCTGTCACTACAGTTCTCAAAGATATGTCTATACCATTAAGTCATATACAAAATTATATACAAACATTTACACTTGTCTCACACAGAGAAACTATAACACATGTGTACAAGCCATATGAAAATGAAAAAGAGATAAATGGTCTTATTTATAATAATTCCCAATGGGAATTGAGCTGCTGGAGGATTCTATGTTTCTGGAGAAGCCATATTTTTATTTCCCAAAGGGAATTTAAGTGGCCCAGATTTATGTCTTTGGTAAGGACATATTTCCCAACAGGAAGGCTGTGAACCAGAGATAGTTTCTGTACGTTACTGGTGAGGACATATTTTTCCCAATGGGAAAACAGCGCTATGGGCTTATGTGCTGCCCTATGGTAAATGGCCTGAGTATGGGTCTTGTTTGCCCATGCAAATTAGCAATTGGTTGTTTTAAATTCAGGGACTTAATGACTGACCACATTCATCAATTTATGAACTGATGTCACTAAGTGACCATCATGTGACGTCATTCCAATCAAAAGGGAGATAATTGCCTTTTACATTGTAAAAGTGAATAAGTCAACAGCACTGAAGGAAAGAACTGTTAAGAAACTTAATAGAAAACAATTGTTTTTAAGCATTATTGTATTTTCTGTCCTGACACTTTTTAATGTATGCATATATACAAAGTAACAGCAGAAATTAAACAGATTTATTTTAGGGAATTAATATATTTTAGTTATTATTCAATTTCTTCATATAATTTTTTCACTATTTTGTTTCAAACAATGATTATAATATTTTTTTCTAAAAATTAAAATTTAATGTAATTTTTCTTTTGTAGGCATGACAGATTTTCATACAGAGGAGTTGTTTAATTATAAACTAATTTTCCAATTAAAGTTGTTCTTTCCAAAAATTAAAACTAAGAAGTGTAGAATTGTAATTCTACATAATTTCAAATAGCTGAAAATAACTTGTTCAATTTTGTGCAAAAAGTGGATCACAGAGCCTTGATATTTCTCTGACTCCTGACTCGTCAATTAATACTAATATCATGTTTTCAATTATGTCCGAATTGTATCAACCTAGATTCTGACCTAAACGAAAATACAATTCTGCCAAAAATCTGTCTATGTGTTTCGAGCCTATCACATGACATACAACATTATAAATACCAGCAACATTTTCAACTTTCTCTTTTTACTGTTTTTCTCAGAACCACAACTATGTAGTTCAGTGAGGAGTTTATGTCTGTCCCTGATGGGAAGACGTTTTGACAGACACAAACACCCACACACATTTACGTACAAACATTGAACATCTCTTGAATCATCAACTACAAGCAACAGAAACTTCTGTGAGTCCAGATAAAAAAATATATCTTCCCTAAAGTCTTAACTAATTCAAATAACAGTTAAAGGTGAATAACTCCTGCTATTAATTTCAACTCTCATATAAAAATCACACACTTGATTGTTTCGTATGTCATACAGTAAAAAATGAAGATTGTTATTATAAAAATAGTTTTTGTGTTTCTCTTGTTTGCTGACACATTAGTAAAGTAAAAAAATGTAAGGGGATTGAATCAAAGCCGTTCAATACCCCTACAGAAGCAAAAAATATATTTTTTATTTTTGTTTACATTGACTCATCTGTTAAAATTGGGCTGTTGATTTTGGAAAACCTAGGTTAAAATGGACTGGGTTGTCCTAGTGTAGTGGACACCTACGCACACCACGCCCACAAATTACTCAACAGTAATTGGACAGAAAATAAACTGTACTTTAAAGACAATTTACGCATCGCACGAGCCGCATAAAAATTTCTCGTGTTTTGCCTCACCAAACTGGTTATAGTAAAAAATCAACAATTGGTCGATTTTTGGCCAATCACATAAATTGACACTTTCTTCAATATTCTTCCTGCGCTTGTTCTTGGAGCCTACTTGACTTGTATAAAAAAACAGAAATTTAAGGAAGAAACTTTAGTAAATTATAAAATTTCACAACCATAACCACGTACGTGTGACATTCTCAATCTTCTACTCAAACACACACACAGACATTAACTACATTCACACAACACAGTGAACTGTCTGTTATCAAAGCCAAGAGAACTATTCAGAACTTTAACATTCTTCTGCACAAACATCTAACTTTCAAATTCAAACATCAAACATTCTTAAAATCTAAACAAATTTAAACAAAGCAGGTTCTTACAACATACATTTGTATTTCCACACGATACAAGGGAAATCACTTTTTACGACTTAATCTTTATGTCATTGTATATATGTTTCAATACATGTTTTTCTTGTTGATCATTCAATCATCTCTTGTTGTTCTTTTCTGTGTTTTCTTTGCAAATTAAATGTGGAGTGTTAATTTCAAAACGCAACATTCGACAAAAACTTTCTGATACAATACCATTAGCGCCCCACACATATACACTATATATACACTATACACACATAACCTTACCCTTTTGGCTTGCCACTTATTTTGATCCCTACAAAATCCTCTTAATGGGAAGAACTTTAATTCTCTGGAAACCTATAAAAACTGTTTAGACCAGTTCATCATCCAGAAAGATGTCAAGTTCTAGGAAGATGTAATCATGAAACGGCCTCAAATATGGCAAAATTTAATGGAACAAAATGGTACATATATGGTTGAATAAATCTATGTACAAATTATCTAAATGTTGTCTTTGAATTTCACTTAAGAGCACTACAAACTTTGTTTCAACCTAATATTGAGTGGGGGTGGTAAACAAATTTGTATATCATCATCAGTGAAGTGAATATATGGGCAAAATAACAGGCTTATACTGCTAAATTTGATATTTTAAGAGATTGAATTTTTTTTCAATTTTTTATTATTTATTGGTTGGTTTAAAAATATATGGATACCTTATACCATAGTATATTCATACACTAAGACCTGAAGATCTTTGGTGTCAGTTCTACATCTTACTTGACATGGTGGAGTAAATCTTTAAAATAAATGGATACTTGGCATGCTTATATAGGAAACACTGTTCATCATGGTGTAAATTTTTCCTTAATAATATTTTATTTAAATTAGCAATTTCTTTATTGTGATTAAATAGCTATGTATTAAAATAAATTGTCTGTTATTGTGCATATATAATTGGCAGCCTAGTATTTTGATCTTTATCAGTTGACAGGTCATTCAAGGATCCTAACTGCTAATTCTTTTGGTGTCTATCTTTGTTTCCTAAAATAGCTAAAAATACTTAAGCTTGGTCCTCAGAAGAATCAATGACTCTTTCAGTCACAACTCAGTGAAACACCATGGCTCAAAAAGGTGAATTTTCATAAAAATCCAGTTGTTGAATCAAGTGTTTGAAAAGCATAATTTCTGACGATAGCAACCTTAGCACTGCATTCAGCCTCTTCAGAGAAAATATCTTGATAGAAATTCATGCTCAATATCAGATATTAGTTTGAAAGAAGCTTTTTTATATTAATTGTAAAATAATTATTTATTAGATTTGAATTTAGGTTGAACCATATTTGACAGATTCAAGTTTCTACATTTCTGACAGAGAAGAGAGTTGGAGAAACACACACATACACACACGCAGGTATATTTTTTTTATTGAAATTGGAGTGGATCTGAGTAGCGAAATTAGATCAGAGTGCATGGACACCTGCGTCGATTGTTACGGGTCGCGGTGCTACAGGAAAGACGGATGAGGCAGACGCAAGGTATTTTTTGGCTCGTCTGTCTTCGAGTGCAGTTGAGCTGGGTGGAGAGATGTCGGAGATTGAAAGTGAGCAGAGTTGAACTGAAGGCTCGAAGAAGTACGAAAGTGATGTCAGAGATTGGAACAAAACACCCGCTAACATGTGCTGTTGATATAAGAATGAAGAAGCGAATTACTCCTCCAACATCTAAGACTACTACTGCTACTATTATTACTACCACTGGGAACGGAAACGTCGAACAAGCCACCCCTCTCCTTTAACGAAATTACACGAAGTATTTTCTTTTGTTTTGTTGATCATCGTTCATATACGAGAGACTGGAGATCATTCAAGAAGAGAGAATTTGGACCGAGCAAGATGAATTATTCTCTCCATCTCCTTGCAGATGGAAGAGAGAGACAGTGGAGAGTCAAGTTGGAGCACTGAGGGGGAGAGGAAGTGACGTCAGAGATTGGAACGAAGTGTCCACTAACATGTACTGTTGATATAAGTACCACTGCTTCTGCTACCAAGAAGATTACTACTACTGTTACTACTGCCGAGGCGGAATGCAACTATAAACTTTAAGCCACGCACAGAAATCTTTATCTCTCCATCGCAAAAGTCATATATCTTTCTGAGAGGATTTAACAACAAGTTAATCACAATCCACTCTCTCTGTCTAGAATCCAGTGTATGAGTTTTTACGTCAATTACTTTTCTTTTCTGTAACTTGTTTCTTTTTCTATACTGTTCTTTTCTGCTATATAAAAGACATTAACGATTCAACCATTGAATAGTTGTTTGTCTGGCTTTCTGCAGATATATATTTTTTTTTGGTGCGTTCTAAATTTCTTAGCACAGACTCTCCAGCCGTGTCTACATGTTCAGTTGACCATGAATGGATGAACATCACTTCTGCTTTCTGGATCAAACCAAACACAACGTGGGCAGGAAGCAGGATTAAACCAGCGGACTGGTCAAATGATCTACGGATGCTCAGGGGACCTACGGTCACTCCCTTAAGTTCGGTTAAGACGAGGAGACACCTCAACCCAGAGAGTATGACGTCGGAGGTTGAGGGGCTGGGGCGAAAGTGTTAGAATGTTGGCCGTGACCAGGATAGACCCATGGGAATTACCACGGCCATCTGAAAGAGGAGAGAAGGTTGCATCCAGTCGGGCCCGAGGAAGACCAGAAAGGACTCTAGTCTTCAGACTATATTGGTCTAAAAGGGACATAAGGAGGAAAAGAGAAGGAAGCAAAAGGAGAAAAAAGAAACAAAACACAGAGCGGCGGACCTGAGGTAAGTCACTTCTTGGTTTCCTTTGTTCGCTCATTGCACTTAGATCTGCCAGTAATATTGTTGATCTTGTTTTGACTTTGTTGACTTTGTACGGAGTTGAAGTGCCACCACTGTGTTAAGTATTTTTCCTTTCATTTTGTCGTTGAAAGTGGTAGTTGACAAGATGCTAGGATGAGCGTAGCAGGATCAGATGCCACAGATGACCTTGGGGACGTGGGAGTCCATGAAATATCGATGGGTTTTAGGAGGCTGATAGGTAGCATACTTATAAAGGAAACCCTGCGGATCTGCACGAATGGATTCTGTCCATTCCGAAGAAGCAGTTGATCTATGGCCTCTCGGACCAAGAAATGTTACTTACGACGCCACAGCGGGGAAGGTGTCCAAATTCAGAGAAAACAGTACAGAGAAAACCTGGCCCTGACATGGGCCAAGCTTAAATCCGCTCTGGTGCGGAAATATGCAAGTGAGCATACGGACATTGAGGCAGTCAGGAAATTATTCCAGCTGCAGCAACAAGAAGGAGAGACTAATGAGGAATTGGGGAAAGAAATTGTGGGGCTAGCGGCATTAGCTTTTCTGGAGTTGGCGACTAAGGACAGTGGTTCTATTCAGGCCTTGTTGGCCGATGTGTATGTGGACAGGCTGAGTGACAGGGACCTGAGGGCCGATGTTCTGAAAGGTGCTATGGAGGAGTGGGTCACCTGAGGTGAACCTGTCCTTGCAGGAGAAAGATGGACCACACCGAACGGAACAACCCTAAGACGAATAGAGGGGAGAAATGGGTTGCTAGTCTGAGAAAAGAGTCATCTGAGCTCTACCCCACCCAGAAGGGCCCCTAAACAGAAATTGGAGCCCCTAGAAAAAGGTGAACTCTTGTCACCGACTCCCATGTCTCAGTTGTTAAGAAAGCCGGAAGAAGGGAGAGAACATACGGGAAGGAGAAAGGCACAGGTATACCGTTTGCTGAAAGAAGAGACAGACTTCACCTGTAATGTGTTGCTGGGAGACAAGAAGGTGAAGGCCCTTATCGATGCTGGAGCTTCAGTGTCTCTGGTTAGCTCCAAGGTTTTTAGACAGTTGGGACTGAATACGAAGCTTAGTCCCATCGATCTACTAATAAGCAGGATGAGGATAAAGGGTATGACATAGCTACCTTTCCAGTTGGCAAGAACCAGAGGTAAACTTAAGGTTTATGTGGCACCTGACTTGTGTGGTGAGCTAATTTTGGGGAGTGACTGGCTTAGGCAGAATAAGGCACAGATCCATTTCGACCCCGCCACCCTAACATTAGATGGGGTAGAGATACTGTTGGGAGAGGATAATTATAAACAATTGCCAGTGGTAGCCCAGACAGATATAAAGCTTCCCCCTAGGACTACTGTATCTGGGAAGTGCAAGATTATAACAGAAGGAGTGCTGAACAGTGACCTGTACCAAGTGGTCCCTACTGACAGGTATGATAATAGTGAAGGGGAAATAACCGTGTGTGATTCGTTGGTGAAGAGGTTGGGGACCGTTCCCTTACTGTTAACCAACACTGCCAATAAAACTATTAAAATAAACCAGGGAGAGGAGCTGGCACAGGTGTGCCCAGTGAGAGAAGTCAAACAGGTGAGAGTATGGAATGAGAATAGGCTTGGTAATAAGACAGGTAGCGATGAAATAAGGGATGAAGATATAACAGCCCCTGAGCGTTATAGGAGGAAATTGAGGGGGTTGCTGAACGGTAATTGGGAGGTAATAGCCATTACTGATAAGGAACTGGGACAGACCACAAATCCCACAAATATTTGCTAGAGGCGGAGTGGACAAATAAGAAGATACAACAGTGGGCATTGAAGTTAAGTGGGTATAACTGCAGAATAGAATATTTGGCAGGGAAGGATAATACCTGTGCTGACCTGTTATCGATGATTCTGAAGCAATTAGAGACCGAATCTGTCATGTTGGAGCCGGGTGTGGATGATAAAGTATTCCAAATTAATGTGATCAATTCACAGGCGTTGAAGGAGAGACTTGGTTGGGAAGATCAGGAAACGAGTGAAACGGAGATTGTTTCTGACCCCCACTGGAGAGATATTAGGCAAAGCCAAAAGGATAGCAAGATAGCAAATATCAGGTCCAGGGTAGAGGCAGGGCATACCTCCAAATATATGGTGCACGATGGAGTGTTGTATTACCTTTCAGGAAGAGATGAATAAGTAAGTTTTAAAATGGTGATACCTGAGAAGTTGAGAGCTGAAATTCTAGACCAATGCCATAGGAGGTTAGGATACCTGAGAATTGATATGACACATGGATTAATAATGAGAAATTACTACTAGCCTAAGTTGTTTAATGATGTTGTGAACCTAAGTTGTTTAATGATGTTGTGTAACATGCCAAGTACAAAGTCGAAGGAGTAGGGTTACCCCAGTATCAGAAACGGATGTTCCGAATTATCCATTTCAGAAAGTAAGCATGGATATTTCCGGGCCCTATGGGGAAACACATAGAGGTAATCTTTACATAGTGAGTTTTGTGGACTGGCTGACGAATTGGCCTGAGGCATTTGCCATACTGGATAAGAAGGCACGAACGGTGTGAGATATAATACTGAACGAAATATTCCCTAGGTATGGGGCCCCCGAACAGTTGGTTACCGATAATGGATCGGAGAATGTGAATCAGATTATGAGAGAGACGTTGGGAGAATTAAACATACAGCACATAACCACCTCTCCATATCACCCCCAAAGTAACGCTAAGGTAGAGAGATTTCATAAGACCCTTGTTGATGTGTTAGCTAAACTAACAGAGGATAATAGGGAAAATTGGGATTTATTTGTAACCCAAGCGTTAGCAGCTGTGAGATTCTTGATGAACGAGACGACAAAATTTTCTCCTTATTACTTGATATATGGCAGGGATGTCGTCTTACCTATAGACAATCTGTTACAGCCTAGGAGGAAGTATTTAGGAGAGGATCATCACCAAAATAAAAATTTTATGCTGTTGTTCTAAGAACAGCAGCATAAAATTTTTTCGCAGGTGAGGAGGAGGATTCAAAGAGCCCAGAAAAGGCAAAACGATAGAGTCAATAAAAATAGAGAAGTTTCCTTCCAGATAGGTGATCCAGTGTATTATAAAATACACCTGAGAGAAGGTAAATTGGACCAGAGACGGAGAGCAGATGGGTCCAGTTTCCTTTGTGATCTGGGACCAATTGACCGAACAGGTAAACAGAGTGCATGCGAATGATATAAAGCTAGCTGAAATAGGAGAATGGAAAGGAGCCGAAACAAAAACTCAACAGGAAAGGCTGAGGAAAACTACGTTGGTAGAACCTGAAGGGTTAGAGACTGAGAGTGAAACCGAAGGGAGTGAGGAGATTGAAATTAGCCCAACTACCCTTCGAAGGTGGTAAGTTGGACCCCAGCGGGACATTCTGAGGAAGCAGGGATTGAGCCTAACCTTAGGGAAGAAGAACTGAGTGAATGGAAAGAAGAGGATGAGATTCTCTTAGCTCAATTGCAAAGTAAATTGCAGGCTGAAAAAGCACCTAGTGTTAATGAGGAATTACCACTAAAACAGCGATTGAGGGGTGCGGTGCAGCCCGAGCCCAACGATTAAGTGAAACGAGTACAGTGGCTGTGGTGAATGAGTGACGGTCTGGGACTAACTGTGCATTTAGCATCGGTACTGGTGAACTGTGTGGACGGGCCCCATGCATGCATGGCTCTGGTGGTGGTGTGGGTTGGTGCTTGAGGTATCGCTCTAAAAACAATAAGAGAATGAAGACGAATTATTCTCTCCATCTCTTTGCAGACATGGACGAGATGAGGCTCGTGGTACTAACGATGCTAGTTGTGGTAGCTAATACCTGGGAACACAGTGAGAATACTGTATTTAAGACTAGCGAAGTGATTATAACTAGATCAAAGAGTATGATAACTTTGGTGATAGACCTGCAGCCATATGATAAGTTACTGGGTCAGTTGAAGACCGAAGTGGACAAACTAGATACAGCCAGGACCTAAGTCGCCGGAGACTATTTACAGACTCTGGAATATCACCGTATATTATACCCCTTAGCTCAGGAATCCCTAATACTTGAGAGACAATGGAAGGATATGAATTACTATTTGAAAGGAATAAAGTTGTTATGGACCAGGCAAAAGAGGTCCTATAATGGGAAAGGCATTAAGCGTGTTGTTTGGTACAGTCTTCGAAGGCAAAGTGAGAGTAATTAAGCAGAAATTAGAGGGAGAAGAACAGAGACAACAAGCAATGGCTCAGTCGGTTAAAGAGAGCGTATCCATACTCAATGTTACTACTAGGATGGAATTGGCTAAGAATAGAGGGAGTATCAATTGGTTGATTTATCACCTACGGGTTTTTAGAAAAGTAGTGATAAAGGTAACCACGTCTGTAACAACCAAATTACAGAAATTAGAGGGGTTTTTGCAAAGGTATTTTCAATTATTAGCTATAATGAGTAAGGTACGTCAGACAAGTCACTCTTTAACGGTGTTGTTAGAGCATATGAGAGCACAATTAGACATGCTGTCGCTGGGACACCTGTCTGCAAGTATAATAACCGGAATGAAAGCGAGTGGATGAACGGGATTGGGAGAACCCATTGTAAGAGAGATTCCTAACATGCTGGTGTTGTTAAGGCAAATTGTTAAGATTGGACGGTTGAAGTCGGAGTTAGATAAGATAGGTACGCTGAATTTGGGCTGGAAAGAGAATTGGGTTGCTATAATAAGCTGGCCGACTGTTGTGGTAATTATACTAATGATAGTCGTGGCCTTGCTGGTTTGGTGGTGGTTGAAGAGGCGTGCAGTGTTATTGACCGGGCAGAATAAACCGGCACAGGAGTGCATGAGTGAAGGAGGGATTCCAGTTAGTGCACTTTACCAAGGTAGGTCTGACCCGAGTGTATTGGGGCCCCTAACTGATATTGAAGAAGGACCTGAACCAACAAAAGATTCGACAAAGCCTGTTGTGAAGGCGAGACAAAATCGGAGGGACAGATTTACAAAATAAATCAAATTTTTTTGTAATGAGACTGAAATAATTGGTAAGGAATGTTGCGAACTCCAATAATAAAAAAAAAAGGAAAAAACCCTCGAACTAGTGAACTATGTGAAAAGGTTCTACTGTACGAGATCACCACAACAGTGAACTTTAACCGGAAGTTGCATATAGATATATATTGTAAGGACAATAAAAATGTAAATGGGCATAATGAGCCCTAAGAGGAACTGAGGACTCTACCTTTGCATGCTGGAAGAGACATTTGTTTAAGTAGCTCCCTAGTAAGAAGCATGTTGGACTGGGTTTTCTCATATTTTGTTGAAAGCTTGTGTGTTATTTACTAGTAAATGACAGATGGATAAGGGAGGAAATGTGACAGAGAAGAGTCAGGGAAACACATACACGTGCACACACACACAAACATTTTTTTTTATTGAAATTGGAGTGGATCTGAGAAGTGAAATTAGATAAGAGCATTTATTTTACTGATGGGAAATCTGATCTATGGCAGGTCATTAGGAAAACAATGAAAAATGGTCGAAATAATTTTTATCGGTTAAATAGCACTTAGTAAGCTATGAGGAAGTTTGGAATTCACGTGATTTTGGTTGACACAGCCAGAACCCGTGATAATCACGTGCGAAGTAGTAGGACCAAGGGTCGGTTATGACCAGCCGGATTTTTCTATATAAACGCGTAGTTATGTTGAAAAAGTGGCAGATGGAAGAGAGAGACGGGAGAGGCTGCGATTGGTCGGCATGTCATCATTGCCTGCGTGCCGTCATGTGCATGGGCACCTGCATTGACCATTACGGGTCGCGGTGCTACAGGAAAGACGGAAGAGGCAGATGCAAGGTATTTTTTGGCTCGTCTGTCTTTGAGTGCAGTTGAGCTGAGTGGAGAGATGTCAGAGATTGAAAGTGAGCAGAGTTGAATTGAAGGCTCGAAAAAGTATGAAAGTGACATCAGAGATTGGAACAAAATGCCCGCTAACATGTGCTGTTGATATAAGAATGAAGAAGCGAATTACTCCTCCAACATCTAAGACTACTACTGCTACTATTATTACTACCACTGGGAAGGGAAATGTCAAACAAGCCACCCCTCACTTTAACGAAATTACACGAAGTATTTTCTTTTGTTTTGTTGATCATCGTTCATATACGAGAGACTGGAGATCATTAGAGAAGAGAGAATTTGGCCCGAGCAAGATGAATTATTCTCCCCATCTCCTTGCAGACGGAAGAGTGAGACAGTGGAGAGTCAAGTTGGAGACTGGAAGTGACGTCAGAGATTGGAACGAAGTGTCCACTAACATGTACTGTTGATATAAGTACCACTGCTTCTGCTACCAAGAAGATTACTACTACTGTTACTACTGCCGAGGCGGAATGCAACTATAAACTTTAAGCCACGCACAGAAATCTTTATCTCTCCATCGCAAAAGTCATATATCTTTCTGAGAGGATTTAACAACAAGTTAATCACAATCCACTCTCTCTGTCTAGAATCCAGTGTATGAGTTTTTACGTCAATTACTTTTCTTTTCTGTAACCTGTTTCTTTTTCTATACTGTTCTTTTCTGCTATATAAAAGACATTAACAATTCAACCATTGAATAGTTGTTTGTCCGACTTTCTGCAGATATATATATTTTTTTGGTGTGTTCTAAATTTCTTAGCACAGACTCTCCAGCCGTGTCTACATGTTCAGTCGACCGTGAATGGTTGAACATCACTTCTGCTTTCTGGATCAAACCAAACACAACGTGGGCAGGAAGCAGGATTAAACCAGCGGACTGGTCGAATGATCTACGGATGCTCAGGGCACCTACGGTCACTCCCTTAAGTTCGGTTAAGACTGAGTAGACACCTCAACCCAGAGAGTAAGACGTCAGAGGTTGAGGGGCTGGGGCAAAAGTGTTAGACATTGTCAAAGACTTGTTTTTTAAAAGAAAAAAATGTATTGGCATCATTAGGATATTTCTTCAAATTACTGTGGTATTTTATGCTTTTAAATTTTAGATATTTTCATTATGCACCAGCGTGTAAATAATTAAAATCATTCAAGTAGTTCTGCTTACTTATTTATGATTACTAGTTATTTATTGCTCTACCTACAGTGACCCTGGTCCTGGGTATGACAATAAACTACATCTGGCAACAAGGCCTCTGATTGGGAGATTTTGAAAATGCATGGAACCACCTCTTAATTGTTGCTGTTCCCAGGTCCACCCTGACCCGGGAACCTGTTAGGGTCCCAGTTATGTGCAAATAGTTAACCCCCAAACTGGGGTCAAAACAATGAAAGTATAAAAATAGATATTTATAGTAAAAATACCAACAATTTATTTTAAAAAAAAAAAAATACCAGCAACACAAAAAAAAAATATTACCAGCAATAAATTTTTGAAAAGATATTACCAGCAATACATTTGACTCAGCAAAAACCCTCTTTACAAAAATATGTCAATGAAACCTTATCTAAAAACTGATTTCTTACAAAGAATACATATTCTATTCATACAAATCTATTCAAAATTCCTGTCAGCATTAAATAACCAATTGCAGTGATGATATGTTGTAAAACAAAATAAATCAAACTACAGTGACTCATGTGTCTTTTTTTGTGAAATATTTTATCAAATGAATCTATGAAACTATCTCATTTAAATGAACATGGAAAAATATTCATGATATATTACAATTGCAAAAAATGAAAGAGGCACTTGAAACGTGTCCTACTCTAGATAAATTTAACAAATTTAATCCAAAACTTTCATTGCTTCATACAAGATATCACAACTAATAGTTAAATGTGGTAAACCACACATAATTGGAGAGATTCTAATGATACCTTCTTTGGGGTTCATCTTTTATTTAAATTCCTTTAGGTTATTCCTATGAATTACTTGTGAAAATTATTACAGGTGATAAAAGTAAATTTCTCCTTCAAGTTTTAGGTTATTATTTTGTTTCATATTAATTAAATCTTTTATTGTTTTAGAAGTATTCTTGATATAAAAAAATATATATGTCATTTTCCAATATCTTGTGAAATGAAGCCAAGTGATATTATATTGCCTTTTCATCCTCCTCTCTGACCGAAAGGTTTGAGTAAGTATAAAAAACTGAATGGAAATACTGCCAAATAAGGATTTATGACTTCATTTAACAAATTTGGAAGCAAATATTGCAAAACTTGTTGATGGTCATCAGCCACAGAGAGCTATTAATAAATGTTATGTACTATTTATCTTATTTTAAATATATTAATAAATAATATATGCTATTATATTTATTACTTTCTTTATTCAAATTAATAGAAATATACCTTGAATATACTAAAAGAAATGTAAAATAAGAAAAGTGTTTACATTTTTTAAATTCAATTATAACCACTACATAAAGATATAATTTTAGGAGCAGTAATAGAAATACAAGACCCTGGGTGGGCATTTGTGAAAAACATTGGGAGATTGATCTAAAATGTTATCAGATACAGTACTGTAATATGTCATATAAAAATTAAATTTATGGCATTTTAACTGGTAATTTTGCTGGTGTCACAGCCAAGGACTCAGACACAAATTACATTTATATTTTAAGCCGGAATATGAGATGACTTGACTCAGGGTATGATTTTCTGGATTCATACAAGTAATGGTTGTCTACAGATTAGGAACAAGTCACACAAAAACATGATAATCAGTAAAAGAAAGACAGCGAACATGTGGATTCAATTTAAGACAATTCAATAAAATGAAAAGTAAGAATAGAAAAAGAGATGAGAAGAAAGAGTTTTTATTTTGGGTGAATGTGATAACATCAGGTTGGCAACAGTAACACCAGTCATCTCCAGAAACTGTTTCAAGGAAGAAATCTACATGCTGGACTCTAAAGACAGAATGTTGGCCCTCTACTAAAAACTAATCAAGATCTGCTTCCTTGGACCTTGAAATTCCTGTTGTTGGCCTAAGAACTCACTCAACTATGGATCTTCTGATTGTTTCCTCCTCAACAAGAACTCTGAAGAAATCTATGTGAGTGTTAACCCCTTAAGAACAATTTACTTGCTTAAAGAACTTTTAGGCATTCAGAGAAATATTTTGATCTAGCTTTTACATGAACACTTTTGCTTCCTTTAAGTTAAAGGAATTTTCTTCTCCCTTTCTTTCTCATATTTTACCTATTACCTTTTTTTGTGGATGTAAATAAACATTTTCTTCTTCTATTGTTACACCCTGAGCTGGAGTTTTAATCTTTATTCTTCCACTTAAAAGAGAGAATTGTCCTCTCTAAACATTCAAGCCATTGTTGCTTTTATCAATTCTATCACCTTTAACCTTAACCCTTTCATGTGAGAAAACTAGGACAAATTTCCCACAACTTATCTGTGCTTCAAATTCAGTCTGTTAATATTTTCACAGAGAAATTACATCAGCTAGTTCCCTGTATTCACATGAGAAGACTTGAATTGTTTGACAACTTCAAAGAAATAGAATGTTTGAATTTATGGGTAATTCCACTATTCTTCCAAACTGGATTTCAGATATTGATTGTTAAGAAAAATGCTTCCATAGTCTTTGAATTTAATATTCAAGATCTTTTCATAGCTGAAAATATATCTTCAGTTCATAGATCTCTGGAATTCCTTCCTGGTACATAACTGGTTAAATCCAAGATTTCATTCAGTTACTGCCTTTCTGCTCCTCTGGACAGACAATTGCAGGAGTTGACCACATGATCCATTTGGCTGCCTGGTTCCAAATGTTGAATCTTTGATTTTTGCTATGGGGACAACATGTATGATATCAAAAACAATCACCTACTCACTGCTGTCGCTGTCCTGCAGGTGGTAGAGAAGTACATCGATTCACTGTCACAACTTGCCTGCATGCATACACAAAGTAGTTAGAATGAAGAGAAAGGAAGAAAGAAAGAAAGAAAGGGAAGGAAGAAAAAAAAAACAATGTTCTTAACTATGAGATAACAGATGGCTTGGTCTTTCTTTCTCTCCTTTAATACACAAATTGTAGTAGCACATCACACTGGTTACTGTGAATAATCCTTTCTAACAATTGAAAGTTTATATAGACAAACATCTCTTTTTTTTTTCATTTTCTTCTTTTTATATAAAAAAGAGTTTTAAGTATTCAGAGTTTCTATGTTGAGTATTATTTTGCAGTTTTAAAGGAAAAATATATGATTTTAATAAAAATATTCTAGTATATTTACATATAAACGTTTGTGGCCTAAAAGTTCTGAAGAATTTTTTAAAATTAAAATTTGGTAGATAAATCTACAAAAATGAGAGTATAATAAATAAAAAATATATAAAATACACAAAAGATCACCTTAAAATCATATGTATTTTATTCTAAAAGTGAAAACAATTTTGTCGCCATATCTCAGACATGGGTTCTGAAAATATTTAGAAAGATTATAGGAAAGAAAATCATTGGTCAAGGATCTTGAAGAAATATTCCACCTGTAAAGTAAAATTAAAGAGGTGAAATACTTTTTAAAATATAAACAAATTCAGGGGAGTTAAAATAATATTTTTTTTGTTCATATAAGAACTATGATCAACAGGTAATATTAAAAAAAAAATATTAATATTAAAAATAATGCACACATCAATAAATTATTTTCTTAACTTAATAAAGTTGATAAAACAGTTTGATTCAACTCATAGTTTTAAAAAAGATGATACAAAAGTTTAGAAACAAAAAAATGAATATATGTTTTTGTTAGAGATAAAAGTAAACAGGTTTCTGCTTGTTAGTAAACATACTTTTATAATTAATTCTGAACTTACTTCTAGTAGCCCATCGGTGGGAAGATCAGTACAATGAACAGCATTTTTTATTTTAGTTTTTCCATACAAAGCCCGTAATGATCGAGGACGGAGATGACGAGCTATTTCCTGAAAAAGATGTGATAGCATGAAATTATTAATTTATTTTATAAATTTTTCATTTAAATCTATAAATTAGTTAAATATTTTGGGGGCTGGAATTCCAAAACAAGCACCTTATGTTCCATTAGGCTAAACAATTAAATTGTGTAGAAGAAATAGCATGTTTTAAAATTGAATAAAAAGCTAGAGATTATTTCAGCAGTTGAGTATTTTATCCATTTTTTTGGTTTTCATTTATATTCTTTATTTATGGCTACAAACTAGAGACATCTTTTTGTACTTACAGGATCAGCAGGGCCAGAAAAATCACGAAATGCTTTTGGGGCATCTTGTGCACGTATTGCAATAGCAATGCAAGGCCCAGAAATCATTTCACTGACCATAGACATGTATTCAGGGACAACCCCTTTATAGACTTCAAAGAATTCTTCTGCATTTGCTCGCTCAAGATAAAACATTTGTATAGCTGTAATCTGAAAGCCAGCATCCAGAACAGCATTCAAAATGTTCCCAGTTAAACCTAAAAAAAATAAAAAAATATATACACATAGTGTCTTGAAAAGTTTGGAAACACCATCTACAAATCATGAAATTAAAATTGTTTATGAAAATAAAAATATTACATTCTTTTGTGTGAAAAAAGTTACGAGATAGGAAATGTACATTAACCTAAATTGAAAAGATAAAGGAAGAAAATATTGCTTTTTAATTGCTGCCTTTTGAAAGGTGCTGATGCTGAAAGGCTTTTTACACAATTAATTGTTTAAATTTTTTGTCCAAATTGTCTTTATTACATTTTCACAAGTTCTGTTGTGGTGATTTTCATTAGTGCAATCTTCTTTTTATAACATTGCAGATTCTCTTTAAGATTGGTGTCTGGAAAATTGAGCAGCTATTCCAAATGCTTGATATCCTGATCCTAAAATCATTTTTAAACAGGTAGTGCTATGGCAAAGAGAACTTTCCTTCATGAAAATGGTACCATTTATGCAGATAAAAAAAACTCACCATATTTTTATATTACTAACTAAAAATTAAAATGGCTCACAATTTTATTAATGTCATAAAGTAAAAAAATCAAAAAACTCAGAATAACTTTAAAGATTAGAATTACTTTTAATTATATCTTTTCAGCTGATTTTCAATTTTAAACTGGTTTATACTTAAATTATTCCAACATTTAATTATTCATAAAAAATATTGATCCATCAATAAAACTTTTTGATGGAATAGAAAAGAAACATGTTAGCATGCTAACAAAAATATATATAAACTAAATGCATTATATATATATATATATATATATATATATATACTAGCGGCATGGCTCGGCGTTGCCCGTGCTTGATTCAAAAATCGTACGACTGATACAGCAATTGCTATCACTTGACTTAAAATATTTTTGTCCTTCCTTGCCTTTAAAGGAGTGCCTTTTGCTGTGCTGATGTTGCTACATGCCTTACTTCTTGCCTATCTCACACTGTGAATTTTTTCTAAGCTCTATACTAAACATTAAATCTGTTATGAAAAAAGAACTAAACAAAATGAACACAAAACGATCAGCTTTAAAAAAGGACTTGTAACTGGAAAAACTGAATGAAAAAAGAATGTTAACAACAAATACTTTATCACACCCAACCCAGTTCTGCGGAATCTGAATCAACGTTGAGTTTAAGCAAGTGAATGAGCCAATTGGAGTAAAGTGCCATGCAGATTTAAATTTTTCCCACTTGTGACGAATGCAGCTATCGATTTTTTTGCATGCTAGCATGCTAGTTAACATTCGTGTCAGCCAGCTATAGGCTCTCACTCTGGCCAGTAGAAAATGGCCACAAACTACATGAAAACTGCCGTAGAAGCATGAAAAGATCAATTATTTCCACTATCAATGGGAGTTGGGAAATGCAAAGTCAGTCTTGACCTCCATACTAACTTGGAGCATGTGCATGTAAATTTTGGTGCAAATGCGTCGAAAATTGCAGCCGTGCATTCGTTACGCACACACACACATCCTGCCTTTTATATATATATAATATATATATATATAATATATATATATATAATATATATATATATAATATATATATATATAATATATATATATATAATATATATATATATATATATATATAATATATATATATAATATATATATATATATATATATATATATAATATATATATATATATATATATATATATAATATATATATATATATATATATATATATATATATATATATATTCATAAAACTAATGACAGTTTGATGAACATTGATAGGTAATTTAATTTAGAATTGATTAAATAACTAAAAATAAAATATCATTTCATTGACTCATTAACTAAGAAACTTTGCTCAATATCTTATGAAAGCAAATCATTCTTTCAACAATTCATCTCACCTTCAGCAACTGCATGTGGCTTAATTACACAGCATGTACAATCTTCCATTATGGCTGTATTCTTACGTAGGGAGCTTGAAGTAGGAAAAAAGAATTCGAGCTGTCTAGCAGCTTCTGTCGCGCTAGATGAACCAAAGATCATGTGTTCTGATGAAAAAGAAAAGTGGAACAAAGTATAAACTTCAACAAAATCAAATTTAACACCAAACATAATTTTTTTTAAATTTTAGAAAAAAAATGTTATGCAGTATTCATAGACAGTTCCTACAGAAAAAAGAACCCAAGGAACTAGAATGTATATTAACTATTATATTGCAACTGCAATGTTTAGGGTATTGTCCATTTTTAACACAAATAAATGATCATTGAATTAAATATTATTGAATATTCGACAATCTCAAATCAAAAATGCAAATTTGTGAGAGATAAGCAATGTGATTATGGAAAGAAGCTAAAAAGTTTGGTAAAATTAAGTTTGTTATTGGCAACTGGGAAAAAAGTCAATGACAAAGGTAGCAAGTGACAAAATTAGTTGAATTATGAATACCTTGTCCAGTGTGTCCCATCCATTTTTATATAAGAAAGTAATATCTGTTGTTTTAGTTATCACATCATTAAACTTTATGTTCAAAATAGAATTCAATAATATATAATGTGTAACTTTTAGAAGTATAGAATAGTATTTACCATTCTCATATCTTGTAGTTAAAGAAAGAGCAGAAGGTGAAACATCTTTATCTTCTTCACGCCCAATGAATTCCTTCCATGCTGTAATAGCATTATCTCCAAGTAGCTCCATGGCAAGTACGGGCCCGTTAGAGATGTAATCTATAATCTCTCTGCAAATAATGATCATAGGATACAATAATTTTAAATTGGACAATATTACATAATTCTATAGTTTTTTACTAAGTAAAATTATGTCTGTTATTTCAGCAATTATGCTTTTAATTTATTTTAACTATAATGACATAATTCTTTTATTTGCTAAATTTTTGCAGAGCAAAATATTCAACTTAAGTTGTTTATTATGGCCTAAAAAAGTGAATAAGAATGAAGTATAGCACATATCAATTCCTACTACAGAAGTGAGTTACAGGGAAAATGATATCTGGGGCTGTAAGCCTGGACACATTTTCTTTCTTTCACCGAATTGTAATGTATTCTTCCACTATTTCTGCTTCTTTTTTAGAATTTCAGCAATCAATGTTTACTCTTGCTAAATACTACAAAAACCAATATAACAGCTGAGAAAAATCCCCCTCCAACCATATTAACAATTATTACCCACAATACTTTGCTCCTTGTCCATAAAAATTCTCTCCACATTTACTCAGTTTCTTTGATGATGTTAAGGTAAGTGATGCTTCTTCCTCTATCCATTTATTCAAACCATAACTTATTCTGTAGTGGTAATAAATATTATGACTCTTAAAATAATTCAACATTATCTTATTTTTTTAAGCGACACATTATTTAAGTTCCTAAAGTCTAAATTTCATTTATATACAGGAAATTAAAAGAAAATACTCTGAAACTTAATTTTAATTAAAAGTACTTACTGTTGATTGATAGCTTCTTTAGGTGTGACTTCACACATTTTCATTTTTGTGATTCGAAATTTCTTATCTTGGAGAAGGTTGATAATTTCACCCATTTTGGGAAAAGCTTCTGATGTTAGCAAAGCAAGAGTTCTAAGGAAGACAAAATTAATTGAATGATTAAAGATAAATTGAAATATTGAAAAGCAATGTTGTGCACACTTGTACAGTGCAGCGAGTTGCAATTCCCAATTGTGTTATCTAATATTAAATGTCAGTTTCTACATTTTCTCTTCTTTTAACTCCAGGTTTTTTTCCTTTATAATAAATAAGCAATTATGTTTTGTTGCTAGCTTTTATAACTGCTTAGTTATTCAAAGCTATTTTCTGCTTTGAAAGTAGCAACAATATTAAATTTTGGAAAGTGGTGTATACACATAGTTTAATTTTTTTATTAGTATATTTTGGAAATCTAACAAATCTAAAATTTAATTACCCAAAATATAGAAAAACACATTTTTAAAATTAGTTACCCATTGCTTTTTAGTAACAAAACGTTTTATTATGACACCACAAAGGGGAACCACAGACCATACACACTCTCAGAACTGTCTCACCTAAGCAAGTGTTCCACAGTGAAACTTATCAGTGATCATTTCATTTGGCTAAACATGGGGGCTGACATCTTAGCAAAGTGTTTGCACTGTCAACAGAGTAAAGTACACAAATACACAAGAACACCCATGGGAACTTTAGAAACCCTAATGCAAGGTTTTCACACCTACATATAGACATTGTAGGGCTGTTACTTAGTTGCCAGTACTACATATACATATTAACTATTATTGTTGATTGTTTCACATAATGGCCAGTAGCTGTACCATTAAAAGATATGTGGAGATTGTGGCAAAAATAATCATGAAATCTGTACCTCCCCTCTGGAACTTTTCCATGAATTTACCAATTTACTGGGAAGTAAGCAAGCACATCAAAACAACTGCATACCATCCATGTGTAGACAGCATGGAAGAAAGATTGCATGGAAAATTAAAGTCTCCTTAACTATGTCAAACAATCCAGCAAATTGGGTAGACAACCTACTTGTAGTACTCCTGTCTCTATGAAACTTAACGAAAAAAGATTTAAATTATACTCCAGCTGATTTAGTGTTTGGCACAAACCTGATTCTACCAGGACAATATTTCAGGGAAAACTGAAATATGAACCCAACATCAATATTTGTAGAAACATTAAAGGAAAGAATGTCAGATACTCAATTCATGTTCACATGTACAGTCACTGTGCATACTTCAAAATCTGTACAACTGCAAATATGTCTTTGTACAAAAAGATGGAGTTAAGAAACCACTTAATGCAAGTTATGAATGCCTGAAAAAAAGTTCCTTCAAGGGCAGAGAAATATTTTATGATGCACAATGAAAACATGCAAGAGAGCATTGCCATCAATAGAATTGTAACACTATTGGATAGGCACTGGTAGACTGAAAAACACTAAATTCCGATAGACTGAAAATATACCAATGACCAGATGAAGGAAAATGAAAAAAAAGGATATTTGCTTTTTTTTTTAAAGAAAAAAACTAGAAGAGGGCAATTAAATTTCTTGTCTGCCAGAGAGGTAAAACAAAGAGACCATCTGGTTTTGATTAAGAACTGAAATTAAGTAATAAGCTATTCTGGAGGTCCAAGGCCCTCCTGGAAAGAAACAAATAATATTTTTATGACCATTGAGCAATAGAGAAAAAGATGGACCCCTGCAACAACAGACAAAAAAAATCACACACCCAATACATCAAGTCTAAAAATAAACAGCTAAAACCAAACTTGGTGTTGCCTCACAGCCAATAGAAACATTAAAAAATATTAAATTTCAGCTTTTGTTTGGAATCTATTTCTGACCTATAAAAGAACAGTTTAAAAGTCACTGGGAGAGCACACACAGGAGCACACTGAGCACATTCACTTACTCATACCAGCCAAAAAAAAAACCTTCTCATTCTAGTACTTACACCGTATAGAGAGATCAATACAAGCAAGATAAAAACTTGCCCAAACACTCGTCTACATCAACTGCAAAATGAAACATCTTAAGTGAGTTACTTTTATCCATATGTGCATATACTCACACACATATATCTTCACACTTGCACCTACTAAATCCATATACACACGACCATACAATTATTTCTGTAGACTTTTTATGAACCCTCTTTAATTCCTCAACGAACTTCTTTTCTCTTTCACTTGTCACCATTGTTGTCATTAAACTGTATTCAAATTTGTTTGATGATTTTGGGCATGTGATGGTTCATTGGCTCTTTTTTTCTGTTTCCCTTAAGAAGTCTTTTGCTAATCAGGGACAGGGATTAGCAGTAAAATTCTTCACTTGACCATAAAAAGAAGACCAACAACAATTAGCAGTAGCCCACGCAATATTGGTGTAATGAAAACTTGGAGTATAGTTCAGCTTAATGTGCCTTTATTGAATGTAACTAAACAGTCTTGCCTTCTTGGTTAAGATGGTGTGACTTATTTATACAAATCATAAGACAGGGGAGGTAATCGTGTTGTCTTACCACATTCTCACTGGCTTTGTTTTCTCCTAGTCCGACATGAAATCATCCAGATGACTGGATCACTTGACAATTGTCTGGGATCATCTCAGTGGCAGCCAATCTGGGTTTTCAGGTGTTAGAGAAACAGTCGGCCAGAAGTATTTTGTCTCATATTGTTTTTATCTACTTCTTGGAGTGAGATACTCTGATTCTGAAAGCTGATTATCAGATTCTGTGGTAGTATGCTCTTGCTTTGAGGGAGCTATTTTGGTGTCAATCTCTGAATTGTCACTATTGGGGCTTTGTTCCTCAGGAGAATCCAATGGCATTGTGCCGTCATTACTATCAAGAGGGAGAGATATTGTTTCAGGGGAGACTTCTTCTCCCTCTGGTTTGATAACTCAATGGAAGGGGCCAAATCTCTGAGGGAAACGTTCAATAAATTGTAATGAAAAGTTGGAGTCTAGTTTGGTTTAAAGTGTCTGTATTGAATGTAAGTGAAGAGTCTTGCTGTTTTGGTTAAGACAGTGTGACATACAAATCATAAGATAGGGGAGGTAATTGGGTTGTCTTACCACAATTGATAAATTAAGTAGACAATTGCTTTTTAATAATTTTATTACATGTACAGAACTTATGCAAAAATGATGGTATCACAAAAACTGATTATTTGTGGAAAACCATTTTTTTTTTTACACATTACTTTATTTATCCTCTTTGAAAAGATATAAATTAATAACCTCATTATTTTTAATGTATAAAAAATAGTTTTTCTAACATAAGATACAAATTATTTTGTATTATTTTACTTTTTTCTTTAAAACAAAGTAAACTGTAAAGAATATTTTCATTGATTTTCCATTTTGAACAAGCTAATGATGTATTAGAGGAAATTAAAACTTTAAAAATAACCTCTTGTTCTTTCTACATTTAAGTGTCTTTATTACAAGATTTTCAGCTTCTCTTTGTGTTGGTCATTTCTAGCTATCATATCTACATATAGAAGTGTCCATTGCTTTACAACAGACAAAACTATGTTTTTTGTTCATATCTAAGACCAGACACAGTTTTTTACTATACACAACCCAAAAATATTTTCATATAAAATGGTATAATTTATATGTTATTAATCCCAACAAGTACTAAAAACATTACAGATTATTGCAATGATCACAGACTTTTTACATTTTTTTTAAATGTATTGCAATAATTTAAATATATCTTTAAATTTTTAATTGCAAGAAAAAGCATAAAGTTAGTTGCAAGAAAATAAAAGAAAACCCTCTGTAAACTTAAAGTTTCTTCCAAATTTTTATTCGACCAATCATGGGTATCTTGTGTATATGTAAACTCTTGCTTTTTTGAGAAATGGGAGAGTAGCTCACACTAAAAAATATATTTATCAAGCTAGCATTGTTGATTATTATTACTGATTAGGGAATTCAACCATCACTAGATGCCCCATTATGCCAAAACTAAGCCAAGCTTGGTAGTTTTGTGTGTGACTGTATTCCTAATTTTGAGGATTGTCTGGACTTGTGAATATTGTTCTGATACAGAATATTACTATTATTCACTGATTTATTTAGATTATTAGTGTCTTCATTTTGTTATCACCACACTGTTTCAGCTGTTCTAAAGATGCCCGTCATAATTGCGAAACTTCTTCAAAATTTGAACTGAATCCTTTTTTATTCAAGCCATGGGAGTAAATTGTTCTCATTCCACTGTCCATGCTAGTGGATATCTCAATTCTATCAATTTGTTATTTGGAACCAGGCTTTTTCTCACCCAGTGATTGAATGCATGACTGCCAACATGAAGTTATATCTGTCTATATTTCTGAGATGAGGTATTATGTACACCATTTACATTATTTGGACTATTATTCTATCACAACGGTTGGAATCCGGTTGGAATGTCGAACTGAACCCTTTATTTCACTGGGGTAGATGTCAGTTAACTCCTGTTAATTCACCTCTGAAAGTTCTCCACTGCCTTAACAAGGTATTGAACTCACAATCTTTGGGTCCTGTCACTGGATCTAACTAATGCCTTTATACACTGTGCCATGTGTCCTTGCGGACATCTGTGTATGAATTTCTGGATATTATAAACCTAATGTCTTCAGCAATCATTTTTTACTGTATGGATGGTGGGAGATGAAATTGAGGTACTGTTCGGTGAATATTGGTTTACGGTATACGGATGTCTTGAACCCATGCTCTGTTCGAGATATTAGAACATCCAGGAATGCGAGTGTGTTGTTACTTTCATTCTCCATTGTGAACTGTATCGAAGGTCTTATTGAGTTCACATGGTCCAGTAGAACCTGAACATCTTCCTGGTGTGGCCAGAGTATGAAGGTGTCATCTACGTACCTTAACCATAGAGTTGGCTTTAGAGATTCTAATGCTATTTCCTCAAAGTATTCCATGTATATATTCGCTATTGCTGGTGATAATGGCGAGCCCATTGCTAAGCCCTCCTCCTGTCGATATATGTGTGATCCCATTCCGAGGTGTGTTGTTTGTGTACAGAAAGTCAACATCTCCATTGGATTATCTATTGGAATACTGGTTGGTTTTTCTAGGGATGAGTCAGAGGCTAATCTGTCTCTGACTACTGCAAGTGCCTTTTCCGTGGGCACCTTGGTGAACAAACTCACCACATCCAAACTCACCATCTGGTTGGATAGGATGGGAGCATCTTTGATTATTTCCACAAAGTGGGCGGAGTTTTGGACATATGAAGGAGACTTTCTGATCAATGGGTCAATTATATCTACAAGAAAGCGACTCAAAGGGTGGCACACAGAGCCTTGGCAACTAACACTTGGCCTGAGCGGAATACCGTCTTTGTGAATTTGTGAGGGAGATTGTATATATAAGGTAGCTTGGTGTAATGCTGCGATAACTGCCTATACATCTTAGGTGCAAAATGATCCTTGTTCTTGATTAGTATCTGCGACAGTTTGCGTTCCGTTTTCATTGTAGGATCCTTTTTTACTTTGCTGTAGCTACCATTGCTAATGAGGTCTTCCAACTTTCTTGTATAATCTGATTTGTCCATCACTACAGTTGCATTGCCTTTGTCAGCCAGTAGTATGATGATGGTTTTGTTCCACTGTAGGGATCTGATTGCCAGCCTCTCCAGTTTTGTGATGTTTGACCTGGGCGGCTTGGCCCTCTCCAAGGACAACCTTCAAAAGTAGGATGACACTTCGCAGATATCTCTCCTGAGTAAGACCCCCCGTAAAGGAGAACATGACTAAAGACTGTGTGTACTCTATCCCGTGCAGCTGTGGAAAGAAATATAATGGGGAGACAGGCCGCCCTCTTAAGGTAAGACTTCAGGAACACCAGAAAGCTGTAACACGAGGGGAAGTGGAAAAATCAGGCATGGCTGACCACATATGGAGAGAAAAGGGAGATCACTGCCCTCTGTAGCATGAAGTTGAGATCATAGACAAAGAACATCATTGGAAAATTTGTAAATTTAAGGAATCAGCACATATGCTAGGCCACAAAAATCTCTTGAGCTGACCAAGCATATAAATAAATACAGTATGGGTACCAGTAATAAGGAGTGCCAGAGAAAAGCAATAATAACAACAAAAATTACAATATGAACTCTGCAATTTTTGCTGTTATCATTGTATATTTTTTAAAAAATATACAATGATAACAGCAAAAATTGCAATATGAGCATTGGTAAAAAATGGTTATGAAGACATTAGGTTTATAATACCCAGTAATTCATACACAGATGACACATGGCACAGTGGATAAAGGCGTTAGTTAGATCCAGTGACAGAACCCAAAGAGTGTGAGTTCAATTCCTGGTTAATAGGATATAACTGACATCCATTAGACATATGGATGAACAGTGAAATAAAGGGTTTCAACCACCTGAAGAAGACTGGAGCGTACAACGGCCAAAATGTTGTGATAAAGATGAGGACAATAGTCCGAATAATGTCAATAATGAGGTTACATGTCTTATAGGATATGGGAGAGTCTTAAAGACTAATGTCACTTGTCTGTCTCTTCAAATGAACTACATTACCTGTAGTAGAAATAGGTGGTGGGAATTTTTAGTTCTAGGACTAATGTTCTTTTTTTTTTCTTCTTTTAATTAAAAGGCACCCATTATGGCAATCATTTCTATTCTATGAATTCTTTTAAACATCTTATCTTTAATTTTTGTTTTTTCTATTATTTTCTATTATTTTTTTTATTTCAGCCTATAGGGGTAGATGATTCTTTCCCTATTTAAATTTACAAACATCTGCTGGGGCAGCTGAAGTATGGATGAAAAAAACGTCAAAATTTCATATTTAGAATTGTAATATTCTGAACATTAAAACATTTTAATTGTATAATAATAATAATGCTTTATCTCAAAAAAAAGAAGAAGAAAGACAATGAAAGAAAACAAAATTACATGGAATTTATAAATGAAAAAGTGATGTGTATTTCAAGCAAAAACTAACGAATTGAGTAACACATACTTCTCTGTACGAGTTCCCAGAGCTTCCCTTGAATAATCATCTCCATAGTCAATAACTGTGAGTTGTCGAGAGAAGACATTAATCATGCTGCCTATGTACAAATCATTCATTGTAAGATGATCACATTTAGTACGCTTCAGGAAGATCCGGTGTTTTTTGAAATCATACTGCAAACATAAGATGTGTAAAAAAAAAAAAAAAAAATACATTAAGAGAATAATTAAGTTGATATTTATTTCTATTTGGGATCAGCATTAAATAAATCAGAAGTTATTGTCATAAACAAGAAACTATATACAGAGAATAAGATTTTTATATTCACAAGTCATATCCAGAAACATTTGGAATATGTTTAAGAAATAATAATCATAGTAATATCACTTATTTAAATGATCACAGTATTTAAATATATTTTATTAAATATGAATGTGTTAAAATGTGTAATAATAAGACAAACTTAGTATACTGAAATCTTTGTATCCAAACATAAAACAAAAGAAAAACTTTTTTTTTAACAAAAGAAAATAAGATGACAGAAGAAAAGAAAATCTATTACTATAAAGCCAATAAATGTTTGTATGGATTCTCGGAATTGAAAACTAGTCAAAAAGGATATAAATAGAAAGGATGGTGCTAACCACAAATTAATTTAAGGTCAACATTACTATTTCAGGTTAAATTGTAAAAAAAAAAAGATTTTTGTATGTGATATCATATAAAATGGAAGTGCCCTAATTTTTTTGCATCCCTGTAAATCTTCTTTTTCTATATGCTGTGTCCCTTCAGGATGGGGGAGATTGTGGCTTTCTGCAACTCCCTATCCTTTGTAGTTCTTAATGTTTGTCTTGCTTCTTACTCATCATCCTGCTATTCATTTACAAGGTCACCAGGTGATGCTAACTCTCCCTGTCCCTTTTCCCTTCAATATGTCCTTTGAGTGTTTTAAATGTAAAAAAAAAAGAAAAAAAAAGTCTAGCAGCACAGAGAATGGTGGACAGTTCAAACTCTAATATATAAATCAGAATAAATGATGCAATTGACATTAAGAAAAGGAGTTTACATCCAGTACCGTAATTCTCCATGCATAATACGCATACCTAAAATTGCGCTGAAAGTGTGGGAAAATGCTTCTACTCACGCATAATATGCACCCTTTGTTTGGTAATCAAACCCTATAAATTGTACCTCTCCAATTTCATTATGGCCAGCATTCAAGCTGTAATTGAAGATGTTTATCAAAATTTCCAATCAACACAATTCTAAAAGGAAATGGAAATAGCTATATTATGCCTACTGAGCAGACCCATTAACCTGTTTTTGTTTGATAAAATGTGCAATCTACCAGATCTGTAAGTAGTTTTTCACAAAAAATGGTTTTAAACATAGAATAATATTATTATAATTTAGTTTTATGATAATTCTTATTATATTTTACATTTATAAGTATTGTTAGGTACATATGATTGTATCTGACATTCTTATGGTATCACAATTGTCAAATGTTAGTGTCAAATTGTTGTATGTTTGTGGTGAGTAGTCATTTCGCAACTGAAATCGACCTATAAAACTTCAATTTTTTTGTAGCTGTGCATAATGAGCAACCTTAATTTTGCTTATTATTTTTTAGAAAAAATGCATATTATACACGGGGAATTACAGTAATTATTTATTAGTATAAAATTTTAAAAAAAACAGGATTTTTTCCTCAGAAAACCATTTTAAATTTTAAAAATAGTCTTTTATTTTAGGTTCAATATTTGTTGATTTAAATTCATGTTACTGTGAAATTTTATAAAAGGTAAAATGGAATCTTTTTTTTTTTAATTGCTTGGAAGCAACAATTTTGATGGAATCAATGTTCCTGAACAGACATTATTATCAGGTGTCATTTTAAAAGCAATTTGTATAAAATATAGCAAACCAGTGACTGTATCCATTTTAGAAGCTCAGGAAATATCAAGTACTTTTCTATTATTTTAAAGCAATATTAAAGTGAGTGAAATGAAATCATTCAAAAGAGTACAAACATTTATTCATGTCTCAACATTTTGTCAAGCCAGTTAAAGGTATACAAAATTCCTAGATTTATGACAAATTGGATTGCTTGCTCCAAACTTTACAAATAAATATTTAATCAAAGGTTCAGTCTCTTTAGGAACACAATGGCTTCTTTAGAACTAGTGACATGGCATCAAATCAAAAGTAATTTAATGTAAATGTCTTTATGAAATGCATGTAGAGAAAGGACAGAAAAACTAGATTTCCAATTTATTTCCATAATTATTGTTCAGCTGACAACAGCTGTTATATTCATTATGATTTATCTTAAATGGAAATTAGTGGCAAGATGAGTGGCAGCTATGATTTATATTAGACATTTTATTAATACATTAAAATATTTTCATTTTTTTCAGATGATTGAACTCTAACGAAAAAGTTAGCATATGCTTTCACTGAGATTACTCACCATTTCCACAGACTTATCCTTTGGGTAGAACAACAGCTGATAACGGCGTATCATAGAAGCATGCTGGTCATACCAATCAACCAAAAAGCAAAATCTAGTGTCTGACTCACTCTACAAAATAAAATATTTGATAATTAAAAATACATGTCTATCTCATCATTATTATGAAGATGCCTTAGAAATTGGGATGATTCTTCCATTCTGATGAACTCAAAAGCAAATGAAACTTCTTAGACTACATTCACCTCCATTAAAAAAAAAACAAATCCTATGAGACCTAATGGAGACAAATTATTATGAATAATGCACTTCGAATGCGGTTATAAGATCAACTGTATTTTTCTCAGCACCTGGAGGCAAAACTTAGTGGTTGTTGGTTGACTTAATGAGGTTCATGTTTTCAGTACACAAAGGTTATAAAAATTCATCTAAAAAAATAAAAATTCATTTTAAACACAGTAAAAAGTCTTCTTTTTCATGATTAGCCAAATAAAACCAAATAGGAGTTAAAGGAATGCAACAAAAGAAATGTTTAAAATAATTTAGTTTTTGCCAGTTTCCCCTCAGCAAAAAAAGAAATTGAATTATTATATGCTTTGCTATTTAGACCAGCATACTCACAATGTTCTTGGCTGTTGTACTCTTCAACTGTCTTCAAGTGTCTGTCTTCATAACTAGTAACCTTTTTGGTAGTGCTGAAGAAGAGTTTTATACTCTGTTTCAGCATATGATATAAAGGTGAATAAAACAAGTGAGTACTAACCTATAAGAAATTGTCCCTAAGCATGGAAAGTAGAATGAGAACAATCTACCTTTGTTGATTGTTTAAAGATTTTGGTTATCAAGTATGAGGATGCCTGAAGAAGGCTGGAGTGTACAATGGCTGAAACTGTGAGTGTGTGGGGATTGCCTGCACCTTGTATACCAGGATCCTGCTTGGCATTGTTTCAGGACTATGAAACAAAGAGACAATAAACACTTTTACTTTTTGCTCTAGAATGTGGTAGATGCAAAACTTGTCTATTCTTTCTCCAGAGGCAGGGATATCCCATGGACAAATGACTGCTTATTTTCAACCCAGCCACATAGTGTACTCACACTCATGCAAACTACTGCTAACCATATAAATGTTTTTTTTCTTCTTTTTTCAACTATTTGTATAGTCTTAAATGTAATTTTTGCTTTTGGGAGCTATGTTATTCTTTATATGAAATATATGCATAAAAATAATCCATGTATGGTATTCATTCCTTTTGAAGTTGTTCATTTCTTTCAAAAGTCATCCCATTACAAACCTTAACTCCTTCCTTTACAAGTATAACAACCAAGATGAGCATGCAGAACTTAACTGCTAATCATATAATAATAATAATTGTTCATCTAAAATATGACAACAAAAATTTAAAATTTACATTTTGTTAAAAATAAACCATATAAAAAAATTGGACCAATTATATGATAAATTACTTCTTTGGTAGAAGAAGCATTTTTAAGTGAGTGTATAACAACCCCTAAACCCTATGACAAAACATAGATGCAACATCCACCCCTATCAAGAAAAATAATATACAAAGTTTTTAAGTAATAATTTTTATTCTTATTTTTATTTATAGGTTATTTCCCAGTTGTGTAAAATATGACATTCATTAACCCTTACAGAACTTTTTATCCAATTTCAGCACAAACAGTTTTTTAAAAATTAAAAATTAAAAAAAATATTAAGTTCAGTAAGAACTTCAGTAAGCATTACTTTTTGATTCAATGTAATTATTTTTTTTAGAGATGGGACTAAAATTTCCTTACAGTTATTTTCTTTGATTGAGTATCCCATTAGGATTAGAGTTGCAATAAATTTGATATGAAAGAACCTTATAAGTTTTGTTTTTCTTGTGTTTGTAAC
Organism: Acanthosepion esculentum; assembly: GCA_964036315.1. NCBI lineage: Eukaryota > Metazoa > Mollusca > Cephalopoda > Sepiida > Sepiidae > Acanthosepion > Acanthosepion esculentum. The sequence goes on along the minus strand of OZ038500.1, from coordinate 38,151,099 downwards.
ATGCCAGAAGTATGATGAAGTTTTAATTACTGGAGATTTTAATAATGGGTCTATGGGGAAACTCTAGTAGTTAACACAGCTGACAAAGCCAAGCTTTATACAACTTTAGAATGTTTTCTGATGTAACATTCTGAAGAACCAACTTGTGGTAACAATATACTTGATCTTGCTTTATCTATCAATGAAGAAGCTGTCCAGAATTGTACTGTGATTGAACCATATGGGATGAATAGTTAGAGAATGGTGGTCTGACTTAGTTTGTTCTACAGAAGGTGATGACTGGAAGGAATATTATGATTACAGGAATGGGAATTATAAAGAAATGGCAAAATATTTATCATCAGAGTGACATCTATGAATCACAAATAAAATCTGAGAATGCTTTAAAGAGACAATGAGGATTACCATGAATCATTTTGTTCCCAAGAAATCTTGTAAATAGAGGAAAAACAAACCCTTATGGTGGAATAGGGATGTTTATGTTACCAGAAAAGAAAATTTGAGATGGTATCTACTGATACTGCAGAAATAAACATTATCAAGATTATATAATGTATAAGAGAGTCTTCCATAGAGAGACTCTAAAGTTATTAGACAATCTAAAAAAGCTTGACCATAAGATTGAAAATAATATCACAGATTCAAAAAGCTTTCTACATGTATGCATCTGGCAAAAAAACCTTAGTAAAAAAAAGGGATTGAACTACTTAAGGATAGTGTTGGTAATGTGTAATAAACAATACAAAATCTCCCCAACTTTTAAATGATTATCTCGTGTTTTATTTCTGAAAATGCCAATGTTCAAAAGATTCTTCCTGGAGCTAGTGGAGAATTTGTCGTTGTGCCTGTGGACAATGATTCTGTGGACCGAAAGTTGCTGGGTTTGAAATTCCATCTATCCAGTAGTACTAAGTTGGAAATTAGTGAACATTTAACCAAACTCTTTCAATCACAGGATCCAATGAATGGAAAAACTGTTAATGTTCTTCTTATTTTAAAAAGGTTAGTAAGAACTTGGTAAAGAAATATTAAATAAACTTCACATCTGTAGTATGCAAGGTAAATCCATGATAAGGGATGGAATTAATGACATCTGAAACACGTGACAAAGTTAGTTATAAATTCGGTAACACAACAAACACTAATCTTCAGTGAGTTTTTCGGCATCAAACAATTCGCCAAACAAATGCACGCCGTTCAAATCTTTGAAGTTTTTAAGATTTCCTAACATAATTCCAAACTTCTAATTCACTTACTCACAAAACAACTTCACTTCAACTTTAACATCAATAACTTTTACCAGAACAACAGGAATTCTACTCAAGAACACAGATTGCCAAAAACATAATATTCAGAAAGGCAACGTTGAACATTAACCTCAAGCAACTCATACAGCTAAAAGATTTCTAATATCCATCGAACAATTTATTCTAGGGTAGTAAACTTAAAAGCTATTCTTTTAAACTCAAAAACTCAATATTTGATATTCATCAACAATTAATTTACCAATTACGATTGCATACAAAAACATTCACTAGGGTGAAAGAAGGGAGACAACTTTTACTTAATCTCCAATGACACAAGAAAATATTATTTAATTTGATTTGAATTGAACTAATCAATTCCTTCATTCTTTTTTCAACAACACCGAACAAATCCTAGAAATATTCTCTTTCACATATTGTAAACATTTGCTATATAAATGCTTTACTCTTGTTTTCTAAAAAGAAATATTGTTATTTGTTACTTTTTTGTTGTGCCATACTCAAATTAAAAATGTTTGTGGAGAAGTATATTTTCACGTAGCCAACAAAATACACCTTCTGAAATATATATTTTCTTTTATAACTTACTCCTCCGCAACACATCTACTTGGATTGAAAACTGGTTGAAGCATTAACCAGTTTTTAAACCGTTGAGGGTACAAAACAAAGTTGTTATTATTGTACAAGTGGTCAGAAGACTGAATAAATTAATAAATAAAATAAATCCTTTTAAATTTTAATAGACTGAGTCCATTTTTAGGATACAAATCCAACGGCGAGTAAGTTTATTTTAAAATTTCAAACGACTTTTACATTCTCTAATTTTTCATTTTATTACTGATGTAATAAATGTTATTGTTATATTTCAAATCTAAAGGAGGGCTCAGCTTGGATGTTTTTTTTTGTATGCAAAAATCGTTTGAAACGCTAAACGTAATACCAGCTTAGTTATAATTCATGTTTTCCTCAGAAAAGATGAAACTTAGAAATTAGAAAGTTTACTTTTCTGGAAAAAAGTACCTTCAAAACGTTACCTCTGAGAACAATAACTGTCGAGTGTCATTAAAGTTAAAATGCATAAGAAATGTGTTGAAGATTGTGACTCTGATCTTCCCAATTCGAAAGAGCGCAGTAAAATACAAGCACCCAAAATTTAGTCCAAAATTAACACGAAACAAACAAATAAATTACTCTCTCTCTATCCAGTTTGACAAGCAATATTATTTCGATTCTTAGCTTTCAAAAGGGAAAAACATTCAGATCGCCGATAAAGATAAAAATAATTTATTTTTACCATTGCACGAGATCCAAACGAAATACTATGCATCACAGAGTTAAATTCAGTACAGTGTTCAAAATTAAAATTTTCTCAACCAAATTCCAAATGCTTTCAGTGTTTAATGTTTGTTGTTTAAAATATTGTTGTTAGCAACAATTGGGAAATCCATGTTGACTTCACTTCCGGATACAATTTCAATTTCACAGACGCCGATAGATTTATTTATCAATTAATTAAGTTTCTAGTTTACTTAAAAACTAACTTGTTTAAATTCTTAGATTAAAGTTTTATTTTATTAGAATTCAAGTCATAATCGAAATGCTCTAATTTATTTTAATTGGAATCTTTATAAAATCTGAGGAAAGAAAAAAAATGGAAACATTGAAATAAAAACTCATTTTAATTTCAATAATATAGGAAAATCAATTAACAAAAAAAAATGGGAAATTTCTCATTTAAAAACAAAGTGAGATTGAGATTGAAGCAAATTAAAAAGCAAATTAACGAACCCTAGGGCCTAGGGTTAAATTCGCTTTTTAAGCCCCGCGGTAAATATCTATTAAAAATTTCCGAAATCGTTATATTTCCGTGTAAATTCATATACTGAACTCGAAAATAACAATTAATTAAATTTTGATAAAATCTATCGTTTTGGAGTTATCGACAATAAAATTTCGAACTCAGTCGCGTTCAGCTGTCGGCCATTACTGGCCTTGTTTAACTACATTCACCGCGGAAAATTTTGCGCGCGGAAGCCTAATTAACGTCCTCTTAACTGCTCTTAACTGATCTTACTCGTCTAAATTACTGCGCACTTAAGTTGTGTCGGAAAGCAATGAGAAGTGTTGTTTTTTTCAACTGTTGTTTTTTGTTAATAGTAAAGCTTTCTTTTTAAATAAAAAAAACAAACAAATTAAATAATAAAATAAAGCAAATAATAATGCGCAAACTTTGCACAAACTTTGAATGATTATTTACAAAATAAAAAAAATGCTCCTCCCTAGCATTTTTTTATTTTGTAAATAATCATGCTCTTTCTTTACAACAGTTGTCGGTACATTTGCTTTTCAATCCCCAAGCTAAATATCTATTAACATTTTTCGAAATCGTCATATTTCCGTATAAATGTAGATGCAGAACTCGAATTAACAATTACAATTATGATAAAACCTACCGTTTTGGAGTTATCGACCAGAAAAAAATCGGATTCAATCGCGCTCAATTGCCCACCATTACCGGCTTTGTGTAATTAGATTCACTGGGATCAGTTACGTTTACTTCCGTAGCGCAATCATAACTTTTTGGCCTATTTACTGCTTTCACTGCTGTTACTCGTCGAAATTACTGCGCATTATCGTAAAGCATTGACAAGGTTTAGGGTTAGGGTCTTCTTTTTGTTTCACACACACACACACATATGTATATTTAAGGGTTAGGGTTTTCTTTTTGTTCTTTATATATATATATATATATATATATATATATATATATATATATATATATTATATTATATTTTTTAAATAATATGATTCCTTCGCTACATAAGAGTTCTCATGTTTCAAAAGCGAGAGCCGAGACCCCTAATATAATTTTTGAAATTAAGTTGAATTAAGGTGTCTGGTCACGCTTCCTCGTCAAGCGAGAATTTGGGAATAAGCTATCTTGTGGTTAGCGCGTGTTTATAAGTATGGTCTCTTGCAACATTAGTTACTATGGAAACAGCTAGGGTCGGCTATATTGGTTGGGTGGTTAAGAGTTAAGAATTAATTTTTATCTACAGACCAGTCCCCTTCGGAAAGTTTATGTGAGGTTATATTGGGGTGCCTATTTCAAGACTGATAGTAGGAGTGGACGTCTAGCTGGTTAAAAAGGCATTTTTATGGCCTTGCCGCAGGTCGTTAAGTATGGAGAAGATTCTGTTTCATTATTATCTGTCTGTTAATCTGTTTATTTATTTGTTTATTCAAATGGCTATTTTTTTTCGCGACTCCACAAAGGGTTTTTCTATTTAATGATTGGGCTGAGCTTTTAAGGCTTTTTATTAAACTATAGAATTTATTTGTTTATATCTTTTTATTAATTATTTAATGCGAACATTTGTTGATGTCGGCAAAAAACCGTTAACTCCTGTCTATGGTTTAATAACTTTTCATTATTTAGAAACTTAATGATGTGTAGTTTTTCATGTAGGCATAAAGGGCATGGGTCGTCCCAGGTTTTACAAGTTTTTGTTCTATTTATTATTTTCCATTTTACTTTCGGTGTTTTATTCGTTTCTTTTAAATGCCAGTAGTATTGGGATAGAGATGTCTGATTTCTATTTTGGATATTGTTGAAGGAGCTCGTTTGTTCTGCTTCTTGTATGAATGTTGTTTGTTCTGTCACCACCAAAAGTTAAGGTAGGACATTTTTCATTCATTCATTCATTCTATTATAATGTGGTGTTCCCAATGACTATTTTTTTTCAACATTGGTTATGGGCCCAGGCTACTGGCCACCACGTGTTAGAAGTCAGACATCTTGTTTTTGTTGTTTTTCGGAAATTGTTTTCTGTTAACGGGAATGATGGAAACTAAATTAAACATTATACCACTGAATGGGGCAAATGTCACCAGGAAAATACAATGTAAAATGGCGCTAATGAAAGTTGGCTTGTGGAGTATCGTGAATGAAACGGAATCTGTTCCTATGTTGCCTAATGCATACGGAAAAATACTTGTCCCGAAACGATTGTCTTTTTTGTTGACCCGTCACTACTATATACAATAGGAGACTCTATTTATGGTGATGGAGGGGTAGAGTTCTCGTTGTTAATTGTTGCTTGTATCAGAAGGTAGATAAATAGTAGCAGTCCTTCGGGACAGCCGCTAGTTTGGCCTAAAGGTTCAACAAGCGATCAAATTGAGGTCACCATAACATAAACAAAATAACATACGAAAGAGAAGGGTATATCAAAAACACTTTGTATTTAAATGCAACATCAATGAATAGTACAATGTTTCTTGATTTACACGCACAAAGTCCGTTACAAAATGTTCATTCATAGAAGAGAAATCCGATTATTAAAAGAATATAAGTGTCTTTTGTTAATACTTAAGTTCATGACGTGCTGGTCACAGGAGATGAAAGGTGAGGTCAATGGGTTGGTAGGAGTCCTTTGATATCTCCGTTGGTGAAGGAAGGCTGAAGGCATCGGGTTTGATGGGTGAGAAAAGCGTAGCGACATTCACTGACGGTACTTCAAAGCTTTCTGTCTTAGAAGTGAATTTATCGCTCTATTTATGTGTGCCCTTCGGATCAGAGTCAGTCTGCTGAAACAAACTGTTGGGTATGGCGCGGAGCTGTTTGATTGGTGGAAAATTGCTTATCATTCTTTTTATTTCTTTTTAGTTTTCCACCGGAAATTCTGCGTGGAGCCGGGTGCGCAGAGACCAGTATTGGTCATTTGCTGTCTAAACCTCTGAGGGTTAATATCCGGTTCTTCGCTTGCTCCGTGCCACCACATAACTTTCGCCCCAGTAAACGGAGTTGTTGTTGTTTTTTTTTTTTTGTTTTTTTTTTGTTTTTTTTAGTAATAAAAATATGTGTTTTCTTTCTTCCATTTAACCGTTCTACCGGACTTCGTTCTAGTTTCTGGTTTGTTATCATTAGTTTCTTCGGAACAAGATAGGGAGTTATCCAAATCCGGTCTTGATCCAATGGAATCTTTTGATTTTATATTTTCAGAAATATATGCAGGTTTTAGTCTATCTATTGAAACATTACTATGTACGTCATCCGATCTTTTAATAGTAAAATATTTTTCATGACGACTTAATACTTGGAATGGACCTGTGTATGGAGCTTCCAATGGCTTTCTTACTCTGTCTGTTCTTAGCCAGATACTTTTACATGTTTGTAAATCTTTTGGAATGTAAGAATTAGGTATTGTATGCAGGTGTCCCCTGGATAATTTGTCCATGTCAAATTTTTGCATCTCGTCGGCTAGAATTTTAACGTGCGAGTTTGTCATTTCACTATTCTCGTTCTTGATAGAGTCAATTAACAATCGGGGGACTTGTGCATGACTCCCTGTTACTGCAGTAAATGAAGAATAGTTTGATTCGTTAGGTGTTATCCTCATTCCCAAAAGGACGATAGGAAGAGCTGACAACCACGATTCTTTCCTGGCTATAATAGCCGTTTTTAAAGTTCTGTGTGCTCGCTCAACTAATCCATTCGTTTGCGGATGGTACGCCGTTGTTCGTAATCTGTGGAAGCCTATTATTTTTGATAGTTCTGAGAATAATTCGGATTCAAATTGGCTTCCTCTGTCCGTAACGACATGAAGAGGAACCCCGAATCGGGAGATCCACAGATTGACAAAAGCCGTTGATATTGATTTTGCCGTAATTTCTGTTATTGGGCATGCTTCTATCCATCTCGTATTTCTATCAATGCATGTTAATAAATATCGATATGGTGAAAAATAAGGGTCAGTTTGGTTCTTTACTGGTAGTAAGGGACCGACAATATCCACATGCACCGTTTCAAAACGACTGGAAGGTAATTCAAATGGATTTACTTTGCTCTTTGTGTGTTTTATTATTTTTGCTTGTTGGCAGTGCTGGCATTCTGTGCACCAGGTTTTTATTGACTTGTCCATCTTCGGCCAATAGTATCTGGATTTTATTATTTTTCTTGAAGATGTTATTCCTGGATGTGATAGATTATGCAGACTGTCAAATACCGATTTTCTGAGCTTTTCAGTCACAAAAGGTCGTGGAAAAGGTAATGTCGTGTCACATAATATGGTTTCATTTTGATTTATTGTGTATGGTTTCAGTTGATCTTTGAATGCCTGAATTTCATTGTCAGTAGCTTGATGCTTCATTATTTCTTGTAAGTCACATATATCAATAGTGATCGCGTTGACAGGTCGTGATAAACAATCAGCTACTATATTTTGTGAACCTCTTATATGTGAAATGTCATTTACATATTCGCTGATAAAACAGAGGTGACGCTGTTGTCTATCTGATTTTAAGGAAGACTGGCTTTTAAAAGCACTGCAAAGTGGTTTGTGATCCGTCAGTAACATTACATTTCTGCCTTCTATTAAATGTTTAAAATGGAGTACTGCTAGATAGGCAGCTAGTAGTTCTCTGTCAAAAGTAGAATATTTTTGTTGGGTTTGGGATAATTTCTTTGAAAAGAAACCTATGGGGATGGGTTGATTATCAATCATTTGATGAAGTGCTGCACCCACCGCATAATTCGAACTGTCTGTTACAAGTTGATAGTTGTTAGCTTTCGAGCTGGGGAAAGCCAAAACAGTTACATTTGATAAAGACTTTTTCATATTTTCGAAAGATTCAATTTCTTCCTTTGTTAGGGTTAATGACTTGGAATTTTGGTTTAAACGTATTTTTTCCGTGAGAGGTAGTATGATATCGCTGAAATTTGGCACAAGTTTTCTGTAAAAATTTGCCATTCCGATGAATCGGCGTAGTGATTTGGAATCGTTTGGTTGAGGAAATTCACTTAATTCATTCAACTTTTTAGCACTGGGTTTGAGACCACTAGCAGAAATATGAAATCCTAAAAAGTCTAATTCATTAGCACTAAATATGCATTTGGAGAGACAAATTTTAAAATCGTACTCACTCAGTTTTTGTAGTACTAGGTCGATATGCTTGGAATGAGTTTCTTCATCTTCTGAGAATATAAGGATATCGTCGATATATACAAAGGTATAATCAGTATCACGAAAGATATTGTCCATCATTCTCTGAAAAGTACATGATGCGTTCCGTAGTCCGAAAGGCATATAGTTATATTCAAATAACCCAAAAGGGGTAGAGATGGCTGTCTTGCAAACATCCTCCGGGTGTACAGGTATCTGATGATAAGCAGACGACAGGTCTATCTTTGAAAAGAACTTCTTATTATGAAGCTTCGAAGACAAGGAATTTATATTTGGGACTTGATATCGATCGGCTTTTGTTATAGTATTTAAATGTCTGTAATCGCCAACAGGTCTATATGTGCCGTCTGACTTCGGTACCATATGTAAGGCTGAACTCCATTCAGAGTTTGAAGGGGAAATTATTCCTGCCTTTAGGAGTTTTTTGAATTCCTCTTTTGCAATTTCACATCTCTGAGCTGATAGTTGTCTGGCTCTGGAGAAAGTAGGAGGGTTGCTACCAGTTTCTATTCTATGGAATATCTTTGGTTTTGTTGCATTCGTGTCGCGATGAGGAGAAATTAAGTTTGGGTATTTCTCCAGAATTGCTCGTACCATTTTGTTAGCATCTTTATTCGGTACTAAATCTATATTCATGATAATAGACGATGGATGTGCATCGGATTGTCTATTAGTCATTTTATCAATCAGCTTATTGTTTGTGCAGTCCACCATTAGCCCGAAATGGTTTAGGAAATCGTATCCTAGGAGTGGCTGAGCAGTTTCGGCTATTATAAATGTCCAGGTAAATTCTCGTCTGAGGTTCCGTAGTGTTAGATTCAGTACTGCTTGTCCTGAGCATTCAATCTTTTGACCGTTGGCAGACACTAAAGATATATTGGTTGGGTATGTTACAGCTCCGCTTAAATATCTCTTCGGAAGTATAGATACGGCAGCTCCTGTATCCACAATAAAATTTAAACTTTGAGCTCCTAACCGTGCGGCTACAATGAGAAGCGGCGAGGAAATGGAAGCTAACACCTCTCGCCTAGTTAGTTTTCCGAAATCTCACGAGGAACTGGTGAATTTGGGCGAGAGTTGGGTTGCATTTGAACATTCCGTTTATTTGGCCATCTGCACCACGGCTTACAAAATTTTGCACGTTCCGCAAAGTATAAATGCGCTCGGCAAATTAGAGGTTTTTGGTCCTTGTTAAAAGGGCGAACACTGGTAGGGAATTTATTTTCACTGTGGGAACAGCCATGTATCCTTTTAGTTTCATTTTTATTTTGCTGTTCATCCCTTTTCTTCCCCGAAATCTGTCGAATATGTGCGGTGTCTTGTTTGTTAAAATATAATAGTAAGTCATCCGCCATTCTTCCAAGGCGATCTGTGTCTAAATCGACTTGTGCCGCTACCACTGGTTTAATGGAGTGAGGTAGGGCTTGAATAAATTTGTGACGTACGATATCGTCCCCTACGCCAATTCGGCTTGCTAATGACATAAGTTCATTCAGGTATACTGAGGGACGACCTGTTACAGTCGATGACGACATTAATTTGTCCAGCATCTCTGGTTTTGTTTTCTCGTAAGCGCCCGTCACTGCTTCTCTTAGTGCGTCGTAATCTTTTGATTGCAGTATAGTTGGCTGTATATTTCCTACTACGTCCACAGGGAGAGCTGCCAAAGTGTTAAAAAATTTTTGACTGGTCTGTCTTATATTTGCAATATTAAATTGCGCCTCCATTATCGCAAACCAAGCTATTACGTTTGATTCAATGAAGTTTGGTGGTTTTATCGCAACAGCTTGGATTGGTTGGTTTTGATTAATTGTAGTTTCTTCAGCGTCATCTGCCATGTTTTTGGTTTGTGTTGAATAAAAATTCTAATTTTGTGACAGTTCAATTTTTTTTTTTTTTTTTTTTTGTGCGTGCGTGTATATATATGTGTTAGAATCACGTCGGCCGTCACCACTTATGGTGATGGAGGGGTAGAGTTCTCGTTGTTAATTGTTGCTTGTATCAGAAGGTAGATAAATAGTAGCAGTCCTTCGGGACAGCCGCTAGTTTGGCCTAAAGGTTCAACAAGCGATCAAATTGAGGTCACCATAACATAAACAAAATAACATACGAAAGAGAAGGGTATATCAAAAACACTTTGTATTTAAATGCAACATCAATGAATAGTACAATGTTTCTTGATTTACACGCACAAAGTCCGTTACAAAATGTTCATTCATAGAAGAGAAATCCGATTATTAAAAGAATATAAGTGTCTTTTGTTAATACTTAAGTTCATGACGTGCTGGTCACAGGAGATGAAAGGTGAGGTCAATGGGTTGGTAGGAGTCCTTTGATATCTCCGTTGGTGAAGGAAGGCTGAAGGCATCGGGTTTGATGGGTGAGAAAAGCGTAGCGACATTCACTGACGGTACTTCAAAGCTTTCTGTCTTAGAAGTGAATTTATCGCTCTATTTATGTGTGCCCTTCGGATCAGAGTCAGTCTGCTGAAACAAACTGTTGGGTATGGCGCGGAGCTGTTTGATTGGTGGAAAATTGCTTATCATTCTTTTTATTTCTTTTTAGTTTTCCACCGGAAATTCTGCGTGGAGCCGGGTGCGCAGAGACCAGTATTGGTCATTTGCTGTCTAAACCTCTGAGGGTTAATATCCGGTTCTTCGCTTGCTCCGTGCCACCACATATTGACCCTACAATTGTATGGAAAAAGTTAGCAGACCAGTTTCAGAAGAAGATTTGAGCAAACAAATTAACGTTGAGAAGGAGACTATTTTCTCTTAAGTTGAAAGAAGGAAATCCCGTTCAGAGCCATATCAAAACGATGACAGAAATTTTTGAAGAATTATGTGTTATAGAAGATATTGTAGAAGAAGACCGGGTTATATATCTCCGAGAAAGCCTGCCTGATTCATTCCATATGTTGGTGATGTAATATTATTGCCTACTATTTCGTTCAGGATTTGCGGAACATCCATCTGCTTTTATATGTACAAACATGCATGCGCATTATCAACAAATATTGCTAGGAAATTTGTCCTGGCTTTCCCACATCAAAGGGTTGAGGTTAAAAATAGGGCTGAAAATAATTGCGAAAAAAAAAACGCGAGTAAAACACCAAGATTAGAGCGGACAAACTCTCTCTTTTAGGCGTGTACGGATAAAGGAAAAAAACTCCTGCTCGGTGAGTAACAACAAAAGAAGAAAGTGTTTATTTACAATATATACAGAAAAAAAGGTAAAGGAAAAACAAGGATGATTAGTAGAGAAAAAAAGGGAAAAGAGAAAATGTTCTTAACTTAAAAAAGGCTTGCTCAAAATATTTCTCTGAGCGCCTAAAGAGTTCTTTAAGCGATTAGATATTATTGTTAAGGTTCAGATAGATACACTCACAGTTCTTGTAGAGTTGGAAACCCGTTCACAGATAAAGGAATCCTGCAATTGAGTGAGTTTCTGGGTCGACGACAGAAGTCCAGTGGTCTCGTCAGAAGGAGTGGTGAAGGAATGCAGCCTTGGATTGGTCTTGAATAGTGGACCGACGTTCGTTCTTAACAGCCATTTAGTAGTTCTTCTTTGGTGAAAGGGGTTCTGGAGCTCCCTAATGTCGATCTCACAGACGGTGGGCAGAATTCTCACTGGCAAAATAGGCAAGATTCTCCAAATTTATGGAGTTTTGGTAGGCACCGATGGATCGGGGATTTTTCCCTCCAAAATCGTTGTACAAATTTCCTGGCCACAATATTGGTCAGAAAACACATTCTTATCTCTGATAAGAATCAGGGCCCTGGGAGCCGGTTTCGAAGGTACTGAAAACAGGTTGATGTGAAGAAGCTGTGAGATACCTCCCAGACTTTATGGCACCATGGAAAGAATGATGGTGGTGGAATTCCTTTTTGTGTTTTCTCTACCACTCCGTCCCTTCAGCCCCTCAACCTCCGGCGTCTTCCTCTTTGGGATGAACCGAACTCAGGGGTAGCTGGCCGCACGCTCCCTGAGTACCCGTAGATTGTTCGACCGGTCACTGGCCAAGTTCCGCCTGCTGCCACGTTGTGTTAAATTTTAGATCCAGTAGGCAGGGGGTATTGTCCATACGCTCACGGTCGATTGGGGATGTAGGGAAGGCTGTGAGGGTGGGCGGCAGGAAAATTAGAAAGTGGCAGAAAAAAAAGGAAATAATATCTGCAGAAGCCGAACAACAATGGGTAAAATATCGATGTCTTTTATATAAGGAAACAACAACAGTAGAAAAGATTACAGAAAAGATAGAAAAGCAATTAATCATAAGAAAAGAGGACTACTCCTCTACCAATTTTCCAACAGAGAGAGGTGTGTGTGTGATTAACTCGTTCCAAATCGACTTGGGAGGATATGTGGCTCGTAATTCCAGCCCTACGTGGAAGTGTAGCTTTTCAGTTTGTTGTCGTAAGTGACAAACGTTAAGTTTCAGCGGCTTTTCAATGCTACTGCTACAACGACGATTATATTTCTTGAAGTCCTTATCTCTCGACTTGGGAGGATATGTGGCTCGTAATTCCAGCCCTACGTGGAAGTGTAGCTTTTCAGTTTGTTGTCGTAAGTGACAAACGTTAAGTTTCAGCGGCTTTTCAATGCTACTGCTACAACGACGATTATATTTCTTGAAGTCCTTATCTCTGACTCGTCACTGGACTGACTCACTGTGACAACAGTCTCTCTACCCCGACTCTGCTTCACCGACGTAACTCCCAACGTAACTCTCAACGAAACTCTCAACGTAACTCTCCAACTCAGCATAACTCTCGTTTATATAGCAACCGAAGGTTATAAGCCAGGTTGTTCACGCGCTTAACACGAGTGTCGCCATAATCACGTGTATTTGCAAAGTTTCTGTTGCTTACTCAGAGCTATTTCGAATCTCTTAGTGGATAAAATTAATTCGTTCATTCCAATTGTCTTTTCGATGACCAAATTCAGCGGATACAACTTATGTTTAGATTAGATTTCGCTAGCGGTAAACATACACTGATCTTACCTCCCCGATCCAATTTACTTCAATATGTTTTTATCAAAAATATTATTTTCGTCTATTTTTTTTAATGACCCAAATTAAACATCGCCCCCTGCCCTTTGCATTTGTTTATAAACAATTCTTCGCCAACCCGATTTGAAATTCACTCTTTATCCATCAGCCGACGTAGGTTTCAGATTATTTCCTATTAATAGCGCTGACACAGTTTGTAACTTCACGGAAGATCGTGTTTTCCATTTTCAATCAATAAACGTTATATTTGCGTGTGTGCATTCATGTGGGTGTGTACGTCAACCTCTCTCTGTTACATTTCCATCTCTCTCGTTAGCCAGAAAATATATTCTTATCTCTGATAAAAATTAGGCCTTGGGAGCCGGTTTTGAAATTAAAAAGAGGTTGGAGTGAGGATAGAAAAAATAGCGAGAATGTGAACTTGTGAATTGTTGTTCTCAAATTAAATTCCAACAATATACTCCATGACAATCCATTATTTGTAAGTACCACATGTGTTCGAGTTATTATTATCTATCAATACACATCCATGCACAACATGACATGGTGGCAGCGAGACTGGATAATACAATACACAATCCTACAAAATCACAGTACCAAAATAAAACAGTGAATACAAACAGCAGTACATTATTTTTTAACCGCTCAATTCTCATTTGCTTACGCTACTCCGGGCTCACAACATAACCCCTACTAACAGGCAGATATCATGGCTACAGTGTCAATACAAGAACCTACTCTTGTGTAGTGACTACTCCGATACACCACGCCCACAAAATACTTAATAATTATTGGCTAGAAAATAAGTACTATTTACTACAGGACAATTTATCCATCGCAGTAGCCACACCAAATTTTCTGCCATTGACTTTACCAAACTTGGTTTAGTAAAAAAATCAGTGATTGGTTGATTTTTGACCATTCGTATAATTTAAACATTCCTTTCGATATTTTTCCCGCTCCTCTCTGGAGCCTACTCAAAAAGTATAAATACCACGAAAATAAAACAATAGAACAGTAGTAGAACAAATAAATCAACAGAGCTCAATTACGTACGTGTACCTACATTCTTCTACTCTCACACACACAGACACAAAACTACAATTGCGCTAGGCCGTGACCACCGAGAGACAAGGCCTGTTCCATTTCGTTGTTGACAAATGTGACGTCATCACATTGAGTCCGACTATCAAGGAGTGTGTCCTTTTTTGTGTAGCAGATATTTTACGGCGGCATTTTTAAATTTCTTATTAATATTTTCTTTTAAATATTGAATTAATTTAAAACAAAAAACAATGCCTTATAGATGCATTGTACCAAATTGCAAAGGGAATTATAAAAACGGCCCTAAAATACATGTATTTTCTTTAACTAAAGATAAAGAATTATCTGATGTTTGGATTCGTACAATCAGAAGAGATCATTTTTCATCGACTAAATTCAGCAGAGTGAGTATTTTTTGTATTAAAAAATAAGTAAATTTTATTGAAACTTTAATGATAAAATTAATACCATGTCTTTGTAATTCATAACATAAAGTTAATAAGACATAAATCTAGCGAGAAAGTTTAGAGAGAGAGACATTCATTCTCGTACGTGTTGTTTTTAAAATCTAAAATCTCGTTTTTTTAAGAAATAAACTTTAAAGAAATTTTCTACATAAATTCATTCATGAATTTTTAAAGGAATATTTTATATACATAAAAAATAATTTTAACGATTTTTTAGAATTGTTTTATTCGTGACTAAATGAAACTTTAATTGAATTGAACTTTATATCTGTAATTCACAACACATTTTAAAACAGCTTTGTTTTAAAAAGTTATTAAACTCAATTGAAACTTTGAGGATTAAAATAATTTTATATCTTTATAAATTCCATAATAATAATGATCTAGAAGGGAAATTAAATTTCCTTGATAGAAATTACTGGAGTTTTATTAGGCAGCAAGAGACACTTATATTCAGCATCATCAAATCCCCATATCCAAAAATCTATCTGTCTCTTGTAATTGAATCTGATTTTGCAGTACATGTTTTTTTGTAGAAATGTGGAAATACATTCAATAGGGGATTATAAGATTTCTAAACACGTAACTGATCAAAATACTCTTGAAATTCCGATAGAAAACATGAAAAAAATGTACACAGAACAACAGCAACCTGAACCTCAAAATATGAGTTTTATATTAAAATTGGTAATGTCATTTCTACTATTGGTGCAAGAAGAATCCAACAAACATATTAATGCACTCAAATTTATATATGAGCAGCTAAATTTAATGACACAAAATAAGCTTGATTATTCAACAGAAATGATGATATTTTCTTCATTGTTATATAACTGCTCCCCTAAAGGGGACAGATTGTTAAGAGACAGCAAAAATATAATTTTACCTAACTATTCAACCATTAAAAGATTAACCTTATCAACATATATGAATCCTTTGATTGAGCAACATGATAACAATTTTCTTATGTATATTAAAAATAAATTTAAGCTCCTAGTGCAGGACATCACAGTATCTTTACTTGTTGATGAAATTCATCTAAAACCTTATTTAGATTATAAGGGTGGTAATATTGTTGGCTTATCTGATAACAGCAATGAAGCTGCAACAAGTGCTTTTGCTTTTAGGATTAGCAGTGTATTCTCACAATATAAAATGTTGTGCATGTTATGCCAACTAAATGTCTTAAAGCTGAGAAGTTATTTGACATAGTTAAACATAATAATTGGTTTATAGGAGATAGGCTTTCAAGTATTATCAATCATAACAGATAATAATGCTATAAATAAAAAAGCTATATCTTTCTTTTGCAGTTCTCCAAAGCTTTCCATTGTATATCCACCCCCAGTTATAAAGTCTCGACCTCTTTTCTTCCTTTTTGACTCAGTCCATATATTAAAATGCATTAGAAACAATTGGCTTAGTCAAAAAGATGCAAATAAATGCATGCTGTTCCCCAAATTTTGTCATGATGGAAATCATGAATTAGATAGTATCCAAAGTGCCACATTTTCTACCTTACAGAAACTTCATGCCTTAGAATTTCAGTCAATTTTAAAATATTGTTATAAATTAACCTCAAAGGCACTTTCTCCTACTAATCTTGAAAGGCAAAATGCTAATTTAGTTCTGCAAATTTTTAATGAATACACTATTCAAGGATTATTGATCTTAGGAAAACAGAAATATTTGCCTAATTTTGCAGAATATATAAACATATTTTATATTTGGTGGACAATAATGAATGTTAAAATGCCATATAAAGGTTGTCGGCTTAGAAATAAATACTGCAATCCACTTAGAATGAATGAAGAAAATTTTAGATTTCTCTCTGTATTCTGTGACTGGTTAGAATCTTGGAATAGCATTTCTGGGAGAAATGGCAAATTAACAAAGGAAAACTTTAATGCTTTGCATCATACAACTTATGCATTTCTAGAACTGACCAAGTATTGCATAGAAGAACTGAAAATGCTATACATATTACCAGGCAAATTTCAAACGGATCACCTTGAAGCAAGGTTTGGTCAATATCAACAACTTACTGGGGATCAGTATAATATCTCGATACGGCAAGTGTTTGAGTGTGAAAAAATTATTAGAATGCAATCAGTTTTAAAATTAAACTTATTTAATCAGCAATGCATTAAAATTGATTTAAAGAGTTTACAAGAACCAAACTGGGATGAAGTGACAGAGGAGGAAAAGTTATATATATATAAATATAGAATTGATGTTAAAGAGGATGATGTAAATAATTGTAGAGAAGTTCTACCTGTAATACTATACTTAGCAAGTTATTGGTGTAATGCAGTTTTTAAGAAAATTAAATGCAATAGCTGCTAAGATTTAATATCTGGAAGTGTAAGAGATAATGTGGAAGAAATACCTGAAATAAGCAGCTATTTTCAGGGGATTAATAGAGGTTCTCTCTTATATCCTAATGATAAAACTATAAATTTTGTTCTGAATAATTATGTAGTCATTGATAAGCTGATAAAAAATCATTCTTTTCTTCATTCAGTAAATCAAAGAAAAATAAAATAAGGTATGCATATAACATTGAATGTTTTTTGCAGATTATGAGGTTCTTTTTTATGTTGACACTTGTGATAAGGGTCACAATATGGAAAAAATACAAAGAATGTTTATCTGGAGCTCTACAAATGCTCTTTTAAATAATTTTTGTTCTAGGGAAAATAATAATATTACAAGTAACAAGTTAAGCAGAAAAAGAAAACTTCATTCAGCTAAATTTTGTATCAGTAACCCATTTTTCTGAAAGTATTATTTGATTTTAAAATCTATTTATTGTTTGTATCTAATGTATTTTCTTGTTTGTGTTTTTGTTTCTTGTTTATGTTTAATTGTTTTATTTATTTATCATAATTATTTTATTTATTCATCATTTAATTATAATTTGCTTATTTAATTATTGTTTGTTCCCTAATTCATAATTCAGTTGTTACTGTAATAATCTCTTAATGATTACAAAAATTATAACTTCACAGAATAATTATTATGCTGATTATGATTTATAAAAAATGTTCAAATGTGAAACAATTGAAATCATGAATGAATTTCATTCTTAAAATTAATTGTCTGTAACCTACTTTTCTATAAGTATTATTTGAATTTTAAATCTCTTTTTTGTATCAAATTTATTTACTTTCATGTATTTAGTTTATTTGTTTCTTATTTATATTTTAATCGTTTATTTATCATTTACATGTAATTTGCTCGTCTATTTATTTAATTGTTTGTTTGTTTCCTAATTCATAATTGAGTTGTTGCTGTCCGAGTGTATATGAATATAATAATCATTAATAATTACGATATTGTAACTTTACAGAATAATTACTAAAATTAAGATAAAAACATGCAAATTAAAACAATACTGATTTATGATTTAAAAAATGTTTTCAAATTTGAAACAAATAAAATAATGAACGAATTTCAGTCTTTAAAATTTAATGAAATCTAACATGATGTTTAATTTCTTTAACAAAACATTCAGCAACATTTTTTTTTCTTATCGGTTATTTTTTAAAAATTAATATGAAATAAAGTTCTGTATAAAATCCAATTCTGTTTATTTGTTTTGTAAAACAATGTATTTTATAAAAGTTTTCTAAAACCAATTTTTTTCTTACAATTATTCGTTACATTATGATTACTGTCTGTTTCACTGCATGGACTACTTTTGTGACGTCACGTCACTACCGAATAGGCCTTGTTCTCTCGGTGGTCACGACTCAGTCGCTCCAGTTGCGTGGACATTTTGTAGATCTGCTGCTGCATTTTCTTTAGTGTATCGTCACGTGGTGTGCTGTCCGCTGAGTGCTGTTAAGAGTCCTTGTCTCCACGATTCTATCGGCTATTGCAGCCACTCTTTGTAGGTCCAAGTCCTCAGGAAGTGTTGCCAAAATCTGTGCGTTGTGGGTCGGCAGCTTGTCCAGCCAGAGTTTCCGTAGCAAAGCCTCTGACATGGTGTTTTTACACAGAAGGTTTTTCATCTTCCGAAGAAGTTGTGTTGGTTTGTTCTGGTCGAGTTGAAGCTTGTTGAACAGGTCGTTGATTCGTCGTTCCTCTGACTTCGGTCTTGTATATAATAGCTTCTTTCAGAACGTCAAATGGGTTATCTAACAAGTCAGAAACTTCCGATGCGATGTCGGGAAGTAGTTTCTTCATACATAAGCGAAACGATCGTTCTGTACTCTTGGCCTGAAATATTGCGCTCAGTTGCGAGAACCAAACGTGAACATTCATCGTGTTGAAGACGGGAAGATTGACTAGGACTGCAGCCCCGTCACTGTCTGGGACTGCCATGTTGAGTCGCGTGAATATTCGCACGTGGTGACGAAAAGATTTTTGCGCGCCAAGTAGATGTGCTAATTCCGAGATGTTTTCACGGTTCTCTTACTAGGTGCACTGGCGAATGAGGTAACAGTGAAGTTTTGGTGCTTTCTTTTGCAGGACAAATACAAGCCAACTAATCTTTATGTGGACTTTGATAAAATACCAATGAAATGCAGCCCTCTCAGATTACGTCAGCCTTTCCTAATCACGTCGGCGGTCACCAATGAAATGTGGCCACCTTCCACACATTTATTTAACTTAGACTAGGAAACCAAACTGACGTGAAGAAAAAGAGGATAAGCCAAAAATATCATTACACATAAAATTTGTCTACGGCAACATATATTCGAAATAGAAGTCCAACAAATGCAGTGCACAAAATGACACCATATGAAGTATGGAGAGGCCACAAACCTGAAGTAAAACACTTACGTGTATTTGGATGCAGAGTTTATGCTCACACACCAAAAGATGAAAGAAAAAAAATGGACCCTAAAGCTAAGAAAAGCATCTTCCTCGGATATAGGTCTCGCATTAAGGGATATAGACTTTACGACACTGAAAAATTGAGTCTTCTACAGTAGATATGTAATCTTTAATGAGTCAAGATCAATAGATGAACAAATAGAAAATGAGAAGAATGACGGAAACAAAAAACATTCTGTTGTAGAAATTGAATGCCAGAATAACAGTTAAAGTGAAGATGACAAATTACTAAAGAAAAGATAGTTGGTGTTTATGTCGATAACCTTGTGGTGGACTTCACCACATCTATTTAACTTAGATTAGGAAACCAAACTGACGTGAAGAAAAAGAGGATAAGCCAAAAATATCATAACACAAAATTTGTATTTAACAAGATGTACAAACAAGGATGTGAAAGAAAAGCATGCATTGAGTAAAACAAGAGTTGTCTCTGTTTAACTATCAATTGTTCCAAAGTTCACTGTAAGAAATAAAGCTGTAATAGTTTCTAGTAATAAATGTTTTCAACAGTTTTGCTGTGTAAGAAAAAGATTACGTGACAGTAGAGAATATTCAGCATGTGAGTGGTAGTGTGAGTGAGAAGATTTGCGCATGGTTTCAACTGTCGTGGATTTCTGTGGCAGCTGAAAACTCACTGGTTTACTAAGTATTTTCTTTGCTTATATAGGTGATCATCGGCTCCGAAAGCGCTGCGGGGGAAGAATCACAATCTGATTGGTTGGCATTGACCAATCAGTGAGCGAGCTTTGGGGAGACTCGCGAAAAGCTTCTGGGATCCGATTCTCCCAAAAGTGCACAAAATCGACTATATGAAAATATAGCAATTATAAAATTGTCGCATTACACAGTAGTGTTGATTTACTATCCAATGAATGCTTGTGGTTGTATAATTTGAATTTGCATAAGTATGTATGTATGTGTGTGATAATGATGATCGTTACAACCTTATTGTTGCAAGTAAGACTTCCACACGGATCCATAAATTTCTAAAAGATTTATCTGAGAATTTCAACATCCAGGACATGGGTAAACAATACTACTTTTTAGGCGTTAAAGTTGTTTCGAGTGAGAAGGAGTGTTGCACTCTTTTTAGATTATATTTAAAATAAAAAGAAAATTAATAAATAAGTGATTAGTTATTTCCCTTGGACCTTGGAAATTTGTTTTTCAAGTTATAGAGGGCGCATGGACATTTTTGTTAATCTTCCCTCCTTTTTTCTTCAGTTGTTGTAAGAGGGCCATGCTGAATAAATAGATTAATTACTATGTCCTAAAACCATAAAGATGTTAAAAAACAGATGATGAGACAAAGAGGAAAACTGTGACTAAATGTTAAAAGTAGAATCCATGTAAGACCACAGTTCGAAAGTTCAGTCCACATGTCCGGCGAAAGTGTTGAAGTGTTGCAATCCAATGATGGACCTTCTGTAGTATTTTAACCGAAGTGTACGGACTAAGTTATTTGAAGTCTGGATGATATAGCCCAAAAGAAAGTTCAATTTAAATGTCTGGTGCTGGCGTTGATAAATCCATAATGAAGCGACGGAAAAATATTAGCCAAGGTTGCGTCAATGTCCGAGTAGTTTGCTGGTTAAGCCCAATGGTGAACCTTTCGTAATATTTAACCCAAGTGTATAGAAATAGGTTGGTTGAAGTCTGGACGATATGCATGCATCAACTTCCTAAACCAGGTGAGTTAGGTTGACAAGAAAACCGGAAGCAGGGACCTCTGCGTAGCCGTAAGTAATAAAGGGTAAGAGTGCTGAAAGTAAGAATGTATTGGAAAGCCCAACTAGCGTTCAGTTGGAAGACAAAAGTAAAAAGGAATGTAACTCAATACATAACCCATCTAGGGCCCCTGGTCACAAAGACTAGGGTGCCTGCATTTCGCCTCCACCTCGTCCTCTATATTTACCAACCTCCCCACAAGGTAAGATGTGGCACAAGGCCAGTTTTTAACGTGGGGCATTCCGAGCCCGTAGGCTCGGGCAAACATTGCCCGTAGACCATGTATACACGGGGCCAGGGTTGTCTACCTCCCCAATCGAGACACTGCCCTTCGGCATAGCCTCATCTGGGTTCCTCTCCGCCCGGAGGCAGAGTTCTGCCGGGTTATATGATAAAAGGGGGTAATAACATTAACTGGGCCTGAAAAGTACCTAAAATCAAAAGGAAATAAATCCAAAGTTGCCATGAAGTACAAAAAGTATCAAGATGTTCTCGAAAAGTATTCAGACTAAGTTCGTAATACTGAAACAACTAAAAACTATTATAAATCTTGTTGCAGGGCCGATGAGGATGTCGCCCCCGCAAGTTCTCGAAAGAGAAAGGTGTGAGAAACAGCCAAGACAATGAGAGGACAAAGGCAGAGGTATAAGAAACAATAAACGTCGATTTTAGTAATCCAAAGTGTACAAGAGTGTACTCTGGTGAAGTGTGTTTGAATCGGTGTCGGATCTGGTATGACTGGTTTCCTTCAGGGGAAGTTGATTCGGTTGTATCGGCGAAACGAGTGTAGGGTTGGTCGGCGGCGGTAGCTGGTCAACTGCCGGATTGGAGAGTGGGCAGTAGCTGGTTGGTCGAAGACGTACGAAGGTTCGTTGGATCGGTTAGGACGAATCCTTAAACAGGACCGAGTCAGAGTAGTGATACGCCTTCCAAGGCGGATCGACCGCGGAAACGGGATTACGCCAAAGGGTAGCACTTGCCGTAGGCGAAATCCCTAAACAGGGCCGAGTCAAAATAGTGATACGACTTCCAACCGCGGAAACGGGGTCGCGCCGAAGTGTAACACTTGACGAAGGCGATAATCACTAAACAGGGACGAGTCAGATTAGTGATACGACTTCCAAGGCGGATCGACCGCGGAAACGGGATCGCGCCGAAGGGTAACACTAGACGAAGGCGGAGTCCATAAACAGGGCCGAGTCAGATTAGTGATACGACTTCCAGGGCGGATCAACTGCGGTGACGGGATCGCGCCGAAGTGTATTACTTGACGAAGGAGGAGTCTCTAAACAGGGCCGAGTCGGAGTAATGTTACGCCTTCCAGGGCGGATCGACCGCGGAGACAGGATCGCACCGAAGGGTAGCACTTGAAGCTGGGTCAGAGAGGCGATACGTCTTCCAGGGCGGATCGACCACGGAAACGGGATCACGCCGAAGAGTATTCTCTCGACGAAGGCACCGGAAGCTCACAGAGGTAGCGTACTTTGATATATTTATTGTATATAAAATACAATTAGGGCACAAGGCCAAAATGGGGAGGGGTTGAGGCTGGTCGTCACTAACTATCTTATACCTAGCTAATCTGATTAACGACCCATTCACACAATACAGTTTTCACATTCCCCACAAGTACTCGTCCGTCGCCAATCAATTCTCCATCCACCATAATACCGCATCCTCTCAAAAGTTACCTACAAAACGCGACCCCATGCCTTAAAACTTTAATGATAATAATTATATATATACAATTTTAATAATGAAGAATGAGAGGGGAGGGAGATGAACCCAATAATAAACAAAAACTCGACACAAAGTAAACTAAATATAACTGATGCTAGTAGGGCCCGACCAACCCTCAAAACGGAGAGGAGAAGCTCTCTCGCTACGGGTGAGGGAAAGGGATAAAATAATACGGGTATGGGAAAATATAATGCTGACCCAGTCGAGATGAAAAAAGTGGGGCCAAAACAAACTGGGGGTGGCTGGGAATCTCGACTTGAATCATAACCAATGAGGTAGCCGGGAACAGACCAGGAACAACACTTAGGTTGACCTAAAAGAGAAAATCAAGGCTTGCCCCGTTCAAACGAACCAAGCTCGCCTCTCTCACCCACCTTTCGCTAAAGACAGTCGAATGCAAGCGTTTTCTATCTGTCAACTCGCGGCGTAGGAAAGCCAACCTCAAGGCGAGTTTGTGGCTCGCCAAGTGTGGCATTCCCAGACCCCCATGACACAGATTCGTCTGTCGACCTGATTCCCGCGTCCCCTCCATAAAATGAAGGATAGCGAGTGCTCGAGCGGCTTCTTGTAGTCGTCACAGAGAGGAAGTACGGACAATCGATAAAGGACAATCGGGAAAACGTAAGTTACACACGCCTCCGCCCTGCCCTTCGCGGACAACCTCCGTCGAAGCCAAATGACCGGCCGCGTCGACCTTTGCTCGTACTTCCGACCAATTTTTCTCCAGATGGAGGTCGGGTCCAAACCACACTACAACCGTCCGTCCAACCAAAGGGCCCCGGAAGATCGACCCCCTTCCAGGCGGTTGTAGCGGTTAATCTTGGCCCCTGTCACCTTTTCGTACCGATCAAGCGCCTTCAGTACCGCCTTAATGTCGCTGCGAGACGACACAAAAGCAGATACGTCATCGGCGTACGCAGAAACCCTGGCTCGAGCCCCTCCAGGAACAGCGATTCCGCGTAGGGCCGGACTGCACGCCCCGTCATTCATCCGGCGAAGGAGAGGCTCCAACGCCAAAGCCTAAAGTAGGGGCGACAGTGGGAAACCCTGACGAACCGACCTAGACAGCGCAAAAGTGCCCGACAGCTTCCCGTTCACCTGTACCACAGCACTGGTGGAGCGATACAGGAGGCTAATTCAGCGGCACTAGTCGGGTGCGAATCCGGCGGCCTGCAGGACAGTGTCAAGGTAGCGATGGTCAACCTTATCAAATCCCTTGGACTGATCCAAATTGATCAGCGCGTCCTCTTCGTCGTCTTTTACACCCTCTATGATCGTGCGGATCAGATGCAGGTTGCTCTGAATTGTTCGGCCCTTCACAGAACAAGTCTGTTCCGGACCCAACAGAGACTCGGCAACTGACTGCAAACGCTCCTGCAGGATATTGACCAAAATCTTTAACTGCGTTTAGCAGAGTTATGGGCCTGTAGTCATCTAGTTTCCTTCCAACACCCTTGCCTCCTGCCGGAACCAGTTGTTGAACACGACAGCCAAAATCGGGACAAAGATGTGCGACAGCCTAAAGTACAATTCATAGGGTAAACCATCCAGACCGGGCGACTTGCTTCTGCTGACCTTCTTCAATACCACGTAGACCTCGCCGTCCGTGATCTCTCTCTTGCAGCTAGCCGCTTCAGTCGGCGAAAGCCGAGGAAAGTCAGCCAAATAGGTGCGAAACTCGTCCTCACGAAGACCAGGCTCCCTGGTAAAGCGGCTCTCGAAATGCCGCCGAAACGCCTCGCACACGTCCTCAGTGGCCCGAAGAGTACGCCCCTCCGGGGTTTTGACTTCACGAATGCAACGATTGGAACCTCGACAGATCTCTTCCTTGCGCAAGTGTGCGCCCATGTTCACAGCTTCGGAAGACATCTTGTTTAACCTATGTCTAATTACTTGGCCAAAGACATCTTGTTTAACCTATGTCTAATTACTTGGCTATTCGAACGCTCCAGGGCCTCCCTAGCTAAGGCTATCTCTAGGGGATCGCTCCCCCCGCCACTGCCCGGGAAATCTAGCCGTAAGCGTCCTCGCCTTCTCAGCTCTATGGCGAGCCGTTTGCTGAAATCAGTGGTGAAGGACCTAATTCTACATTTAAGTCTGCCCCACCATCTATTCCCGATAACCGCCCCACTAGCTTCCGCTGCACTACGCTAGTTAGCTGCTCTCGGAAGTCCCGCCTGTCCAGTAAGGACAGATCGAACTTTCAGGAGCCAGCCATTCTAGGTCTATGTTCTAACGCCACCCGGGCACAAACGAGTCTGTGGTCCGAATAGCCTACTCAGTGGAACGTGGGACAATCTAACAAGTCTACGTCGATTCTTCTAACTAACATTCTTTCAAGGTATCTAACCACCTTGACACAAGGCCAATTCTGAGCTCACGTCCACATTTTCCCCTCGGGGTGATCGACCCAGTATCTATCGACGAAACCAAACTCTTCGATCAGATCAACCAGGCTGCGATCGCCCCTTCTCCCGCTAGCTCCCCGCCCCCTATCTAACTTGGGGTCCAGGATGGCATTCCAGTTCCCCATTAGCACTAGGCGCGTTGAATCCACCCTCTCCTCAAGGTCGTTGGGCGCATAAACCGCAACGACTCAGAACGAACCACTTTTTACGGTAATATCGGCCACGATCAACCCACCCTCGGCATGCACAAGGTCCACCTTCGCATCAAGAGTCCGCTTCACTAGCAAAGAAACTCCTCTGGCACGCCGGTCCTCATATGTTGAATAAACGACAAAGTCGTTCTCCAGCACACAAGCATCGATGCTGCAAACAAAGTGGGTCTCTTCGATCGCGGCGACATCCACGCCGAAAGACAAGAGGTCACGGCGCAGGAGGGCCGCCTTACCCCAATCCCTCAAGCCCTTCGCATTCAAACTGGCTATCTTAATAGACATCTTCTAGGCCTGAAAAAAAATAACAGAAAAATAAAGAAAAAGCCTACTCATATACGGGCCGGAAATCTGCAGCGTTGAGGACCCCGACGGAATGTTCCAGGCTTCCTGTCCCCAAGTCCGTCGTTATCCGACCATCCAGGACAATTCCGTCGACGTCCGTAGGGTACGTTAGTTTAACTACCATTTATAAGGAGGGATGGATCAAAACCGGGATCCTCCCAGAACAAAAGTTTCTCAGTCTTTTCAAATCTGGATTCGACTGTTCGAAAACCCTTATTTCGAAGTATGCCTTTTGTGCCTCTTATAAGTGGCTCTAGACTTTAAGGTAGGCCCCAGTATCCCTCACAACGGTGATGACTCCTGGAGCTTGAGGGAAGTTGCGCGGATCCTCGATTGACTTCCCATCTACTTTGTCCATTTTTAGTAGGAGACCTAAAAGGGCCCTTTTCTGCTTGGGCAGGCTCCTTTTGGATTCTTCCGTGTCGACCTTGCAAATCTCGTGGCGGACGCATTTCCTCCACCTCCATCTCCGAGTTGTACTGTTGCTGCTTCTCTGGTTGTATTTTCTTTTTACTCTCCCTTTTTGTGTTTTTCTTTGGAGATTTAGGAAGCGTTATCTGTTGTTGTTGTTGTGGTTGCTGTTGTTGTTGTTGATGTTGCAGCTGTTGTTTGTGTTGCCGCTGCTGATGCCGTGTCACCTCCTCATGCCGCTCCTGTGGTGGTGATCCCTGCTGTTACGGAGAGGGTGCGTTTTTCGATGCCTTGCCCCTCCTAACCTGAGTCCATTCATTGTTGGTGCTTTTTGTTGCCGTTTCCGCTGCTGCTACTGTTGCTACTGCTGCTACTGAAGGTGTTGTTGTTACTGCTATGGCTTGCGGTTGTTTTGTGGTGCTGCTGTCTTCTTGTCGGGGCACACTTTTGTAATGTGTCCCGAGGCGCCGCACGTCCAACAATATGGCCTTCTTCCCTCCACCACGACGAGCATCCGCTTTTCACGGCACATCAAAATGTTGGGGATCTCACCGAAGCTCTATCGGTTGAGGGTAATTTGAAGAACAATATCCCCAGTGCCAATTCCCGATTTGCTTATAACCGCGGAGACCTCGTTCACTTCGCCATACTTTGCGAAAAAGGCTCACGTGCGGTCCTCACTTATGTCCGACGGCACACCGTGTACCGTCACCCGAGTCTTACGGGTTCCCATATACTCTGTTTGCATCCTCACTGTTTTTGTTGTGAGGATGCTTCAGGCCAACTTTTTGGCCTCCTCCTCGTTCGCCAGAAGGATGTCCCACAAAGCGTTGGACCTTCTAGCCAAGACCCGTGGTGTCAGTGTCTTTAACGCTTCCTACATGGTTTCCCTACTAACCCCAATTAATTTCCGACTTTTCACATCCGAGGTCAGTAGGGAGATTGTCCGTGTCGTAACGGCGTTTAGCGCCTCTGGGATGGTAAGGAATTCGTTTCCTTTAATGAATTCTTCATATTTACTTTTAAGACTGGCGTAATACGTCGCGTCCTCTATAATCATTTTTTTCGCTTGCTATGGTGATTCGGGGTTTTCACCGGATTCCGGTGGTGATTCGTCAGCGTCACTCATATTACTAACTTTTTTCTTTTACTTTTCGTTATAATTTTTTTTTGTTTAACACAGAAAACAAAAGCGTATCAACAAAAAAACTTGGCTTGCCAAAAGGCAATTTTAATATAAAAAGAAAAACAACCAAGTCAAACGTTAGAAATTAAACCAAAATTTTACAGACGAAAACAAATAAAATACTTTACTGAAAACACGTGGAAACTTAAAAAGAAAGGAATAAAATTTGAAAAATAACAAAAAGGTTAAACAGAAAGAAAATACAAATCTGACACTTAGCGTAAATTTGTACGCTATCCAATAATTGCAAAGTAAATCCAATGATTGTCAAAGTAAATCCAATGATTGTCAAAGTAAATCCAATAGTTGACGACTCAAAGAACAGATACTACAGTTTGATCCTAGTCTCCGGGCCTAGCAGACCGGATTTGGACGAAAAAAGGGGCTAACAATATCTGAAACGATTTGTTCAATAGCTAGAGGGAGTAGAAAACCGTAGATATAAAATTAATCCCATTGTTGTTCGATGTTTGAAAAGCGCTGCCTAATCTGATGCTCACGAGGTACGGTTTGGACTCAACTATATTGGCCAGTTGGCCAGTTTCTCGCATGCTGCTTGACTTAAATATGCGAGATCAGGGGTTGTGAAAGGTCAAGGTTGTTCATCTAAGGAGCAGCTAATGGCCATCGCGACAATCTAAATGAAATTGTTATATTAAATTGAAGGGAGTGGGGCAACGCAATGAAGAAAAGTTCAAGGTCATGAAGATATATAACATCTGCCCTTGATCAAGTGAACGGAGTAACTAAGTGGTTACGACAGGTATTGTAGAATTTAAATCAAGGATTTTGTTTTTGGTTACATATATGTATAGTGTACACTTGCACACACGTGCGCATGCATATACGTCCACCTATGTATATACGTATATTATAGCCTTTTTTGCATACTTGTACATACATATACAATTGTACACATACATACCCATCGATACCTGTGCATACATACACACACACATACACACATCATAGAGATTTTGTTATGTACACAACTATTTCTTACATACTCGTACACATTATGGATATGTTTGCTCATACACACATATACACACATAACCATGAGTCATATGTTTTTTAGTTTGTAGAGTGCTGTTTTTCTTGATATTATAGGTCTCATTGGGACGCATGATTTGTTTGTTTACCTATACATACACATTCACACATATTCTGATATGTATATATGTGTGTGAATGGACTCAGTAGGGTTTTAGATCAGCCGACTAAAAATGTCCATTGATGTACATCGGTGAAACGTTCAGACCCTCCTCCCCCATAAAAAAGATTAACACCGCAGAAATATTCTGCATACCAACAATAAACGTGTAGGGGATCGAACGTCAGGTCACCAATCTTTAGGGGATCGAACGGCCTCAATTCAATCTCTACTATTTTTACTTTCAACAAACGTGCCAAGAAACAAAAAACAATAAAAGAAATAACAAATTCGACAAATCAATACAATAACAAAAATAGGTTTTTCTTTTATCAGTGACAAAACATGATACAAATTGTTTGATGTTTTGTATTGAAATTATTGTTGCATTTAAATTTGTGTACAACTGTTTTGTAGTCGTTTAAATTTAGTTCAACGTTCTTTACTAGTTTGTTTGAAATAGTAATTAAAGTTTTGTGGAAAGAATGTGTGTTGAATAAATTGTTGGATGAAAATTTGTGTAAGTTTAATGAATACTAAACTGTGTATGTTAAAATTATACAGTTTCTTGAGAGCTGAATTTTAAGTGTAAATTAGTTTCCAATTCACAGTTCATTCAGAAGTTGTCTCTGATTGTCATCCCTTGTTTTGAAGATGATGTTGAAATGTTGAATATTGTAATTTAGTTTCATTATCAAGTGTTCCCGTAAGTGTATTGACATTGTTTTCTATAAGCCACAAATCATACAAAATAATTATCATCATAGGGAAAGGCAAGGAACTATCAAATTCGCAAAAAGATTTGATCATCAAACATTAAAAGGAAGGCGAAAGGTATAGGAAAATAGCAGAAATCCGGAATATACCATTTACTATAATTAGTTCCGTTATTTCTAAGTATAAAAAGGTGAAAAGTGTTGAGAACAACTCGAGATCTGATGCACCACGTAAGATTTTCTCTCAGATCAATGAGAAGAAAATCCAATGACTACCCGGAAAGAAATGCAGGAAGAATTAAAAGCATCAAGTACTATTGTTACGAAGCGAACAATAAGCAATGGTATTGAAATTATTACGGAGTCGCTAACTGGATGCCCTGTAGAATCGTCCGTATTTTTCCACTCACCCCGTTTAAAGGTGGAATATTCCATAAGAGCTAGTTTCGACCAATCAACACCACACATTGCGAAACTCGGCTTATTATTGGCCGAGACGCCCCCAGGATATTTTTGCCGCCAAAGCGCTGGGAGCCGGTCCAAACTTCTCAGAGTAAATAAAAGGACGAATCTCAGTCCAATTCACCAGTCAGCAATTCACTCTCAGAGAGATTTCTACAGAGATTCACGCGTGTCTACATCTTGACTTAAAAGACTTTTCGCGCGTCAACACCTGACTCAACCTTCAACCTCTTTCTCTCTCTCTGAAATCTTTGTACGTTTCTAAAAAAAGTGTTGTTGGGATTGCTATGAATTAGTGTGTAATCAGAAGGGTTTTTAGGTTTGTGGTAATAAACGTGAAAAGCATGTTCTTCATATTAATCACAACAATTTAGCGTAGACATACAAAAGGAATAAATCTCAAGGGCAATATTGAACGAAGAAACAAAGGTAGTCGTGCATTCAATTAGAAACAAACATTGAATATTTATGTACAAATAAATTACAATACAATTTTGGAAAAAGTTGTGTTTCAGTCGAAATAACTGAATTGTTGAACAAAAGTTGAATGAAGTATTTTATGAACTCAAAGTTCATGAATGTTCCTTTGTTTAGGAAAAGTGTTCACATAAAAATTTGAGGAAAATTTATCGAGAGATAAATTTTAAAGTATTGTAGTTGCGAGATTTTTTGCTGAATTTTGTATGTTTTTGTTTTGTCAGAGTTATTCACCTTGGACCGTATTTTTTATATATATTTGCTTTAGTAATAATTTCTGTTTGGTAGTGTAGAATAACACTTTTTTAGAAACGTACTAAGATTTCAGAGAGAGAGAGAGAAAGAGGTTGAAGGTTGAGTCAGGTGTTGACGCGCGAAAAGTCCTTTAAGTCAAGATGTAGACACGCGTGGATCTCTGTAGAAATCTCTCTGAGAGTGAATTGCTGACTAGTGAATCGGACTAAGATTCGTCCTTTTATTTACTCTGCGAAGATTAGATCGGCTCCCAGCGCATTCCCGCCGAAATTTATCCTGGGGCGTCTCGACCAATAATAAGCCGAGTTTCGCAATGTGTGGTGTTGATTGGTCGAAACTAGCTCTTATGGAAAATTCCACCTTTAAACGAGTTGAGTGGAAAAATACGGACGATTCTACAAATAGCCCCACGAGATTAATGGTCAACGTAGTTTGGACATTAATATGTATAAAATGTGGTGTACTTTGCTGGCCAATGAACGCGCCTGCCGGACCTGGTCCGTGTAGGTGGGTTAATTTGGGGTTCAGGCGTAGAAGATGGGTGTTTATGTGATGTCTCAGAAACAGGTGTTGGCTGAGTGGTCACAGGTTGGTCGTCACTGTTGATATAAGCTGGTTTTAACCGGTCAATGCTGACCGTAGTTCGCTTGCCGGCGAGATCTAGAACAAAATATTTCGACGCTCGAGAAATGACCTGATGCGGTCCAGTGTAGTTGGGTGTTAAAGGTTTACGGACCATATCTCGGCGTAGAAATACGAACTTGGCTGTATGCAGATCAGCTGGGATGTAATATGGCCTGTGAAAGGCTCTGGTCGGCGTATAAACAGTTTCAGACATTTTCTGCCGAAGGTCGCTGATAAACTGGCTGATAGGTAGGTTGTTCGATACAGGGCCGAAGATCTGTCCTGGCAAGGTTAGGGGAGTCCCAAAAACCAAGTCAGCACTGGTACAGTTCAAGTCCTGCTTGACAGTATTCCTCAAAGCCAGCATGATCAGGGGAAGTTTATCAACCCAAGTTCGGCCTTTAGTTGAAGCAGTTATAGCATATTTAAGCTGCCGATGGAATCTTTCTACGAGGCCGTTGGAACAAGGGTGATATGCTGTAGTGGAAATATGTTTAATTCCCAATAGATCAGTGAATTCGTTGAAAAGGGCTGATTGAAACTGTGGACCTCTATCGGTAGTGATTACCGAAGGGCATCCGAAGTTTGTGATCCAGTTATTAAAAATAGCACTGGCCACTGTTTCAGCTGTAGTTGATTGCAGTGGGATGGCGACTGGCCACCGAGTAAACCGGTCGATTATGGTCAAAATGTACTCGAATCCATTCACATTTTCAAGTGGGCCCACCAAATCTGCATGCAAGTGAGTAAAACGACCGTCTGGGTCGGCAAAGGTTGATGTAGGTGCCCTTGTGTGTCTGCCAACTTTGGTGGCTTGGCAACGTAAACACGTGCGGGACCACTGCTTAATATCAGCTGCCATACCGGGCCAGATAAATCTGTCCGATATGGTCCGCAACGTCGCCTTGCCTCCAGGATGTGCTTGTGTATGAAAATGTTCAAAAATCAGACGGCGCATATTTGGCGGAATGTACGGACGCGGGTTACCCGTGCTGATGTCACAATAAACTGATCTGTTTGTAAACGGGAGCGGTCTTTTTTCAATTTTTAAGGAAGTGTCCGAGTGGATAGCTTGCAGGGTTTCGTCCTTGTCTTGCTCGTCAGCTAAGTTATCAAAGTTCAGTGTTGTACTCTGCACTGCGCTGAGAGTTGTACGAGACAAGGTGTCGGCCACGGTATTACTAGCTCCACTAATGTAGCGTATATCCGACGAGAATTGTGATATGTAATCCATGTAGCGGATATCTCGCGGATTGTGTTTGTCCGACTTAGCATGTAGAGCGTATGTAAGTGGCTTATGGTCTGTAAAAATTGAAAAGTCACGACCTTCCAGGATGTGCCGGTAGTGTCTGATGGCTAAATAAATTGCCAACAGTTCACGGCTGAAGGTACTATACTTCTGTTGGGCCGTATTTAGCTTAATAGAGAAAAATGACAGTGGTCTTTCCACACCGTCGACTATCTGGTGAAGTACGGCACCAACTGTATCCGACGACGCATCGGTAGTTAGCGTCAGTTTCGCGTCGGGTGAGGACGTAATGTACACAAGTTTGGTACAATCCTGCAAAGCTTGTTTTGCTTTACGAAAAGAGTCCAGCTCGTCTGCAGATAACACAATCTTCGGGTTTTTTCGCTTATGATTAGAAAGAAGATTCGTCAGTGGAAGAAGTACAATGGCACAGTCGCGTATAAATCGGCGATAGTAGTTGATCATGCCAATGAATCGCCGTAGCTGTCTTAATGTTGACGGTGGTGGGAATTCACTGATGGCCTTGACCTTTTCGTCCAGGGGAGCTAAGCCATTCTCATCAATGACGTGACCAAGGAAAGTTAATTCAGGGACAGCGAATAAACATTTATCAATGTTTAACTTTAGTCCGTAATGTTGCAATCGTTCAAAGACCGACTGTAGATGGTTACGATGTTCCTCGGGCGTTTTACTTGCTATCAGTACGTCGTCAATGTACGCATAAGTATAAGGTAATCCGCGGAGGACTTCATCTATAAGACGCTGAAAAGATTGCGCAGCATTACGGAGTCCGAACGGCATTCGGGTAAATTCGTACAAACCGAACGGTGTCGTTATTGCTGTTTTATGAATATCAGATGGTTCGATAGGAATCTGATAAAAAGCCTTCCTTAAGTCCAGCTTGGTGAAGACAGTAGCGCCTTCAAGGGACAAAGCAAAATCCTTAATATGAGGGATTGGGTATTTGTCTGGCACAGTCCGAGCGTTTAGGAGTCTGTAATCTCCACACGGTCGCCAGGCATCAGGTTCGTTCTTAGGGACCATGTGTAACGGTGTGGAATACGGACTGGAAGATGGTCTTATTATGCCCAGTTTGAGCATGTTTTCGAATTCTTCCTTAGCCACCCGTAATTTAGTTGGGTGTAGACGACGGGGTGACACGTGGACTGGGGGTCCAGTTGTTTTAATAGTATGTGTTGTGTTGTGTTTTATGGGTTCTGTATGAGTGAACGGTGCTAAAAGAGATTTGTACTGCTTAAGCAAATCTTCGCAACCGTTCGCACTAGGTACCAGAGCAGTCAGTCCAACCGTGGAAAGCTTGGATAAAAATCCGCGTCGTCGCATATCCGTGCGCATATCGGTAAGTGTCCGAGATGACAGCTCCACGGACAAGTCGAAGTGTGCGAGGAAATCCGCTCCTATAATGGGTAACTCTACATCGGCTATAGTGAAGGTCCATGTATATTCTCTCCGTAGGCCGATGCTTAGAGACATAATACGCTCGCCATACGTGCTGATGGATGTGCCGTTTGCAGCCTGTAGCTTGAGTTGAGTTTGTCTGGGCGTTAATGACGATTTCTTACAATGACTCAGCGGTATAACGCTGATCTGAGCGCCAGTGTCAACTAAGAACTTCAATCTGCTGTTGTTGTCGAGAACGTAAAATAGGCGATTTCCGTTATTTAGCCCAGCAGCACACGCCCTTAATGGCTGCCGGGTTCGGAGTTTCCCGCGTTCTTATACGCACATGGTGGCTGACACTTTCTTGCGCGGGCGCCAAACACTTCATGATACCAGCAATAGTTTCTCTGGCGGTGACGAGTATGTCTTGACGTTGATCGTCGCCTACCAGGATTGTGTCTGTTAGCTGAAGTATCGCGACTCCGTCCAGGAATGCTCTGAATTCTGTCTAGGCGTAAAGACAGGTTCCTTAGTTCGGTAGTCAGAAAATGGAGTTGCTGGTTAACATCCGGGGTCGGGTTATCTGTCACGACAGAGGAAATTTGGCGCGCTGGTCTAGTGTCCACGATTTTGTCCGCGATCGATGCCAGCTTGTGGACATCGACCTCCTCAGTTAGGACTGCTAAAATTTGCACTATATCGGGCGGCAATTTCTCCAGCCACATTTGTTTTAATACAGTTTCGGATATACTGTTGTCACCGAGTAGTGTAATCATTTTACGAAGAAGTTGGGAGGGTTTGCTGTTCCCGAGTGTTACATTCGTAAGGAGATCCTTAATCTTTCGTTCCTCGGAGCAACCTGTTCGTTGTAGGATTGCGTGCCGAAGCACCTCATACGGCTTTTCGGGCGGGAGATTAATAAGAATATCCGCTACTTCCGCAGCGATTTCAGCGGGAAGTTTCTCCACAACAAACGCGAATTTCGACTGCTGGGACGTCACGTGTCTGGCTTGGAAAATCGCGTCGAGTTGTATGAACCACGTTTGTGTATTCGTGGTATAGGAAGGGAGTTCCATCCTGAGTGCAGCTTCAATTGGTTGTACAGGATCTGCCATGTCGACTGAGGTTTTGTTGTTTGAAATAAGGTTATCAATTTGTTGGTGGTTTTGCCTGTACAAACGTCGGGGTTACCAATTTGTTGGGATTGCTATGAATTAGTGTGTAATCAGAAGGGTTTTAGGTTTGTGGTAATAAACGTGAAAAGCATGTTCTTCATATTAATCACAACAATTTTATGGTAGACATACAAAAGGAATAAATCTCAAGGGCAATATTGAACGAAGAAACAAAGGTAGTCGTGCATTCAATTAGAAACAAACATTGAATATTTATGTACAAATAAATTACAATACAATTTTGGAAAAAGTTGTGTTTCAGTCGAAATAACTGAATTGTTGAACAAAAGTTGAATGAAGTATTTTATGAACTCAAAGTTCATGAATGTTCCTTTGTTTAGGAAAAGTGTTCACATAAAAATTTGAGGAAAATTTATCGAGAGATAAATTTTAAAGTATTGTAGTTGCGAGATTTTTTGCTGAATTTTGTATGTTTTTGTTTTGTCAGAGTTATTCACCTTGGACCGTATTTTTTATATATATTTGCTTTAGTAACAATTTCTGTTTGGTAGTGTAGAATAACACTTTTTTAGAAACGTACTAAGATTTCAGAGAGAGAGAGAGAGAAGAGGTTGAAGGTTGAGTCAGGTGTTGACGCGCGAAAAGTCCTTTAAGTCAAGATGTAGACACGCGTGGATCTCTGTAGAAATCTCTCTGAGAGTGAATTGCTGACTAGTGAATCGGACTAAGATTCGTCCTTTTATTTACTCTGCGAAGATTAGATCGGCTCCCAGCGCATTCCCGCCGAAATTTATCCTGGGGCGTCTCGACCAATAATAAGCCGAGTTTCGCAATGTGTGGTGTTGATTGGTCGAAACTAGCTCTTATGGAAAATTCCACCTTTAAACGAGTTGAGTGGAAAAATACGGACGATTCTACAGTGTTATCTACACTACTAAACAGAAACTACTACTTAAGCATTAATATATAAAAATACAGTCCAAGGTGAATAACTCTGCCAAAACAAGAACATACAAAATTCAGCAAAAATCTCGCAACTACATTACTTTAAAATTTATCTCTCGATAAATTCTCCTTAAATTTTTATGTGAACACTTTTGCTAAACAAAGGAACATTTCCTGAACTTTGAGTTCATAAAATACTTAATACAACTTTTCTTCAAACAATCAAATATCCAACTGAAACAACATTTTTTCCAAATTGTATTATAATTTATTTGTATATAAATGTTCAATGTTTGTTTCTAATTGAATTCACGACTACCTTTGTTTCTTTGTTCAATATTGCCTTTGAGATTTATTCAATTTGTATGTCTACGCTAAAATTGTTGTGATTAATATGAAGAACATGCTTTTCACGTTTATTATCACAAATCAAAAACCGTTCTGATTTCACACTAATTCATAGCAATTCAACAGCCCTGTGATTGGATGAAAAACAACCAATCACAGGCTACCTTTTTAGATCCTCACCAAACTCAGGAGAGCGGTTTTTACGAACCCTCTTCCTCTTTTGCTTGTGGGACCCTCAGAGACAAGACGTCCCCCGTCTGCACCCTCCGTCATCTAAATACCATGACGTGTGAGGATTTGGACAGCAACTGAAGCACAGAAGTCAAGGCTCTATTTCTTCAACCCAGCCAAAACGACACAGGAAATGTAAAACTGTTAAAAGAACGCATCTTTCAGATAAGTTCCGCAAACCCGACTGTTTGCAAGACACTTTCCTCTCTTTTCCTACAATACGTGTTTATTTTCAAACAATTCCATCTGTTTTTGTGTTCTTTTCTTCTTGCCGGCGTCACAATATTTTCGTTACCAAATACAATTGGGAAAATCCCAATAATGGACCTCATAGAAGTCAACTAAGATCGCGTTCTCCAGGAAAAAATCCGCTACTATTGAAGAAACATAGGGATGACCGGTTAGAATTTGTTCGTAAGCATAAGAATAAAACTGAATCATTTTGGGAAAGATGAAACAAAAATTAAACTATTTGGGCGTAATTCAAGGACTCACATTTAGAGAAAAGACGGCACAGCCTTTGCACGAATCCCAACGGTGAAATTTGGTGGTGGCAACATCATGTTTGGAGATATTTTTCTTCTAATGGTACAGGTAATTTAGAGATAATAGATGGTAGAATGAATTCAAAAATATACCAAAATGTTTTGGGCTCTAATTTGCTTGGGTCAGTAGTAATGCTTGGACTCCCAAATGAATGGATTTTGCAACAAGATAATGAGCCGAAACATGCGGTTAAATCTTGTAGTAATAAAGCACGGTGGAGTAATGGACCGACTGCTAAAGATGTCTCTTTGATGGGCTTTTAAGTCCTTTCGTAGGCACAGATCGGCTTCAATTCCTAATTCGCTTCTTTAGGCGGGAGTGGGTGCTATATGGGTAAAAAATTGCATTGTATGTTTGGGGGGGAGGGGGGTGAAGAAAACGGAAGTTGTGTGCGGAGCCGATACGTGTTTGATGGAATTTTTAGTTCGGTCTTGGGTTTCGGAGCGTTCGTATCCGGCCAGTGGTGGAAATTTGTATAACATGAATCAGAAGAAGATCTGGTTTAGGAAAATTATAACAAGAAGTTTGGTGTAAGATGAGTTCAAAGAAACTTGTTGAGTGAGAGAAAATTGTAGTCTTTGCTTGAAAGTCGAGAACTAGTATTTGGTACTAAAAATGTTTTTAGTTTAACACTTCCGAGTTGAAATCGGCATAAATATATTGAGGGATCTTGCTGCTCAAATTCGTTCACCAAAGTGGGATGAATTCGGTTGAGATGAATTGCCGAAAGTCCTAGGTGCTCTGGCGGCGTGCTGTTTGCTGATGAAAATCTCACTGTTAGAAATTGATAAGTTTCTGTGTTTTTGTGGTTGAAGGAGTGAATAGATGTTCATAGATGTGCGATGTTCGTTCTCGCGCGTGTGTGTGCGTGATGACGTTTCATAGCGTTTTCCCCTAAGGGACAAACGCGACCTCTCCATTGAGCTATATCTTGTATGTGAGAAGGCAAGAAGGAGAAAGAGTCCAAGTCCAAGTATTTATAATTAATGTGAAATACGTGATAGGCTCGTGAACATGTAACCAGATTTTGGCGGTAAATTGACTTTGAACGCAACTGCGTAGGCGTTGTAACATCTTTCACATATATTATCCAATCAGACCTTGGAATTTTAGTCCAAGCTTCTGTGATCCACTTGGCGTTTAGTTTGCACAAAATTTGCTGTCAAGAGAAATATTACATGAAAAATGAATTCAAGTATTTAACAACCAACAGAATTCACTGAGTCAAAGTAATATTATAATTAGGTAGAAGTTGAATACTAAAAAAATACCATTCATTCTACAAACACACATAAAGAACAGAAACTTACAGCGTAAAAGTACAATTTTTGTAGAAAAACATTCATTTGAATCTTTACCCTTTTATAAACATGATCGAATATTCAGAATGAATATTGAAAAGAAAAGAAATTTTTTTAGTAAGAAAACATCTTTTACACTTGAGACAAATAAAAATTAAAAATATGAATCACAATCAAGTAACTACCTGCAGCCGAAAGCAGCAGAAGAAATCCAAAAATAATTCTGTTTTTGTATGTCCGTATCCCAGACAGCACCCCATTGTACAAAATTAGAGGGTACGTCTTAATGTCTGCTGCAAAGAGTGAGAAATCCAGGTATTTTAGCGCTTCGGCTTATGCACATCAGAAGACGACGTGTCATATTGTTGGGATTGCTATGAAATGAGTGTGGAATCAGAAGGTTTTTTGTTTAAAGATGATGAGTTTGAAAGCATGTTCTTCATATTAATCACAACAATATAAAGCATAGACATACAAGTTGAACAATAAACAACGGTAGTCGTGAATTAAATTAGAAAATATCGAACATTTATATACAATTAATACAATTGGTAAAAGCTT
The DNA here is from genome assembly GCA_964036315.1 of Acanthosepion esculentum. NCBI lineage: Eukaryota > Metazoa > Mollusca > Cephalopoda > Sepiida > Sepiidae > Acanthosepion > Acanthosepion esculentum. The sequence goes on along the minus strand of OZ038500.1, from coordinate 38,112,067 downwards.
GTGTTTTGGTTATATGAAAGTTGACGAAGTGTGAATTAAGTATGTTAATGAATTACAATTCAGCAATGTGCAGTTGTTGAAGAAATGTTCAAATAGAATAAGAAAGGAAAATTTATCAAAAAGTTAATTTAGGTAGTAAATGTGCGAGATTAAAGTAGGATTTGTTTTCTTATTCTTCCAAAGTTGTTTACCTTGGACTGTCTTTTGTTTGTCTTTTGTTGAAATTACAATTTCTATTTAGTAGTGTAAATGAACACTTTTTAAGAAAGTTGTAATGGACTTAGAGAGAGAATGATGTTGGTGGTTGAGTCAACAGTTGACGCGCGAAAAGTTTCTTAAGTCAAAATAGTGAAACGCGTGGATTCGTGTGGCATCTCTCTGAAGCTGAGTTACTGACTGGTGAATTGGACTGAAATTTGTCTTTTTATATGTTTTGGGAAGTCAAAGTAGGCTCCAGCGAGCTTGGCGAGAAAGTAGATTTTCAACAATCGATACACATTTTGGTGTCGTCTCGACCAATAAAAAGTCGAGTTTCGCAATGTGAGGTGTTGATTGGTTAAAACTGATTCTAATGGAAGAGTGTATTTTTTTACGGAGGTGAGTAGAAAATATGGACGATTCTATAATATATTTACAATTTTGCCAAAATAATAAAAAAAAAATCATTAGTTTTTTAACTCATTATCTAGGCGCTTCGTCGTAGTGAATTCGATTTTCACTGGGCGCTGCAAAATTGCGGCCTTGTACCATATTTAAGCTATGCATAGTAAATAACTAACTCATTAATTATATAGAAATTTCCTTTTAGTTTTATTGTTATGACATTTACTACACAAAACTAAAAAAGCACTTTCGTTGTGAATTGAATTCATAAAATTCAACATTCCATTTCAATTCATTGAAAAAACAAATCCTGATTAAAAAAAATGCTCATTTTCCGAACAAAATAACTCAGCTCATTCTTATTAATTCTTTTAATCTTTTACCTAGCTTCAACATCTATAGAAGTCAAATAACAATCATTTTTTTTATTTGTAATAATTTATTTATACCAAACTGATTGTGTGATTAAAAAAAGTTCCGTGTTTTTCTAGAGTCAAAATTTATGACACGTCAATGTCAGGCACAACTAACCGATAAGCGAAAAGTAAAAAAGCCTCACGTTTAGTCACTTGTCCAGGTTGGATTTTATTTACTGCAAAAATGTGAGTAAATTGAATGTTGAATTTGTAAAAACAAAGCAAAAAACACTTAAGTATATTACTGCCGATTATAGTTATGACAAATAATTATCATTTTTGTTAAAAATGGAAATACTTTTTGTATTCACGAAGACTAATGCGTGTTTGGAACCAAAATACTCATTTTTAAAAGGACACTTTCTTTGACTTTTTTGGTAATTATCTCGTTGTTTAGAAATGTGGTTTAATTTTAAAATTAAAAATCATGATTATTTTTTATATTGAGCCAATAGCTAAGTTTTGAGTTAATTGTAAATTGCAAACTACCACTGTATATTAATTTTTTTAAATGTTTGTCAAAACAATTTTTTTAACATTTTGTTTTTAACTCTAATATTTTTAAATGCTTTCAAAAATTAATTCCAGAATGAAAAAACAAAATTTGTAATTGGTTTCGGCAAAATAGTTTGTAGACGACATAAATACACACATACATGTCGTTATGGTTGGCTTATTTTTATTTTAAAGTTTTAATTTAATGATAAGTAATAAAAAGAAGCATATTTTGCTTAGCTTATGGTTAAAAAAAATTAACTTCACTTTTGGGATTTTTTTTATGTGTCCCATCAAAACAAATGACCTTACTTAAAGTCTCTCTTTCCATATTTTTACTTTGGTTTATTTAATTAACAAAGAAAAAGTTACCATTTCCTCTTGGAAAAGGAAAACGGTGATTTTATTCTAGTAGCAGCGAAAATACATACATTTATTATGCATGCATTTTTCAGTGGTGGAATCTCCGTATGTATTTTCTTCAAGTTTTACTTACTCGAAACTTCATCATAATTTTTGAATTTTTATGTTTACATTTCTGCCTTGACTTATTTTACGATTTTTTTTATTGGATTTAAATTTTAATCATTTAACAACTTCTTTCCCCTCTTGTTATCAGCCTCCAAAAAATCGTCAAACTGATCCATAGTTTTGGTTTGGAAATTATTAGTTAATTTTCCGAACTCATTGTTTCTTTTGTTTTCTTTTAATCAAGCAATAAAATTAAAATAAAAAAAGGTTTGAAAAGCAGGGATCAGGAATGCGTACGGATTTTTAATTTTAAGTTATTCAATATGAAATGGTCATTTTAAAAAAATATAAAAAAAATGTTTCAAGTAATGTTTTTGAAAATTTATGATAGAATTTGAATAAACAAAAAATATATAAGAAGAAACATGATAAAACTTAGAAAAATCATGTTTTTTATTTTTTAAATTATATTTTGAAAAATAGAATGGGAAAATATTTAATTTGTAACTCACTCTTGTTGATTTCAACACTGGAATATACATTTTTTTTTTAATATTGTAAAAATAAAAATGATTTATTTTATGTCAAATGCTAATTAATATTTTTACTTTTGCACTTACAGTGTTTGTATCTGTCATGAAATCTGTTTATCATTTTTATGAAATGAACAGAAAAATATAATCATGATGAAGGGAATTAAATCCCATCGTAAATTAATGAAGGCCAGTGTATTGGAAGGATCAACTGTCATCATGCGACAAGCACAACCCAAATATAATTTCCAGATATCTTCCAAATCGAAAAAGGAAACAAATGGTCGAAAATCTGCTCCTGTTGCCAACTGCAGTTCCCAGTATGAACAAGGCATGGATTTATCTGTGATGTCCAATAGAGTCCATCCGTCCACATCAACTGCAACTCGACATTTGTCATCTGTATCCAGTCCTCCGCCCATTTATGCCAAAGACCTCAGATGTTCGAATGAAATACATACTGACCAACAAAACACAAATAATCATCAGGCACATGTGAGTTTTTCTCCCATTTCTTTCTTTTTCCTCTGGGAAATGTATTTTAAGCATTTAGTTCTGAAAATTTTTTACCTTTTTGTTATATTTTGAATTGCATTATTAAAAACTTACATTTTGCACCTCATAAAATTATTTTAGGGATAAGCTTACAATATTTTATTAAAAAACAAAACAAAAACATTAATGTTAATCAGTTACATGTTACAAAAAATGCTTTCTCAGAAAAGAAAAATTTACTGCTCATAACTGAACAATTACTCCTTAAAAATGTTACTGCAATAATCTTTTTAATTTTAAATGTTTGTTGGAAAAATGTTTTCAAAAAATCTTCATTTCCTCATTAAACCAGAAATTACATTTCTTCAACAGTTTTATCATCAAAATTATAATTAGACAGAGTAAACAATTTTATCAGAAATAAAAAATTCAATGATTATTTAACTGAATGGAAAATGTTCTGTATGAAAGAATTCAAAAATGTACAAAAGAATATTTCTTAGTTAAAATTATTATGAAAATATTTTATACATTGTTTGATATTATTTGAGGGAGGAAATTACTACACTCAAACATGCCAAAAGCTTGTATTTTATGATATAATGCTGTGTTATGTGTACAAAGGAGAAAATTAAAATGTTGGTTTACTTCATGCAGAGTAATAAATATTAAAAAAAATCTTTCAGGTTGCAAGTTTTCAAATAAACTATAAAATGCATGATGCAGATGAACCTCCATGAATTTATACCTTATTAATAAAATCACCTATAGAAATTAGTGCATATTTATTTCATTTGTTTATTTTTCTTTGTACTTCTGATTGCTATCAACTTCAACTGGTTGAGCCTTTGAAAGTGCTTTTTTATTACAGAGATAACTGTGGAATATCATTCAAAGAGAAATCTCTAGTATCATTTGCTTATTTTCTTTCATCTTATATCAATAAAAAAAAAACAATTTAACAATTTATTTTAAAAAGTGCATACTAATATGATGATGGCTACAATAAAAGGTGTTCTTTTTGAATTAAGTTATTTAAAACACACCTGTTATCTAATAATAAAACTTTTTGTTTTAACTTATAAGGACAGGAACTCAAAATAGAAAGAGGAGTGATATATATCTGAGACTTTTATTAAGTTTCTTGAAGATTTAATACATGTTTTGCTTATAAATTGAAAGGTTTCAGTTTTTTTTAATTTTAATTGCATTCTATGTTCTAAGATGAAAAATGCCATTCTTTTTAGTAACCTTATAGCTTCATTTGAGCTAAATTTTTGTATTATGATTGTTTAAATTATGTTGTGCCTACTCAATATTAATGAAACTTTATATTCTTGTAAAGATATGAGTTTTATTGTCAATGATACAAAGTTTGTATACATACTCTAACGATTAATATTTTTCTTAGGTATAGAAGATGTTCATGTACAAAGTAGGATTTTAATCTCGTGCTTCTTGAAAGCAGGTGCTGTGCTATTATATAAATTAACCACAACTGATATGTGCATTTTGACAAATATTCTCCCAAGCTGAAAAATGCTTTTAAGATAAACTGAGATAGTAATTTTTTCTTCTTTTATTTTATCTTTTTTTCCTCATAATACTGATTATGAATTAGAATTAATCATGAATCAAAATTTGTTCCTTATGATCAAATTTTGATCGATTTGCTAATCTTGATTGAACTTCAATTGAAGCATATTTAGTAGATTAGTAGAAATGTTGTCCATAGTGATATTTCTGCCATTTTTTATCATTTAGTATTCATAGATTAATAAGAGTTTGTGCTACATTGATTTTATGAATGTATTGAGAAAAAAATGGAATGCATAGGTTGCATTACTCTGAGAAGAATAGTTCTAAGGTATCTTTTTATACTTGTGTATTCCTTCCTTTTCTTAACTAACCATATCAACACATGAAAACTTACCACTTTGGCACACATTTGTTTATTTGTAAAATCAGTTTTTAGATGAGGTATTGTAGTAATTGTATTTAATGTATTTGAACTAATTTCCTCATATTTATTGTTTTTATCATATTTTTTATGCTATAAAATCTCAACATATTTCTGAGATGCATCAAAAGGAATCTGATATAGCTAAGAGATCATCATTGTTTCCTGTAATGGAACATTTTAAGCACAATAATATTTAACCCAACCACCTGGCTAAGATACTTTGACCTAATAAGGATGTGAAAGTGAATTTGGACAAAGAGTAAAATTCATGTTGCCACCAACCAAATATATACCAATGAAAGATTAACAGTATAAAAGACAATTTCTAACAAAACAATCACTGTGCAGATAAGTAGAAATTTCCATCATGTAAACTATGAAAACAAAAAAATAACTGTTTATAGTAACTCTACCATGATGGAGGAGATTCTGAGAATGTACATTCTGTACAATATCAGGACAGTTTTTGAAAGTGGTTTAATTTTATACAGATGTATCATCAAAGTAAAAAAAAAAAAGAACTCTACTGGAAGAAAACCTGACCAAAAACTGCGTATACAATACTGCAAATAGTTGTGACAGGAGTACAAGAGTTAGACCCTGACCATGTGTTTTATCAAAGAAGAGTGAGATTCATCAACCTCTAAGATAGTTGAAGGAATTAACATACATACTCTGTTCAAATAATTCAATTTATAAGCCAAGTGTAGATATCAATAAAATGGGAGCCTGTGATCAGTAAAGAACATATGAGAAACTTGTGCTTCCAAAAACATGACCCTGAAATGAGTGTTGGTGAAATTCACCTCATTTACTGGAAGTTCATGGGTCAGTCAAGAGAAGACAGTTCCAAGAGCTAGCAGTTAGGAAATATGTGTATGTAAGGGGAAGCAAATCTCCATTTTTGAATAAGGTTCACCATTTCTAAATGCTTGAGTTGTGATAAAAAATAAGAGATGTGGAAATTAATCAAAATGAATCAAAATCAGCTCAATGTTTTTTTAATTGGTTCATTGTGCTAAAATACATTAAGATTTTTGTAATGCATTTTCTTGTAGCTTTTGTTTGTAGTAAAAGTTTTACTATTATACTTGATATTCATAATAAAATGGAATGGCATAATCATGCAAACAGCTATCAAGTATATATTAAGAATGAGAAAATTATTTGTTTTACTTTAATCTGAAGCAATAAGATAAAGCAGTAACAAAAACACACACACACACACACACACACACAAAAGAAAAAATAAACAGATATCAATGTTGTCTTTTTGTTTCTTTTAGTAAAAAAATTAATCATTTACATTTTTTAACTCAGTTTCTTGATAGATACAACTTCTTTTCATGCTCTTACATCCATTTACACATTTTAGATTTAGAATGTTTAAATGGCTACATTGTTATTTATCTGTTTTTAGAGGACACCAAAACCTGTTAATGTTGTTGATCCATTAATGACTACTGGTGTAGATCTATCTACTGGAGGAAGCAGCAACAGCAACAATAGTGTCAATGGTACTGGACTTGGAGACCAAGTTTCTTCCAACACTGTGATAAATACCCTTACTTCCCATTTAGATTTTATTAATGGACCAAAATGCTGGCGAGATTCTTGTGATACAGAAAAGAAAAACCTACAAAATGAGATTGATTCCCTGAAGTCTCAACTTGATGTCCAATTTCAGGTGAGTATATTAGTATGTACACCCAAACCATTTTCTTTTTAATAAAAAATTTTCTTCTAAAGCAAACTAGGATTTTGTTATTTCCAATGGAACATTATGCTGTCAAAAGATATTAGGTATAGTTGATTACCAAACTATACAGCATTGAAATTCTGGAGGCAAAAATATGAATATGTAGCAGTTCGAAAAAAAAGTTATTTTAAATCAATATTTGATGTGATCACCTTTATTTTTTTTTTTTTTTATAATTGTAGGCTTAACGATAGTGATCTTATTAGTCACTGAAATATTTTTTTCACTCCAACAATTCTTTCTTGTTAGATGGTCATCATTTTTATACTTTCCATTCCACAAGTATTCAGTTGGATTTAAATCTAGTAATATGCCAGGCCAATCAAATATTTTTACCTTTTGTTTATTCAGAAACTCTGTTTTCTACTTAGTAGAATGTTTGGGCCATTTTCATACTGGAACCTAGCTCTTCTTCTCAAGTGAATGCAGCATTTCAATATTTTTTATAATCTTTAGCATTCATGACTTTGCCAATGAGATGCACCAGTGCCATTAAAATTCATGCAACTATTATGCTTTACTGCCAAGATCACACTCTTTTTCCTTATACATGATGATGCTGAACTTGTCAAACCTAAATAGGCTGATTTTTGTTTGTTTCATATTATCATGGTATGCTGTCACAAAACTTGGCATTTTTATCTTTATTCTCTTGTGTAAGCTTTAAACAAACCAGTTTGTATTTTAAATTTCCTTATATGGTTGTCAGCCATATAAACTTAGTTTGTCCAGGGAATATTTGATTGTTATAATCAAAACATTCACAGTGCACACTTATTTTGTTATACTTTCTAAACAGCATGTGCATCAATTTTTCTTGCCCACCAATTTTCTGATAGACTTTCAGGATCAGCTTGGATGGTCAAGCTGGTCATTTCTGTACACCTCTGATTTTCCATTTTCTTTTTCAATAGTATTTTTTCCTTAAGGTCAGTTTAGTAAGCTTTTTTTGTTCACTCTTGTTTTGTTTCTTCAAATAATACATTTCTTAAAACTAAAAGGGAATTCTTTTCTACTTGGAGCCATTTTTTAAATAAGTCTATTCACTGAAAACTGCCCTTGTAAAAAATATTTTAACATAGCATAATCTATTTATAATTAAATTTACCCTTACAAATTTTTTGAAAATGTATTTGCTATATAGAATGAATAAAATACTTTTGAAGAATGTATTTATGTTTATTAGCTCCTCTGTGCATAAAGTGTTATCTGTGCATCATAATTGTTACAATGATCACAAAATGCATAAATTATATTTGGTTAAGGTAATTTTGAATTATTCTTTTATCAATTTCAAAATAGTTAATCTTTTGTATTATTTTTGTTATCTGAATTCTGCAATAGTCATTTTATATTCTGCAATTGTTATGTAGCATGGATTGAAAAATAAATAAGCATTCACAAAATTTCAAATCCATGCTGTTTTTTTTAAAAGACTAGAGAACTGCAACAAAATAAGTTTAAAGAAAATCAAGCAACATATGACTATATTTTCAATGTGTGAATTTTCGATTTTTTTTTTTTTCAATATTTTGTTTGTTTTATTATAGATCTCCACATCTTGATGCTACATGGTTTATTGTTGGTGTTTTGGCTTTTAAAACTTTTTAGGTGCCAAATCTTTTTACTTTTCTGAAGTTTTCATTCATTGTTAGTTTTCTTCATGCACTCTTGTTATCAGCAAGAAATTAGCTCTTTCATATTTTTCAATGTATTTTCTTTTATAATTATTTGTTTTACTAATTTTCAGGTAAATAGTGAACTAAAAAAGTTACTTGTTGCTTCTGTTGGAGAAGATTTGCAGTATCGCGTGGAAAAATTAATGAGGTATGATGAGTTCCTCCCCCTTGCCAATCTTTCAAATGTTTTTTAGTTTCACCTGAGTAGTTTATTAACATCTTTTCTTTAAAACTTACTGTTCATTTTTTTTTTTTTTTATATAATCTAATATTTTTCTTAAATTATCAATCATCTCAAAGATTAAGAAAATGATCACTTATTTATTATAGGATATTATTCTTGTATATTAGACATTTTTTTCTTTGCAGAGATAAAGTGCAACTGTCAATGGAAGTTGGAGGTTACTCAAAAAAAGTATCAGAAGATTATGAAAATTTGGACAAATTGTCCATTCAAGCAGATATTTGGAGAAGCAAATTTATGGCTAGTCGGTGAGTACATTTGTTTTTTTAAAAATCTACCAGGTCTAAGAATATCTCCATCTTTCTAAAAAAACAGTATCAAGAAATAACCAAATGGATTTGTATGTAGAGTTTTAATTGAAAATGTGAATTATCTTTCATGTTTCTAAGTCACTCTTGGCCAAGTTTAGCAGTTCAGAATTTAAGTAATAAAAAAATTGGACATTTATTAAAATTTTAAAATTTGCTTTAACAACTTTTTGTTATAATTAAAATTAATGTGTATTAAACCTACATCCATACATCCATTTAATGTAAACCATCCAAATTTAAATACAATAAAAATGCATATACTTTATCAGTTATAATCCACTAGCCTGTCAGAGTTCATACATTAGGTTTAATTTGTGTGTTTTTATTTTTATACATTTTTGGTTATAATTGATAAAACTATATTTTATACTACCAGCTCTATCTAGGGGTTTTAAGTTCAAATTCTGAGGAAGGATGCTAGACAAACAAGATTAAGTATTTTATAATATTTCTAACTCATTGAAAGTTACCAGGTATGGCATATTTCTCAGAACATATCACATTTAGTCAAAATATTTGTTAATTATTAAGCCTAAAATGATTTGGAAGAATGTTTTTGGTTTTTGTCAATGTCCTTTAAAATGCAATTTTATTTGTTTCTTTTGTCTTTTAGAGTTCTGATTGATGAATTGGCTAAAGGTCGGGCTGTTCTTTCTTCTCAGTACCAAGAATCTCAGGATGCAATTCAACGTCTTCTTAATGAGCGCCATGAACTCCAATCACATCTTACAGAATCATACAGGTGTGTTTTACCAAGTGTTGGTAATAGATCAACACAGAACAAAATACTTTATTCAGAATCCCTTTATTATCTTTGGCTATTTGCATTTTACATTGCAGTTTTAACATTTAGTCATCATACTTTCAACTAATGAACATTTTTTGTTCTATTTTTAACAAAATTATTCATTTATAAATTTATGCTACCCATTTTTTCTTTTATTTGTATGACTTATTCTGTTTTGATCTTATTATACATGTTGAATTGCTCTTATACAATTTGAAAAATAATTTTTCAAATATTTTAATGATGACTTGTAAATGTTTTAGTGAAAACTTGTTTGAATTCAATGAAAGTGAATTTCCTAATTTTCAACTTCAAAAGATTTAATTTATAAAAATTTAATTTCCCTACCAGGTCTTTAAAACAAGTGAATGAAGCATTTGACCCACTTAATACTCAAAATCTGTTGGCATTGCCTAATTCATCAAATGTGATTGAGTTGGTGAAAGTAATTCAGCAACTGTCTGAAGCAATCCGATTCCGTTTACTTCCTGGTGGCATTGCTGCAACTGGACACAACACAGCAATGCAGTCAACAACAAATTATCCACCACAAAACAAACTTACACCTGCTGAGGCTCATGCACAAGATGTAAGTAGGTCCTTTTTCTTTTTTTTTTTTTAATTCTATTTTTCTTACACTTTATTGCTTATTTCATATTTTACTTTTTTGTTTAGTATTAATTTTATTTTATAAATTAAAAAAAATGTATTGGATTAAAATAATCTCTTCTATATATATATATATATATATATATATATATATATATATATATATATATATATATATATATATATTATTTTAGAATTGGACATTGTCCGACAATTTATTTAAAGACATTTATATTATGTTTAACGTTCTTTTTATAGATACATTTGCTTAAATACTTGTATCTATAAAAAGAACGTTAAACATAATATAAATGTCTTTAAATATATATATATATATATATATTTTTTTTTTTTTTTTTTTTTTTTTTAGCTAAAATTTTTATATTTTACTTATTTTTTATTATAAAATTTTTTAAAGTGTAAATAATTTTTTTTATTTATTTAAGAGCAAATGTTCACTAAGATTAAATTTTTAAGTGAACCAAAAATAAAATCTCCAAAATTAATTTAGATCAGGTGGCCAACCTATAACACATGTACCAAAAGCAGCACATTGCATGATTAAATTTGGCAGTGACTTTTGCCAATCACTTGTTTTATTTATTCTTTTTGAATATCCTTAGTTTTGTGTTTTTAAAAAAAAATTGTCTTTTTAGAAATTCAGTTTTTCATCAGAATACAAAAGAAAATGATAATAGACATGAATTCAATAAAAAATAAGCAAATGAATTCTTGTAAGTTTTTCAGGGAAATTGTGCATTGTTTGTGAAGATATTTTTGCATATAATAGCAGCCCTGATCTGAATAGACACTATAAAAGACTGAAATAGAAAGAAAACTAGTCTTTGGGCCTGAGTTATGGAAAGAATACAACTTTAAAAAAAATATGTTTATTGAAAGATGCTGTGAAAGTGTTATGATTGAGGCAACCCAGAAGATTATTTTTTTTCTCAGCCTGTGAATATCCTTTGTTCAATGTTGTCCTTCCCCAGATCATGGGGAGGAATGGGCTATTCCCATACTACACTGACCCAATGTGTGTTAAAAGAATGTGACACACTTGGGTGATCATGTCTCTTTTCAATTCATGATCACCTAAGGGTATTTATACGTAAGTGAATGTAATAAACCTGACTGAAATTTGAACTCTACTCTCTGATTTTGCATTCTGAGCTGTTATCCATTACACTGCCTGCACATCCACGCTTACAGCACTTGGTATTCCCAAGCGATCATGCATTTAGGTAAGTGACCAGGCTCAATGTTGCTTAACTTCAGTGACTGGACAAGAACTTGCATTGTGATGTGATCTGACTGTAAACCAAAAGATTATTTTAGCTTTGGTCAAAAAAAAAAAAAAAAATTCCTAACTAAAATAAAAACATTTAAGCCTTGGTTAAAGATAAACAAACCAACCATAAGTGTTTTTAGTTTCAGGGGAAATTGCTCTACCTTGTTTCCAAATATTTGCAAGATGTCTTGGTGATTAAAAATATCAAAAGTAAACTTTTCTGTCAAAACAGTTACAAGACATACTAAAGTGTTCACTTGTGCTATATACATCTGAATGACCTTGTAAATGCTATTACTTTCTTTTTCTTGTGCATATCTGTTGACATCTCTGATATAACATCAATGATATGTAAAGATGTCAGAACTACAACTTTACTGGAAATATTTTTACATTGTTCTTTGTTAAATTATTATTATCCACCAAGAGTCACGATGTGAGAAAACTTAAAATTTTCAGTATATATTAACAGTTGTGAAATGAGTAAATGAAATAAGAATTAGAAGACTGAACAAACAAGAATTCAGAAAATATTGTGTAATGTTAGATTTAGAATATGAAGGGCACATCCTTCATTGTGAGATATATTGGCTTTCTAGAGAGCAAGTTTTGACTGGATTTTGGAAACTGAAAAATGTTATAATTTTCTAGAAGAGAAAAATGAGCTGCATGTGTAAAGTGCCCCTTTTTATACCCATTTCTAATTTGATTTAGCATTTCTAGTTGATATCAGCTAGTGATTTAAAAGCAAGAACAAATCATTATCTAACTTAGTAACATAAATACATAATTGAAACTGTTCATTCCCCAGTTAAATAATAATGATTTGAGACAGTTAATGTATTGATAACAGCAATTTTAAAAAATATACTGAAGATATCAGGTTATTGCAAAAGTCATTTGAAAGCATTTTCAAAGATTTTTCTAAAGGAGGTTGCATATTTGTATTTATAAACCCATTTTAATTTTTTGAACAAAGATCCTGAAGATACCAATAAAATACAGACAGAACTTAGTGACTTTAGAACAAATTCATTATGAAGAACTTCCCTCAATCCCAAATGTTTCTTCTGATTATTAATTTTGAATAATCATTACCCTGTAAACATTTTCCAGAACTATGAAAATTTGCTCAGAATTATGTCATTTTGAAATGAGGTACAAATGTGATCAAACTATTTTGATCCTGAAATTAATTAAAGTGAGATTACAGTTGAGTGATCAAAATAATTCTGTGTTGTTTTCAGTAATTGATTTAATTCTAAACATTAAAGTTTTGAAAAAAATCTAAACAAACTCAAGTCTTATTAAGGGAAGTAATACCAATCTTGATTTAAAAAAATTTTTTTTTTTTTATGTTAAATCAATTATGTAAAACTGCTAAATTTATGCAAGTATTTTTTACAAGATGGGAGTACAAAAGTTTTATAATAAATTTGAACTTGTGCATGGAAAAAAATGTTTGATGCATGAAATATCAAAATTTGGTCAATCCTTATATAAAGCTTCTAACAGAATCTCTATCAAATATTTCCAAATTTGAATTTTAAAATTTGTAGCTTTATGTAAATATAGAAATTTTGTTAATAAGGGTGATACTCTTTGGTACCTTGACTTAAAAAATTTAAGCACAGTACTAGATTGGCAGCTAGGTCTTACCATTTTACTGTTGAAATTGCTAGATGTAATAGTAAGTTCAATGTTAATAGTTTCTTCTCCCACACTTCTTGCTTGTGGAAGTCTCTTTTGGCTTCTTGCTTTCCTGTCAACTATGATCTTCAAAAATTTAAATGCAATGTCAGCCATCATCTTCTGTTTTTTTAATCCTATTTTTTTATAGTCCTCCTCAATAACATTTTCTCATATCCTTTCACACTCAGTAACTCCTTGCATTTGTGTGGCTTTATTGCTTTTCTCAGGGGGAAATGATTAGAAAATGCTTTTAGGCTTCAGAGTTTTGCTAGGTAAAAGGATTGCTGTAGGTAGGTACTAGATGACCTTTATAGGCACGGAATGATATTTATTCATTTTATGTAATGATTACCTGTAGTACAAATAGTACAATGACTAAGAAAAAGAATTCTGCTATTTTTCTTGTTGCATAAGTGTTTCAATATATAAGCAGTGAATTTATTAATAATTACTTTGATCATTGTCAATGATAAATTTAAGATTTAATCATTCTGAACATGACCTAGACATATCCTGAGATACCAGAGATCTTGCAAGTTTTGCTCTTTGTCTAGAAATTGATATAAGTTTTTCTTTTTCCTAAATCTACTAGTATTTTATTGTTTTTAGCCTTTAGGAAGCCAGCCATTTGTCTAGTGTAAATTGTAACTTAAACCAGAAAGTTGAATATTGTAGCAGAACTCAAATTCTCTTTGGCTGGCTTATATTATTCTGATGAAAATTCTTGATTGCTGAATTAGTTTTTGTTGTTTAAAATCTTGATTTTTATATTTAGATATTTTTTATATTTATTTTAATTCAAGAAAGTTTTAAAAATTAGACTTTTTGTATAATGATGAATGTTTTATTTTTCCATAACTGTTTTTTACATTTATTATCTTGCAAAAATATTTTCAATTATTTTTCTAAGGTTTGATGTTATTGAGATTTCTAAATTAATTTCCCATTTGATGTCTAAGTTCAAACTAATTGGCTCAGTTGTTGACAGGACATAGGATTTTCTTTGTTGACTTTCCAGTTGCCTGTTTTTTTCTATCTTTGATTTCAGTCTTGACATTAAATTGAATTTTTAAACTTTTAACAGTCTGTTACATTCTTCTTTAGTTGTGAAGATTGTATTTTTATAGTTGGGACATTAGTTACACCTTCTCTATCACTCACATGACTAGGCAATTAGAAAAGATTGAAAAAAAAAATTAATTAAAGTTCTTCAGTGTTATTAACAAATAAACCTTTATATCTTAAAAGGATATCTATTTGAAAAAATGAGAATACATGGGGAAATGTGTGAGCAATTCTTGACAAAAGCAGTAATCTTTCTCTGGTAATTAAAAGAATGAAAAGGACTGATTGAGGATTTATTAAAAGAAATAACATTGGAAGCAATTTAATATAAACCATAAAGGTGGATTGAAAAGTTCATAGGCTGACTATGAAGGAGTGATGGTAGAGCTGTGAAATATTGCATTCATTAAACTCAACTCTTCATATTCTTCACCTGTATTGTTTCTTTCCAGGTAAACTGACATTTGACTGTTCAAAGAAGACTTCACTCTGTTGGCCAAAAGTTTATCAACAGCAGATATAACATCATCATCACCATGATACTGGTTCTCCACCAAGTTTTTCTTAATGTTAGGGAACGGATGATAATCAGATCATGAGAATATCGAGGGTGATCAACCATTTCAAAGCCATTGAAACCAAGGACTTGTGTGTGGAAGCATTGTTCTCATAAAACAAGACCTCTTTCATCAATTTTCATGGGTGTTTTGTCTTGATAGTCTTTTGTAACTGCCTCATTAAGTTAGCATAGTACTCTCCATTGATGGTGTGACCCTTTTTTGAAAATGATCAATAAACACAATGCCTTTTGCATCCCAAAAAAATGAGGCCATCTCTTTCCCTTCAGATGAAATGACCTTGGCCTTCTTTGGAGCCAGTGAGGAGGGGTGTTTCAACTACATGAATTGTCTCTTTCTCTGGCTCAAAGTGATGAATCATTCAAGGAAACCAGCTGACTCTGCCTCAAACAATGCCAAATTTTCCTGTGATGTGATCAGTCGGTGCACTTTTGATCAGGTGTCAGAAGACCTGGCATCCATTGAACAGAAACCTTCATCATGCCAAGTTCATTTTGCAGAATATTCTCAATTTTCTCACAAGATATACTAATAGCATTGGCTATTTGATTTATAGTCACTCAGCTGTCATCACTCACCATATAGTGAACATGATCAATGTTTTCTTTGGTGGTGGCAGTTGCTGGACATTCAGACCTTGGATCATCTTCAAGACCCTCTCTCTTCCCTTCCTAAACTCAGATGCCAACTTTTGCACTGCTAATAAAGCTGGTGTATCATCCCCAAATGTAGCAACCATGTCAACATGAATGTCCTTGGGGGGGGCTAAATACTTTTTTCTGTAGGTACTTGATAACACAATGATGCCAAATTTTGACCATTTTAAAGAGAAACCACTGTTAGTAACTTTTGAGTCTCCTTTGAACAGTCAGATATCAGTTTAAGTGGAAAGAAAAAATGCAGTTATTCATAAAAGTTGAAATTAATGCATGCAATATTTCACAGCTCCAGCATCACACTTTCATAGTCAGCCTATGAACTTTCAGCCCACCTATATTTACCATTGACAGGAAGTTTGATGAAGAAGATAATATATCTATGGTAGTGAAACAAAGTATATTTGTTTGAAAGAAAAGCAAAATGTTTTCACCAAAGATGAATGAAATAGACAGCATCAGTACTTGCATGATGTAAACGTGTTTCTACATATATTGTTTCACTTGCTGTTTTAGCTTTTTTTCTAAATATATTTTTCAGCATTTATTAATAACTTGGAATAGTAGTTAGTTAAAACATCCGATACTTAAATTTTATAATAGCATTATATTAAATCAGCTATCATAGTTTCTGCCTGCTTTATATTGTGATATATGTAAAATTTGTTGTCAGAGTTCAATTCAAATATTCCAGTTTACAATTTTTAATTTTTTTGTTCTTTCAACTAGATTATTTTATAGTGCATTGTACTATGAATATTGATTTCATAATTAATTTTGTAATTAGTTTATAACTGGAAGGTTGAAATAAATATACTAAAACTGTTTTGTTTTTTTTAAAATAGTTTTGACCCCTAATACAAGATGTTTTAATTACTAAAATTATTTTTTTCTAATCACTCTCTTTCATAAAATCAAACATGGTTAAATTATATTCTCTGTCTCTCTTTCTTCTACATGTGATTTTTTTAAAGTCTCGAGTTATAATCACATTGGAGAAACATTTGCTCTTTTGGGAGTGTCTGTTTGTGCTAGTCACAAGGACATCTGTTGTGAAATGGGGTTATATTCCTCTGACATTGCTCGTACAACACTGAATACTTTTCAATGCATTCTTGAATTCCTACATGTCACCAAAATGTAAAAATCATTCTGCTTCTCACTTCAGCCTTCTTTTATCATTCCAACACCATGGCCGACTGACCAATTAGCATTCTTTGCTTTGTCTTCAGTAACACAGTTAAATGGCTTCCTCCAGTTTGACCAATCAACATGCAAATAGGTATTGGTTGAACCACACTAACCTGTATAAAAGCCACTGTTACAGAATATACACTTCTGGAATAATCTAGAGTGTGTGTGTGTGTGGGGAGATCCATGTCAATTTCAAGGAACAAAACGCTGCTGTTATATGTCGTGTAAGGAACTTATTTTCCTTTGTACCAGATGCAAGCCACTCTGCCTCACTTACTTCTACGTAATTGTTCACAACACTCCCCCCTGATCTCCTGATCGCAAAAAATGCAGTCAGGAGCAGATCTCTTTTGCCGGATACTCCTCTGAAGTGGAACACCACAAGCTTCATCCTCAGATAAACTGCCACCAGGGGAGCTAGCAGGTCATTCGCATTAGTATTTTGGCTATCGATAGCTGGGGAGTCATCCTGTGAGGTTGTCTCATATTCAAAGGATTCATCATTGGGGGCGATATCAGATTCTCCTAGTGGGGTTGATCTCAAATTTACTAACTGCTCATTCACTTCAGAACTGTTGTCATGTCCAGACGTTGGGACCGATCCCATGAAGGGATGTCTGTCCTTCATGTGACACAGAACTCCATCGATGTGTACTGACTGTGGACTATTAACCTGAGTCACATGGCTTATTCTCAACTTAGTCATGCACCTTCAATGAGGAGTTTTTACCCAAACAATATCTCCCACTTCATATGCTCTTCGAGCAGCTGGAGGTTCAGCAGGGGGTGTGGTGTCAATGCTCCATATTTGAATATAGTACCTATGAAGTACATAGTAGTAAGTGGTTGGTTATCTTTAGGTGTGACGTTATACCAGTAGACCATCTCCAGTATTGAGCACTGCTTTCTAGCCACAATAGTTTTGATGCTTTAGTGACTTCTTTCTATTATGCCATTCCCAGTGGGTGAATCAGAACTGCAAACATACACCCCAATTACTCAAAAAGTTCCTGAAATGCTTGTACATGAATGCTGTGTCATTGTTGATCAATATCTCAAGTGGTAGACTCTGTTCATAAAAAATTGACTTCAACTGGAAAACTACACTGGTAGAATCTTGTTCATGTAGTGGTCACTATATTGTGAACCAAGAGGGTCCGCAATCAATGATTGTCAGAAAATGTCTACTACCATAGTGAGTAATGTCCATTGCTAACTGCACTGGTTGTCCCTCATGGCCAACTTTTATTTTTGCAAATGCACTGGTGCTGAGTCAATGGATTGGCAAGCCTCACATTCCTTGACAACCAACTTTATAACTTCTGTTGATACTGAAGTTTCTATTAACTTGACAAAGTACTGAGTCCTATTTACACCTGGGTGTTCGGTTTGTCAGTGGATATTAGCCACCTGATTTGCATCCAACTTGGACTTTGTAGTGGCACACACCAACTTTACTAGCTCAGTTCCTGCTTTGTGTAGTTTTAACCACCTCTGTGTCACCCTGGTAAGGCGAGTCCGCCCAATTCAGATTGGACTTGACCAGTGTTATGTCTTCTGTCAAGCTGTATTCAGCCACAAGCTCACGAAGTGTGTCCAGCTGTCTTCACACTAGCATTTCACCAGACGCTTTCGTATTTATTTGGGCCTTACTAGTTAGGGTGTTTGAAATCTACTGATAGATACATGCAGAATTGGTAAAGAGATGTAATGTCGACACCTGTCATCAAAGAGCCAAATTGGCACCCATTATTTTTTGTGTCTAGCTCGGCTAAATTGATGTGCTTAGCATCTCCAGCCAGATGCAGCCAAGAAGCATCCTTGATGACACATTTACTTCTAGTACCACTCCTGTGTCCACAGAACTCACATTCCCACACCAGTCTCCTCCTATGGGATCTGCCTCACATATTCTGGCTATCATATCAGTTATCATGCAGTTAAGAGAGGCATCTCAAATTTTATCATCCCCATCCTGCTGTGGTTAGGGTGCTTGCTTGTCACTTCACGAACGCAGTTGCCACTCGCAGCCAGCTGCAAATGGGAAAGTGGGCCATAAGTCTCCTACATAAGGAGAACATGCATCAGTGAGTAAGCTTTGTAGGGATATCTGGGATCTCTCCACCTCGCTTCCATCGGAGAGTGCCGTTATATCCCCAGACCTGCAAGCCCAACACCTTAGTTCCGTCTTCTAATCTTGCCAGATCCTTACATTATAGTCCATAAGTAGACAGCTTCTCTCTCTCATGTATAACAGGAACCAAGCTCTCGTTGACATAAACGTCATCAATATCTGCCGATGTGGCATTCCTAATGGTTTTGTCTTGAGACATTACTGCATCAATTATTGCTTTCATAATGAGAGGTGCCATATTTAAACTGAAACCCAGTCAGGTGAGGCAGTATCTTCAACCCTTCAATATTACAGTTTGATGTCAGCACCTTGTCAACATGTATCAGCAGATATGTCCTTCGCAAATCTAATAAGGATATGTTAGCCCCCAGTCATTGCTATTCCCGCAACTTTGTGCACACACCTCTGAGTTAGCAATATATGGTTCCACAAAGCCATTTAACTCTCGCTAATGGGATCACATACTTGGGTAGGCCAAGTTCATCTTCAGGATATGGCCACAGCCACCCATTATCCAGCCATGACTGGAGCTCCATCTCATATTCACCCTGTGCATAGACAGGTACTGTGTATTCTGACTTTCTATTCTTTAGGGCTATAGGTGGTTGTCCATTTATTCACTTCCATGAGGCCATCCATACTTTTTTATGATGATCAAACTCTGCGCTAAAGTGGGGCTCATTAATGAAAATAGCAACACCCTTCCCAGTTCTCTGATTATATCAATCCCAAGAAGATCAAACCCAAGTAGTGATCTGTCCACAATGCACATGGGTAGAGCATGACCAATGTACAGCATAACACTGCCATGTCCACAGCATATTAGGGCCTTACTGTCAGCTGTTAGGACTTTTGTCTCCATTGGTCATCAAAGGCAGCATGTGTATTTGCTCACCAGTGTCTATGAGAAGCTAGAGTCAACCAGAGCTGTACACTTCTTTCCATTTACAGACTCCTTGATAATAGGCAGCACCTTGTTCTTTATTTGCTTGGGGAGAAGGCTGGCACTGACTTCTGTTCCCTAGAGCTGTTTCCCTGGCACTCTGATGAGATGTGCCCAGACCTGTTACACTGAAAACACTGTATCTTGTGGTGGGCACTTTGTGCTTGCGTAGCTGTCCTCTCTGAATAGCTTTGCCTGCAATCCTTTGCCATGTGATTGGGATCAGAAAACTTAAAACAAATGATGCTGCCCTTCTGTGCTATAGTGTCATTATGCATTTGTTGAGCTGATGTGGTGACCAAATCATTGGGCTCCTTGTTATCGGTCATAATTGCCTGAGCCCGAGTCAAAAGCTGGTCCAAAATCATGGTGTCCATTCTGGATGATGCCCAGAAAAGTTGCTTGACTTGTTGCAGCAGTCCAGAAATGAATGCACACATCATCCATCACTTGGGCAATTGCCCCCACAACCAGCAGAGTTAAACGTTTTAACTCTGCTAAAATTTCATCTACAGTTTCACCTGGGTGAAATTGTTGTGACACAAATTGATCAAACACATTGAATGAATCCACTGCATATGCAGTTATAAGGGCTTGCTTAATCTGCTCTGCATCTGACCTCTGCCCCTTAGCTGCTGGTATACAGCGAGAGCCCCACTCGCAAGCACAGTGGCAGTATTCACTCAATTTTGTTCATCTCACAGAGTTCACAAAGCAAGTCCACATTCTCAATCCATTCTAAATTGGTTGATTGGTAGCAGCCCCACTGCATTCAGGTATTAGCCAAATATCAAATCCTCTGTCGGCCATGATTGGGAGGAAGGCTGAAATAGCTTGTAGTGAAATGAGGTTATATTCCTCTGATGTTGCTTGTACAACACTAAATGCTTCTTTTCAATACACTGGTTCTTGAATTCCTGCACATGTCACCAATGTAAAAATCGCTCTGCTTCTCACTGCTTTAGCCCTCTTTTATCATGCCAACACCATGGCTGACTGACCAATTAGGGTTCTTCAGTCTAAATGGTATCCTCCAGTCTGACCAATCAGCACGCAAATTGCTATTGGTCAAACTAAGCTAAGCTGTATAAAATTCAGAATATACACTTCTGGAATAATCTAAAGTGTGTCTGTTGAGGGTGTGGAGGAGATTCATGCCATTTTCAAGGAACAAAATCCCACTGCTACGTGTCGTGTATTGAGGTAAGGAATTTATCTTCCTTTGTATCAGATGCAAACCACTCTGACTCGCTTATTTCTATGTAATTTTTCACGACAGCATCTAAGAAAACAAATTCATTTTTCTGTTCTTTCTCAATGGTGAATTAATTGTATGATGGGATTCATGGACTGCAACAATGTTTGTACATCTTCTTTGTATGCGTTGTTTGACTGTCAGGTTCTAGTTGAGGTGAAAAAGAAAAAATATCTAAGTGAACCTGGTATTTTTTCATCTAAATTTCAATTGTAGAAACTCATTCTATAGCCATTAGTAAATAGTGTGAATCAGAAATCAAGAATAGTCTCTTGGGAAAACTCAAACACACCTCCCTTTTGCCTAGGGAAGTCTGTTTTAGTGAGAGCTGCAGTAATTGAATTGCGAGAGTGGTTGGTAGAAAAGTGAACATAACCATATAGACTTCTTTATTTCCAAGCCACACAGTTTAGTAATGGCTGTTAGGTCTGGGCCTTTGCAATAAAAAGTGATTCAAATTGAGATAAAATAAATAATAGTTAATGTAATAATAAATTTAAGATAAAGTATTGAATAACTAGTAAAAAATGCAACATTGTTTTGGCTTATTTGGAATCATTTTCTTTTTTTTATGACAATATTTTTGCCATATAGAAGATACTGCTTTGGATTTAAACTTATTTTTTTACTTTTGAAATCAGAATCAACTAAAGCTATGAAACAACATTATTCAGATTAATGTTCTCATCAGAACTTTGGAGAGCACAGTGGTCAAAATGTTATAACTTATCACAAGATTTTGACTAGTGTGCTCTCTGACCTTCTTGATTTGGTTAACCTTCAGGAAATTTTGAATTGAACCCTTTATTTAATCTACAGGCATAGATTGTTCATGCTCAACTATGTTTAGGGATATCTCATCTTGTTCTTATTTTAGTACTGCTCAGTTATTGCTCTCCCAGTTCCCACTGAGTCTAAGTCTGCACTACTCAACCTAGGTATTGAACTCAAAATACTGTCACCATATTCACAAGCCAATGCTTTAATCCACTAGGTCATTTTCCCATGGAGCAATCCTGAACCTAGAAATTAGGCAATAACTGAGCAGTACTGAAATATGAACAAGACTTTTCAAGATATGAACAGCAGAGTGAGAACAATTTATTCCTATAGATTAAATAAACTATTCAATTTGAATTTCCCTAAAGGTTACCCAGATTGACAAAGAAGGTCAGAAGGCACAACAGCCACAAATTAGTGATAATAACAAATACAAGGACAATAATGTGAATGTAAATAACAACTTTTCATCATAGAAATTCAGATAGAAATTTAAAAGCCACATTATACTTTTGTAGTAACATTTTATTTACTTGTTAAATTGCCATCTCCATAAAGACCATGTGGAGTGTTTTTGCTCACAAAATTCCATGTATATCAACATGTACAATTTTCTCTCATACAGTTTAGTGGCTTAGAAATTCAGAATTCTGTTGAAATTTTAAATAATTATTAATGATTTTAAGCTATATTATTTACATCTGAAAGCAAATTTAAAAACTTCTCCAAACATTATATTTTTAAAAGTTAGAGTTTTTAATTGCAGTAAATAAAGTAGTATGGCTTAATTTTTATATTTACTATTAGAATGTTAATAGATCAACACATAATTAGTTTAAATTCTGTTCTTTCCTATAAAATTAGCAAAAAAAAAGTTTTCTTTTTTTTCTCCCTAATGTATTATAGTTAATTTTTTTACAGAATTATAATAGAAATCTAATTTTGCTTTTTTAAAAAAATTTTTCAGTATTTTACCATAGTTATATCTTGTCTAGTGCATGCAATTTTATCAGTAATTCACCAAATCTCTGTATCAATAATAGAAATTATTATAATTGAAACTTCTCCCACTTTCAGATATTTGGGCTTTGTCATCAATGAAATTGTACCACAGAAAAACCAACATTTTACCTAACAAAAATGTTTTTGCCCCTTTCTTTTTTTATTGTAAAGTGATAGTTTGAAAAGCCATTAGTGATTACATTGCAACTAATAATGACCTATAGTACTTATTAGCACTATCACTTGTTTATCCTATTACCAACAGGCTTCTAAGCATGATGTAACACACAGCAGTTATCAACAACCTCCAAGTGGTGAGTTTAGATGTAAAATCTCTGCCTTGCTTAATTTACAAGAAAGATAAAAAAAAAGACACTTTGAAAACAATCAAAATGGAAATGCTTGCATTCTGTCTTCTGGGCTTTTGAAATGGCTTTCCCATCAAATTCTCTTTTTTTCCTCTTTATTTCCTTTTTGTATTTATTTCTCTCTATGTGAGTGTGTGAGATTGTATTTTTACTGTTTTTCTTTGCTCTCTTTGGTTTTATTTCTTTATACTTCTATTCTGTTATTTGCTTATTAAAATATTAATTTGTGTTCTCTTTGTTTTCTGCACAAATGTTCAATCAACATTTGTTTTCTAGCTTTGTTATCACTTGTTATATTTGTGTTTTTAAATCTGTTTTTTATAGTTAGGTATATTAGATTTTGTTTAGACAGTTTATTCTGCTTGTTCATATCTTGTCTAGATTTTCAGAAATTTGTCTGAAATTGCAACACAAGCAAATAATGTTGTGCTCTTCTGTAACTGCATGTTAATTGTGGTAAGGCTGCTGTTTATAAAAAAAATTGACTCTGCATAAACAAAAACCCAGTCTTGATAAAATGTAATAAATTAAAGAACTTCTTTAAAAATCTTGCTGTCTGTTTTGGTAAGTGAATTTATATTAACTTTTATATAAATCCCTAGTATTGATTATTATCTTGAATATACTTTTAGTGTGTATAAAATGATTATGACAAAACACCAAAGTCAAAAATATTTATATGAAAGTGTATTAATAATTTGAATATTTGTGATGTTGCTTTAAATATTTTTGTTTGCCAGGACTTAAAAGACTTATAATAATAAAGACTTATTTAAAATCTCAAAAGATAAACTTTTTTTTTTTATTTTTTTTTTTTAAGAGTAATTTTGTTTATTACATTACATTTCTCAAAATAATTCCTTTTTGAAAAAATTGGTTTATCATGCTTTTCAAACTTTATAAAATTGCTTCCTTAATTGATTCAGAAGGCTTTAAAGTTTTCTGAATTACAATTTATTCAAAGTTACCATGGAGTATATTTAAATGTATCTTCAGGTTTGTAATTGTCTTAAGCAAAATTTGTACAAGTGGCAATATAAACAGCAGCCATTATTTTGTGTTGTAAAATTGTTGTCATTTAAATATTAAAATTGATCATATTCTGTGCATTCTATTTGGACTTGCCATGTAGTTAATATTTGAGAACATATTCTGAATTGATAATATATTTTCAACATGTTTTTCTCAAGGTTGTAAAAAGTTATTTAAAAACTCCTGAATAAATTTTAAATAAAAGTAGAAAAAACAAATTAGAAATTTACAGATGTTGATTGTTTCCTCAACAGAAAGAATGACAACTTTGTAAAGCACTCTTGTTTATATTCAAGAGCTTTTACTGTATACTTTGAGAGAGGGCAAGTCACTTCATCATCCTACTAATACTATTATTATTGTTGTTGTTACTGTTATCATTATATTATTAAAATTCATCTGAGTTTTCTTAACATTTTCATATGTCAAAAATTGTTTCAGATGTATACTTAAAATATAGGACTAGTTAAAATCTCTAAACATTCTAAACTTGACGAGTTTGTTCTGCAGAGAAAATCTGTTAGTGATGTTTTCAAAGTCTGCCCAATGCCATCTTATTCAGCATTTGGTACTTACCATATATTGTTTTCAAATAAACAATACCAATTTCCCGGAAAGGTAATACAAGAAGAAAATTTATAATCAGTACATTAATAAAATTTGCCAATCTTTGAAATTTTGAAACCATCGTCTTCAGAAAAAAAAATGAGCTGTTATTTACTAATGTTTTAAGTAGTGGTTATAGATTGAGAATTCTTTACTGTAAACTAATATTTAAAAACAATTGCAAATATTATCCTGGTTGAAAAATTCAGTGTTGTTATGAGAATTGAATTAATAAACCATTAATAATAATTTGTCCTGTTGGTCATAGTACAACATTGTTTAAGATTACTGAATAGCTTAAATCACTTTAATAGCTTTCAAAATTATTTTTTTAATTACTTCATTGTCTTATCTACATTTAACATTGACAAGAGTAATAGAATAAGAGAAAAAATTGTTTAATTGTGGATATTGCTGATAATGTTTTGCTGTAAATTTATAGTGTAATAAACCTTGTAAAAAATGCTGTTATATTGTTCCAAGATTTTTTTCAAACTTTTAAAATCAATTTGTTGCTTTTCTTTTCCTGTCATGGTATGTACTATTGAGAGAGAAAAGAAATTCATTTTTCCTGTACAGATTGTATAGTTGAAGATGGCCAGATAATAGATTGGTCAAAACAACTAAAATAAGTTCAGTAATGGCAATATTAGTCCTCTCCATATAAGGAAACATTCAGCATTCATTATCCGAGCAGCCAGTGCTACTTTCTGTTAGAATTTATAAAATCTTTCCTTTCAAACAATTTTTCAGGAAAATCAATTTCTCATTTACTGTTATTGTTCTTTCCAATATTGATGGGGCTTTTTTTCCTAACCTTTTGTTTGAAGTGGAGTAGAATCTTGATTATATCATTATTTTCTCAAGTGAAATATGCTATCCATTTTCATTGTTGTCACTGTTGAATGTCCTCAAGTGATGTGGTTTTTGGTACAGTTCTTTGTGTTCCTGTAGCACCAGTTGACAAGGTTTGAAGAAAAATTGTCCTTGCTAAGACGTACATGCTTCATTTGCTTGAAGCCACTTTCAATCATTAATTTAAGAAAGCATTTGTGTACAGTTTTAGATATTTCTCAATGATTTTGGTACCATGCATAATATCCATATGAAAGTTTCAGTTTGATGAGGCTATTTAAGAACACAACTCTAAGTTAATGTTTTGGTTTTGTAACAACATAGTGTTGGATAAAACTACCTGTATGTTCATTTTCCTTATTGCCTTTACTAAATATATTATAACTGATCCTTACACTGATGTATTTGAAGGGTTTAGTATTTACTAATTCCATATCCTGAATTTTTTTGATGGATTCAGAGTAGGTGCCATCATTGCTTTTAGTTCACCCTATACTTTAACCTCGGGAGAGAAGGCAGGGAAAGTAGATACATTTGGGATGCTTAAATGCAGTGCCCATCTCTTCACATCTGTGGTTGTATATGTGCAGGGCATAGTCTAGAAAAAGATTAAATAGACTGGAGCTCTCATTTCCTTCTTGTCATAATAATGATTGCTTCTGTATGGGGGTCCTTGCCAGATATATGATTTTGTTGACCAATATGATTCCTCTTCAGGGGTCAAGTTTTCAAAGACATAATTGAGACAATCAGGAAGGCAAACATAGATCAGCTGGCCACATCTCTCATATCAAAGACAACAGTTGGACTATTATAGCGACAAAGTGAACACCAAGGCAGTGGAAAAGAATTAGAAGGTGGCCAAAGTTAGAGGGTACAATGGTTTGACCTAATACCACAGCTCCACATGGCCAGAGATAGGAAGTGGTAGGAGTCAACCAGAGAGGGCTCCTCCGACAAGAGTGAGAAGGCCCTGGATTGAGATAGTTCCTCTATTAGATCTGGACATTTGATTCAGTGTCTGGAAGGCAGTTTCTGATAGATAAGAAGAGGAAGTCTCTATTGATGTGGTCATATGCTACTGTGAAGTAAACATAGTAGGTATACAATTTTCTATTAGAGATATATGCAGTTGTTTGATGGCATATATACTATCATTGCACCCCTAAAACAGAATGAAAAGCAAATTGGGTTGTGAGGAGGTAACTTTCATAAAATGATGAGAGCCTAGTTAATACAATGTTCATTAGTACTTTCAGCATAATGGATCCAATTGAGGTACCACTATATTTGTGTGTCTATCTTGAGGACTACCTGTTTGTTTCCATAATGTATTAATGCATAATTGACCTCACATTTTTGGGATTTATATCTGATTCCATATTTCTTTCATGAAATTGAGAAACTTGTTGAATTTGAAAAGGAGGTAAGCTGTTTTCAAAGGTTCAGCATTAATATCAAGTGATGCTTTATTAATCTTTATTTTTTTTCATAGCTTTTTTAACTTCCTTATCAATAGGTTCATTATTGTTTATGTTTGAGGACAGGCTTTGTAATGATTGGATGTATATTAGTATATGTTCTATTTCTATATAGTGTGGTCAAGGTTGTAATTCAGTGTTTTTGAGACCAGGATACTTCTGTGTTGGTTTGATTGTATGATATTATTGTGATTTTTCACCTTTCTTCACATTTCAACACCTTTAGTATTCTCTCTCCCATTTTTCTTCCTCTTCCGTTTGATTCTTTCTTGTATTGATCTTTTCAACTCTGGATTGTTGTCCAACTTGAGTATTTTTTTCTGTTTAGGTATTCTTGGAATGGTTTTGTGTTTCAGCTAATGAAGATATGATTACATTTAGTTATTTTAATGATTTAGGGACATCAATTTGGACAGTAGTTTATCACAGAATTCTAATCCTGCATTTTCATTTTTAAGGTATATTATACCTAGGTATCTTTCTTGGTTTATGTGAGCAGAAATTAAGGTATTTTGCTGGTTGGTGTTGTAAGTTACAAGTCTGTGATCATACTCAAAGTAGTTGTATACTCTGACATCTGTCAAAGAATTTATGCCAAGAGTCCAATATCAAAGTTAGGATGCTTGTCTCCATTGGTAGTTGCATAATTAAAAGAAAAAACTTGTAATTTCAATGAATGATTTATTAATTTTTTTTTTTTTTGGCTAGCAGTTGCTAGTCTTGGTCACTCCTTAATTTGAGTAAAACAGTACAAAGAAGTTCAAAACGCTTAAGAAATCAGCTCACCAACATTCAAGCCCACTCGGAAAAAGTTTGGAATTTACTTAGAGGAAGGCTTTCTGAGGAGTTGAAAATGCGTACTCGAAGTGGAAAAATTGGCAGTTTATAAAATCAAAAACAACTAAAAAAATTTTCTAATTTACAAAAAAAAGCAAAAGGCAATCCAACACCAGAAATGATGAATTGCGTTTTGAACATATCAGATCGACAGTTATTAGATGCAGAAGTCCATGTTCTCTCAAGGGAAATGAATTTTAATGTTACATTGAAAAAATCCCTCCTATTGAATTCTTACCTCAGAGTGAAGCGGCTCAGCAACAAGTGGATTCGGAAAAGGCTGAAAATGCAAGATAACAAATTGCGAGGGTACTGCAAGAGGGAAAACCATTTAAGCCAAATATAACCAGAGAGCAACAAAAGGCAATTAGAGATCTTTGTTCAGATGAATCCAATACAATCTCAAAACAGATAAAGGTAATATGACAGGATTATATCCTTAAAATGGAAAGGCATCTTAAAATTGGACTATATAAGGAAATTAACAAGAGATCATTAACTGTCATGAATGTGATGAAAAAGAACTGTTGCATTGAGTTAACAAAGCTGATAAGGGAAAATAGACTGGGTGAATCAACATTGTTCATTATAAAACTGAAAAGCACTAAGTGCCCAAGGATGTATGGAAAAATCAAAATCCATAAAGATGGTTTCCCAATTCGTCCAATTGCAGATTTCATAGATTCACCAACTTATAATCTGGCCAAATTTCTATCGAATTTACTTAAAACACTATATGGCCAGACAGTTCATCATATATCAAAAACTCAGGATTTTGTTGAGAAGCTGAAAATTGAAGATGGAATTATGATAAGTTTCGATGTCAGCTCTCTTTTCACAAACGTTCCTAGAGAAGAAGCACTTAGAATTGTGCTTAACAAACTAACGATGCAACACTATGTGAATGAACCAGCCTTACTGCAACCGACATAGTTAAATTGATAGACCTCTGTCTTGTCGCCAGTTTCCCCTATCCTAGCAAATCTTTTTATGGAAGATTTTTAATCTACAGCTTTGCTTAATTATGATAACCCCATCAAAATATGGTGGAGGTACGTTGACGACACTTTTGTCTTAATGAAACATCAACATGTGGATTCTTTCTTACAATTCCTCAATAATGAAAATGAACATATCAAATTTACAATGGAATTAGAAAAAGACATGAGTCTGCCGTTTTTAGATTGCTTAGTTACAAGAAATGAAAGCGGAGAATTAAAAATGACTGTTTATAGAAAACCCACATCTACAGATCGATACGTGAATTTCAATTTGTGTCAAAGCCTTAGTACAAAAAAAAGGAATTACAATAAGATTCTTCAAAAGAGCAGAGAAAATTTGTTTGGATCCATTGGATAAAAAACTTGAGCAGCAGAATATAATAGATATCCTGCAAAAGAATGGATATCCTAAACGATTGCTGTACCAACAACTAGACAGAATAAATAACAATACCATTGAGGAAAATATAGACTCTTTTTCTCAAAAGGTTTTAACAGTGAACATACCGTATGAAGAAAACACATCAGAAGCTATTAAATGAATTTTAAAACAGATATACGAGTTGTATTCTCCTCTTTCAACACAATAGGAATGACACTCATCAGATTAAATGATGAAAGAGCAGTTACAAGTTACATTTCAGTCAAAGAAAAGTAGCTGAACAAATGGTAATAGCAACTCCAAAAAATGCCTGCAATAGGATAGATGCAGCACAACTCTATACTGTCTAGACATCTCTGTTGTAAACGTCATCAACTTATTTTGTTTTCCTCGATTTAAATTCCTAAGCATTTTGAACTTCTTTGTACTCTTTTACTCAAATTAAGGAGTGACCAAGACTAGCAACTGCTAGCCAAAATATTTCCATAAAAAATAAATCATTCATTGGAATTACAAGTTTATTCTTTTAAGAGTCCAATATGCTGAAATTAATCTTTTTGGTTATGTTCTCTAGGCTATACCATTTGATCTGTTGTTTCATGGGATGGTTGCCCCCATGTATTTAGGATAGAATATCTTTTTGAATAACAAAAATTTTTTTTTTTAGTACACAAAATTTAGTTAATTCTGTAGTTCTCTTTTTCTGAAAAAAAAAACCAACACTTTTTCAGTTGTTTGATATCACTCAGTTGTTCATGGCTGTAAAATCTATGTCCTTAGTGATCAGTCTTTCTGACTGGTATAAGATATTGTCTATTAAAATATCTAAGGATTTGCATATTGCAATTCCAACTCTGTGTTGTCTCCATTAGGCTGGTCTAATATAAATTGTATCCCAAATCTGCAATGGAGTCACTACCAAGTCAGTGTATCTTACATATAGACCACATCAAAGTTTTCACTGTTTTAAAATGAAAAGCCCCATGAAATCATCTAATCCTTATTGGATATTGATTTGTCCTATTTTCCACACTATTTATATTATTCGGACTATTGTCCTCATCTTTGTTGACACATTTAGTTTCGGCCGTTGTATGCTCCGGCCTTCTTCAGGTGGTTGGACTGTCAAACTGAACCCTTTATTTTGCTCACTGGGGTAGACTGTTCTAGTTTCACATGCCATGTCTAATAGATGTCAGTTATCAGTTATCTCCTGTTTAATTCCCTCTCCAAGTTCTCCACTGCCTTAACCAGGTATTGAACTCACACTCTTTGGGTCCTGTCACTGGATCTAACTAATGCCTGGGTCTTATATCAGAGTTTGCCTTCTAGATGAAGTGCCTTCACTACAGGTGAGGATGTTGAAAATGTTGAATTTATACACTTGATTTTTTTTTAATCAGTTTATATTCTTTTACTGAGTCATCAATAAATTTAAAGTACATTCTTCAGTACAGAATATGGTAATTTTTAGTTTTGTAATTCATTAACGAATTTTTATGCAATAAGCTGAATATTAAATTTAATTTTAATTTATTGTAGAATTTTAAATTACTTAAACTCTTGTCAGCTTGGTGTTGGGTTTCTGCTTTCCCTTTTGAATGTGAAAATCGTTTTTTTTTTTTTTTTTTTGCAGAATCACACTTGGTGAATGATGTTATAAGTTGGGATCAAATATAAACCAAATATGGATCAGAATCCAACAGAATGATAAAATAAAAAGTACTTTCTACATAAAAATTGTTCTTTTTTTCTTTTTAATTTATTTTATAAATTCCATCCTAATTAAAAAAGAACAATTCTTTACATAGAAAATACTTTGAGGGCCTACTAGTAACAATATTGCCAGCTATAAACACTTCAAAAACATTACATCACCAACCTTTATTTTATCCATTGTTAATGAATCTAATGTATGTTTATCTAAAACAAATAGCATGTATGTAAAAATGTTCCCAAATCAATATATGAATACCCACCAAACACAATGTTTACTAAACATACACACACACACACGCATGTACATTATTATCTGAATCAAACTAGAATTATTATACACTTACATAAATAAAGCAATATTTACAGTTAGGCTTGGAATGTGTTAATTTCTTGAAACTTTGAATAGATGCTTCGTCTCTCTTTAAATCTGGAACACCATAGATTATATTAACCTTGGTTTAACAAGATGAATGCACATGAAACTTGATTAACCAATGAAAATCAAACAGCACAAAAGTAAAAATACCAGAATTAATTCTTCTTTTTCTCCATACCTCATTCTCTGATGAAGCTTTAAAACATTTTAGATTGATAAACATTTCCTATTTATTCTTTATCTTATATGTGTGTGTGTGTCTGTGTGTATATGTATTGTTGGTATTGGTCAGAGCAACAACTAATATTGCTATTTATAAGAATTGCATAAAATTATTTGATCAGTTTTTAACTTTGATTTTATGTTACTAATACTTAGATTGTGTATTTTTAATTACTTTTTCCTCCAACACAAAGACCATTAGAAAGTTGAGATAAAAATGTTACTTAATAAATAATAATAATAAAAATGTTATCATCAGATTTACTTGATTATTCCATTTTCCGAGGATATGTTACCATTTGAAATTATTGGCTGCATATAAAATCAGTCACTCTCACTGCAATATTTCCATTAGTTTATATCAGTTAATTTTTGTTACTCATGGTGACAACAGGGACATTTGTTCAAATTTACTTGTTTATTTTATTCATTTATTTATTTTTTAATCACCATACTCTCTAGTGTTCATTCTGAGATTTGATGTCAATTAAATTTTACCAGCCACACAATGATGTAATGATGATTATTATAAATATAGGAATTTCATAACTTCAAATTAATTTATTATTTTCTTTAATGCATAACTGAATTCATATGGGAAAATGTGTTAATCATAATTGACAGTTTTGACAGTTTTTTTTCTTCTAATATTCACCCCATATAAGACCCAAGACCTCCTTCAACTTCCTTCTTACTAATGGAATAGGAAGGGAATTGGGATGGTTTGTTCCAGTGTATGTGGTATGGCAGGTCTTAGCTTTGAAGGTCGGAACTAGTGGAACTAAAGAATGTAGCTCGTCTAAACATTTGCCATGGAAATAGTGAGAGTGGTAAGAAACTTATGATGTTTGAACTGTGAGAAAGGGGGTGGGGTGTAAAAAGTAAAATATTTTATTACTCACAATATTACTACAGAGATGCTTTTGAAATCTGCCAAAACTAAGAAGTGAAGACTGGACTACTACAACCCAGATATGACCATAGTACTCCATTTTTGGTCTAATCTAGCTCTTGTAGAGGAAGTGCATAGCAGGATGAGTTTGGTTCTTAATGGTGTGATATAAGGAACTGGCTATTTTTTTCACCATCTTTTATTGATGGATTGCATATATGAATTCCATTTGAGGTCTGGGGGTGAATTTGAGACCCAACAGCCATTCAAGTCAAGGAGTCTTTTTTAGAGAACACCATTTCATTGTGATAACTGAAAATTCAGCTTGCTGATGATGGAATGTTACAAGTTTGGTTTTTGATGTATTGAATGTTACAAGCCAGTGAGCTGTTATTTCTAGGTCAGAGGAGAGACTGGCTGTCAGGATCTGGCCATCTAGGTTTTTGGAGATGTACCAATATACTGTTGTACCATCTGCTTAGATCTTCTTTAAAGATCAGAGTATATTCTTAGGCAGATTGTTAATATGAAGCAGAAATAGGGTAGGACCAACAAACAAGCCTTGGGGGATGCCTGCATTGATCTTATGAGCGTCAAAACACTGGCCATTAAGAACAACCTTTATGGACCTATCCATTAGGTTAATTGAGAAATTGTCCTGGGTATAATGGTAAACTGCATCTGCGTCCATGGGTATGATGGCAAACTGCATCAGCGTCCATGGGTATGACGGTAAACTGCATATGCATACTGAGTACGGCAATAGACTATGTCCAACAGAAAGGCTGTTTTTGAAAAAATAAGGTTGTCGGCTATACGTTTTTGGAAAAATAGTATTACCAGCTATACATTTTCGAACAATACATTTTTGAAAACCAAATGTTTCCAGCAATACATTTTTGAAAACCAAATGTTTCCACAGCAATACATTTTTGAAAACCAAATTTTTCCACAGCAATACATTTTCGAAAACCAAATGAAAGTCACTCAAAATTATTTTCAGCATAAAATGACCACTTAGGTTGGAATGCCGTTAAACAAAACAACCAAACTAATTGAGAAAACTCTTCCAGAGATTTCATAACTGGAGAGTTTGTGTAAGAACTCCCTATGTCACATCTTGTCAAAGACCTTCAATATTTTAGGTGACTGTCCTTGTGGTGTATTTATTGCCTCACTGATTCTGTGCATAATGACAGAACATAGCAAAGAGAAATCTATATTGTTTAAGTTGTTCTATAAAGAAAAAGCTTTCTTTTATTAAGGAATGCACTTGTTCATTTGACAAATATTTTGAGTACAGCATAAAAGACCCTAAACATTTTTAAGTAACTGGCTGTTTTTGTAACATTTTTTTGTTTAAGTTGCTAATAAATTTGAACTCCTCAAATAATTTAAATCAGCCAGAAGCTTTTATTTTCTTTTGTAAGATTTTGTAAGGTGTGAATTGTTATTTAGGAATAAATTGTAAAAGATTTAGGATTGTGGTGGTGTAAGCATGTCTTTTTTTTATCAGCAGGTTCATTATATATTTATTTGGTTGTGCTAGCTTGGACATTCATGAGTTTATCATGCCAACCATCATGGTCCTGCATCAAGGTCATTAGGGTGGCATTCTGTGTCATAATATAGCTGGTCAATGTAGGTAATTGCTGGGTGACCAGCCCATCTGGCTAGGTGTCTAGAGTAGTAGATTACTCACAAGTCCTTGTTTTGCTCACCAGTAGTGTCCTGCAAAACACATTCTAAATTTGTGTAAGATTGTAGAAATATCAAGGATGGGTCCATAGAACTGTAATTTAGTTGGATATTGTCTCCAAGAGACTCTAGGGTTTTAGTTAATATCCAAGCAGTAGCACCATACATCTCTACAGTGGCTCGAAGAATCTCTGTTTGAGATTGTCTGGTGGATCAGATTTTATTCATTTTATTATGTGAATTTTCACATCCTTTTCAGTAGAATTTATTTTGTTTCCTAGGTATATAAAAGATTCAAGAGATTTTGATTTCCCTGAGACAGTTTGTATTGAGGTTTGCTGGTTGAAGCTTATGAATTCAGTTTTAGAGGCATTGATGTAGAGTTCAACATTAATTGCAACATTTTCTAGATGATGTAGAACTGTAGCATTGGTAATGGTGTCTGTAGTAATAGCCAAGTCATCTGCATAGTTGGTATTGGTCAACTTTGCAGGATATCGATTTGAGAATTTTGGTGATAAAGTAACACCTAGATGTTGATGTTTGTCGAGGGAAGTTCTCAATATGTAGACAAGGGTGATAACTAAAAGAAAAGGTGCAAGGATGTCACTCTGAAGGATGCTGCTTTGATGTTGAAAAGCTAGTATCTCCATCTGGGGATCTAACCAAAGATTTAGTATCTTTGTATAGCATCATTATGGCAGCTACTGTCTCAGGGGTGGGGGAATGCCATATACCAGAAGGATCTTCTCCATTTTTTTCTCCCATGTACAGAATTGAAGGCTTTAGAGAAATCTACAAGAAGGTGGTCTGTAGATTCTTTGCCCTGACACCCTCAATAATTCATTGAACAGTCAGGATTTGTCCAATGGTTGATATATTTTTTTCAAAAACCATTTTGATTTTTTCAGAGCACCTTCTCAACATTAAGTTGTTGGGAAGCATTGTATTGTAAATTTTTGCTGCAATGGAGGTAAGTGTGATTCGTCTATAATTTTTTGCCAATTCTAGATCTCCTTTCTTTGGGAAAGGAAGTATGCAACCTTTTGCCCATCTTTCTATGACTTCTCCATTATATCTGATGTTACAGAGTTGAAGTAGAATATTGTTGAAGTGTTGGGGCTTCTAAACATCTGGGAAATGTTATCAAGTCCTGCTGCTTTTGTATTTTTGATATTTTTTAAAACCATTTCAAGTTCTGCATCTGTAAATTTTCCAGGTTTAATGTCAAGAGGTTGTTCAAAGATTTGCTCAACCTCATTATCTAAAATGTCAGGTACATTTCCAAGAGATTTTTAACATAGTCTTGCCATTTATTCAGCTGTTGGATTTATTTGTTTGTTTTCTGCCACTGGCAGTTTTCCAAGTAAGAGCAGATTGTTTGTTGGCAGCAGCAGAATTGATGAGCCAAATTTTTTCCTGGATGTACTCAGCTTGTTGATCTTCATAAGAATTCTTGAGTTGAGCAAGTGCTTCATTGAAGTCTTGGATAGATTTAAGGGATGGATTTGAATTTCTTATGGTGGCTTTTTCTTTCACATTAGCCTTTTGTAGTTCAATGTCATTTGATTCCTAAGGAATGTGTTGTTGATATTTAGGATTTAAAGGTATGACATCTGCTGCTGCAGCCTTTTTATGAGAATTAACAAAATTATTGTAGGTTGTGTTAGGAGATGGTTCTTTGGTATCTACTTGTAGTGTCTCAAAGTTATTTTGGGCAACAATAGTGTATTAGTTTTTGAGATGATTGTTGTTAGAATGTACCAGTTATACAGCTTCTTTTTATTGGCTCCAGGGTTAAGTTGGGTGGTGGAAGACACAATCTGAATGGTCTGAAGAATTTCCTTCAAATTTATTGAAAAGTGGCAATAAATAGACTAAAGAAACAACTTACTGTACTATAGTTCCCACTCTCTTCAAACATCTTGCAGATTATTAAAGTTTTAGATATTGAATAAAATGAATAATTGATCAAAGACTGAAATATATATTTAAACTTGCTTGGTCAAAAAATTTGTCTTGTTAGATTGCATTACAAGCATTTATTAAGTAAATTACTTTTGATTGTGACACTTGCCATATAAGTGTGCATTTATTTTTAAAATTCCTTCAAAATTAGTACTTTGTTGACAGTGAAGATCGAAGGAAATAAACAGTATTTTCAGCACATTATACATTTATTTTAAGAAGTATAAAAATTCAAAAAGAAATTGTGCACTTTATGGAGAATGTGTCAAATGTAGTCTACAAAATTTTCTTGTTAGACAATAATGTTCCATAGCTGGGTAGATGGCAATTGAGATATTATTTCAGAATAATCAATTTTATATGATGTAGAAGTAACTATTGTACTCAAAATATTCAAATGAAGCATTGAAAATCATTTGTACCAGATTTTTTTAAAAGCTTCTTTATAAGTTTAGCAAATAAATCTACTGGATTGTATTTCTGTGCATGATTTAAACATAAAATGTTTCATTTTTTCTTTTTTAAAGAAATTGTGACTGGTGATGAAAAGTGGATACTTTACAGCAATGTAAAGCATAAGATTGTGATGGCAAATAAATGAACCATTATTAAATTGCTAACAACTTGTTTTCGTTCAAAGAAAATTATACTGTGTATATGGTAGAATTACAAAGTCCATTTGAGAGAATCAAACAATGGATTCAAGCAAATACTGATCCCATTAGATAAGTTCAAGGCTGCTCTTGAATTAGATAAAAGACATGGCATAATAGTTTATCAAGATTATCTAGACTACATGTTTATTTGTTATAGCTTAAGCAGAAAGTTTTCACTCATCTGCTGTATTCACCAAATATTACATCTTCAGATCATCATGGGCTATAGAATTCTCTTAATGAAAAACACTTCAGCTTTTTGGAAGACTGTAGAAATCAACTAGATCAATTCTTTGCTGTGAAAGATAACATGTTTTGGCAGGATGGAATTATGAATTTGTCTGAAGGATAGTGAAATGAAACATTGAATATGTTGTTCCATAAATTTTGTGTAGAAAATGAAAAATTTATCTTTTATTTTTATTTTATAATTTCAATTAATTATTTTGGATCAACATAAAATATATCCATGCTAAGTAACATTATTTTATTTTCAGAAAAGGCCTAAAAATAAATCCTGTTCATCCTGCCTAAAAACCTGTTACCAAATCTTAGCCTAGTGAAGCAATGTATTATCTACTTTGATTGCCACTTGCATTTTCACCCATAATGTAATTTTTTTTTCTTTATATATCGCTTATCCTTAACCTTCCTATTTTCTTATTTTTCTAAAAAAAATATTTTAGTTGACTATATTTAACATGTTCTTCAATTTCAATGCTTTCTGTAGTATTTTGTTGAATATTGAGAAGCAATTCTTTTACACAAAAGCTTTAACTAAGAAATACATTTTTAAAATGCTTCTTCAGTTTTTCTTATTACTTCAAATTTCATTTATTCATCAAAATTTTAAATTTTCTCTTTAGTTTTAAATACAAATTGTAGATAATTATCTTAGTATTTTTTTCATTTACATGCCTCTTGTTTAAGACAATATATGAATGCGAGTTACTGATTTTACCAAAACTTATTTTTGCATATACTGAACAATGATGACTGAAAATGATTTTATATACTTCTTTATTTGTCTTATATCTTCTCAATAGAATTGATTATTGAGATTCAGTTGCCTTGCCTGTAGGTTTACAGAAGGATATTCAATCATATTGATGTTGGTATGCTAAAAACCTATTTACTAATGTAAACATTCTTTGATCAGTCATAGAACATTTTTAAAGTTCAGATCACAGCCAAATGTCAAAATTTCAAGCATTGTTAGATTTTTTTTATTTTACTGGTTTATTTATTGTGTAGAAAATTCAAATTTTTGTGTTAAAATGAATTTCCTTTTGTAGATGAGTAAGATTCTATATACTTTCATTTTGTAACCTCTATCTAAGCTTACATTCTTTCATCAAATCCATACACATGCAGTCTCATATACACTCACACCTAAATAGAATGGACAGTCAAATAAGATGTCACTGCTAAGAGCTATTACTTCCACTCACAAGAGCAATCTCTATTCACAGTTGATAACAAATTTAGTTTAGTTTTCAATAAAAGATTTATGAATTTAATAAGTATGAATTGTTTCCTTTCAACACTTGTGATTTTCAAAGACAACACAGTTGTTAGGTCTGCTTGCACACCCAGACAACAACAAATAGAAGAAAGCTTTGTATATTTAAAAGCACATACTGTTTGCAGAACAACAGCTTGCTGCTTGCCTTTTCCTCTCAATTTGCAACTTTCACCATATTTTTCACATATTACTTTTAGCTTTTTACTCTTTCTGTTATATTCTCTATCTGGGTTGGTTGGTTGATAATGGTTCTGATTGTTTAAATTGTCTCTCCTTTTTTCTTTTGTTTTTATTGTAAATATTGTAAAATATTTTAATGCTCTCTTGACACAGGTGTCATTCAGATGTTGCAGTAGTTTTTTAATTTGCCAGTGTCTTCAAAAATTCTAACTAATTTTATAAACTTAGGAAAAGTGATGAACTATTAATACTTCATGCATTCTAATTTTCCAGTATCACGTTTTGGATTTAATTTTGTTTATATGCAATATGTTATTTTTTTTATAAAATATAGGGTAGTATTTTTTTTTTAAATCAAAAGCATTGTATCTTATCAAAAATTTATAGTAACTGCATAATTCTACTTGAAACATGTAAATCAGCCCTGGATGTTGATGTATTTTTGCTTACTCACTGTGCAATTGCTGCTTTTGTTACTTTCTCTTTGGTTTGCTTACAGGGATTTTAAGGTGCTGTATGTTTTGATGGTTGGTCATTTAACTATTGTTTATGGCAGGTACTAATGTGTCTGCTATAAACTTTGAGCCATAGGAATTATTTTTTATATAGAATGTTAGAAATATTTATATAAAATGAAATCGTGTTATTATTTTTAGAGAGTAAAAATGCTATTCAGTTTAGTTTCTAAGATTTTTTATTGAGAATCTATAAATAGATCTTTTAATTATAAATAAATTGATCCTTAAACATATTTAATCACTTTTTATAATGCAATATTAATGAATAAAAAATTATAAATTTCCCTCAGAATTGAATTCAAGAATATAGAGTAAAATTTTTTCCTTATTAATCAATGAAACATGCATCTAATACTAGCCATTAGAACATAAATAAGTAAAAGTTCATCCACTTTAACATTTAACTACTCTTAAAATGTATGTATATTATGATAACCAGGAAGATCGATATAGTTTAAAATAGAATGTTATGAAATAATTTTATTTAAGTGTTTATTAATTGATGTTTTGTGATTTTATTAGATGTAACAGTAAAATAAAGTTACTGTATATTTATGGAAAAGCAACTTTTAAATCGAACAAAGTAAGTTGGAAAACTGATTAAATGCTGAAGAATCCCTGGTGGATTCAGTTAAATAATTTGAAACAATTTGAATTTTACAGTTTATATTTTACTAAATTCAGTCAGATACAAAATCTACAACTTTGAACTAACTATTGCATTTGACTCAGAATATCCTAATTTTGTATTCAGCCAATATAACCCTGTATTTGTGATGCTCCTTCACTTGATTGATTTTTCTTTTGTAGGTGCTTCTTAAAAAGGTTGCTCCTCTTGAACAAACAACACTGCTGAGGATGCAGTCAATAAAATTGCTGCCTCCAGATTCACTATGGATGGACCGCTATCACCACACAATCCAATATGAAAATCTTACACTGAATTGCTGTCCAAAATGCAAAGGTGAAATTATGGTGGTTTAGGAAAACATAGCTTGATCTATGTAACATTCAGTGATGAGGAATTTTTTACAATTTAATCATATCATCATTATTTGCCTGTTATTAGAGTATTTATACCATCATATGAAATATACAAACCCTCTTTTATCTGTACAACTATATATTTCTAAGTGAAATTATCTAACATTACATTTAAGATGGGCAAGATGATATAATTATTAGTACTTTATCTCTTTGGCTTTGTTCATACTGTCATTTTTAGTTAATCTCACATGGAATTTCATTCCCTTGTCACAAAATCTTCTCTTAAAGCATTTAATTTGTATGTCTGAGAAATGAGGATTTCAGCAGTATTTCCAAACATTTGTGCACTTCTTTTAACTGACGTTCAATGTTGTTGATTGTAGATTCCCTGGTCAGTATTATTTTCCCATATTACCCATTGGAAGATTTTCTGCTTTTCTAATTAACTGTTAGCATTATTCTATAAAATATATTTTTTATTGTTCTGAAAATAGATGAACAGAATTTTAAAAAATATTAGCAGGTAAAAAACCCCAAAGAAATATTTTCTATTTTAAAAAAAATTACTTTTTGTTTTTATAAACTAAGTAACATCAGCTATTGAAATTATTTGCTTGTTAATTTTTTGTCAGAGAATTTGTTTTGACTTTATAACCTTTTCTAGTTTTAATTAAATTTTGTAATGTTTTTCACTTGAAATCCTCTATAAAAATCTTTACATGGTCAGTGTTTTTGTTAATACAACATTTCTTTATTAATCAAAGTTTTTCTGAATTTAATTAAAAAATTCCTTCCTACAAAATGTTTAGGAGCTCAACATTACTTTTGTAGATCTATACAAAATAATGAACTTGTATTAACTCAGTATCATTTTTTCCCAATTTTCTTTACTAATTATAAAAAGCATGTCATTCATATTACCAAAAATTTAGACAATTGCTTTTATTTTTTTAATTTATTTTTTAGTTCTTGATCAAATATTAGAATAAACATTACCAAAGACTTAAGTGTAAATTGAAAGTAATTCTACTTCAGTATAACTCTTTAGACTTAATGTTGCCTTTACTTTCAAGGTATTTGAAATTTGAATGAATATTTTTAGGCATTTGTTACCTAAATATTATTTTTTTTCAAAACTATTTGTTGAATATGCTCGAGAAAATGGAATTAATTTTTTAAAATTAAAATTAGTCAAATTTTTTTAGTGAAATATTGAAATATGCATTAAGAAATTATAAAGTGTTTACTTTTTCCATATTTGTCATTAAGATTATCTTTATGCCAAAACACAACTCATTATAAAAAGAAAAACAAAAATGACAAGCTATAGCATGTCACGTAATTAAACATCATTACAAAACTTATCAGGATTTTGATGTCATGAAGTATTTCAAATGTCTTTTTCAATTAAAAAAATGAGCAACAAAGGAACTTTCTCATCTGGATTAGAGAATATTATTCAAACAATAAAACAGTTTAATTGATTTGAAAAATTTTTAAATTTAAATTTGTAATTGCTCTTATGATCATAAAGGGAAAAACAAATGGCATAATGAAAATTGTTCATTTTATATTTCTTTACAGATTCATTTTTCATACAATTTTCTCTCACAGAATATATTTTTTACAGTTGATCAATTACATACTGCATGTAAATTTGTTTGACTTTAATATATTTTTTAGTTTATTGATTTGTTTATACTCTTGTAAAAACTATTTTTTTGTCATTCTTGACACTTATTTTATATTGATTATGTTGATCAATATAAGTTTCTTTATTTAATTTCTTTGCTACTGAAATTTTGTAGCTGAAAGAACTTCCTTCTTACTTTTAAGTAATTTAATATTTAAGTGAACTCTCTTTATTGTAATTCACAATTCCCTCTCATAACAAGACCAAAGTGAACATTGGTGACTGTTAAGTTTTATTATATTTTTGTAAAACTGCATTTAACTGTATATGAGTCAAACTTTACAGTTTACAATTTGTAAACTGTGAAAACTGACTGTAAACATTAAATGTTCTTTAGCTGAAGGCATCAGGTTAGATTCAAGTTAATCACAATGTTAACATATCTTCATGAACTTTTCTATACATATATACCATTATTGAATTATGATGATAAATGGAGAATATCTTTACTGCTGGATCTTCTTGTGGGTACTACCTCATTCAAACTGAAATTAAAACTGATTTTTAGAAGAATTCTGTTTCCTGAAGCTGACATATTGCCAGAAAATACAGTGACAGAACCATAGTGATTTTTCTCTAAATTTTATCATTATTTTCATTGGAAATTTCCTTTTAGTTTTTATAGTTTATATAATCTTATCCAAAATTCAGATTGTGGATATTTTTTTCATGCCAATTCAGAATTATAAGTGCTACTAATTAAAGGGCTTTTGATTAGTATAGATTTTCCTTAAATCTTAACTTTTCTCAATTAACCTTTTTTAATTTATTATTTTGTGTAATGTTTATGTATTTTTCCCATTAGCTAAAAGTTGCTTGCTAACAGATTTTAACATTTTTTTCTTATGTTTTTGTTCTTATTTCAGATGTGATCAACTAATTGCATACTTGTTGTTGTGTTATGTTTTGAGGATATTTTGTTATTCTTTTCTATTTTCTATCAAGTATGAAAAGCTGGGACTGGAAGCAACTACTTTTACTTTCATTTTCCATATAAATAGTTCTAAACTGCTAGAATTTTCCTTATAAATAATTCTAAACTGCTAGTATTTTCTTTGTCTGAAAATAAGGAATAGTGTTTATGATAAAATTTAACTCTGAAGAACTGTCAACAGATAACTTTTTACTTTATTTTATTTTCTGTTTACTTTAAAAACATTCCTTCAGTTAAAAAAAGAAAATGTAAATTATCCTTATTCTTCATTATCATTGTATCTACTTATATTGATCTGTTTTTCTCAGTAGACACAACAATAGATATTTTTTTAGTAGATGTTTATTTTCTT
Source organism: Acanthosepion esculentum (assembly GCA_964036315.1). Lineage (NCBI taxonomy): Eukaryota > Metazoa > Mollusca > Cephalopoda > Sepiida > Sepiidae > Acanthosepion > Acanthosepion esculentum. The sequence continues at coordinate 38,068,830 of OZ038500.1, read as the reverse complement.
AATTTTGTTTTACTTTTAACAGGAAGTTTTTCCTATTGTAATTAATGCTAAAAACAAAGTGAAATAAAGTATATGACAAAAAGAATGGTGAATCTCCATGTGTCTCCTGAAAAATTAATTTATTTTGCACATAATGGAATATATTTAGTTAAACATTTTGTTGCCTGAATGTATTATTAAAACATATTTTCTTTTAAGATAGTGAGACTCGCCATGAATTGCTGTTGCTTTTGTTTGGGACCACTGTTTTAAAAAGGCATTCTAATTTGAACTTTTTTACTATATAATTTTGTGATTTGTTGTAATTTTAGAACCAATGAATATGAATTATTTTATGCACACAAACAATTTTGGTTTTACTGTTTGAAACAATCTTTTTTTCATGTCAAGGATTTGTAACATTTTCTCCCCCTATTGTCAAATGAAAAATGTTTTTGTTTTTATTGATTAATGATTTTAGATGGTGACTGTTGAGTTATCTTTACAACTCATTGTAAGTAAACCAACATACATTGACATGAGTTTTGAGTAATTTCTGAAAATTGTCAACTTTCAAATCCATATGTATATTATATATGCATCAAGATTTTATAATGGTTCATTTATTTAAATTAAAAAAATTCAACCTTGTAAATAAATAAACAAATGTCTGTGTATGCATACTTAGTACATCTTTCTTGATTTCTCAGTATTTTGTTAAATGATGTTTTCTGTTGGTTTCATAAAATCTTTGTAAAATTGAACACTGTTTTCTTTATATATATATATATTTATATATATATATATTAATAAGTATGGTGAATGTTGAGAATGTGCAAAATGGTTTAGAAATAAAGAAGAAAAGGTTTTAATTTTGGTAAATAACAAATACCATTATTAAACTAAATTGTAAACTTAAATTTGAGAGGTATAAATGAATCCAAATGAAATCTTGCAAAATATGAATTGTCAAGATAGAAGCATTTCTGCTCCCCTGGTTTCAATTAAAAAAATTCCATTAGTAAAAACTTAAAAGCAATGGATCATAATCAGTTCTTCCTATTATAACAAATCACTAAAGCAGAAGATATAATCAGAATAGAAAACAAAATCATACACATTACCTTACTTAACAGATTAGTTACAATTTGTTTTTGTAAGTTTGATCCATTTGGAGATCATATATAAGTAAGTCATAGGTTTTGTTTACTTTTGTTGAAAGCTAAATTTTCTAGTTTATTCTCTTAGTATTTGATAGGAAACTTGCTGATTATTTCATAAAAATACAATGACTGCCTGTAAATATTTTTTATGCATTGTATGCAGGAAAAGATAACCTGAACACAAAACTATGAACAAATGATTAGCTCTTATGTATTTGTCTGGAATTTGGATAATTTTTTTTCTACTTTACAGTTTAATCAATGTTTATTGCACTTGTCTAAGTTAGAGATGCATACATCATGGAATTTGGAATTCTTTTTAGTGAGAAATCAATATCAATTCAGGAAGGTGGATCTGCTGTACATTACCAATCCAGTCTTTTTGAATTCAAGACAAAATACTATTATAAAGATTGGATTTTTAAAAAAAGTGATAAATTATTTGCAAAGTACTTCTTTATCATTTTGTGGTTACTCCTTTTTTATTGGTAAGTTTCCAATAAGGAAATTAAAAAAAACAACAAAGAATAGACATATTGCCAAAATTATATATTAGTGAAACATGATTACTACTGTAATGTTTATATAAGTTCTTTACCTCATTTTTCACACTTATCAATAATTGTGTTGCCTATTTTTAACACCATAATGCTTAACTTATTTCTTTTTTTCATAAATTTATTTTAGCATTTTCACTTTGAGGACATAAGTTTCAGGCATTGTTGGGTATTTGCAAATACATTTCAACATTTAAACATCTATATCTTCTAATGAAACATACTAACTTTGAATATCTTTCTCTTTCAAATCTGGCATTAAAAAAGCCCTGTATGATTACTGTTAATATTATTTCAGGATAAGTTCAGACCATGTAAGGATTATAATTTGCTATTTCTGTGTAGGTTTTGAATAAATATTGCTTCATTGAGAATTAGTTTTCAAGTTGGATATGAAGTACAAGTTCAGATCTTAAATAATTCTTAATGTTATTCATCTCTTAATGATGGCTGATCTATTAAATTTAGAATACCTGACCTGATTTGTTATTTGATATTTAAATACGTTTGTATGTGAAAACTGAAATCTCTTTCCAAAGAAAACTTTAATTAGTTAATTTGATATAACTTTAATTCAAGTTTATGAATGACTATGTAGACTTTTGAGATAGCTGATAAAAAATTACAATCAAAGATTGAATATAATTTTGTATTTTCTCTAAAAACTACCTAATGGAGGTAATCATTTCTTTCATTGAATTTTATTTGTATGATTTCTTTGCTTATTGAAAAATTCATCTGTCAGTTGAAATGTTTGGCAGCAAGAGTATAACAATGAGAGCTGTCACTTTCATAAGAAATGCAATGCCTTCTGTTGTCACTACAGTATTGAATATAACCAATGTCTCCATTTGGTTGTATTTTATGATTTGTGCTTGTTACTTTTTTCTCAATATTTACCAGCTGTTGTGCATTGGCTGGTGATTTACTGTTTCTGATGATAAAATCACCAGATTTGTTGTCAGCCTTGAACTGATGACCTGAGATTTTTTCAAAACTCTTTTTTGAACTAATTTGTTATCAAAGAGAGACCAAAGAAACAGGAGTATATTTAAGACAGATCAATCATAGATTTGATTGTTAATACTTTAGAAAAGCTCCTGAAGATATAATAATATAATTTCTTAATCCGAGATTAAGAACATCCGTTGTTTTATGATAGCCGAATAACTTGCAAGCCATGTTTAATTCTTTATCAGATACTTCATATATTTGGCTTTATGCTGAATTTACTTTTACAGAACCTCTTATTTCAAAAGTATTGTTCAGGTTGAAGAGTAATGGTCACAAGTCACTGGATTCAACCAATGCTTTTAACAAAAGGTGAAAAAAAAACTTGGAGAGTTGAGTGAAAGGGAGATAACTGAGACATCTGGAAGAGGCATGGCACTTGGAACTAGAACAATCTACCTCAGTGGACGAAATAAAGGGTTCAGTTTGAAATTCTAATCACCTAAGGAAGGCTGGAGCATACAATGGCCAAAATGTCATGAATATGGTAACGAAGATGAGGACAACAGTCCAAACCATGTTAATAGTGTAAATGATTACAATACTTCATATAAGAAATATAGATACAAACTTTTAAAATTTCCAAGGGAAGTAGATGTGATCACAGTAAATTTGATCTGAGTTATTTACTGTTGTTCTAGAAATTAAGTTTCAAACTTTGCTATTGATAATGCATTTCCTTAGATACTAAATTCTATTTGATATAATTGTATTTCTTTTTATAAAATAATTAAAACAAAATTTAATGAACAAATTTAATGATTTTGTGAAACAAATGAATTTTTAGGGTATTTTCTATTGGGTTTAAAAATATGTTCATTATAATGAAGTACAAATAAAATAAAGATTTCAGTTTTAGAAAACTAAATGATATATGAAAAGAAAATGTATCACTTCCTTTCATCAAATATAACAAAAACCCATCTGGAGAAATTAGTGGAAACTTAAATGAGATTATTTGCAGTGTGCATATCTAAATGAATGGATTAAACCAAGCATTTAAACAAGTTTCTTTTATATATTTTACAAATTGACACTATTTTATGATTTATAACATTTCTTTTTGTGTTGCTTTTTAATTAGTGATTATTATTGTGTATATATTAAATTTAATGTAGATAAATGTCTATGATGGAATAAAAATTAAGCTCTACTCTTTTCTTGCCTTATAGGGTAAATAATATTAACAAACAAGACTAGAGCATTTGTCTTTCAATTTTCTTGCATTTGGTCATGTTAAGAGAAAGCAAAATGTTTTGACATTTCAAAAGCTGTAATAAACTTCATGATTGATCTATATTCCTTCATTATTTCTTGTATTCAATAAATACATAAAAACTATTTGATAGTTTTTCTAACTGGTATGCTTCCATCTGTCATCTTTCTTGAACTTAAAGCCAATTATATTTCATATGAAATGTGAAAAAGTAATATTTTTTAAAAAAAATTAGGTAGTATAACCAGAAGACAACACCCAGCCAATATTTTAAACCTTATATTTTATTGCAAATATTTTTAAGCTCGGACCTAAAAAAGTTTCCCAAAGATATTAATGTTCAATGATTTGATAAAGAGAATGATTTTTTGAATTTTTTTAGTAGCTACTATTATTTTATTCAATATATATTTGAGGTTAGGTACAACCATTTTTTTTTTTTTTTTTCTTTTTTACTTCTATCGCTTGTCATTGTTAGTCCATGGTATGTTTCTAAAAACCTGTACATTTTTACTTTCTCTCTCAAACCTGTGTTTCAAAAGAAGCAAAAGAAAAATGAAAAGAAAGACTAATTTTGCATAAAATATTAGTATTCTAAGGGACTGCAATAATCGTGTTTAAAAATACAAGTTATTTCCCTTGAGTATTGATTTATTTTTATTTTTAAAGAATAATTCGGTATTTCTATTAAAATGCTATTTTTTACTCGATAATTTCATAAAGCAAACATAGTGGTTATTTCGTAATTTATCTTGCATATTTAATTTCAGTATAACCCCAAACACGCGAGTTAAATAGAGGTTTAGCAATAAAATTTTCATATTTTTTAAAATCTGTTGCAGAAAGCTTGGTATCTGACTTCATCTCTTAGTAAACAAACATTTGTGAGGCTAGGTAAAATATATTTATTCTTTCTTCGATACTGCAAGAAATATAGGACTTTATTTATTATTCTTAATTATTCCAAAGCGTTCTTACTGCGTTTCTCTCTCACTGTCTCTTCTAGCTTCTAATTCATACCCGTTCTTCCTTTAATTAACTTTTAGTAGGATGGTTGGTTCAGACAAGTGCGCGGCTCTTTTGTCCCAGTGGTCATGCCTCATCGATACTACCGCCGGCTGATCGGCAGCACCGACAAGTGATTTTATTTCCACTGTGACGTGCTATTCGCTCATCCATCTTCTTCAACCACCACCACTGTTATTCATCTGATAGGGTCACAGCCATCTCTTCTTATTGAGATTTGGGTTTCACCGGCTCATTCAATCTCACCGATGGGCTCTGCTCTGACACGCAGACTGTCCTGTCCAGATCTATTGTCATCGGTTGCTGACCTATCTCTCTATCTTCTTCTTCCGAATCCTCATCTGTTTCCAGCCCTTCTGGCTCTACAAGGGTCGCTCTTCTTGTCCTTCTTGGCTTTTGGCTTACTCATTTCCCAATTAGTCAACTCAGCTATCAACTCAAATCATTGGCATGAGCTCTCTTTGTTCGACCTGTCATTTGATCCCAAATTACATACAACACTGGACCCATCTGCTCTATTACTCTATAGTATGGTTCCCATCTTTGGTCCAGTTTTCCTTCTCTTAGGTGAATTTTGTAGTACGCCGGGTCCTCAACCCTAAACCTTTCTATTTGCATTCACTCTCTCATTCCTCCTCTTTTGGGCTCTTTTTATTCGCCTTCAGGCCTGTACAAACAACCTATGCTGTTGTTCTATTATCAACTGATGATGATCTCCCATATATTTCCTACGGGGTTTCAATAAATTATCTATTGGCAAGACCATATCTCTGCCAAACAACATATAATACGGTGAGAATATAGATGTCTCATTGATTGTAAACTTCACTGCCGCGAGAGCCTGTGTCAGGTACAGGTCCCAATTCTCAACATTGTCTCTCGCTAATTCAGCCAATACGTCTCCCAAGATTCTATGAAATCTCTCCACCTTAGCATTACTCTAAGGGTGGTAAGGAGACGTTATATGCGCTATATTCAAGCTCGTTACCACTTCCTTCATTTTATATTATTCGCATTCTCAGGCCCATTATCTGTCACCAAGCACACAGGAGTACCTGGGAAAAATTTCATTCATGCTTAAGTCTGCTACAGTTTTAGCTTTCTTATCAGGTACTGCGAATATTTCCGCCCAATTCGTCAACCAGTCTACAAAACTCACTATGTAGGCGTTACCTCTGAAGGTTTTCTCATACGGTCCTGACACATCCATGCTTATCTTCTCAAAAGGAAAATTCGGAATATTCACCTCTCCCAATGGTACCAATTCCTGTTTTCTACTCTGCATTTGGCACACCATAGAGCCATTAACATAATCAGTAACCTCATTATACATCATAGGCCAGTAATAATTTCTTCCTATTAATTCATGGGTTTTATCAATCCCCATATGGCCTAGCTTCTCATGACAGTGTTCCAATATCTTCAACCTTAGATTCTTGAGTATATACAATCTGGATCTAATTTCTTCATCTCTCCCTGAAAGATAATGCAGCTTCCCTTTATGTATCGTATACTTGGAGGTTTTTCCTGCCTCCACTTTTTCTCTGATGGTAGCTATTTCTTTGTCTACCTGCTCCTTTTCAACCTTTTCTGTCCATTGGGGGTCAGTTATTACTTGTATATTTTCCTCCTCATCTGTCCCTAACACAGGGCGATCCTTCAACCTATGGAAGTTGATTACTCCTATTTGATATGCTCTGTCGCTTACCCCCAGTTCTACTCTCACAGATTCCTCTTCTAACTTTTTGGGTATTCTAGAGAGTAAATCTGCGCAGGTGTTATCTTTCCCTGCCAGGTATTCTATTTTACAGTTGTATCCACTTAATTTCAGCGCCCACTGCTGTATCTTCTTGTTCGCCCAATCTGTTTCCAGCAAATACTGGAGAGGCACAAGGTTTATCGTCGGAGTTTTTCTTTAGCGATAACTGGTTTTTAACTTCAAGTACTATTGATTGTACTTTTACGGACGGCACAAGATTATTTGTCAGAGTTTTTCTTCTTCAGCAGATATTATTATTATCATTAGGTTGACAAGCAGCGTTGTATCAGAAATCTCTTTCACAGTGGCAACCTCACTACGACTGCAACGGCAACTGGCTGGCCCCAACTTCTCCGACTAACGGATCCCAACTAACTCTGGCCCACGTGGGCACTTGTATTTATGGTTGTCCCTTTCAACTGGTGTGGTGCTGGCGAAGAGGTGGGTTTTATGCAAATCCCCCAAAATTCAACCAATCGTTTTCTTTCGTTTTCTATTTCACATTTCCACTTTTGGAAGATCCCTTCCTCCCTGGGGAGGAATGATCATATGATTTCGGCTTTTCTGACGTCGTCATCTGCCTTTATTCTGTTTACAATTATAATTTTTTCTCAGGGAAATTCTTTCTCAAGGAAATTTTGGCCGACAATCCTCTCAGCAGTTAGTCAACCCGGACATCTTTTAACAGCCAACCTTAACCTCTGGCCTCTGATCCTGCACCTGTTCTCTGAATCACATTGTTTAACTTTTTCAACAAAATTCATACATCTATTCCCATATCCTGGGAAAATAATTCTCTTTCTGACAAAAATTTAAAATCGTTTTGTTTTAACCCTTTTCGTCCGTACGCCATGTTAAATATTGTTACAGTAGAATTATATGTATTGTACATATAAATGCCTTCAAAGTTGTTTTTTTAGCCATGACTATCCCAGAGTTTGATTCCTTTAATCCCAAGTTTTAAAGGTTTGACAAGGGAACCTTTCTTCGATCGAAATATTGATGTTAAACTTCACAAGATATAGATGTTAGGTAACAGATTTCCATCCGGATGGCTAAGCAGTGTTTTTCCGACTCCACCACACGCGAGGGAGTGAAAGAATACATAACTACTAGGATTATTCAGCAATCATCAAACGGAGACGAAAGTGGAACAGTTTGCTGGCGTCTTAATCTCCAACTGGTCAAACTAAATTATTACTCTCATTATTATTATCATTATTGGTTTCCAGCGACTTTCTACGTAAGTTCGTCTCTTTGCGAGTAAGCATGAACTGACTAATTACGTTATTAACTTGCTGCTGCATTTATGGCGAGGGCACTTGGGACGTCCAAATTCTTCTCTTTGGTTGACTGCCAGCTTTAATTGCTTTTTCCGCTAGCTAGTATTTTCTTTTAGAATTATTTTTATTTAAAAAAAAATGAAAATAGTTTCTATTGAGCTGTCATACTCATGATGAATGACTCAGTAATTTTCCATCATTCTCCGATCTGGATTCGTGTTTCTATACCGATTTTCGTCGAGGTAGGCCATTGTAATAAAATAATGAAAAGGTAGTAAGGTGAAGAAAATAGATTGACATTAATTTGTTGCGAACTCACGAGGAAAAGGGAACAATTCTGACATGGTTAACTTCACATTGGAGTTAGATGAAAATGCCAGCCCAATAAGAAAAGCTTACAGAAAAATCCATCAATCCCTAGGAATGTGTTGTTGGAAAGAAGTATGCTTCTCTTAGGTGCTACATGGATAATCAGAAATCTCACAATGATGTCATCATTAACTATTTTCCAGGCAACGAAAACTGTCCGTCCTGTTGGTAAAAACGTCAACAGTAGCAGATTATTACGTCATCATCACCGCAATAGTGGTTCCCAGCCAACTGTTCTTTCATGTTGGGGAACGGATGATAGTCAAATCAGGGGAATAAGGAGGATGATCTACCAATTCAAAGCCACAGTCACGAATAGCAACTATTGAAACCAAGGACTTGTGGGTTGGAGTATGTCTTGATCAAAAGGTCATCTTTCATCAGTTTTCATGGACATTTGGTTGTGATAGCCTTTCGTAAACTGCCTTAGCAAGTTAGCATAGTACTCTCCATTGATGGTGTGGTCCCCTTGACGATTGTCAATAAACACAATGACTTTAGCATCCCCCAAAATGCAGATGAATCAACCTTGGTCTTCTTTAGAGCCTTTGAGTAGGAGTGTTTCCACTACATGAATTGTCTTTTTCTCTGGGTTTAGAAAATGTTCAAGGAAACTAGCTGGATCTGCTTCAAACAATGTCAAATTATCCCGTGATGTGATCAGCCGGTGTGCTTTTGATCAGATGTCAGAAGACCTAGCACCAACCTTGCAGAAATCTTTGTCATACCAAGTTCATTGTGCAGAATATTCTCAACTCTCTCACGGTATATCACGGCACTGGCTATTTGGTTTATAGTCAATCGCCTGTCATCTAGCATCACGTGTTGAACACGATCAATGTTTTTTTTTTCGCTGGTGGCAGTTACAGGACGTCCAGAACTTTGGTCATCTTCAAGACTATCCCTCCCCCACTGAGATTCAGCTGCCCACTTTTGCACTGTTGATAAAGCTTGAGCGTTACTCCCCAATGTAGCAACCATGTCAGCATGAATGTCCTTGGGAGCTAAACCCTTTTTTCTGCAGGTACTTATCACGATACCAAATTTTGTCAAATTTCAAGAAAAGTCGCTACTAGTTACTTTTGAAGTCTTCTTTGCATAGTCAGATATCGGTTTATCTGGAATGAAACAATGCAGTTATTAATAAGAAGAGTTGGAATTAATACATGCGATATTTCCCAGCTCTATTATCACTCTTTCATAGTCAGTCTACGAACTTTTCGGTCCATCCTCGTATGTAAAATGTTTTCAGACACATTTCATTTTTGGAATTAATTTCTTTGAATTATTGTACTCATTCCTGCGATCGTGTTAAGGTGCTAGTATATCCAGGATAAGCCATAATGCCTAAAATGGGAAAGGAGAAAACAAAGATATTTCCCCTCTCTTGCCAAGGAACCCCTTTAACTAGGTGATAAATTTCATAACGAACAAATTTGGAAAAATTCTACTTAAAGTATGGATCAATGTGAGGTTAAATAAAGGAAGAACGGCTGAAAAGCATTAAAACTATAAAATGGAGATTAGATAATGTGGCAGAATGGATTGAAACCGGTACTCTGAATTTACATCAGTAATTTGGAGTGACAAACTTTTATCTTAAATGAAAGGTGTCAGTCAAAACTTGGTTGGTAAACTAAGATTTGAGTGACCACAAGGGGAAAATATTTATTGGGATGGAATGTACCAGTAAAGACTTTAAAAAATATTTATATCCTCTCATTTAGAAGAAATATTGATTTATCATCCCATTTCCCCTAATGTGCTAACATAAATAATATATTCGAATATGAAATCGGAACGTGTTGGTACAACATCGATTTAAGTTAAAAACAGAGAATTTGAGCACCACTACCATTTCAAGTGTTACTGGTTTTTACCATCATTGTTTGTTTTTCCAGTGAACTCGATGGGTTTTGACAAAATAATCAGGTTTAGTAAAGGAAGCTAAAATTCAAACACAAAACAATAGAAATTTCGCATTTCGAGAACACCTACGAGGTTAAAGGTGATGTCCGATTCTATGTATAAAGCAGCAAAGGAAGGTGAAAGCAGTAGAGCGCGGTCCTAGCCATACAAATCGGTGATAGAGAGGGTAGAGCAGAAGAATGGCTACATCGGTGATAGAGACATCAGAGCCGATCAAGTGTCCCAGCCGTATACATCAATGAGCAGAGCAGAAGAAGGAGTCTCGAGTGTCCAAATCGGTGATAGAGACACAGAGCCGAGTAGGAGTGTAGGCTGTACACATCGGTGACAGAAGGGGCAGAGCAGAGGGTGTCTCGAGTGTCCACATCGGTGATAAAGACGAGCAGAGGACCCAACCGTAAATATCGGTGATATAGTGGGCAGTGTAGAAAAAGAAATCTCGTGTGTCCACATCGGTTGTAGAGACAGCAAAACCGAGTAGGGCTCCCAGCCGTTCACAACGGTGATAGGGAAGAGTAGAAGAGGAGTCTCAAGTGTCCACGTCGGTGATAGAGACATCAGATTCGAGCAGGGGTTACAGCCGTAAACATCTGTGATAGAGAAGGCACACGAGAATATGGAATTTCGAGTGTCCACCTCGGTGATAGAGACAGCCGAGCCGAGCTGAGCCGAGCCGAGCACGGGTCTTAGCTAATCAGCTGTGACAGAGATGGCAGATCAGAAGAACGAATCTCGAGTGTTCACATCGGTGATAGACACGGAAGAGACGAGCAGGGTACCAGCCGTACATATCAGTGATAAAGAGGGTAGCGCAGAAGGAGCCTCGAGTGTCCACATCATTGATAGAGATAGCAGAGCCGAATAGGGGCCCCAGCCATACACATTAGTGAATAAAATGTGCAGAGCAAAAGAAGTTGACTCGAGTGTCTACATCGGTGATAGAGACAGCAGAGCTTAGCAGAGGACCCAACCGTAAACATCGGATGATATAGCGGGCAGTGTAGAAAAATGACTCCCGAGTGTCCACATCCAGCCGTTCACAACGGTGATAGGGAAGAGTAGAAGAAAGAGTCTCGAGTGTCCACGTCGGTAATAGAATCAACGGAGCCGAGCAGGGTTTACAGTCGTACACATCCGTGATAGAGAAGGCAGACCAGAACATGGAGGTTTCGAGTGTCCACCTCGGTGATAGAGACAGCCGAGCAGCGGTCCCAGGCGTACACATCGGTGATAGGGATGTGAAGAAAAAGGTGTCTCGAGTGTCCACATCAGTGACAGAGACAGCAGAACCGAGAAGGATTCCTAACCGTAAGCATCGGTGATAGAGAGTTCAAAGCAGAAGTAGTAGTCTCGAGTTGATAGAAAGAACAGTGGTGATTAGGGGACTCAGCCCTATAAAAAGGTGATAGAGAGAGTAGAGCAGAAGAAGGTGTCCACATCGGTGATAGAGACAGTAGAACTGAGCAGGAGTCCCAGCCGTACACACCGGTGATAGAGAGGGATGTGAAGAAAAAGGTGTTTCGAATGTCCAATTCAATGATAGACACAGTAGTGCCGAGCAGGCGTCCCAACCGTATACAACGGTGATAGAGAGCAGAAAAAGGTTTCTTTTGTGTCCACATCGGTGATAGAGACAGCAGAGCCGAGCAGGTGTGCTAGCTGTTCACATCGGTTTTAGAGAGGGTAGAGCTGTGCAGTCGTCCCAGCCGTACACATTGTTGATTGAGAGGGAAGTGCAGAAGAAGGAGTCTCGAGTGTCCACATCAGTCCTAGAGACAGCAGACCCGAGGACGGGTCCTAGCCGTAAACGCTCTTGATAGAGAGGGCAGAGACATCAGAGCTGAGCATGTGTTCTAGCCGCACACATCGGTGATAGAGAGGGCATAGCAGAAGAGGGGGTCTGGAGTATCTACATCGGTGATAGAGACAGCCGAGCACAAGGGCGGGTAACTAAAAGTTGCGTTCAAAGTTGATAATACAGCATCTTGGAATCCAGTTACCAGTAACAACAGCTACTACCTGGCAGCTTCATAAAACCGAAAAGTTCCAGAATGGCATAGGCATATTAGTATTTAATTCTTTCCATAATTCTTTTAAAATGATTATTGTTTATTTATGTATATCCGAAGAACACACTTACCCAGATTGTAAAGGCTGGCCCAAATCACCTAAAGTTTTAACGCTTTAACATTTCTTTTTATTAATTGTTTTATCTTTTTATCAAAAAGTATATTTCCTTTAACCATACTCTGGCGTTGGTCATTATTTCCGACGAGCGAATTCCCACCATTTGATTGACAATGAGATAGCAAATATATAACGACAGCCTAACAAGATTCTTCGTGTCTTGTGAGGCACACAATGACGACTCACTAGACGTTTACAATCTTAAATGTGTGTGGCAGTGCGGAAATGACCGAGAATATCAAAGGCAGAGAAATAACTACCGCACCAATATAAAAAAATCAATCCCCTGGCTCGCATCTGTTTATGTATGGTGCGCGGACGTTAGAACTGAAGTTTTGAAGAACTACACTCGTCAACGATCGTTTATATATGGTGTCGTAACATAAGTATCTCACGCTCGTTTCTTGGCCAGGCACATCGTTTTATACTTGTATTCCTGTCCCAAATCTTTTTTCATCAACTAGTTATATCAGATCGACCAACTCACATGTAGAGTTTTTAATGTCTATTTACATTCCTTTCTATTTCCACCAACTGATCACTCAGAAAACTTTACTGAACCTACTGTGACCGTACTCGTCGGATCGTTGTTAGAGCAGCTGATACAAGTGACCTACAATGACCTTTTCATTTTCATAAATGTACTCAAGTTCTTAGTACCATGATAAATATATTTTGTTACTACGGTGTCAACAAATTCAAATTTGTTCACCTATTTCTTGTGAATTTAGTGTAAAGTTCACCGATTCTTTTCACATATTCATCATTTAAAAGCTGCAATTCATCTATGCATTCATCTATCAATTTATAATGGTTATATACAAACGGGCTATATTTAATGGTTTTAAAACAATTCTTACTGTCAGGGCATTGCCTCTTTTGGTGTTTAAATGTGGATACCATAAAATTTTAATTTTATTGATCTTGGAAAAAGTAGATCACACACACACACACACACACACACACACACACACACACACACACACACACACACACACACACAGCGTGATGGAGATCAATAAAGCAACCATTTTCATTGATGGGCGCCATTTCGCCCGAAGTATTTGTTTGCGCACATTAACAAGCTGTGACACAATTGTCATTGGCTTTGTGAACGAAAAGTTTTAAGAGCTTTTAAAGGTGTGAAGTGGAGTTTCTTTACAACAAGTCGACTATGATAAAATGAAACGTCCTTCAGCCGCTATACGACGCTTTTCTTCGAGTTGAAAAGACTTGCACGCCATGTATTTACACCGACAGGTAAAACATCTGGCAGAAATCAATGCAGCTTTGTTGGCGTTTCTGTTGTTGCCACCGTTCACAAAAGAAAACAAAAAGAGAAAAAAGCCTGCATTTAACTATAGCATTGTTGTGATTGCTGATAACTCCATACTCTTGCAAGTAAATCGTAAATCTTATAAATCTTTCATTCTTTCTAGCTGCTGTAACAATTTTAGTGTCTATCGATGAGCCCAGGGTATTAGAAGAGTAGCATTACCTTATGGAACAGACTTTAAACCTGAACTAGAAAACACGTGATTGTGAACTGAAAAACAGCAAATCAAAATTTATTACCTTTTTTTTTATTGAGAATGGTCATCATTGATTTGTTTGTCCTCGCGAGCAGAAGGTACTGAGGGCAACGAAACTGAATAGATTTGAACAAAATACAAAACATATTGTTTACTTAAATATTTTTATTAGCATCTTCACTACCAGGTTTTCTATCAAAACTCTGAAAAGCAACAATTTTTTAAATATTTTTGAAATATTTTAAATATATATTATATAGCCAGGTATATACATTGCATACATATGCAAATGCATATGCATGCAATCCATATTCCTGACAATCCTTTTTATGAGATGATAGTTGATGTTTTATTTTTAATGCTTGAAAGTCATGAATAGATCCGATACTTTTGACGGAATTCAGGATAAGTTAACTCTTAAAAAGTTGTTCGCACAACATTATTTCGTCTTTATAAGTTTTGCTCATGGATGAGTAATTTGCAAGCGCCAAAGAAAAACAGGTAGAAATGAGTCAAGTGTTATATAGCTGATCTTTTTATTTATTGATTTCCTTCATTTTTCTTCTTTTATTTTTTTTCATTTCTTAATTGATCTTTAACACGTTATTAGTGAATGTTTTTATTTCAATGCGTATTCCAGGTATTTTGAAATACTTACTTAAACTTCTCTGTAACTTAAAACAATCTTTTTTATTGACACAAGACCACGTGGTTGCTACCAATGTTTTTCCAAATTACTGTGGAATTAATGAATTTGTGAATGTAATGACAATTCATGATTGCAATGGCAATCGTTATCGTCTGTTTTGTTCTTGAAATTTTGGTAAAATATTCAGAGATTCTAATTAGCAACAAGAATGATTTTGAATATCTTTGCTGATTTCAGCCTCTAAATCCAGTTCAGATTCTTGAAGGAAATAATTAAGAATGAGAAAACCGTCAAAAATAATTTGTTTCGGAGCTGAGACCTAATATTGCAATTTATGTGATAATGACACCATTTTATCTTTGGCTTTAAAACTATTCACTTCTTTTTTAAAAAAAATATATACGTGACTCATTCAGTTTTGCGAAAATATTGGTTAAACATGCAATTCTTCAAAGCCATGTTGTATTTGTGAATCAGTTGGACAACTGAAATTTATGATTGATAAAATATGCCAGCAGTTCTTTCTACAATTCAAATATTCTCACAAGAACATTACATTGCAATAGCCATCTAATTTGAATAATTTAATAATCTAATTTGTATGTAGAAGGCTTTTCTGATCATTACTTTTACTGTACTCTGCAATATACCAGCTTTTTTTCATAAAATTATCAATGCAAGCAAAAATAATTTTCTCCTTTATTTTTTATGTAAGACTATTTTTAAGTACAGTTTTGACATATTTATTTTCATTAAAGTTAACTAATATTGTATGTCAATGAGATACTGCTATAAAAGTAGAACGCCACAGTGAATGCAAGTCGAGCTACCATCTGTTGACCTGGCAACGTCTATTCCAGAGATTACTCTACTTCATAACAATATAGCGTCAACGATACGATCCCTAGCTGCGTTGGATGAACCGGAGCACGTAGAAATTTGGATTAAATGTTTCGCAGCGTTGGCTCGGGTAAAGAAACTGAATGATAAGAAAACCTCTGGAGGGGAGAATGAAATTACGGATTTGCTTTTGGCTTCGGCAGGATGTAAAGCCATAAAGAATATATCCATTATGGTGTACCCCAAAATACTGGAAGATTTAATATATGAAGAAATTTCAACCATTATAAAAAGAAAAAATTATTCGAAAAAAATTTATTTGAATTGTAAATTGTTTGAATGAAAATTAATCGAAAGGAAAATTATATTAAATGATAATAATTCGCAATACCCATGTTTGAAATATGTATGTGGTCTTTCTTTGGGAGAGTCAATGCTGATTTATCTAGAACCTAATAACACTCTTGAAAGATGACATAGGTCTTTTTTGCAGCAAGTGTCATCCCATCATCTCACAATATGGAAATTTTTAGACTCTGTTAAAAGAGAACAGGACTTACAAGAAAATTATATTGCAAAGTAAGAGCAGGTTGCCAAAATATCAGGAGCGCTAAGAAATACCACGATGTAAAGGGAAAGCTTAAAAAATTAGTGGCATCCTTTAATGAGTAGTACCCTTCAGTAGTTGACTATTTACGTGCAGTATCATATAACTTAAGGTTATAAGGATTTTTTCTTACTAAATTGTTTTATTAACGATGTTTGTATTTCAAATAATTATCATTTGTGGATTTCCTCTTTTAATTTTTTTTATTGCAATAAAGACTTTTGCATTTCGAATAATTATCATTTAGTACAATTGTCCTTTCGATTAATTTTCATTCAAACAATTTACAATTCAAATAATTGTTTTCGAATAATTATTTTCGAACAATTTTCTCGATACAGCTGTCAGTTCAAGAAGGCGCAATGAAGGTTGCTAACAAGCCACTCCTTGTTCCATTTAACAACAGATTGTAGGTCATTGTTTAGATCGGTTGCCAATTTCACTTTATCGAACTGATCAGACTTACTATTAAGACAAGAGTAAATAGTCATGTCATCAGCATAGATATTGAGTTGAGAACTGATGATATGAGGAATGTCATTTATGAAAATTAGGAACACCTTAGGTCAAAGAATAGAGGAACGCCTGCATTTATGCAAAACGATCTAGAAGAGTGGCCATTCAAAACAACTCTAATTTCTTGATTTGATAAGAAAGGCTGAATCGGGTCAACAATCCGTCCAGAAATACCATAACTTTTCAACTCGTAAACAAGACCAGTGTGTCAAACCCTGTGAGATGCCTTCGAGATATCCAAAGCAACAGTTCGAACTTCACCATTCTCATGTTAAAGCTTGACAGACTTTTTCAGCAATAATCATTAACACATCAGCAGTTGACCTAGAGAAGTGAAAGCCATATGAAAGAAGACCCCGCGATTTTTTATGATAAACCAATTCAGAGTTAATTAGAGCATCTAGTTCTTTGCCAAAAATAGGTCGAGGCTTATAGGCCGATAGTTAGTGCCCATGATATATTTCATTCGTAAAAGCAATGAAAAATTAATTAAAATGTATAAGTTTTATTACATTTTTTTATTTTACGATTTAGACCAAATTCTCTGTAAATGGAAGTCCTATTTGATCCCAAAAACTGATGATATACTTTTCGGTGGATTTGTCCTCACTAATTAATATAAACATTAAGCACTACAAAAAAGAATTTATCGGAATTCCGTATATTAATTAAGTCGTCGGGGTGGAGGGGTAAAATGTGAAAAAAAGTTTTTACCATGATTTTCTAAAATTGAAAAATTTCAAAAAATAATTTCATTCAAAAATATTTGTCAAAAATAATTTAATTTAATGAAACTTTCAGGACTTATCTTGGAAGTTTAATTAAAATCCGACAATTATCTGATTTTTGCAAGAATTTCCTAATCAATGTGTTTTTCATTACAAAAAATCGCTCAAATTTCCCATACTAATTTATGGTCCCCCTTTGACGCCATAAAACAAGATTTTTAAGTAAAATTTTGATGGTTGTAAAAAAGGATTAAAAATTAAATTTTTACATAAAAAATCCTTTATTCTCTTAATAATAACAGAAATATGTTGACGATAAAACTTTGTTATTAGGTTTTGGGCATCTTTCATCATATATACTCATTTTTAAGCGAATCTTTGGAGATATCAGAGTACTGATGCAGTTATCTTTATCCATGTAATTGCAAATGAAATATACATTTCGTCAAAGCTCGTTTCAGAAGTTCACCTACTATCTCTGAATTATATTTTGTCTTGAAAATCGGTAACTATTTTCAGATATATCATTGTCAATCCTATTCGCGTGCAGAATTTAGGATTTATCTGAAAACTTAATCATGTGACTTAAGAATAAAACACTTCCTTATCTTATATTTACCATTGGCATTGGTGAGAGCACTGAGATAACACAGCTTTTTATTTTTATTTGTGGTGCCAATAAAAGATGAAGATATGTACATCATAGAAGAATTTGTTGAACACCAAATCGACAAAAAAAAAACAGGGGTAGGTATATTTCAGTATTTGGTTATCTCTTTAGATAAATTAAACGTAAACTGGAAACAGATGATGAGTGTGTTCACAGATGGAAATTCGCAAATAAAAGTCAAGATGTAGTTTCCATGTTAAAATGAAAACTGCAGGCTAAAAGTATATACAGTGATCACTGTATTATACATCGCGAAGTGTTATGCTGTGAAGCTCTCAAAATGCACTTTTTCGTAGGACATTTCTTCATAATTGGAAGAACGTTTAAAAAAAAAGTGAAATAAATTTATTTTCCGTATTTGATTGGTTTAAAGCTTAAACTTGATTTCAAATGGTTCAATGCCAATTTAAGCATTATTATACCTGTGATATGACAACATTTTGTTAAGAAGTGAAAACAGACAAAGTCATGTATATATGTTTGTGAGAAAATACTTTATCTACATATTAACAGAAACTTCTTAATATGTTGAACTGAATACATATTTGAAGATACATAAAAAAAAGGGAAATGAGCCTCTGAGTACACTGCGTCAGTGAATAGCGGGAGAAATTGAGATTTAGAAATTGCGGTCTAGGATAACCGTGCATTAGTTTCAATGGCGACACACATTTTACGCCTCACGTGACACATTTATTACATTTTGACGTGTGAATAAATAATAGCCAAGTTATGGTCAACTAATGGTCGACTAATTAAGTTTTGTAACGATATAGTGTGAACAAAAGCAAGGCATCTGCCAATCGTAATTTGGCGATTTAGAGGTATATGTTCAACAAATTATTCTATGATATACATATCTTTTATCGGCACCCCAATTAAAAGTACAAAAGCTATATACAGGTAGGTAAAGAAGACAAAGTATCAACTTTTGTCCATAGGAATTAAAGTATAGTATCTTACAGCTATAAATTTTAAGAATGTCTAAAAACATAGTGGATATTTTAGCTCAACGATAAAAACTTTATAATAGCAAAAGTAACTCATTTTCTTTTGTAAAATTGGTAGAAAATGTACACATTTTAATTCTTGATGTAATTATTAAATTCTTTTGGAATATTTATATTTAAGCACTAAAAGATTTCCTCGGTTGAAGAAATGTCAATGATAAGAAAGCAATTGTAAGCAATTTTAAAATACCCCAAGTCTAATCAATGCAGCTTTTACCTTTTTTTTTTTAAAAAAAAAAGTGTTCCTCAATCCTTTATAAATATTTATAGAAGTCAGTATATATTACAAGTTTGATCAATCTATTTTTTAAAGTTTGTATCCACACCTATCTATGCACAGTTTGTATCCACACCTATCTATGCATTGGAAAACACACATTCAAACATATGCGCCTACACGCAAACGTGTATAGAGAGAAATATTTATATACACATGTACTTATATTCTTTCACATAAACATATGCTATCTGACAGCGGATAGTGGTTGGAATGAAAATGTGATAATTTTTTCCATTTCGTTCTAATCTGACACATTCATGGAAAAATACGGTCAGATTATTAATGGTATTGCAGATAGATCTTTCAATACCAACGACATTTTTCATTGACAACGACACAACCAAACAGGAGAGAAGAAATGAACATTTTAAAATGTTTAAAGCGAAATAGATGAATAAACATTCAACTTGAGTTTTCTTGCACTCCAAATGCCATTCCTTTGTTATTTCAGTAACCATTGATTTAACAATTAACAAACTCATATTATGACCCCGATTGTTACTGCTCCAGTAACAGATTCCACAATTCTACTTGTGCTTTCCATAACCACTCCGATGCTGTCAGCTATTGCAGTACTGTATTTGACATCGGACAAACATAATCTGACATCCTTTCTTTCTTTCATGGATATTGTTATGCTGGTCGGGTAAATTAGTGATAGTATTTTACATGATAATCATTTTTAAATATAAGTTAGGACGTATACATCTGAGAAGAATTTATTTTAGTTTTGAATTTAGTGATTAGGAACACATTAAATTGCCCATTCAAGGATTGGCCCAAAGCATTGGCTGCGGAGTATAGTAGAATAGTTGAGAGAAGCAGAAACATGAAATGTGGCCAAGTAGTCGGGGCACTAAGTGAAGATAGGTAGAAATTCGTGTTAATGGCAGATGGGATTTTACTCTCTGCAAAAGATTTTGAAATAAATTATGCGATGAATGTGTTTGTTCCATAGGCAAAAAGTCAAGCATAATTTGACTATTTTCTCTCTAAGTTTCCCTTTTTATCAGAAGAAGAAAGTACTAATAAATTTTCTTTTTTATATTGATCTTTTTTCATGCATCCCCATTCGAACTGACAAACTAATCTCATGCCTCCTCCATGCTGCCTTATTAGTGTTTTTTTTTATATTTCTTATTTTGATGAAAGGTACACACTGGTGATGATTTTTGGCGGCTACAGAAGTCGGAGCGGCATAAATATGAAAATCAATGTTTTTCGATATTTCTATTGAAACTGATTTTTTAGTTCTTGCTTAGACATAGCGATATTTTTTCAATTTTTGTTTGTTTGTTTGTAACTGTTTGTTCCTATGCTATTCTACTGTAGATTAAAGAAATAAATGTATTACGGATTTTGTGTTACTCGATGAGAACAACTTATCAAATATATAAAAAATTTATGTTCCTACCAAATCCACGTTCTTGTGCCAGACACAAAATTTAGTAGAAACAGCAAGTCACGATAATACCCGCAAAATTACAAAACAAGACGACCATTGCGTGAAATTTTAAAAAGGAAAAACACATTTATTTTACAATATTACAAAAAAAAAAGTAAAAGGTTGGACAAAATTTTCCTTTTGTGCGCCTATTACAGCAGGATAATTTTCTGAGGTTACAAAAAAGGGATTACCATGAGATACAAGGAAAAAAGTGATACAAATTTTGGAAAAAGACAAAAAATATTACACCCATTACAAATGAAAAAATGAAGAAAACATTGCACAAGGCAGAAAATACAAGCGCGCACCCACCTTTGTTCTTAACTGCATACGGAAACAGGACGTCTCAGCTCGAAGTAGTTTGCAAAGGCTTTTTGAAGTAATTTGCTGTTTATCCGCTCATAGCAGTCCTTTTTATTGAAAAAAGGAGCGTCATACCGGCTACAAAACTTATAGATTGGCCAATATATCAGTCAGTTATGTGCCATGCGGGACACACGCTTACGCGATCATGTATTTTTCGATACATGACTGACCAGGCAGATTTTTTCCTGCAGTAGGTTGCTATTTCTTTTTGCGGTAGACCAGTTACCATCAAAGGCTATAGAACCCGGTCTGTCCTGCTATTTACCCATAGCCGAGGAAGAAGATGTTTCATTAGCACGTAAGTGAATGTAATGGATTCAACTGGAATTCGAACTCGGCTCTCCGATTCCTCAATCCGAGTTGCTATCCATTACTCGTGTCTCCTTTACTTTCTCCAAGAATTCGAAAAACGAACCCTCAGCAATTCAACAAATACCGCTTGAGCCAAAGGGGTTATAAAAAATGTAACAACTGTTACACAAACCGTCTGGCCTTCAGAAAAATGCACCTATCTCAAAAAACGTGTATTAAAAAAAACCTAGACGATTATATATTTACAATTGTAACATTTTTAAAATAATAAAAATAATTTTTTTATAAATAAGCTGTCAGTTTCGTAAAGGATGATTAAATAAGAAATGAACAATAATTCATGAGATTAGCTTTCCACCTATTCATCTATAGCAGATATCCTATAACATCACTATCGTGTGTGTGTGGGGGGGGTGAAAATTATACACTGCTCTTCTTTTCGATCGAGAAACAAATGTCTATATTAAACGATCGAGAACATAAAATTGACAAAGAATTTCCTTCAAGCATACCAAGTACAACTTTTTAAAAATGTAGAATGCCTAAATTCTAAACTGACAATGACTTCGATTTCTTCAATTTCTTTTTCCATTCATGTAGTTAGATCATCATCATCATCATCATCATCATCATCATCATCATCATCATGTACATTTAAATTTAACGTAAATTTACAAAGATAGGTCGTAATGCTTATCTAATAAAGTACTGGTCGTCTTGAAGTTTAACTAAATTCTTATTGCTATGAAAATTTACGTCTGTTCATTTTGTTAGCTTTTGGGAACATTAAAAAATATAAACTGAATTGCCAAGAAATTAAAAACAGCAGTACAGCAACACAGTTGATGGTTTCCCTGTGTGTCCTGTTTATATAAATATGCTTGGCTGGATGATATACAAGTGACGTAATAGGTCAAAAGTCATGTAACGTGGACATGATTTCATATCATTTCACCGTGAAATGATTGCTGGGACCAAAAAAGTGAAGTCGGCAATTGCTCTGCGTTCTTACCGAGTAAACATAGCAAGGATGTACCAGTAATATGTAAATTCCGAGCAGATATCAATCGCATGCGAACGCCCTCAGATTATGCAAGAACGGAATCGCCGGCAATGAAGGTAAACACTGAATAAAGTTACATCTCGATTCAACCTTTCAATTGATGATGCATTGTACAACGTACACTGTAATGTATGGCTTTTTGTTATCGACTAGCAAAGCTATTATTTTGAACACCATAGCATTGGTTACTGCGACTGACTTGAGCGAAAGAACATTGCTATTGGACCGTGAAAGAATGGCAGACAGTCGACTTCATCTATGGAGAACATTACATGAAGTTATGGACCCAGTCTGTCAGCAGAATGTTATGAAAGCTGGTCGTCGCTCTATAATGGTGTGGCGGAATTGTCTAATATACACATATCTTTTTACAGAACATTTACACTCTTTTATGCTCGGCTTGTTTCTAGGTATCGTTGGTTTGTTTCCGAAAAATAACGTCATCACTCATCGTGTACGGATAACATGAAACTGGTTCCAGAAACACTTGGTTTATTTTCAAGTACTACATTAGTCCTTGTGCTGACCAGATTTAATTCCCATTGAGCATGTGTGGGCCATGTGGAAAACCTCTCGAAATTCATTGCAACCACTCTATCAAAACAGTTCAGTTATGGACAGAGCTGGAATGTGTCTTAATAGATATAACCACATAACGTCTTCAGCACCGTGTAGACACCATACCACGTCGCATAGCCGCCGTTATTAGGTAAATGTGTTGTTATTATTAGGTAGATTTTTTTCCGTTTTGAGCCCTAGTGCATAGGTTTCGTCTCTTTTAGTATTATACTACACTCAAGACAAGATAATACATGTGTGCAGTAAAGCCTTACCATGCATTAATATATAAAAGGTGTTCCAATAACTTGGTCCGATTTTAAACTTAATTCACATTTAAAATCGGTCCAAGTTATTGGAAAATCCTTTATAATAACAGAAAGAAAATTAATAATACAAAAGGAATCGACTTGTCATGGTAGTTTTATTAGAAATACGCACGAAAACGAGTAGCGGATAGATTTTGAATTTCTGATTTCATGATATTTCCCAATAAGGAATTCGGATATTATGAATTTTGATGCTTTCCAATGTATTTTAACAAGAGAAAATCTCAAACCGAACTAAAGTATGTATTTATATTTTAAACTGAAGGAAAAAAAGGAAATTAAAAGAGAATAAACAAAATCTGATGCAAGACAGAAAAGAATGTGACGGTGAAAAAAAAGTGAGGCAGAAAAATAGACTAATAATAAAAAAAAAATAGTAGAGAAGAGAAAAAAACAGAGCAAAATATTAATTATGATGGACTCATACATGATTCCAACAGCTGTTACTGAAGAATAGAAAAGAGATAGATCAAACTGAACACAGCTGGTAAGGCATGCAGTAATTTACTGTTTATGGAATTAAAGTAATAACAATAACTATTAAAGGAAACGAAGAATGTTATTATTATTATTATTATTGTTGTTGTTGTTGCTGTTGTTGTTAGGAAGCACTACACACCCTTACAAGATTTAATTTTACACTCACATGCATATAAATATCTCTATCTATAAAAGGCAGGATGTGTGTTTGTGTGTGTGTGTGTGTGTGTGTGTGTAACGAATGCACGGCCGCAATTTTCGACGGATTTGCACCAAACTTTACATGCACATGCTCCAAGTTAGCGAGAAGGCCAAGGCCGACTTTACATTTCCCAACTACCATCGATAGTGGAAATAATCGATTTTTTCATGCTTCTACGGCAGTTTTCATGTAGTTTGCGGCCATTTTCTACTGGCCAGAGTGAGAGCCACGAGAGAGCTGGCTGCCACGAATAAGCAGGAAGATTCTATTGGCCAGCGTGAGAGCCAACAGCTGACTGACACGAATGTTAATTAGCATGCTAGCATGCAAAAAAAAATCGATAGCTGCATTCGTCACAAGTGGGAAAAATTTAAATCTGCATGGTACGTTACTCCAATTGGTTCATTCACTTGCTTAAACTCAACATTGATTCTGATTCCGCAGAACTGGGTTGGGTGTGAAAAAGTATTTGTTATTAACATTCTTTTTTTCATTCGTTTTTTTTTCAGTTACGAGTCCTTTTTCAAAGCTGATCCTTTTGTGTTCATTTTGTTTAGTTCTTTTTTCGTAACAGATTTAATGTTTAGTATAGAGCTTAGAAAAATTCGCAGTGTGAGATAGGCAAGAAGTAAGGCAAGTAGAAACATCAGCACGGCAAAGGGCACTCGTTTAAAGGCAAGGAAGGGCAAAAATATTTTAAGTCAAGTGATAGCGATTGCTGTATGAGTCGTACGATTTTTGAATCAAGCACGGGCAACGCCGGGCTATGTTGCTAGTATACCACTAAACACAAACGTGCGTGCGCGTGCGCGCACGCACGCACGCGCACACACACACACACACACACACACACACACACACACACACACACACACACACACACATTATTATTATTTCTTTTGATTTCTTTTGTATACTATTTTCTTCCGGGTCCCAACCAAAGACCTAAGGTCAGAAATGGCATCGTCACATTTTCACTGAACATTTTTTGACTTAAGAGCATATACGTTCTACGTTGTTAAAGCCCTTTAGACGTGAGCTGTACTTGTGAGAACAATTTTTGGTATTTCCTTAGGGCATGTTCTACCAGAGACCCCATTCAACGAATCTAACAAAACCTTTTCCAATCAAACCGAGGGCAGCTGGAATTATTGATGTCTTCATGTGTCACATTTTTGACATTTCCACTTAAAGATAATTGTATTTTGATAATTTTTTGAAGACCTTCAAAGATACATTAAAATCTGCAGGGACTGTCATGTCAATAAGAAAGTACATTCTTTTTTGTGCTCTTTGATCGCGACGTCTGGGCGATTAGTTTTGATTGTTCTGTCTGTGTGTCTATTGTAAAGGCCCATAAAATTGTTACATGTCATGAATTACAGTCAACATTAGTCGTGTTGAATATTTGTGTTGCGAATTTAACTATATTTTATTTAAATTAAAGTGTCTTTTTGAATAAAAATATGGGGATACTCAGCCCCTAAGCCCCCCCCCACCCCGAGTGTGGTATTGGTAATGTGGTATTTTCCTAAATTTAGTTATTTTGTAACAAACCAAAAAAACAATGACGTTTATTTTTTAAAGACTGAATAAACAATTATTTTCCATAAGATGGGCGAAAAATATAAATAAATTGTCAATAATAAACTATTATTCAGAGATCTTCCGAGTAACGCCAGGTGTCCCGCAAATAAACCATCTCAACCCAAACAAGCTTGTCAATGTCCACAGGGACATCGTGTGAAACAAAAGACTCTGAAATGCAGAACTAGATCAGATAAAACGAGATATAAAACAGAATACAATAACCCATCACTCAAAGAGTAGAAATAAATAATATGGCAGAAGATGAGGTAAAGGTAAAATAAATGAGATACGAAATAATAATCTTCCAGGAAATAAAACTGAAGAATCTACCCGTGACATAACCTGCAGATGAGTTCAACTACATTAGAGTAGAATTCCTTGAAAACCACAAAGGTGAACTCACCAAAGCGAAAAGCCACATCATCCAAGTACTCAGCAGAGTAACTCTCACACAAATGTCAGACAAAGATCAGCTCCCCAAAATTCATATGACAAAATCCAATAAACACATTGTGAAAATATACAACGCTGCACTGTAAACACTGTTAACGGACAAACCACTGGGAAATATCACAGAAATAAATAATGTCATATACGCAACAGCTTTAGCAGCCACTGGAAAGCTTGGGAACAAGACGATGAAAAGATCAAACAACAGACAAAAATAGCCAGCTTGGAAGGCACAACTGATGCGAGAAATAAAGGAAATCAGATGTGAGATATCGATACCAGATGAAATCACAAGAAACCCAACACGCAAATGCAGGAAAATCAAACGGAAATATAAAATTAAATCACTAAATGAAATTCCATCAATCAAGAAAATGCTAAAACAGAAACTGCAGTTAAAGACACAGAGAACAAGACGAAGCGAAAAGCGCTGTAGGTTAGCCAAAATAAAATATTCCAAAAAGACCTTAAGAAGTTTTACAGTGAAATTGGAAAAGTAGTTATACATGTCAAAAAGCCACCATCTATTGAAAAGGTGTAGAATTTTGGGGATTATATTTGGAGCAGCCTAAAGGAATGTAACCCCAATGCAGAATGGACCCAAACGAGAAGAACAAATGTTGGATAAACCTCTACAAGAATGGGAAAATATAATCACTAATGGTGTTAGGCAAGCGCTAACCAAATCCCCAAAATGGAAATCCCCAGGAAATGACAAGGTACCCAATTTATGGCTTTATCATCTGTCATCAATACATAAAACCCTTGTACAAAATCTATCAATGGTTATTAATAATCCTAATGAAGTCTCAGAAATAGATCACTAAATGTATTACATATCTCCTGCCAAATGATCCGAAAAATTATTCTAATGATCCGAAAAATTATTATAACATGTCTGTCCACCACGTATAAATTGATCACGTCTGTCCTGACGAAAGGTACTTACTCTTTTCTTGAAGTAAACAGCATTCTTCCACTGGAACAGAGAGGATGCTGGAGAGGTTCATATGGTTGAAAAGATCAACTACTCATGAACAAAATGATCCTTGGAAATTGCAGGTAAAGGTCTATAAATCTCAGCACAGCATTCGTAAATGGACCATAGCTGACATTAAGCGAATGGATGCCAAAAAGAGAAAGCTTCTCTCCACCGCATGCATCATCCGAAGGCTGATGTTGATCATCTGTATGATCTCAGATCCGAAGGATGCAGAGGATTAGTTCAACTAGAATTGTCTTACAAAATAACAACAATCGGCCTTCAAAGATACTGGGAAACTACAGAAGACTGGATGATGATCTGTGTCATAGAACATGAAAGAAGTAAGAAACTTTATTCAGTGATAATGGAAGCCAATAAGTTCAAAATGGAATTTCAAATGGGTGATGACATGCAAGTAAAGCATAATACACCGACTTCAGTTGCAAAATACTTACAAAAGAAAGCAAAGTCAAATGCAACCGACCAGATACAGAAACGATGACAAGATAAACCGCTTCACGTTCAATACTCTGCCCTTACCAAACAAGATAATGTAGACAAACTCGTACCCATCAGTGGCTACGTTGTACAGGGTTAAATGCTGAAACCGAATGTTTTATTCTTGCTGCACAGGACCACAAAATAAAATGTGCCTTCTTATTGACATGGCAGTCCCTGCAGACTGCAATGTATATTTGAAAATCTTCAAGAAACTATTAAAATACAAGGACCTTGAAATCTAATCTCAAAAATGTGGCACATAAGGACATCAACATCCCAGTTGTAGTTAGTGCCCTCGGATTGACTGAAAAATTATTCCAATAACTCATTAAAGGGATTCCTGGTAGCACATACCTTAAAGAAATACAAAAAATTAAAATGTAAAATATGTGTGATTTTTTTTTCAAAAATACTCAGTGGAAAATGCCATGATGCCATTTCTGCCCTTAAGTGTCTGGTTGGGATCCGGAAAGAAATGAGTATACATAAGAAATTAAAGGAAATAATAATAATAATAATAATAATAATAATAATAATAATAATAATAATACGTTCAAATATTGTATACATTTTTCTGGTGTGTGTCTAGCTCCGTGTAACCGTTTTACATATGGTGTTACATATACGATGCGGGTATATTTTAAATGATTTGAAAAATCAAACTGTTAACATTCATAACGACTAAATCAAACGAAAGTACTTGAACAAAAACAGAAGAAAACATGAACTTTGGTCGGTTTATCTCCGATTTTGGTTCGGATGTAAAATACCATATTCGAAATTTGTAAAAAGATCTGCTGAAATATATATATATATATATATATATATATATATATATATATATATATATATAGTAATGATACAATATGGTAATCCATATGGAATTTCCAGGAGAATATAGATGCAGGGAGAGCTCTATGTAAAAAGACAGAGCAAAGTTATTATTAATTAAACAATATCAAACACTTAAAATCCCATAGGTAATAATTTTTATTTCATGAGAGCCCTAAATAAAGCAGCTCTCAATCTTCAAGACCTACAAACAAATCACAAATGAAATGGAAAGAATACTCCGGTTAAAATCAAGAGATATTGCTATCTTATTTAGAGAGTGGGAAAAGACAGAGAGTGTTGACCTATTTTGATATACTTGACCTCAGATTTAGCATTATTATGTCATTTGAGGAAGGTGGTAGGCCATAAAATGTAGTTAGTTCAGTGCGAATTGGAAACAATATATATAAAGTATCGAGTTTGAGACAGGGACATACCAAAATAGGAAAGAGACGCTCAGTCGACACCAGGCAGTGCAAAATGCATTCTAATAATGCCTGATAATAATTATTCCTTTCCTCAACTGCTTGACTAAATATTATATTGTGTGTACACATCCAGTCATAATTTGCATCTACTTTTAAAATGTCTGTTGAAATTAATGCATTCAGCAGTATTTAACAGTGAATGTTTATTCCCCATTGAATGCCGCTGAATTCACATGTGTGAATAAGATTGTCTAATATTTTCTTTTACTATTATTAATCACTAATCATCTTACATTAGGTTGTTTAATTTTATGTGCAATTTTAATATATGCAAAAAAGATTTGGTTCATATTTTGAGCCTATTTTAAATAGAGAGACAATGTGTGGGCATTTATTTTACATTGCTTTACAAATGAGTAAATGTCTAAGACTTACGGAAGTGGGCTGTCAAGAATATCTGACTACAATAAAATACAATTTATCCGCACGTCCATTCTGTCGTATTTAAATTTGGACAAGGGTTCATGCCTACATGGATTTGGGTACTTCCCCTATAGCTCCTTACTGAAGGAGAGGTATTGCTTGTGGGGACATTCCACTACCCTGTGAATTGAATACTTAATAGCAATACAGTAGCGAAGAAAATGGCGAATTTCCTCGTCAAACCAAGCGACAGCGTGTTGCGTGTATTCTACGTCGGAAAAGAAAAGCGTACTGGGATTTTTTAACATTGGACCTACGATTTATGATTACAACATTTCTTTCTGCTCTCTGGATCTAAAGTATTTAGACTTTCGAATTATTTGCTTATTGCTTTGAACTTGATCAACTACATCAAATTTTCTACAAATACAAAAATGATCCATCCTGTACATGGGTGTGACGTTATTTTACAAGAGCAAAATAGTTGACAGGTATTCTTTGAGTTTCATTTCCACTGTCCCCACAAACAGATATAATGGGTTAAAGTGATAATAATAATAACATTATGTTTGTTATGGCATTTATTTGAATTAGTTTCTAAATATCTTTTATTATTTTTTCTCGTGATTGTATAATTTAACAACAGTTTGTAAAATCGGTCGAAATTATGATTACTCGTATAAAATATGAAAAAAATTGCTTGCGTTATTGTGACGGTTATGATTATTTATTCGTGCCTGTATGTTGAGAACAACGACTTGTAGAGCTGCTTCTACTGAGCAACAATCTATGTAAAAAATACTCTGACGTATATTCGGTTCAGCAAAAACCTCACTATCGTTGTTGTTCCAAATATCTTTTTAAAAAAGGCGTTATGATGTTTTCACCACGTTGAACCAGGTACGAACGCTGAAATACGTTTTATTTTTAAATAGACTGATATCGTAGCCCTTTGCTACTCCGTTCACGTGATCATAGTGGACGCAATATTGAGATTTATTGTAAATTAATACAATTATGGCATAAGGCCGAAAAGGGGAATGGGTGGACGCAATATTATCCCACTTTCTTCTATCCAATATAACAAGTTTATTTAGATTTATAATCACCTTAGACCAGCGGCCTGAGTGGAAACATACAGGGCTCCCCACATTAAAAACCGGCCTTGTGTCAACCTGGCTGAGTGGTGAGTCAAGGTAAATCCCGGAAGAGAGAGGAGGAGGAACTTGCCGTCGGAATAGATGCTGCAGTTGTAGTATCTGTTCCGTGCCAGAGGCCTTCTCTCTCCCCGCTTACGTTGCGTGGATAGAATCCTCGGTCTTGTTCCGTAACGGTGTGGGACTTGCTTAGACAAGCTCTGGCCAGCTTAGACAATCTATAACCAGCTAAGACCAGTTTATACACGCTATGACCAGCTTAAACAAGCTATGACCAGCTTTGTCCAGTGGCCTGAGTGGAAACTGCAGTTGTAGTATCTGTTACGTTCCGGAGGCCTACTCTTCCCCGTTCCGTGAACAGAATCCTCGGTCTTGTTCTATAACATCTGTAGCGGTGGTATGATCGCCTATGACTAGCTTATACAAGCTTTGACCAGCTTAGACAAGCTAAGACCAACTTAGACCAATGGCCTGGGTGGAAACACTCAAGCCACCACGTTTAAAACACACCTTGTGCCACAACCTGGATCAGTGGGAGATGGTCAAGTTAAATCCCAGAGGAGGAGGAAGTTCCTGACGAAGTAGATGCTTCGGTTGTAGTATCTGTTCCGTGTCGGGGGCCTTTCCTCTCCCGTTGCTTGGGCAGAATCCTCGGTCTTGTTCCGTAACATCTGTTCCGCAGCGGTATTATGACCGGCTATGACTATCTTAGACAAGCTCTGACCAACTTAGACAATTATCTTCCTGCGTTCTTTCTTTATTTCCACCACTTCTGACCTGCGCATACTTCCGACCACCATCAGTTTTCTACTTCCGGCTTTCGTTCCAGTACTTGCAACAGCCAAAAGCCCCTACTACTTCTGGCATTTTTGGATCTGCTCATACAATAGCTGCAACAGCCCATTACTGCAGGCTTTTCTAGACTTGCGCAGCTCTTTACTTCCGGCTACGCATGGAGAGAGCATCTTTAGCGTTCTTATTTCAACCTAACTCACGTGATTGATGGGCGTTAATGGACCTGCTTGCAATAGCCCTGAACTTCCGGCTACGCATAGGCCCGGCATTCCTATTTCAACCTAACTCACCTGGTTTCATAGGAAGTTGCTGCATACATATCGTCCAGACTTCAAACAACCTATTCTTGCATAAATACTACTGAAGGCTCATCGTTTGACTTAACCAGCAACTACTTGAACAACGTTGGCTATTATTTCCTCGCCGCTTCATCATGTACTACACAATGCCAGCACCAGACATTTAAATTGAAATTTCTTTATTTTGGCTATATCGTTCAGACTCAAACAGCCTATTCCGTACACGTGGGTTAAATACTACGGAAGGTGCATCGTTGAACTTAACCAGCAACTACTCAACGCTTTTACCGGACATTTAAACTGATATTTCGGACTTGGCTTTTCCGGTCAACTTAACTTATTAGGACTTTACTTTTAACATTTACTCACAGCTATATTATCTATGTACTGTCTAGTCAGTATCCCTCCATTTACTTAATTCTTCCTCCATTTACTTGATTCGTTGTTCATGATCCTTTTATCGAAACACTACTTTTGTACATGATGTAAATAAATTTTGTATTAGTTTAAGTTTGTCGTTTTGTTGTCCTCTTGTTGACCTATCAGATTCACGTCTTTTATTTTTTAAATGTTAGTGGGCCTCCTGGGACTCATCTTTATTTGGGCACACAGGCTATATATACTATTTTATACCGCGCCCCCTCCAGAGGGTCCACTACACTGTGACTACGCGTTGTGACTAAATAGTGCAGTCAGTTTTTAACCCATTGAAAAAAGAAACTGGGAAGGAGGAACGCAAAATACCTGTACATTTTGCAATTTCAATGTTAGAAGCATACAAATTGATAAGATCTTTCCTTAGCGGGAGTAATAACCCCAATAAGCTGGCATCTGCTCCTTTTCTTGGGAACACAGAGGAGAATGTGTAACATTATTAACATACTATTTAATTTGAAAAAGATACCAAGAACTTGTTCAGTGTTGTTACATCAGAGAAATCCCCTTTGACAAAATAAGATCAGATTAAGGTTATATCTCGATGAGAGGATGACTTAATGAATATTTTAACACATTGATAATGGCTTTGTGAAGTTTGATACAACAGGCTCAGTAGTGAGCCTGATGGTGAGATGGTGAGATTAGTTTGCTGGTAAGATATGGCAGAGATTATTCATGGTTGTCATAATCATGGTAATCCCTGTCATATCTTACCAGCAAACTCCTCTATATAATCTCACCGTCCGCCGACTGATATTTTCTTAAAGATTTGGGAAAAGTGTTTTTATCTACCAATTAACCAATCTTTTGCTACACCAGTTTTTTCCCTTTGTTATATGTCTCACACATTTCCATTTTTGTCTCTTAATCCCTTCCAAGTCTTATTCTCTGGTTCTTTCTTTGTTAGTGTTGCTCCTAGTATTGCTTTTTGTATGTATATTTCTGTTTCCAAGCGATTCGAACGAGACATTCCGTGCCAGCGGCGGTTGCGCATGGATCAGTTGATTCTAAGACTCGGATGAAAGTCGCTGGATTCGTTATATATATATATATATATATATATATATATATATATATATATATATATATATATATATTATATGTGTATTTCGGCAGCAAGATGTCTTTCAAATATGCTTGGTTGAATAATATAGACTAGTTCTGTCTATCCAATTTTTTATTAACTTTTTTTAATTTCCGAATTAGTTGTATTTAGAAGACACTGTCATATAGCTCGAACAGTTCTATTGTTTCGTCATAGGAGGTATCTAGCAAATACGCTGGTAGGATTCTATCCGTAACTTGACAATCACAGACCAAGCTAATACCATAATTATTAAATCCAAACTTTTGACGACTCAGCTCAGAGAGACCGGCCATGTGAACTTCATGGGTGATCCCAGAATACCATATCAGTTGTTTTACGGAGAATTGTGTTAAAGTATGTCGAAGAAAGAGAGGTACAAAGACACCCTCAATTCAAACCTGACATGGGCTGGCTGGAATTTCAACTCCGTGATCTTGACCACACTCTTGCTCATTGATCCAAGTGACACAGTTTATGCCCCAAGGGAGAAAACAACATCAAAACCAATTAGCGTATTCAGTGCCTCAAGGCGAACCAAATAAGAATACCAACGATTGGGATACTTGCAATCGTATCAACACCTGCACATCCATAATAATAAAATGAAAAAATATAATAAATAATTTAGTGTGAATAATACGTTTTTTTATTTTGATGCAAAAAGTCAAATCGCTTCAGTGCTGCTATAAAAGCAATTTCGATGTTAATAAGATACTGTGTTAATATTTTATTGGTTGAAAATACCAATTTGTACAAATATAGGGTAACAAATCGTAGACTAACCAACTCAGAAAATTTAACAAGTTCAACACTCAGCCCAAAAAATCAGCTGTTTTCTTTTTATACGAGTCTGATTTGTCAATCCCAAGAAAGCTCTGCAATATTTTATTTAGCTTTAGGTGAAGACTGTCTTAACTATTTCATTTCTATGATAAATTATTTTAGATTTAAACGAATTGAATATTGCCTAATTGGGAGAAATTATCAATTATCTGCTAAATTAAAATCTGTAGTACTATTTAAAAATATTAATTGAAATAGCTAGTGTGTAAAGATTCCAGTGGCATATTAAAAGTTGCACTAAAAAGAATAACATATATAAAAACGACAGGCTCCAAGAAAAATACACAAAAATTAAATTTGCAGACGTAGTAGAAAAAAAGTCCATGAGAATTTTTAACCAATCGTTACCAGTTTGAGTAAATTAAAAAAAACAACAACAACAACAAAAAAAAACTAAATACGACAAAACATTTGTGAACAAAAATTCGAGAACACAGAAATACAATACTTTGCAATAAGAATACATTTAAATTGAAGTTTCTTCACTTTGGCTATTGTGTGTGTGTGTGTGTGTGTGTGTGTGTGTGTGTGTGTGAGAGAGAGAGAGAGAGTTGATATTAAAGCTCGTGCGTCATTTACTAATGACAGATGGATAGGGGAGTAAATGTGACAGACAGTGAGAGAGAGAGAGAGAGAGAGAGAGGGGGAGAGAGAGAGAGTATGGGAAACACACACACACACACACATACACACACGTATATTTTTTTATTGAAATTGGAGTAGGTTTGAATAGCGAAATTTTGTTTACTGACGGGGAAATCTGATCTAGGGCAGAAGTTGTACCCATTGAATCTGGATCATCAGAAGACAATTTTTGTGTATTTTTTTGGAGCCTGTCGTTTTTATATATGTTATTCTTTTTAGTGAAACTTTTAATATGCCACTGGAATCTTTATGGTCGAAATAATTTTTATCGATTAAAAATTGAAATAGAACTGAGTAAGCTAGAAGGAACTTTGGAATTCACATGATTTTGGTTGAAGCAGCCAGAACCCCGGGATAATCGCGTGCGAAGTAGTAGGGCCGAGGGTCAGTTATAACTAGCCGGGTTTATCTATATAAACGCGTAGTTATGCTGAAAAGGAGATTTTTGGCTTGTCTGTCTTCTAGTGCAGTCGAGCAGGGTGGAGAGATGTCGGAGATTGAAAGTGAGCAGAGTTGAGTTGAAGGCTCGAAGAAGTAAGAAAGAGACGTCACAGATTGGAACAAAACGTCCTCTAACATGTGCTGTTGAGATAAGTACGAAGAAGCGAATTACTTCCTCCAACATCTAAGACTACTACTGCTACTATTATTACTACCACTGGGAACGGAAAAGTCGAACAAACTACAGTAATCAAAAAGGGTTAAAATGAAGCCACCTATCTCCTTTAACGACATTATACCAAGTATTTTCTTTTGTTTTGTTGATCATCGTTCATATACAAGAGACTGGAGAAAATTCTTGAAGAGAGAAGAGAGAATTGGCCCGGGCACGCGTTGGGAGGAGGAATGCCACTATAACCTTATGCCCCGCACAGAAATCTTTATCCGTCCATCGTAAGAGTCATATATCGTTCTGAGATGATTTAACAAGTTAATCACCGACACTCTCTTTCTGTCTAGAATCCAGTGTATGAGTTTTTACGTTAAATACTTTTCTTTTCTGTAAGCCGTTTCTTTTCTCTACTATTCTTTTCTGCTATATAAAAGACATTAACAATTCAACCATTGAATAGTTGTTTGTCCGGCTTTCTGCAGATATTAATTTTTTTTTGCTTCATTCTAAATTTCTTAGCGCAGACTCCCCAGCTGTGTCTACATCTTCAGTCGACCGTGAATGAACGGACATCACTTTCTGGATCAAACAAATTACAACGTGGGCAGGAAGCAGGATTAAACCAGCGGACCGGTCGAATAATCTACGGATGCTCAGTGGACCTATGGCCATTCCTTTAAGTTCGGTTAGGACCGAGTAGACACCTCAACCCAGAGAGTAAGACGCCGGAGGTTGAGGGGCTGGGGCGAAAGTGTTAGACTATATCGTTCAGACTCAAACAGTCTATTAAGAGATTCACTTTACATTTTTGTAAGGGAGGTTAGAATTAGGAAGAACATAAATCTTTCTTTCTCGGATGTTGCCTGTTTATGGTGTCTTATTGTAGAATTAAGAATATAACTATTTATTTTTAAAGTTTGATATATCAACATTCCTTCTTCTTTCTTCTTCCTCGTGACAAATAATCGAAAAAATTATATATTTATCCAAAATTGAAAATTATAACCAGTGATGACTTCTTGCAAGTTGTAGGTGTTGAGGTAATGTACATATTGGTGGAAACAAATAAGATAAACATTTTCAGTTGTATGTATTGTGTGTGGCTGATGCATGTACTTAATTAGCAGCATGCCAAGCAAAAAGTTAGTCTAAATGACTGAATTGTAAAATATTTTCTTTTTACATTTGTTACACCCCATTTATTTAATTTTATTAAATTTCGAGAAATTATTTTTTGTAGCGCTTAATGTTTATATTAGTTATAAGGACAAGTCATTGGAGAATTTAAATTATCAATTTTTTTTTATCAGACAGGACCCCAATTACAGAAATTTTGCTCAGTATCGTAAAATAAAACACGCAATAAACCGAAAAACTTATTTAATTTGTAAAAATTTTGTTTCTTTTTTTTTTTTCTTCTTCTTCACTCCTACCAACTCCTTGTGCCAGACACAAAATTTAGTTGGCAGAAGAAACGATAGCTGCCGTTAGTAAGCGCGAGTTAAAGATACAAGACAAACCACTGCGTAAAATTTTAAAAACAGGAAAAAACATTTATTGTACAATTATTTTACAATAAACACAAAAGATACAGACAAGAAAGGTTGCACAAAAATTTCCTTCTGTGCGCCTAACACGGCAGGATAACAATATCTTCCTGGGGTTTCTAAAAAGGAAATACCCACAGAAACAAGCTATGAAATTGTTTAGTCAAACTCTGGTTTTCTAAAATATTAGACCCTTTAAAAAATACAAAAGGATAAAGTTTTAAATCCTTTACAAAAATACAAAAAAAGGATAAAGTTTTTAGACCCTTTACAAAATACAAAAAGAAAGGGATAATGTTTGTTTTGTTTTGTTTTTTTTGTTTTTTTTAAAGAGACACTCAATTAGCAGAACTCACAAAAGGCACCCACCTCCTTTGAAGAATTTTCGTTGACAGCAGGCCGGATTGGTTTTGGAAATTTTTGGTTTGTTGAAGGCTGATTTATGGCCCACTTGCTGGTCAAAGTAGAGAGAGGGTGTTAAGTGGTCTGCCAACTGCGTGTCGTCTCAGATCTCTGCTACGGCTCCCTTTCGTTCTTTTTTCGTTTCTGCCCTTTCGTTTCTCAAAGCCGTCTCTTTTATTTGAAAAAGTCGGCTCCACTTGGGGCCATCCGGAATTTCTATGGGTCTCGAAAACTTAATTTTCATTGGTCAATATATAAAAAGAGGCCCTTCAAAAATTTTGCTTCTGACGGCCATTCCTGATCCGAAAGGGTCATAAAAATTGCACGATTTCACAGAAGAAATCAGAGTTTGACAAACAATTCTGGCGGCAAATTCCTGATCCGAAAGGGTCATAAAAATTGCACGATTTTTTCTTTTTTACACACACCATCTGGCTTACAAAAAATACACCTCTCTCAAAAGACGTGTAAATAAACAAAAAAAAACAACACCTAGACGGTTATACATTTAATTTGACTTTTTTTATAAATTCTTTTTTAAAATAAATAAAATTTTTATACTCTCCCCTCAAGAGAATGTGCAATAAACAAATCTAGTTTATTGCAAGATTCTTTGTTTTATATAAATTTATAGAAACACTTTTATGGAGAAGGATCCCTTTACACAAAGATATATTCAAGAAAATTTTTACACAAAGTAAATTAATATATATTACATTTTTTTTTTTTTAATATGAGGAACACATTTGTAGTCAATTTTATACGCAAAGTGTATATGACTTTTAGTTTCAATACCAAATATAAGGATCATCAGGACGATGTTTCCCGACTTTCATTTTAGCCTTTCTTTTAGGCCTTCCAAATTTAAAGGTACTGGATACAGATCTTACATTTTCCTTGGACATCTTCGTATCCTCATTAGCTGATGAATTAATTTTAGTGTTACTCACATAATAACAATTGTCTTTATGTTTAATAGACTTTTCAAACCGCTCAATCTTCTCTTTGTCATAATCACTAACTGGGTCTTCATTAGGCCAGCCCAGAGATTCTATACTGAACATTTTCTCCAGGTTGCGTTCTAGAAAACTTTCATTAAAATTTTCCGCAAAGGGATCCACGTGTCCCCCTTTAGGTTCTAATACGAAATTCACGTGTGTAATGGGGCAAGAAGAATACTGAGAAATTACCGTACAGAAATTATCTTCAGTAGCTTTCTTACGGTTTTTGGAAATAGCCATTTGATTAGGAGTCAAAAAGTTTTGTACACTCCC
The DNA here is from genome assembly GCA_964036315.1 of Acanthosepion esculentum. Lineage (NCBI taxonomy): Eukaryota > Metazoa > Mollusca > Cephalopoda > Sepiida > Sepiidae > Acanthosepion > Acanthosepion esculentum. The sequence goes on along the minus strand of OZ038500.1, from coordinate 38,030,451 downwards.
AAATGGAATTACCCCTTCAGGAATCTGCCAAGCGAATCCATCCATGCATTTAATCATTTGCATGGGTCCCATAAACTGGATTAAATCCACACCCAGAAGACCATGAATTGGAATAGGACCTTTACCTCCCCCAAAATTGGCCGCTAATTTGTAGTTCAACCCTATGAGATTTTCCACAACGTTATGAAACCCATTAAGATCAAATTCAATATCAAAATCATCATCAACTAGAACAGGCAAGGAGCGATGAAAACCACTGAAGCCAACATCAAACATTACTTCTCTTAGCTTCTTCTGCTTGGTTCCTAAAAATGTTTTTACGCTAAACTCTGTAGATGGAATTAATTCCCTTTTTCCTTTCACCTTTGTTAACACAGATCGAGAGAAATAAGATCTCTGACTTCCTGTGTCCACCAAACAATTGAATTTATAAGGTTTGTTTCTGTTAAAGACTGTTATAGCTACTATAGGTAAAATCAAATCTTGTTGTTTACTGCTGTTTTTGTAACACATATTGGTGGTTAGAGTTTTAGTTTGCTTAAATTTTAGCGGGCAAAGGGCACAGACATGTCCTTTGGATTTACAAAATTTACATTCCCATGGTAGGGCGTTATTTTTTGCAATACACTCTTGGCTCCCATGTCTGTGACTCATGCAAAGAAAACATAAACTTCTTTCCTTACATTTCGCTAATCTAGATTCCAGAGAGGGGAAATTTGGACATGAAGTGCTAGAATGATTTTCAGTGCCACAAAACTTGCATATAATTGAGGGTTTTACATAGGTATTGAAATTTTGCAACGCAGAACAAGATTTGTTTAAATTTGATACCTCATCTGATCTACACTTTACTTCTTTATTAGCGTTATACTTAAATCTCGTTATGGCGAGAGTTTTGATCACTTCGTTATAGTTGTCAAAAATATGCTTCAGAGAAGGATAATTAGTCCCAGCAATACGAATGATCTCCCTTTTCAAAACACTGGGCAACCTAGAAAAAATAGTATAGCTCACATATTTATTTCCGGGTGTGTTATTTTCTAGGAAATTTAATTCGAATGAGTTTTTTAACTCCAACAAGTCTGCTCTAACCTTGGTTAAATACTGTTTGACTCCCTCAAATTCAGAGTCCAGCACAGGCTTATTTTCACTTATTTGTTTCAAAATTTCGTTCACAATATACTCATGATCCCAATATTCTTCTTTTAGCAACTGAATAGCGACATCGTAATTTTCGTTAGTAATAGTTAAATGTTGGATAATCTGCAGAGCATAATCTGCTAGGTATCCTCTTAGGTATTGTAACTTGATAGCTTTACATTTCACCGCTACCATACAGTTTTGAAATTGAGTAAGAAAGTTTTTGAAGGCGAACTTGTCTTCACAGTTTTTACCACTAAATTTGGGACAATTAAGTTTGGGAGCGAAAGAACACGTACCGGAATTAGAAGCCTCATCTACCTTCACAACATCACTTTCATTATTTTTTGTAATTCGTTCACCTAGCTTAGCTAGAGCCTCCACAGTATCACATTGAAATTGTTCAAAGGAGTAATCCTCCGACTCTGACTCTTCAATGTTACTATCGAGGTAGATATCATCTATTTGGTCAGTAACCGATTCCATGGTTTCCAACCACTTAAATATCGTTTGCTCATGAGTAGTGAGCTGGGCCTTTAGAATATTTTCTTTGGCCTTCAGCGCGTTTATAGATCTCTCAATTCTTCCCTTCAACTGACGCCTCCTTTTAATAAGTCTATTAAGTCCCTCCATCTTCCCGCAAATACACTTCAATTTATTTTAAAATTTAAAGTCAGGTAATTTTACCGATTGGGACCCGAAATGTTCTGTGAATTTAGCGTCGAAGTAGGATTTTTGTTAATTTCAGCAGTAAATACTGAATTTTCGTATATTCTTAAAAATGAAATGAAAAGCAAATTTTGCAGGTTATTTTAACGTTAACACTCGGTTAACACGATAACTCCAGTTGAGACTACTGGATATTAATTTTGAGGAAAAAAGACATTTGAATTTTTAAAGGAGTAATACGCAAAAAAAAAACCTACGCATAGATTTTCCAGTTTGTTTTATATAGTTAACATTCGTTTAACATTTTTTAGTTTAATTCAGTCACGATAACTGAAGAATATTTGTTAAAAGAAATTACGGCAGAAATTCACCTTCGAAATTCCTCCGATAACTTCAAAACAGAATTTTTGTTTGAAATAATACCGAATTTACGTTTGTTTGGTTTGAAATATAATTTTTAAACTAAAGGCGGGATTTTACACAAATTCCCCTTTCGTTTGAATCCGAGTTAATCTAAAAAATCCCTTTTTTTTAGTTTTTAGCCCGATGAGAAAGGTTATCCAGCCAGACGGTACAAAGAAAAATTTCCCTAAAAAATCACGCAGAAGTGTCTTGTAAAAACGAACACAAATTTTGTTCTTTGTATTCAGGAATTTAGTAAGCGCATTTACGTTAATACACCAACTAGCATTTTTTGTGCAAAATGTAAAAATTTTGTTTCTTTTTTTTTTTTCTTCTTCTTCACTCCTACCAACTCCTTGTGCCAGACACAAAATTTAGTTGGCAGAAGAAACGATAGCTGCCGTTAGTAAGCGCGAGTTAAAGATACAAGACAAACCACTGCGTAAAATTTTAAAAACAGGAAAAAACATTTATTGTACAATTATTTTACAATAAACACAAAAGATACAGACAAGAAAGGTTGCACAAAAATTTCCTTCTGTGCGCCTAACACGGCAGGATAACAATATCTTCCTGGGGTTTCTAAAAAGGAAATACCCACAGAAACAAGCTATGAAATTGTTTAGTCAAACTCTGGTTTTCTAAAATATTAGACCCTTTAAAAAATACAAAAGGATAAAGTTTTAAATCCTTTACAAAAATACAAAAAAAGGATAAAGTTTTTAGACCCTTTACAAAATACAAAAAGAAAGGGATAATGTTTGTTTTGTTTTGTTTTTTTTGTTTTTTTTAAAGAGACACTCAATTAGCAGAACTCACAAAAGGCACCCACCTCCTTTGAAGAATTTTCGTTGACAGCAGGCCGGATTGGTTTTGGAAATTTTTGGTTTGTTGAAGGCTGATTTATGGCCCACTTGCTGGTCAAAGTAGAGAGAGGGTGTTAAGTGGTCTGCCAACTGCGTGTCGTCTCAGATCTCTGCTACGGCTCCCTTTCGTTCTTTTTTCGTTTCTGCCCTTTCGTTTCTCAAAGCCGTCTCTTTTATTTGAAAAAGTCGGCTCCACTTGGGGCCATCCGGAATTTCTATGGGTCTCGAAAACTTAATTTTCATTGGTCAATATATAAAAAGAGGCCCTTCAAAAATTTTGCTTCTGACGGCCATTCCTGATCCGAAAGGGTCATAAAAATTGCACGATTTCACAGAAGAAATCAGAGTTTGACAAACAATTCTGGCGGCAAATTCCTGATCCGAAAGGGTCATAAAAATTGCACGATTTTTTCTTTTTTACACACACCATCTGGCTTACAAAAAATACACCTCTCTCAAAAGACGTGTAAATAAACAAAAAAAAACAACACCTAGACGGTTATACATTTAATTTGACTTTTTTTATAAATTCTTTTTTAAAATAAATAAAATTTTTATAAATTAGAAACGTTTATAATTGCTTAATGTTTTAAGAAAATTTTTTCGATGAATAATGAATTTTTACAAGAATTGTTTTCACGTTTTAAAAATTTTAATTATAATAATTAAGAAAAACTATATTTTCTAATCATAAATGGAAAAGCTTGCAACGATTCAGCAACTTTCAGTACTTTAAAAAGAATTTTTTCTATGTACCGCTTTTTGTAAATACGGACGTCGACACTCGATTTTTGTAAATACGGACGTCCACACTCGATTTCTGTAAATACGGACGGCCACACTCGATATTAACAGAAAATAAGAAGGTAATTATAGTAAATTTAAAATTTATTGGTAGTTTTCTAACATTTCCACAACAAGCATCTTCGTAAGTAAGACTAAAGCCAAATTACCTAAAATTCAATAAAATATTAATTAGAATGCTTAAAATATTTTAAATTTTAAAGATTACTTGGCAGTTAAAAAATTCGAAAATGGCGTTTACTACAATTTTACTACTATTTTTCTACAATTATTTTCCCCTTAGATAAATTTCGCAAACATCAGGTTATCATTTATCAATATGGACGTATTTTATCGATATTCAAAAAAATCATTCCAATTAATTTAAATTCAGTTTGAAATACAGAAATGTATATTGCATATTGAAAAATTAGATTTAATCTAGTAGGTTGGAAGTAAAACTAAGATAAAAACTTGGAGAAGTATTTTTCACCTTTAAAATGCATTTTAAACCTTCTCTTTTGTTGGAGATATTCTGCATGCAGCATTATACGCAGATATTTTTTATATTTGGCTAACTTCTCATTCGCTGTTCTTTGAAGAGTTTGCATACACATTCACGATCATCCACTATCATGTCTCTGTGCGCTTTTTTAATCGCTTCTATTTTCTTTTTCCAACCTTTTCTTTCAAACAGCTAAGTTTATACTTACTTACAGACAACACATTTTACTCTCACTGAAACGCTTCGCTATTTCTCTTAAGTAAATAATTAAACAAACGTCAATCTGTTTCGATCTCTATCACAAACATAGACATATGCATGCACTTTTTATTCAAATAGTAAGATCTTCAGTTCTATGGCAGGGGATTATAAAAAGGTAGAGTATAATCCTCATTCTCACAGTAAATGTCTCATTGGAAATACCAGCAGTAGACAAAGTTGTAGATTTTATCATGTGTAATGTTTGGAAGACTGTCAACAACAGTAATTTAAAACATTAAGCCTTTCCTTTTCTTCATTGTTTAAAAAGGTTTGTATGACCCAAACTATAGGCATTATCAGCTGTATCCTTTAATGCACGATCTGAGTCCCTGATAACTTAAGCAATGATATTCAAAAAGAATAAATAGCAAATGAGTTTTCCTTGAAAGTGACTGGCGGACATAAATATAAATAAATCTATTCCCCACCCCAAACCAAAGCGCGCTAGCGCAGAGAGAGAGAGAGAGAGAGAGAGAGAGAGAGAGAGAGAGAGAGAGAGAGAGAGAGAGAGAGAGAGAGAGAAAGGGGGGATACATATGCATATGACCTCATGTAGAAGCAATCAGTCCCTACAAGTGCCAAAAGTTATGAATTATTGATGTTGCACATGCTGTCAGAGTTAATCGGAGTTTGATGGAATTGTTCTTCAACGTATCACACCTGAGTCGGGCTATTAAGTAACAACGAACGTTAGTAGAATGTCTTTGTATTCATTGCATATTGTACAAGAAATCAAATCTACCGTTCCTTTGTAGTCCACATTCTTGGCAATGTTTAATTTTATGATTTGAACATTGTTGAATGGGTCTCATCTATATCTCCTTAAGTCTATCTCTCTTAAAAAGTTACCTCTCTCTTTGCAAATGTGGCTATTAGACAAATAACTGATTATAAATCAGTCTTATAATTATATGAATTTTAAAATAATCAAGTAAAATAAAGTGACTTTCTGTAATTTATTAAGTTGAAATAAAACTTGACAAATACTTTCTTAGTGTGTGTGTGTGTGTGTGTGTGTGTGTGTGTGTGTGTGTGTGTGTGTGTGTGTTGAATCCTAATAAACACTACTTGTAGCCTTTGGAATAGTCAATTCATTTAGAATATAAACTTATCATTTATAAATTCACAATATCATTTATAAATTCATGTTAATTTTCATTTTATCATTAACTATTTTAAAATGAGCAACATCCTATAAGAATTATAAGCATACTGTTAATATATTTCCGCAAATAATTACCAAATTATGAAAAATCCGTTTCAGTGGATTTTACGTTAATATCCCGAAGATTTTAAATGCAATCATTAGGTCTCCAGATTTATCAAAAGCCTGGACTCTATGAAAGATACTGTTCCGTATAAAATCCCTGCAGTTAAGAACCTTGATTCAGCAATATCACCGATCTTGTCGAAGCTAAACGCCGGACTATTACTTTGTGGATCAGACTCTCGAGATGATGCTCTCCTAACCACTACACTACAATCTTAACCTCTTCAAGTCTAGAGCTAACAGTTTTCTATATACTACGTATCGTTATAATATTAATTTCCCGCATCTTCCTTCCCACTGCTTTACGAAAACCTCCTTCAGTAACAAAAAACAAAACAAACACATTTTAACGATTTCAAATATTCTCCCAAACTGAGAGTTGAAATAACGCAGAGAATTGTTACATTACAATTGTTGCATTACAATCTACAGGGACTGCCATGTCAATAAGAATGCACATTTTGTTTTTGTGGTCTTTGATCACGATGTCTGTACGATTAGCTTTGATTTTTCTGTCTGTATGTATTGTAAAGTCCCATAAAAGTTTTACAAGTCCTGTCTCTGTAACCGGGTCTGTGTAATGTTCATACCAGTTTCTTGTAGTTTCCTTCCCGTAAAAGTTGCTTATTTTCTAGTGCTGATATTGGCTCACTCTATCATATTGAATTTTATATTCAGTGGGTGCTAACACGGAGTAACCTGATACTAGATGGTCAAATGTTTCTGGATATTTATCACAGAATCTGCATTTCGATTTAACAATATTTCAGTATGTGTGCTTGGCAATTTCTAGTTAGAAGCAAGAATGAAACATTCAGTTTTAGCTGTTAACCCTGCACCACGTAACCACTGATGGGTACGGGGTTTGTCTAGATAAGCTCGTTTGGAACAGGCAGAATATTGACTATGAAGAGGTTTATCTTGCCATCGTTTCTGCATTTGGTACATTGAATTTGTTTTTGCTTTTATTTTATGATTTTTATCACTGAATTACGTGTATTATTGTTTATTTGCACTTCTTCACCGACTTGCAATTTTCTTTTGAATTTATTAGCTTCCTTTATTACTGAATAAAGTTTCTTATTTATTTCATGTTCTTTGACACAGATCATCATCCAGTCTTCTGTAGTTTTCGGGTATCTTTGAAGACCGATTGTTGTGGTTTTGTAAGACAGTTCTAGTTGAACTAATCATCTGCCACCTTCGGATCTGGACACCTACAGGCAATCAACACCAGCCTTTGGATGATGTATGCGGTGGCAAGTGAGAAGTTTTCTCGTTTTGACATCCATTCGCTTAATGTCAGCTATGGTCCACTTAAGGATGTTGAAACTGTATTACACCAAAGGGACAGCCAAAGTATTTATGGCTGATATTCTGTTTTTTTTTTAAATTCAACTCTGTATTTAACACCAGACGTACACGTCTGTAGTATTGTTTTTTTTTCTCATTCATTTAGGCATGATGTAATCCATCTCCTTCGATGACAGGTAGGTACTTATAGTCTTCATCTTGCTCCAGTTCCCTGATCTTGTGACAAAATCTAGGTGTATTGAGTGTTTTCTTTTTATAATTCTCCCTTTCTTGAATGTTACTTTTGCACATTTATCTAATCTGAGATCCATACCGATGTGATCATCATCCATGTAGAATAGATGATTAAACACTTTCTTTTTTAATTTGTATCCATAGTTATTATTGTTTAGTTCATGAAAAAGGGGGATTAAGGACAGATTAATATCAGAAGGGGTGAAAGATTCCTCGTCGGATATTAAAACAATTGGAAATGGTAGTACGTTTGGTATGGGTTAGGTATGATGTAGTTTTCCACAGTTCCATGCTATATTTAAGAAAGTTTACTATCAGGAGACTTTGTACATTTCCAAAGCCTTAAGGATCCAAGAAAGTGGCACACTATCAAAGGCTTTACGGTAGAAAAGGTTGAAATCTCAGCACAGCTTGAATAGATTACTATTCAAGCTGTGCTGAGATTTCTACCTTTTTCCTTGGATTATTTTATTTATTAGCAGTTGATCTTTGCCGCCATCTGAACCTCTACGACATCCTTTCTGTTCCAGGGGAAGAATGTTGTTTTCATTGAGAAAAGAGTAAGTACAGTTCGTCAGGACAGACGTGATCAATTTATGTTTGGTGGACAGAAGTAATATTGGCCTATAGGAGATATGTAATAACTCCAGTGACCCATTCTGGAATTTCATTGGGGTTATTAGCATTGATAAAGTTTGTGCAAGAATTTTATGGATTCATGACAGATGACAGAGCCAAAAGTTGGGGACCTTGTCATTTCCTAGGGGTCTCCATTTTTGAGATTTTCTAGTGTTTCCCTAACATTATTATTGGTTATATTTTCCCTTCTTGCACAGGTTTATCCTTCATTCTTTCTTGTTCTCTTTTGATTCTGCATTTGGATTATATTCCGTTGGGTTGCTCCAAATATTCTCCAATTTTTGTGGGGGTTTTGACTTCTACAACTGCTTCTCCATTTCCATATAAAATTTCTTGAGGTCCGTTTTGTCGATAGAAGCTAGAACGCTTTTCATATTGTCTTGTTCTCTGTACGTTTAATTGCAGCGTTAATAACATTAAATCAGTAAATGAAATTCCACCAATCAAGAAAATACTTAAAGGTAAATTGAGAGTGGCTACATTACATTGGAATTTATCTTCTCTCTATTCAGAATATTTATCTTTTATTAACCTGGTAGATTCTCTCTCGCTCTCTCTCTCCCTCTCTCTCTCTCTCTCTGAACAATCAATATAATTATTTGTGTATAATGGTAAATTGAGAGTGGCTACATTACATTGGAATTTATCTTCTCTTCATCCAGAATATTTATTTTTTATTAACCTGGTAGATTCTGTAATTATCTCTCTCTCTCGGTCTCTCTCTGTCTCTCTGTCTGTCTGTCTCTCTCTGTCTGTGTTCATTTGTGAAAAGTAAAATTGATTAATTTCAAAGATGCCAGAAACGGAATTTTCAATGCGATTAGATTACATATGGAAAGATTTACTTGTACGGAACCTGATTTTGTTAAATATCATTGTGGATCATGAAACCACGCAAAATATGGCGTCATCAGAATAATTTTCATTAATATTAAAACCAACTTTCTTTTTGTTTGTTCGCTTTTGATGTGTAAACATAATTATATTTTTGCAATGTTGAATATACCTAATGTCATCAAAAGTAACGCAAAAGTAAAAATCAAAAAGAAAAAATTATCAGCTGTGCTGATTATTGAAAGAGCACTGATATTTGATAAATGCATGCTTCTCAAATTAAAAAAAGTAATGAAGCCGAAGATTTCTAAGGAAATATCGGATTTAATTAACTGAACCAAGATGAATAAAGCGCATGAATAAACACGGGTCTTTTCATAGTCAAATCTTCAGCTTCGTTTCTTTCTTAGATATACAAGGCTCGCCCCAAAAGAATGACTCCTATTTTATTATATATTGGATATATAGAGATATATCCAGAGATAGCAAAGAATGAACCCTTCCACCAATAACCCATTTTTTGCCTTGCCGCTGAACGACTATCTGACAAAATAACATCTGGTATGAAAGTTTGTACGAAGCAGAGATGTGTTATTAAAAAACTGCACTCGTTGACATTCATTGACTCTTGTTTGAAGATAACAGTGGACGTAAGCACATTCAGGCGGCGGTTAATATATTTCAGTAGAGACAACAATATTTGCGAAAAGTCACGTTTACAAGCGCAGTGTGCAAGTTGACAAAAATGCACAACCAATGTTGGTGTCTATATGGAAAAATAATGTCTTGTAGAGAAAGACCTGCTCTATCCAATGGTGCTATTGTGCTCCCGTATCCGTTATAGTTGCTGTAGAAATAAACAGAAGGCAATACTTTCGGAAATTCTAGCAGAAGGAAACTTTTTTTTAATGTAATGAATGGAAAATAAATCCTATTTGTTTGCTCTTCTAAATATGTTTTATTCATGAATAATAACCACTTTTAGCAGAAAGTGTTTTCACTTTTGATAAAACTGCTTTTTATCTGATTGCTTTTGTTCTGCTAAAGCCAATCTCATCATTGATAACCTTTTAATGCGTATTTCTGTGCTCATGCGTAGTAAAGTCTGACATTTACAAAAGTAATTAATCGGTGTTTGGGGACGCATCAGAAAAGCATGATGCAATCAAAAGAGGTGAACCAAACAGATTAACAATGAAAGCATCAAAACAACGCTGAATAGTTGAGTTTATTGCTGGTGTTGACACCGTCTGGTAGCGTTACGCGAGTAGAAACAAATTAGGCTCGTAGAAGTGGGAGGAGGAGTATTACCAGAAAAGATGGATTTTTAAAGAAGAATTCCTATATTACGAGATATTGAATAGTATTCTATAAAATAATAGCTTGCTATAAATAGAAAGCGAAAAAGATGCTTCTTAATAAGCACTGAACTGGTGAGAAGTGACAAGTAATTTTTTTCAACCGTCAACTTAACTAATGATATCTCTTCAATATATATATATATATATAGACAATATTAGTGGTGAATATACACATACATATGAAATTATATATACACATACATATATGTATAAAAATAATTCCAAGAGGATATGATCCAGGTAGAACACGATGTCCAGGACAGAGTAAGGATATATATATATATATATATATATATATATATATATATATATATATATATATATATATATATATATCCTTACTCTGTCCTGGACATCGTGTCCTCCATCATATATATATATATATATATATATATACTTTGCACAAAATAGTTCCTTGTACTATATATTTGTATGGATCGGTGTTCATATAAAAATAAATGAACAGGTTAAAATAATAAATACCGTTTATGAATATGTTATGAAATTTTGAGAATTTCATTTTTAGAGCTTAATATTATAAGGAAAAATCCTGGAGAATTTAAATAATCAATTTGTTTTTTTTTTGTCAAACAGGATCCCGAGTTACAGAAAATCTGCTCCCAAACGTAAAATAAAAATGAGATGAAACTAAGACGTTATTTAATTAGAAAAGCTTTTAATTGCTTTTATGAAGTAGATATATTAAGGGCACTATTGTCTTAACAAAATCATTTATAAAGTTTTAAACTATTTAAAATTCTGTATTAATTTGTAACGGTTAGGTGATATTGTTATTAAGTAAAATGTAAAAACTATACTTATTAATCATAAATGAAAAAAGCTTACAACAATTCAGCTACCCCGGTATTTGACAAAGAATTTTGAATTTTTTTTGTGTGACAATTTTTGTATGACAATTTTTGTAAATACGGACGTTTATGCATGAAATATTTATATCCGTATTTGTTTTCACCATTAACCACTTAGTAGACTTTTTGAGATTACCCAAATTTTCAAACAAGTTAAATGTTAATACAGGTTCTAAATGTTAACTCAGCACTGACTAATGTTGCAAACAAACCGTATGTAGATGTCTATGTTTGAAGAAAAAAAGACTACCATTATTTTTTTAATTTATTTTTTAATTTTGAAGTAATTTGCACAAAATGGAAAAATCAAAGCAGCTAAGCATTGATGTACGGACACAAATTAAAATTTTATTCAAAGAATGCAACTCTTAAAGACAAATTACCAAGAAGTTGGAGATTTCTAGACATGGGGAGCAATATTCGTTACAAAGGTAGTTAAAAACTGATGCAAATGTCGACAGAAAAAGAGTCGAGACACCAAAAGTGACAACTATTACTGAAGATAAACACTAGATTATCAAGGGCAAAAGAAATAGAAAGAAAACTGCTCTATAGTTGACAGTTGAACTTCATTTCTCTCGACAGCAACCGGTGTCGCTCGCAACTGTGAAAAATCAACTTAGATCAGCATAGCTAGCAAGAAACACATTACAGGAATAAACAGAAAAGACTGTTACGGACAAAAAGCACCGGACATTGAAAGCAATAATGTATTGTGGACAGAGGAATCCAAATTTGAAGTTTTTGATATTAAGAGGAGAATGTATGTAAGAAGAAAGTCAAGAAAAAGAAAGAATGATGAATGTGTGGCTTCAACAGTTAAACATGGTGGTGGGTCTCTTATGGTGTGGGGTGTTTTGGAGAGAGGGCTGGAAATCTGATTTTGGTCAAGGGAATCATGAAAAAAGAACAATGTCATTCGCTATATGCTATAACATCTGATTTACGCATAATAAAAAAAAATCACTTTTCAACAAGACAAGATTCAAAACATTTTTCTAAATTATGTCAAAATTACATAGTGTCAAATAAAAAGAACAACATTTTGGAAATTATGACTTGGCCGTCTGATTTCTTTCCCATTGAATTTGTTATGGGGTGAATTGAATAGGAGAGTTCGAAGAGAATACCCAGATGAGCCTTTTCAGTGCTTGAGGAATGCTTCGGAAGGTCTACAATGTACATTTTTCCAAAAGCTGATGGAAAGAATGTCAAGAATTTGTAAAGTAGTATTTAAGGTAGGTGGTGATTTTATTGACGGAAATACAATATAATGCTGAAATAATATTTAAAGAGAATTAAATTGTGTTGACAGATTTGCAATTATAGACGATTTTTAGCGATTAAAAATAATTTCAATCAATTTAAATTCGTTTTAAATACAGCAAGTATTTTCTTATTGGAAATATTAAATTTAATCTATTAGTTTGAAATTAAAACTGAAGAAAGATTTTTCATTTTTAAAATGTATTTGAAACCTTATGTATCGCCTTTCTTGAAGGTACTTATAATATTGTAACAATTTACACGTCAACTGTTTACTGAATTTTGAAGTGTTTCAAAACAGTTTGTCTTTGGAAGTGTGAGTTCAGTCCCTGGAATAAGCAATGCAGAAATACACCAGTTATGATAATATTTATAGGAAAGATAAAATTTGGCATAAAGAATGATACTGGACATAAATTAATTCAGTCTGTTTCATAATCCCACTATGTTAAAAATTACTTGCTTATTATTGATATAGTATTTTCATCATTGTCTTTCGCTAATCACTTTTATTTTATTAAATAAATCATTTAATTTTTTCATCGCACTGATGATACTTGGACATTTCTCCTGGTTATAATTTGACAGAATTTTCGTCTTTTTTTAATCTATCCAATTTTTCACATGATATGAAGATCTAATCGCGGTTATTTGGTGACATTTATAACTGGCGAATTCATCAGTGCTGACATTTGATATAAGCCGGATTGGTGGAGATTCATTTCTGCAAAAACCATTTTCAATTCTTTTATCTGACTCAACGAGGCTATTCCCTTCAGATTAGAAATCTTTTCAACTTGCAACCTTTTCAATGTTTCAACACGCTCAGAGAAATACGCATTTCTACACATTAGCAAATTAATATATGACATACATGATTATGTTAGGATAGGTGTTTGTAAAAAATAAGATATATGCGCGTGCGCGCACACACACACACATACACGCACACATATATATGCTAATAAATATATATTTGTTCCTGACCATACCCAAAGCTGTTATGGATATGATCAGAACCACAAATGTCCATAGCAACAATAATTCTGAAGCAGGCATATATAAAATAAACTGTCATAACTATTCCTTACAATACATTGGGGAAAATTGCAGGAATTAAAAAAAAGTAAGTATGAGCACAAAAAGGATCTTAGACATAATGTATCAAATACATTGGTTATACACAAGAATAAGTTCAACCACAACTTCGATTTCAAGAATGCCACACCGATTAAAAGAGAAAATAACTTAATTAGTGGAAAGTTCTTGAAAATGAAACTATCGATTCTTGCCAAAATATTAACATACATTCAAGATTCTTTCAAACATCTCTTTTCTTCAAGGAAATACTCATTTCTCAAGCCAACATACATAACTACAAAAATTTTTAAATTGAAAACAAAACAGTTAAAACTTCTATCATTTAAAATAAATAAATAATTACATAAATAATTTATCAAAGTAAAATAAAGTAATAAATAATAATTACATTTTTATATAAACAAATAAGAAAATAAAAAGTCTTCTATCACCTTTTGGAAAACTTCTAAAGGCCCTAGTCAATGCTGAATTAGTCAAGCATCTCGGACGAAGCTTTGCTAAAGGGTAAAGTTTCGTCCCGTTTATACGGGTTCGAAGGGAATGTTTTTGGCCGAGCCTAGGGGCTCGGAGAACCCACTGTAAACTCGGCCTTGTGCCACATACGACCCATGTGTGTGTGTGGGGGGGGGGCGTGAAATAAAACGGTGCCAAACTGTTCATTACTGTCGTACTCTCTGTCTTTGGAAGAGAGGAACACAGACGAGGCTTTGCCGAAGAACAAAATTTCGTCCGGGGCGATAGACAGGCCCAGAATCCGTTTATACGGGTTCGAAGGGAATATTTTAGGCCGAGCCTACGGGCTCGGAAAAACCCACTGTAAACTCGGCCTTGTGCCACATTCATCCCTGGTGAAGGGGGTCTGTTAAATATTAACAGTGCCAAACTGTTCATTACTGTCAAACTCTCTGCCTTGATCAGAGAGGAACTTTGACACAGTTTCGTCCGGGGAAGTAGACAGATCTCGAAACCGCTTAGGCGGGTTCTAAGGAATATTTTTGGCCGAGCATACTGGCTCGGAGAACCCACGGTAAACTCAGCCTTGTGCCACATACATCCCTCTTTGGAGGGCGCTGTTAAATACTAACAGTGCCAACCTGTTCTTCTGTCGAACTCTCTTCCTTGAGTAGAGACGAACCCGGACGAGGCTTTGCCGAAGGGTAAAGTTTCGTCTGAGGAGGTAGACAGGCTCTGAACCTGTTTGTGCGGTTTCTAAAGGAATATTTTTGGCCGAGCCTAGGAGCTCGGAGAACCCACAGTAAACTCGGCCTTGTGCCACATACATACCTCGTGGTGTGGGGACTGTTAAATATTAACAGTGCTCTAGTTTGTTCATTACTGCCAAACGAAGCTTTACCGAAGGACAACGTTTCGTCCCGGGAGGTAGACAGTCCCTGAACGCGTTTATGCGGGTTCTAAAGGAATATTTTTGGACTAGCCTACGAGCTCGGAGAACCCACTGTAAACTCGGTCTTGTGCCACATATATCCCTCGTGGGGTGTGGGGCTGTTAAATATTAACAATGCCAAACTGTTCAACTGTCGAACTCTCTGCCTTGAGCTGAGAGGAACCCTGACGAAGCTTTGTCGAAGGGCAAAGTTTCGTCCGGGAAGGTAGACAGGCCCTAAATCCATTTATGCGGTTTTTAAAGGAATATTTTTGGCGGAGACTACGGGCTCGGAGAACCCACGGTAAACTCGGCCTTGTGCCACATACTTACCTTGTGGGGGTGGCTGTTAAATATAGATTGTTCGTTACTGTCAAACCTTCTGCCTTGAACAGAGAGGAACTTGGACGAGGATTTGCCGAAGGGCAAAGTTTCGTCCGGAGAAATCGACAGACCCTGAACCTGTTTATGCGGGTTCTAATAGAAAATATTTGGCCGAGTCTACGGGCTCGGAGAACCCACGGTAAACTCGGCCTTGTGCCAAATACATCCCTTGTCGGGGGATGTTAAATATTAACAGTCCAATAGATTGAACGCTGGGTCAGCCGAAGCACACTCACTAGTCGTGTAATACTATTCTGTTTTACTTGCTTATCTGTAACACTTGTTTTGTTATTTCTTTAACCATTTTACTTGATCACAACAATAAAGTAAAATGGTTTACTTGGCGTTTGTTTGGTAAAACTAGACTTAAAAAATATCTTTTATATTTTTCTGTTATCGATGGCTAATATTTATAAAATATATAATTTATATATACTGATAAAACAAAAGATAAAATTTCAGCTAAATTCATGATTTGTTTAAAATATACTGAAAATGTTTTTGCTCTGATTTTTACATGATATATTTATACTCGAAAGCAGAGCGAGAACTACCGACTCAATGACGAAAGTTCAACACCGAATAATCTTTCCTTGATTAATCCATCTACACCCCCATACATTGCATAGAAACACATAACTAGCGTCTACTGCTAAAGTCTACCTCGAAATGAATGATTACAGACTGTGACTCATTGAACAAACCAGCAAAAAAAAAAACCAGATAAGAAATATGACCACCTCCACTGAGCAGTTGACGGCGTCCAAATGTTTGCAGATGACAGGCGATACCAACGTTTATACCACTGTCATCTTTTCCGATGAAATAAAATTAAATAAAATTAAAAAAAACAACAAATATTGTATTCAAACTTAATTTTTTTTTTCGAAGGCATTTCAAAATTCAAGTCGCGTAACAGAAAAACACTGACCATGTTCCATCTTCATTCTTTGCCTAAGAGATCTTTATTTAAATAACATTTTTGCCACCTTTCACAACTTCTCTTATTTTTATTTATTTTTTCTTCGATTGTATTAGTTGAATTGAATGGTTATTAACTTTTTTTTACACCAGTTATCAGAATGAAGTAGGATGGGCCTTACGATAAACGTGCTTCTTTATCAAAGTATAAACGTCAGACAACTATGATAGTTAATTATGATAGGATCTAGACTAACTTTTAAAGCAGGTTTATTTGATGTTGGAAAGGATGTTAAGAAGAGCTAACCATAGAAACATACTTATGTGACTATTAACATAGCTTCTCAGATTTTAAAAGCTTGCTGGTATTATCGATAAGTTTTACTTTAAATGAACAATGCAAAACAGTAAAATTAATACTTTCATTGTTTTATTAAAAATTCGATTGTAGTCGTTGGCCATGCCGAATAGCTATAATTATTGTTTATCTCATGCTATTTCGATTATATTGGAAATAAAAAATGATATACGGCTACAGGCAAACACATTGACACACATGTTAATCATTATATACAGGGTGATTGAAATCGACTAAAATACAATGTTAGTAAGGCACATAAGAGAAAGAAAAACAGCAGAAGGGATTGAACTATTCAGCAATGACATTCAACACGCAAGAAAACTACAATTATCTAGGATGCGGATGCAATCAAACAACAGAATGAAAGAAAACTCCACAAAGAATGACTGAAAAGCATAGGTATATATACTTATATATATATATATAAGTGGACATAACAATATTAGAAAAGCATAAATGAAATGAAAAGCATAAATGCCTAAGCAGTTTCTTTGCGAGATATTTGAGACCTGTTACTAAATTGAGAAATTTGAATTGCAAAACAAGGAAATAAAAACTTGAACTCAGGAGATTACGTCTGTATTCTATACGTGAAAGAAGAAAACGAGGTAGAGGATACGTTAGTATTGAAAACAGTGAGAAGAAACAAAATTTAGAGATTATGTCAGTTATTGAATTCAGTTTCAGATTATTATAGTATACACGTATAAATTAGTTCTCTTCTTTTTTTCTCTCTTTTTAAAGATGAACAACTTAATGCAAGTTCCCACAATTACATAGAACAAATAAAACTTGAATACATACACACACACACAAACCTAGTTATATATGTCATAAACACAAACATGCAAGTGTGTAAGCAGACAGCAAAAACTTAAATAAATGTATACTTGTAACACTGTCACACATACTTAAGTGGGTGCATTATAAAGTTGGAAGAAAAAAAAGCCCGTTTAGAAGAAAAAAAGCCTCGTAAGAGAACAAATTGTTTAGTCAAATCAAAATCCACTGCAACCGTTTTTCAGACTTTGTTGGATTTAAATAAATGTTCACAGATGAACATGAGATGTGCACATATATAGCACTTTAGCAAATGGAAAACACTGATGGAAATGCATTTCCATTAAGGCATAAAATGAACAAAAGCCATGTCCAGATGATTTTGAAACAGAATTCCTTATCTTCATTAACGATCTTCCCGATGTCATCAGTTCCCAAGTAGGCATCTATGCAGACGACACTACTATTTACTCCTGCCTCAAAAGCAAGTCTGGTATCGCTGACAAAACTAACCTGACCGTTAGTCTCGAAAAGGACTTCCAATCGGTTGTAGACTGGGGCAGGAATTGGCTGGTTAACTTTAATGCCTCAAAAACAAAACTGCTCTCTATTATTCATCACAGGGTACTATCCCTATCTCCCATTAGAATGTCTGATGCTCAACTCCACGAGAGCACCTCTTTGCGACTGCTTGGTCTCACACTGTCCGCTGACCTGAGATGGAACAAATACATTAAATCAATAGCTTCATCCACTGCCAGGAAAGTTGGTTCTCTGAGTCGCACCAGAAAGTTTTTTCTCGCCAGAGTCCATCCTTCAAATCTATAAATCAACATTCGCCCCTGCATACTGCTACCATATATGGTCTGGTGCCTCCGCTGTTCGCCTTAAGGTCCTCAAAAAACCCAGAGACGGATATGCAATGTTATTGGCCCTGATCTGGCATCTTGTCTACAGTCACTCTCTCACAGACGTGCCGTCGCATCCCTCTGTCTTTTCTACAAATACTTTCACGGTAACTGCTCCAACGAGCTACTTTCGCTAGTTCCCATACTGCATGAATTTAAACGTGCTACTAGGCTGGTTAAACCCTTTCACTGTCGAGACGGTTAAATGTAGCCGTCTCTTCTACTCTTCCTGTCTCGCACCTCCCTTCTATGAAATTCCCTTCCTATTACTTGTTTCCCTGATAGTTTTCCAACTATTCAGAAGTAATGCCAATCGACATCTCCAGATGCCTTGATCTATTCCCTGTCCTTCTCTTCTTCCTTTCCTCTATCACGCCTCTTTGCTCTCGCCCCCACTCTCTGTTACTCCTTGCGTGCTAGTGGCCTTTCTTCGGGTAAAATGCTTAAAAAAAGAATTATTTAAATTATAGTATTAAATCCACTACTTGAATCGTTCACTATCATTGTTACAAACATTTTTGTTAATATCTTTTCATGTTGAATTTACAGAGACAGGATATTATAATGTTAGGTACCTCCACTATTTTGGCATAAATTTTCGACACCTAAGGTTTAAAATTAAATTTAAAAAATGAAAAATCTTTCTTGAATATTTCATTTTAGCTTTAATTGAAAGTTTAATAATTAAATTTATTATTTCCATTAAGTAAAATATTCTGGTGTATTTCAGATAGAAATTATAATGTCAAATTTAATTTTGATTTCTTAACATTTTCTTAAAAGCGGCCATTTTCTTAATTTTAAGAAATTTGTAAACAAAACAAGTTTTTCTATTTTAAAATTCATTTAAAATATAAATATATATTTCTGACACGTTATTTTAGTAAAATTAGAAAATTTAAAGTTAAATTAATCTGATTTGAAATAAATATTACTTACTTATAACATAAAAAAATATACAACCAATTATTAACGATTGGTCTTGTTCATTTGATTCAACGTTTGATGGATTGCTGAGAGACGAGGCGATGACAGGTACTATGGATGACCCCAATTGTCAAAATTCTAAGTGAACGCATATTTTTGGTTTTTAACTACCTAGTAATTTTTACAAATGAACATATTTTCCGCAATTATTTAATATTTTATTGACTTTTATTTACCTTTCGAAGATGCAAAAATAAAAAAATTTAAAATACTATAAAATTTTCTTCAATTAATTTTATAATTTAATAACAAATGAATACCATGATTACTCAATTGAAGTATGTCCCACACTAACGTAAATACATAAAATAAAAATATTTAGCGAAATAGTAATTGAAAAAAGTAAAACTTAGTTTAAGCTTTAAACTTTTAAAGTTGAATAGAAATTTTGAAAACCTGTTGAAACGTAACTGAAGCGACATAATAAAGGGACAAAACTTTTAGATCATAATAATGGCAATTTCAGTCTACCGTTCATGAAAATAATGAACGTAGTAAGTAAAAAAATATAAAATAAAAAATTATTTTAAAAATAAGTAGCACAACTAAGTTGATTAATCTTTTCAATTTTGGATTTGTAAATTTTGTTTCCACTTGATTATATATCACATCCAGGAAATAGCCTAATACAGAGTTTTATACGATTTTAAACTATTATAAATTATTATAATTAAAATTTAAAAGAAATGAAAAAATTCTTGTAAAATTTAATTATTCATCATAAAAATGTATTTCTTCAGACAATAATGTCCTTAATATTACTTATTTACAAAAGCAATTAAAAGCTTTTCTAATTAAGTAATATCATAGTTTTATTGGATTCATTATTTTTCAATTCAGAGCAGATTTTCAGTTAGCTCAAATTTGAAAAAAAATGTAGGTGATTTACAATCTCCAAAGACTCCTACTTTTAACAAAAAAAAAAATAATCAGGAAATAGAAAGGTTTTGTTCGAAATTTCATGATTTTAAATAAGTGGGGGTAACATATTGAAAAGAAAAATATTTAATACCAAAGTTTTCTAAAAAAAAACATTCCAAAAATAATTTCATTCATTTGTGAATAAGTCCTGAAAATTTAATTAAAATCGGACAATTACTTGATTTTTACTTGAATTTCCAATTCAATGTGTTTTCAACGGGAAAAAAGCGCAAAAAAACAATGTTATTTTTGTCACCGCGATGACGTAAACAAAAGAAGACTTTAACCAAAATTTCGAACGTGTTAGAAAGGATTAAAAAATTTCAAAAAATAATTAAAAAATACTTTGGTCTTTCATCTTAATAATAACATAAGCATTTTGACGATAAAACTTTATTTTCGTTAAGTTTGTGGCATTTTTCATTACGCTATCTGTTTTCCCGCGAAAAGGGTGAGGTGCCTAAAATAAAATCTTTCTGTCTATATTTCTGAGATGAGGTATTATGTACAGTATTTACATTAGTCGGACTATTGTCCTCATCTTTGTCGCCATATTTGTCACAACGTTTCGGCCGTTGTACGCTCCGGCCTTCTTCAGGTGGTTGGAATTTCGAACCAAACCCTTTATTTCGATCACTGGGGTAGACTGTTCCACGAGCCATGTTTGATGGATGTCAGTTATCAGTTATCTCCTGGTAATTTTTCCTCTGAAAGTTCTCCACTGCCTGAGAGGGAAAATTACCAGGAGATAACTGATAACTGACATCCATCAAACATGGCTCGTGGAACTAGAACAGTCTACCCCAGTGATCGAAATAAAGGGTTCGGTTCGAAATTCCAACCACCTGAAGAAGGCCGGAGCGTACAACGGCCGAAACGTTGTGACAAATATGGCGACAAAGATGAGGACAATAGTCCGACTAAGGTAAATACTGTATAAAATCTTTCATTTAGTATATAGTATGGTTTCGGGTTTTCTGCAATGAAATCATTAAAATGGGGAAAAAATAAGCGTGGAAAACTGATTTAGTATAGTAAATAGTTCAAATAATGATGGTGATTGTTTTCAACTTTAACATTACATTCATTTCTTCCTTATTTTCGCATAAATTATAGAATGAATTATCCATTTGTATAAACATGTCTCAAATAATTGCTAATATATATCTATAATTCCATAAACAGTTTTTAAGCAAATCTCAAATAATAAAAATATATGTATCGTATTTTTATGACAACTTTTTCTAATCCTTTCGTATTCAAAACGGTAAATAAAATTGGAGGCAACAAGAAGGAATAAAATGAGTTCTTTTCTATTTTAGTTAATATTTTCATTTTACATTGTGTAAATTTGATTTCTAAGTTAGCATTTCGTATTTATTCTGGAATAGTACCAATGTGTTTAATTATCTTATGTACGCAGAAAGGATCTTACTAATTTTGTTATCATTGTCAATCGATAGGATTTATGAAATTTATTATCCATTTCTCTATTTACTAAAATAAATTAGGTTTTCAAACTCATACATAATTAATGTTTCTTATGAAATATTAGTCTTTCATTCAGTGCCTTTATTACTCTTATTTCAATAATATTTTCTTTCATTCTTGGTTTTTAGCTTATTTTATCTCACTGCGTTATGTTCTATTTTTAACTTACTTATAAAAACACAATTAATGACATTCCAAAAAGTGTACGAATAAAATCTAAATATTTTAATATCAAGCAAACATTCTTGTTTGACTGTCAGCAATTATACTTTTCAGATATTTTTATATTAAATACATAAATTACCGACAATCACGCATAAATCCGCACAGAGCTTTTAGTCAAAGGGTCTCTGAAATTATATAATAATATGAAATTAGTCTCCAGTTTACAGAATCTTTGCACGAAGATTTCTCACATCCGGGTGTTTAGTGTGATTTAGGCCGCGTGTGTGCCTCCCTGTTCCGCATGAAAACCACGGTTATTGTTGACAAAGGAACAATTGTTAAATTATCAGGAAATTAATTCTCTTCATAATTAGCCAAGTGAACAATTATGAAACAAAGCATAAAAAATCTAGCAGATAACGATAACCGCATCAGGTCATTAGATTATAGCTAAATAGGCGGTATGAAATTACTTTTGATTACCGTTAAAGTAGAACTCAGTATTTGGGTGGACAGTGTCAATTTTTCAAAGAATGATTAAGCTGCAGAAAACTTCTCTTATGAAATCATTCTAAAGAGTGGCTCTCATATTCTCATAGCCCTTGAACAAATGAAATTGTAAACAAAGTTTGTTCAATTTAGTTATTAGAATTCACGAAAAGTTTTCAATCATTAATCTTTGTATTATAATTCAATATAAATATCGATTTCAATGAATGTTTTAATTACTATTCGGTCACCAGCAGGGATAAAACAGCATTTTGATAACTGCCTTTTCGTACATTATATTTTCCATTGTACGCATTTTAATTGACAATAATCAAGATTGTCTACTATTATATTTTAGGAAAGACATCCTCTATTGAAAATACCACTATCTATGCATAGATAAATAGATATCTCTATGCGTTTAGCTACTCTGTAACTACAGTAACAATATATAAGCTGATCTGAGAGCGTTCCTTTTTCTCTTTTTTTCGTTGCTATATAATTTACAATTCTGCATTTTAAGCTTTTCTGGATCGTTGCAAATTTTCATAGAAATCTATTCGCTCATTTAAATCCATTCACCTATACGAGAACGTATGTTTAAATCTCCTGTGATATCTGACAGTGAAGAAGAATATAAAAAATATCCAATATGTTTCAGTTAGTTATTTTTGTTAAACCGCCTACATATGAACAGAAATTGAATTCAGCGGCTTCACAAAAATAGAAAGAGACGTAAGACAAGGATATATTTTCTCATCTGACTTATTCAACCTTTACAGCGAGGCGATCCTGAGAAAACTGGAAGTCCGGATAGTATTCATTATTGCCATTATTTTTATCTTAACAAAATAAGATATGCAGATGACACAGTGTTGATAGCAGACACAGAAAGGAAACTACAGGAACTCCTGCAGAAGGTATTAAAGGAAAGCAAGAAGAAAGAGCTAAAGAGGAGAAGAAAATGTAAGATGACAGAATGTAGGGTTGTCAGCAAAATAAACAACCTAAGATGCGAATTCAGAATTGGAGACACTAAAAGCAAGCAAGTGCAAAACTTTAAATATCTAGGAAGTGTTTTCACAGAGGACGAAAAATGCAACGCAGAAATCCGAAGGCGCATTGGAAAAGCGAAAAATACCTTCCAAAAGCTAAGCAAAGTCTTAAGAAAGAGAAAAGAGTGAGGAACTGGTATGTAATATCGGTCTTCCTAAATGGTAGTAAATACTAGAAAATCTTTTTACACATGGAGACCTGAGGCAACTGAGATGTGGTTCTACAAGAGGATGCCGAGAATGCCTTAAACTGAACACGTAAGGTTTAAAACCTGAAAATGGAAACAAAAAGGACACATACTTAGAATCAGAAAAGAGACAAGTGAAATTTCTAGAGCACATAATGAGGAAATAGGGTTTAGAGAATTTGACACTCACAGGACATAGCGAAGGAAAGAAGGACAGAGAAAAGTAGCGAATAACGTACCCAACGAACTTGTGAAAATGATTAGCAGAACAGGGATTAGAAGTGATAGAAAAAAGACAAGCCTTACTAAGAGCTACAAAGTTATGGAGAGCCATGATAGCCCACGTCTTGAAAAGACATGATACAAAGAAGAAGAAGAAGAAGTAGAAGAAGAAGAAGAATTCCTCCTCCAATAGTATCTGGTTAATTTATTACTTCAATACCTTGTCTTAATCAAATCAAATCCTACAAGCTTCACTTAATATATATAGGACAAACGAATTTCGTCTGATATGAAAGATGAATAAATAATTAATAAATGACTGCTTATCAGTTAAACTACTCTCATATGATAATAATTGACAAGGAAGAGGAATGAAGAAATACATTAATGAAAATAAAAAAATTAATAAAATTTCGAGCGACGATGAGCATCTCGTAATCTTTTTAACTGCTTTTTTCGTAAATAGTGTTGGTTAGTTATTAATAAGAGAATATATGATCGAAAAGTAAGGCTGCTTTAATTGTCACACAATTTCAAATTGTCATATCTTCAGTCTTTCAGAAAAATTACAGTACATCTTATGAGAAATAAGCTGTAAAAATATGAGAGATCATAAACCTTTTTTTCCTATCCAGCAACATTATTATCATGATTCGACTTCTAAAACGTCAGCAAGAACAATATCGGAAGAATACGATTCAAATCATTTTATCAGCTCACGTTGTTCTAAATAAATATGGATTCCGCCATATGTTACTACTCATCTTTCCACTTTGACCTTTTCAAAATCTTTGCTTTTTACACTCTTCATTCATTTGTTATCAAACACGTGCTTAGCAAACATTGTTGGCATTAATCTATTTACGATATTGAGATTATTCGTACACATTCAGCGGTTTTTATCACTTTCAATCGTTTCTGTTTGTTTTCATTTAATTTTTTTATGGACACCTTATTAAATCACCGGATATTTTGTTCACATATTTTACTTCGGATTGAACGCAATCTGGATAATTGCGAAAGAAAAATACTCTTTGACTCTTCATTTTACACACACATATTCTACAGTAATGCAGTTGCAGGTTTTACGCCCAACTTTGGCTACAATTTATGAACATGTGTGAATATAAGGTCAACAAAGAATAGAAAATTGATATTAATATTAATATTATATTGCAATTGTTAAAATATTAAATGCACGATATCAAAGAAATATAAATATAAACAATATTAACGTTTTACATTTTTGTACTCAACAGAAAAAAATTGTTCATGTATAGTGTTGGTCATATTCAAATAATTCTTGCCTCAAGTTCGGAAATATTTTCCTAATAAGGTTTTGAAATTTATTCGCAAACTGAGTTATACAAAATATTGCATTTTACCATATTATGGATAGGAGGTTTTATTTAATAATAGCGGGAAAAAAAGAAAGAAAAGAAAAAACTGCAAGAATTCCCAGTTAAAAAAGATAACAAAACAACAGAAAATAACGAACATTATTTTGAAAAACACATCTTTAAGTAACTTTAATGAAATTAAAACAAGAACAGTAGGCATTTTAGAGGCGAAATCATTACGGGCATAATAGCCGAGAGTGCCTTTTCGTAGAAACAGAGATATTTCACTTTTTTCGATCTTCATCTAATTCTGATAATCTCTATATAATGACACTTGCATTATGCAAGCATAACCAAACTCTTTATACGTCAAAATAATTTTTAATAGTTGATACGCAAATAAAAATTCAAATTAGAATATGCTTATCGGCATTAGGTGTGGTCAGTCTTTTAGCATCAAATACAAAACCTTTTTTGACCTTTTCATGATACTAAAATATCTGCAGAATTAATTGTTTTTGTTCCTTAGTAAGAAACAAAAAGTAAATTTGTACCTTTTGAGCATTCATTAAATGTTAGAATAAATCTGTCAAGAATTTGTACATTTCTGTATGTAAACAAGACCCAGTCACATTAATAGTTTTCAATGTGATATTGGCAGCTGCAACGTTATTTTTAGTCAAAAACTATCAGTCAGTTAAGTGCCATACGTGATACACGCTTGGGCGATAATGTATCTTTCGATAACTGACTAACAAGGCAGATTTTTTTTCTCGCAGTAGGTTGCCATTTCTTTCTGCGGTAGACTGGTTGTCAACCATGTTAAAGATCCGAGTCTGTTCTGCTATTCAACGCATAGCTGGTGGGAGAATAGATGGATTCATGCCTTTCCCAAGGATATTTGCGCGTAAGTGAATCTAATGAAACTTAACCGGAATTCGAACTCGGCTGTCCGAGTTCTCACTCCGAGTCGATCTGAATTAAAGGTGAATTAAGAAATCAAGTAATTTTACTTCATTTGACACCAAATTATATTTTAATGTCTATAATAATAATACTAATATTTGTTCAAAATTTAAATTTTGCATAGTAAAACCTCAAATAACCATCCATAAATTGTACTGACTTTTTCATAGATCTGAATGAACATCGTAGCCACTTAAGAGGATAGGATTTGCCACTATCAATTAAATAATTATCTCTAGCCTAGACGATTCTTGAAATTGTACATAATTATTGAAACTGTTAGTGGTTTTTAAGGAGGGTGTGAAGGGCGGATGTGTACAGATTGCATTAAAGATAATAAAGTTTGCTTCCAGAATACATCATCCGAATAAAGCAAAGGAGTGACGAGTCTAACTGTGTCACTGAAGATAATTAATGTGATTAACTTTATGCGGAAACAATAGCAACGACGAATTTTAGGACGCATAAATAAGTTTAGGCTTAAAAACCACAGAATAAGTGAAATGCCAGCAGGAAAAAATATGAGTTAAATATGCTTTTATTGGTTTGTCAAAGTCGAATAGTTAAAACAAAATAATATTTGAATCTGTAATATTCCATAGTGTAATTTATTTATAGTTTTACAGTATATTTGTATGTAAAATTGATTTTTGTGTACATTTTGAAGAATAAAATCTTTACATTTGAAATGAATGTTCATTTTTATTTTGTTTTCTTTTATTTTGTCTTATTTTCTTTTATTTTTGAGTTCGTCTAAATGAGAATTCGTTGGAAAGATTATTAAAAATCTACACAAAGATAATGTTCCAGTTCATAGTTTAGTCCTGGTCACTCTCGGGGTCTTTAGTAGGTTGTTTGATGCGTTGTTACCGGTATGCTATATGCTGTATGGATTTTAGTTTTTCTTGTTGTTGTTGGCATTAGTGGGTACCTCAAAGGAATAATCAACTGTTATTTTCTAAAAGATCTTTTCACACCACTACGTCCATGCCAATTTTTATTTTTAGTGTTTTTTTTTACGCCCTGTACAAGGCCCGGAGTAACTCGAAGTAGATGGTTACGATAAGGGGTGGTTTATATAGGACAGTGGTTCGCGAGAAGAAGCTGTTTGAGTGGAACTTCTCGCCGATGGAGTACGGAGGGAGTGTGGCTGGTTTGCTACTATGTAAGTGGCGTAGCGGTCCTAGCCGTGAAGGTCAGACCTGGTGGATCCAGGAGATGCAGTTCGTCCAAGGACTTTCCATGGTAGTAGCGATAGAACAGTGAAAGACTCGCCACATCTCGCCTGTAAGAGAGAGGTTGGAGTGTGGAAAATAATTCTTCTCCCACAAAGACGCAGAGACGCTTTTGAACTCAGTCAAGACTGGAAAGTGAGGTCAGGGCAGCTCCTGCCCAAATATGGCAACAGTACTCCATTTTCGGCTCGATCTGGCTCTTATAAAGGTAGAGGATAGCATGAGGAATCAGGTACTTATTAGAGTGGTACAGGTAACCGATAATTTTACCTGAATGGATCGTATACAGGAATTCTACTTGAGGTTTTAGAGGCATTGGATGCAACCAGCTAGTTTTTTCGCACTGGGAAGTTAGTGTTAGATCGGAAGAGAGAACAGCTGCCAATTCTCGTCAAGACTTTTACAGGTGCGCCCGTATATCGTCATATAATCGACATAGACGTTTAGAAATTATCGGAGTATATTCTTAGGTAGATCATTTATGCAAATCAGAAGGAGGTTTGGTCCGGGAAGTGACCCCTTGGAGGACGCCTCCGTTGATCGCTAAGCCCTCGAATGATTGTCCGTTAATAACTACCTTCAGTTATCTACTTGTTAGGAAAGATTTTATAATAGAGAAAACCCTTCCAATGATTCCAAAACTGGAGAGATTGCATACCAAACCTTTAAGCCACGCCTTTTCGAAGGCCTTCGAAATATCTAATGCTATGATCTTTGCAGTATGTGTACCGTCAAGAGCCTCACTAATTCTGTTTGTAACGGTCGCAGTGGATCGAGCTGATCGAAACCCATACTGCTCACACAACAGGTTGTTCCTGTCCAGGTGCTCGACGACCTTCTTGTTGATTAAGTGCCCACAAAAAGCTTACTGAGTAGACTAATGGGTCTTTACTTAGACGGGAAGGGTCGGTTGGTCTTGTTCTTTAAGACCGGGCATACGCTTACCACCTTCCACTTGTTTGGGAAAGATTTCTCTTTCAAGCAGCGGTTAAATAACTTTGCTAGAATCGGGGATAATTTTGTTTTGATATTCTTAAAGGCGACCACTGGAATTTTGTCTAGGCCTCTGGCTTTTTGGGGGTCGAGGATTTTGGGGTCTAGAGAATTCTCTTGCTGAGAGTATATTACTGAGATTGTGCTCAGTGAGATGTGGGAAGTTGGAGAGGGGATGGCCTTTGTCATCTAACGTTGAGTTCGGGCCAAAGATAGAGGCGAAAAGCTTCCTCTTGTCTGTCGGAGCCATTTATAATATAGTGGGCACACCCGCTTTGTCTTTGTTCATAAAATGGTTGATCTTTCAGAAATCTAGAGATCCAATTTGTTTATTTTTAATCTTGGCCTGGACAGATCGTGCGTAACTGCACTTTGCGTTTTCCAGGTCTTTCTTACAGCGATTGCGGGCGGTTCTGAAAGAAATAAAGTTATATTACACCTCTCCTTAGGATAGATTTAAAGTAGTGGTCCCGATGAGTTACGGCTGCAGGGGTGAACCAGGGTTGACTGATTTTTGAAAGAATTATTTTGTGGGTATAAAACATTCCATTCCATAAAGGATCCATTCGGAGATTAGGGTAGCAGTTTTGGGGGCAGCATGTTTGAAGAAGATTAGGAGAGGAGCTTCCGTTATATAGGACAGATAGCTGTCCCAGTTTGCCTCCGCATAGCGAAAATCCGTTCTATGGAAAGGTAAATTAGAAGATGACATTGGAGTCAATCTGGACACTGACTAGGAAATGATCTGACATACCAATGGGGCTAAAACTTTTGCTGAGCATTTGTCAGGGCAGGATGTTAGAAAAAGATTGAGGAGATTCGTCTGCTGTCCCATCGCATCCAGAACTCGGGTGTGTTCTTATTCGTATGCGATGGAAAAGTCTCTGCATATTGCCAGATTCTATTTTGAACCAGCCACAGCCACTGGTTTAACCATACTGAAAACTTTGCATATCCCCACAGAGATAACAAAACTTTATTGCTTCTTCAATCAAATGTGGAATAATATTCTTATAAATCAATTTATTAAGATATTTTTCTTGGAGATTCGAACAAAGAATAAAAAATAATTCTATATGAAGAATCACTTATTTAACCTCTCTCTCTTGCTCCCTCTCTCTCTTTCGCTCTAACTCTTTATATATATATCTGTTTGTATGTATGCGTGTGCGTGTGTAAGGTTGTCATGCAAAACATCAGTTAATATTACAATGTGTATTTTATTTATAGCTGTGATGTCAACTAGTATAGTTAAGAATTTTAACTGTTTGTGCATGGAATTTTTATTGTAATTTTTCACTGAAATTAGATCAGTATTTTTGAATCGATTTGTCAACACTTTGAAACTTACAGAATCTACGCTTACCCCCAGACAATATTTGAAAAAATCGTCGAAGAACTTTGTGTTGAATATACCTATTGAAATATTATAGATAATATAAAACAAGTTTTTTCTAATAAGTAAAATCATATGAGGGTTCTATTTGTATCAGTGAATAAATATCAACTGAGCCGACTCAGAATTTGACTAAATTGATGTAAAACATCCGATGAATAACTTGGGCTGATTTAACAAATAGTACACACACACACACACACACACACACACACACACACACACACACACACACACACACACACACACACACACACACACATATATATATATATATATATATATATATATATATATATATATTAATCATTTTCATTTCACTCCAAGCAAGGCAATAAAGCCATTAATACAAGATGTTTCTGAGTGTGAGAGAAAGAAAAACATTATTAAGAAACAATAAGAGATCTGGAATTAAGAAGACAAATGATAACTATGACATTTAAATTTTTGAAGATCAAAGCTGACTGGAAAGCAGAAAACAGGAAGAAAGTTTCACAAAATTCAATAGAAGAAACTGTTAGCATAGAACTTACGGTTACATGTTGCAATTTCAACTGTAAAATGACGAGACATTGCTGCCAATCTTGTACTGCGCAAATACGTAAAGTCGAGGTACGAAAGAGAAAGCTGACCAGAACAATTACCATGAAAATATTTATAAAAAAGGCGAAGAAAAACAATATGCAGCATACATTTTCCATTCATATCGTCTTCACGAATTTGTCTGTATTACAATGAAAGGTTTTTCCAATTTTAAAATATCTGTTTTTGCAATTTTTGTTAAAAATATCTGTCTTTAATTTCCGTAATTATAATTTTAAATTACAACATAATATTTCTTGGAGTTTCAGTAACTTAATTAATGATGTGAAACTTAGAAGATCTGTTACAATTCAGAAAAACTTTGCCACATCGAAAAGTGACATGTTGTCTACTGTAATTTATAAATATATAATATCTTGCACAGTGCAAATATTTCTCTTAATTCCTTAATTTAGAAAAATTAAGTGTTTAATAATGTGATATCCAATATCTATTTATCTATGTCTCATCCTTCCTCTCCCCCCCTCTCTCTCTGTATATATATATATATATATATATATATATACGTGTGTGAGTGTACACTTTCATATTCCGAGGCAGTTATTTTATGGAAAAATTCGAATTATATGTTTATAAATGTTCGTGTACATTGACATGTCACAAATTATGGGTATATAGCAGTGCATAAATGTAATGCTAGGTGTCGTTACAGTATAGTGACGTCATGGATATGTTCAGATTAATTTTTTTATAACGGTGAAGTTGCTCCTGGTAAGGTGTCACGAATTATCGGAGTTAGAATGAGCAATGATAGTGGGTGAGAGACGGATATGACATTCCATTTGTGAAATTGTAGGGACATTTGAAATATTTGATTAATAAGATGATTGATGATTCATCTATAAGAGTGCCGGATGTGTCTGCATTTAATGGCATGTGTCCGCCTAAACGTCATTGACCAGTAATCGCATTACTTCATGATAATTTGCACCCATGTATGGATTTCATATACCTCCAACAACGATGAGTTACTCCAATGAGATAATGTACCGTGTCATCGAGCCCAGATTGTCCAGAGTTTAATTGAAAAGCATTCTGGAGATATCTGATGAATGGTGTGTCAAATGCATTTACACCGACATGAGTTCAATCAAACAGTTAACAGAGGTCAAAAATAGTCCAGCACCCTCGTCAATTTCCCATTTGGAGACACCTCAGGTACCAGAGATTACCCCTCACGAGGAAGGAGTACTTTCTGAGGAGAAGATCGTCCTTGGGATTGGACTGAATTAATTTTATGCCTCAAAGCCAAAACTTCGAAAGGTGAAAACTACTAGTAGATCATTTTCAAGAAAGAAACTCTCTCAAAAGGTGAAAAAATATTTGTGTACTAATATGACTTTAATAATATTTTTAAAACCCTTTCACTAAAAACTTAAATGATAAGGATAAGTTGGTGATTTTATGCTCAAATTTAGTTCAACTTTTAGCTACTTTACTTTTGTTGATAGCCAAGAATAAAATAGTCATCGATTAGCTATTGAGATAGTATCACAGGACAAAAATATGGTTATTACGAAAAACATAGCCGTATACATGATTTGATGAATTCTGACTGCGAAAACCAAAGCAAATTTGGTATTTTCCCCAAAAGAGAAAGGATAATAAATAAACAGTATATGAAATACACTGGAATTGAAAAACAATCAAATTCAGTTTCACTTGCAAAAATTTATAAACATCAGAAGCAACACCTGAAATGTATATATGCAAAATCTCCAAATATTTTAGCTTTTCTCTAACAGAAATCTAAGAACAAGTATTTATATTTGTTCTTAACTCTTATTGCAAAATTATATCATGCATCAATCCAATAAATGAACATATTCGGTTAAGATTTTAAGGCATATCTAAAAAGAAAAATTAGAAATCAAAAGATTTATTTCCTTAAAATTTATGTCCACAAATGTAGACTTATATAATAAATGTGTGTGTGTGTGTGTGTGTGTGTTGGATGGGCACGTGGTCGAGTGGTTAGAACGTACCGACTATGAGACTCTCACCTCGCTCGATTGCCAGGAAGGTAACTTCTTTATGTTATCAGCTCGGTAAACTGATCCCAGTGTGCGGCACCTTTGGAAAATTCCTTAAAAGCATTCCATTTTGGGAATGAAATTGGGTAGACGGAACTACCGTCGATGGTTGTACTAGCACAAAGTCAGATGTCATCGTGACTGAGGGTTTGAACGTACTGGCCATCTTCAGATTGTTGATCATGCCAGATCTCTCCCAGAAACTGTAACTAAGGTCTGCTCAGGATAGTTACAGTATAAACCACTAGCCTCCCGAGTAGACATGCATACTCGGATACAATCGGCAAGTCATTGTATGTGTATTTAAATAGGTTTTGTTAAAATCGATTGGCATTATTTGTTTGTATAATCTTTTATTACAATTTTCCATTTTGCGTATAAGCTGTCACTATTTTTTTTATTATTTCCTCTCAAGCAAGATGATAATGTCACTGAGTAGACGAGAATGAGAATATTTTAACGAGGAGAAAGAACAATAAAAAAAACAAATTTCAGGAAGACAGAAGATGGCGATTGACATTGCATTTAAACATTCGAAGATTTTAAGTGGAAAACAGGAAAACAATAAACCGGAAGAGAAAAGCGAGAAAAGTAAGTATTAGAATTGAACTTACGGTAATATTTAGCTAGTTCGTCAGTAAAACGGTGAAACCTAACGCCCAATCTAGTAGTACGGTTAAATTCATGCGATCAAAGTACCAATGTTATGAAAATATTTATAGAAAAGACAGTGGAAAGCGATGTCACATCGGTGAGAAATTGACGGAAGTCGAGATACCAGGTCAAGACTTATTACATTACAGACATCTATTTGGATATTTTCGAGAATCTCGAGATATATATCCGGATATAGCAGCAACGTTCAATGCACGGATGAATAGTAGATTTATAAATGTACAAGATGGGTTCTGACAGGAAAATTGTCTGGCATGACAAAAGGAACCAACTTTCTTAGCAGCAGACCTAGCAATTGATTCAATATAATCACTCCACTTCATACCAGTAGAAAATGTGAGGCCAAAAAGCTCCTGGAGGTTAATATCAGTCATACAAGGCAAAATGGTTCTCTATGATGATTAAAGGATAATAGTTTCGTTTTGGAGGCGTTAAAATTTACAAGCCATTTCTTGCCTCAGTTAAAAACTGATTAGAGGTCATTTTCGACTGCATCTGCCAGTTTTACTTTGTCGGATCTATCAGACTTACTATTAAGACAGATGTAAATGGTTGTGTTATCAGCATTACCTAGTTGGGAACTGATAATATCGGCAATATCGTTGATGAAGAAAAGAAACAACGTAGTTCCAAGGATAGACCCTTGGGGGATTCCATGTTAATGTGAAATGATTTAAGAGCATGGCCGTTCAACACGATCTTAATTACCCGATTAGTTAAGAACGATTGGATTAATTCAAATATCCGACCAGAGACACCGTAAGCCTTGTGGAGAAGATCAGCATGCCAAACCATATCAAACGCACTCGTGATATCTAAAGCCACAACGCGAGCCTCGCTATACTTATGTAAAGCATGATATATAAATTAAATCATAACCGGTTGACCTAGAGAAACGCTAGCCATATTGTTTATCTGAAAGAGGGTCATGTGAAGTGCGATGCTTAAACAATTTAGAGTTGATTAGAGCCCTTAGTACTTTGCTAAAATGAGGTAATAGGACAATAATTCGAGGGACCAGAAGGTTCACTAGAGTTCTTGAAGACAGAGACTATAGAAGAAGATTTCCAACAAGAAGATAGAAAACAAGAAGCAGTAAGACATTTGTTGTAGAGTCTGGCGAGAACAAGATTCAGTTCAGGAGCACATTTCTTTAGTGTCATTTTAAGAATGCCGTCAAGACTACAAGCTTTTTGAGGGATCCATTTTAGAGATGATAACAGAAATCATGAACGGAGTTATGTTAATATCACTCAGTAGTGATTTCGTATCAGGCAGAGATACTCCTGAAGTGTCGAGAGTGGAGTTGGAATAGAATTTCCGAGCAAAGCTTTCCGATTTATCAGCAGCAGATGACAATACTGTAAACAGACTGAAGAGGGGAGGGATTGAGTGTTCAACACATCCTTAAAGAGCCGCCAGCAATCTCTAGAATTAAACTTGTGAGACGCTATATGGTGCCTCATTTTGTCAGCGAACAGCGACTTTGCCTTGTTGAAGACACGCTTACACTCATTACGAGTGGATAAAAAGAGGCGTATGTTATGCTGGTACGAAAGCCTCAATGCCAGTTTTCACCCAGGAAGAAGCCTCAGTGGCACAATTTTCAACGAGAAGATTACAAATTTTATTCCATGCGTCTTTTCGAAGAAAATCATGAAATGAGTTCCAATGGGATATTTTCATGAACATACTCACTGTGGCCATGCATGTGGACATTACAATGCTTTCGATAAGCAGGAACATAGAATTCAGTGGTAGAGATTGAAGAGTTTGGGTTAGTTTCACAGAGAGCTAAGAGGTAGGGAGCACATTCCAAGAGATACAATTATACACTGCAGAAATCGGTACGGATAACATCAATGTTGACAAAAGAAAGGTTGTGGGCTTAGATGAATTTTGCAAACTGGTTTAGTTTTATTTTCTTTAACAGTTGTAGTAATAAGAAAAGGTTTTATGGTGGAAGAGGCCAAGAATAAAAGTTATCGTCTTCGGAAGTTGGCGAAGACTACAGCATAGTGTGGCCTCGAGATTGCCAACCGGACATGCGTGCAATCAAAAAAAGCTGCAAACCCGGTACCCTCGAAATGAAGAGCCGTAACCTCCAGCCAGTCATTTCGCCAAAAAGTTATGACAGCCACTTTTATTAAGGCATCAGGGGAGGTAAACGCAAACCCCATCCTAAACAGAAAACAAGGGATAAACCTCTACCCCTGTTCAAAAGACTGGGAAGCAGTGTGTCCGGGCGATAGACGAACCTATGTAATCCTATAGAAATTTTTTTTTTAAATTACAAATAAATGAATCATTAAAAAAGAAATTGGATCAAGTTTGTCGAGAAACTGTCGAGGAACTAGTCTATTCCAGTAGTTTTAATATTAATCGAAAAGTTAGAGAAAAAGTTTATATTAGCTTCATCCTCAGAACCATATTTTTGAAAGCATTTTTCTTTTTTTATAGTATCTTTATTATGTATCACCCAGATGCTAATGATAATTCGCCATACAAAATGGTTTAAATAGAGGACTGGATCTTCAAAGTAATTCTGCTAACAGATTGGTGACGTTAATGACTAAAAAAGAAAGTCGGTTCTTTTTATCTTTACCCGTCTATTTCTCTTACTTTTCCTTCTATTTCCCTCTTTTTTTTTGTTCTACATGCCTTCATCTCGAAATGAATTCCTATCCAAAATGTCAATTCGGAATTCACTCCCCAAATTGCTGACATTTAGTATATTTGAAATGTTTGGTTTGTGCATAGGAAAGTGAGTAACATCCACCGGGAAATCGAATAACAATCGAATAGCAATCGCTGTAAGAGGAGTTATGCTGCTACTTTTGCTCAATTCCGCAAAGGAAATCTCATAACTGTTGTATCCCTAACCATGCCTTTGCTTTGTCTCTTGGTCGCCCAAATTATCATTCAACATAAGACTAAATATATATTATAACATAATGTATTACTATTAAGACAGATGTAAATGGTTGTGTTATCAGCATAATGGTTTTATCAATTGCAAAGTATTTTTGTAATATCGTGAATTATATTATTAAGACAGAAAAGGAGAAAATGTAAAATCTGATCAGAGAGACTTTTTAAATTGATAATTACATATTAGTTATGGTGATTTTATTTCTTTAATCTGTTTTGAAAAATTATTGAAATTTATAATAAGAAAATTAACGGATATTATTGCCTCTTATTCTGTTTTGTTGAATTTAATAGTGTAAAACCTTATCGTGCATGAAGCAGTTTAAATATTTCATATTCACGTTTATTTTTCAGCCAACCTGTTACTAATATTACACATTAGTAATAAATAAAAAAATAGAAAAATAATTTTTTTCGAAAAAGAAATTGAAGAAAAAAGTTGTTAAATAGTTGTTGAAGATACACGAATTAAATGGAAATAAAATTATTCACTGATTTTTACATTCTTACTTTTCAAACAATTTCAGACTAATGTTCACTATAATGTTTAATATATGCTAACATTTATATAAGAGAATCGGTTGATACAAATATCAAATGAGCACAAGAAAAAGTTCCTTAAAACGTGTTTAACGTTTTTGTTCATATGTAATCTACTATTAAATTTCGGACAGGTTTTTCTTTTAATGAAATCAATATAGACTTAATATAGAAATCGAAACCAATCAAACTGCATATTCATTGGAATATTTCCACGTACACATTCCTGCTTTAAATCTATCCTTGTATCATATTTTGATTGAGTGGGCGCACATATGGATACTATTAAGAACGTTAACGTTATTAGTCACAATAGTGAAAAGTTTATATTAGCTTAATCTTCGTATTATATATATATATATATATATATATATATATATATATATATCTGTGTGTCTGTGTGTGTGTGTGTGTGTGTGTGTGTGTGTGTGTATTGAGAAATATATGCTTTCGAATATCAATTTCTTCCAATAAAGCAACTTCTATTAGTGTGAAAATGTTGGAGATGAGCGACGTGATTAATTTTGTACAGAGTGAGATAAAAAATCTTGGCTCTTTTTCTTCGAGTAATCCGAATATAAATTGCGAAATAATTATCTTCTAGTTATGGTGCTGCAATGCATGTCCTTCCGATTACTCGCAAAATGATACAACAGTTCAGTTTCATGGCTTCCCGAAAAAAAAAAAATGAAAAACAAAAAGAAAAGAGAAATATACAATATCAAAAAATCGAAAAGTATGAAATCACATGCTTATAAAGGAGCGTGAGGATTACATATAGCAATTTAAAAATGTGAGAATAAATGCATTAGGAAAATATAAGATTTTATATATATATTAGATTCATTCAGTGCGATCTGAACTAAAAGATATAAATAAATACAAAAATACATTTAGATAATCCAGGTTTGTATTTTATATTATCACTTACATTTCACAATTGTTTACATTACATTTTCCAAAAATATAGTAACAGTTTTATGAACACGTTTTGTTAGTAATAGATTTTACAAAACTTAAAGTAGTTTTTTACGGCTTGAGGTGGGAACAAATTTTGGAACAGGAAATATGATTGAAGTTTATTGAGATATATATGTAAAGTTAACAATAATTGAAAACACAAATATACCAGTAATAAAAGAATGCACATTTACAAAAAGCATTAACAATATTGTATGGAAAATATTTTGTGATTTGTTGTAGAAATATTTGATAATTTCCGTTAATGTTCTCTATTTCATTAGTGAACACAGTAGAATGCCTTAAAAATTTAAAAAAAAGTTGAGCAGATTTATAAGTCAGGCATTAATATACAAAAAAAAAAATGAACGCTGATGAAGTCAATGAAGGCATTAAACATTTTCGACAGAGTATTTGTCCTTTCATTCATTTTTTTATGATTCGGCTTGGCAGTCTTCAAACTGCTCAATGACGTTGGATGGCGAACTCATATCACAGAAAATGTAAAGTCTACCTCAAATAAGTAGAAATGATTACCAAGGTACTTCAAACCAAGACAAAGTTTATCTCACCACAAATGGTTAGGCTTTTAAATTTACCTGGTAATTATTTGTTTAACTTTCATACACATTCTAGAATATTTGATTAGATGAAATATACTTTTATAACAAAAAATAGCAGAAAGAAAAGTATCTTGGTAATGTATTCTTTTGACAATTTTATCTACATCAATATTGGTGCATTACAATTATATCTTTTGTTTTATTTCTTCAAGGAATATTTATCAGAAAAGCGAGATCTAGCTCACATCCATATTTATGGGAAAACGAATAAGGAACTATCAGTTGTTTGAGAAGTCAAAACAAAGTAAAGGATTATTATATCTTTTGCTATTCAGACTAGCATGCTAATCTTGGTTGTTATACTCACAATGTTTCGGTCGTTGTACCCTTTGGCCTTTAGTAACTTTCTTGAGATTTCAATGTAAACCTCTTAAGGGTAGATTGTATAATAGCGGAGGTGAACATGCTGGTCTGTATAGCAAAGTATATAAAAATAATTCCTTGTCTAAAAATTTCAACTAAAAACAAAGGATGTTATTTTTTACGATTTTTCGGTTGTTAGATTTGCTAGGATATTGCAACAACGCGTAACAATGAGCGTTTGTTTGGGTCTGAACTAATATGCTGAGTCTCAGTGTGTCTTCGCAGGTCAACCTTACGCTGAAAGGCTCTGCCACACTGGTCACAAGCGAAAGGTTTAAAGCCTGTGTGCTTTCGGCTGTGGGTGATCAAGTTGGATGACTGGCTAAAAGCTTTTCCACACTGTAGACATCGATGAGGTTTTTCACCTGAAATAGATGGGAAAAACGTTGTTTTATAAAGTAATTTAACTTTTTAGTTATATATATTCATTATTTATTCTTAGTTTAACAGTTTAAGAATACACTATTTAGATGTTTGTCTACTTTAACGATATTGATTATATAATTTGTGATATTCATAAAATCTATTCAAACACAAAACTTTGTAAATAAATGAAATCGAATATTACGACTGTAGGTAGAGAACATCGTCGTTCGTCTCCAAAACACTTATAGTAGAAATAAAAGCATGAGTTGATGGTCATTTTTTAAAAAGTTATCTATTTTATTGAACAAATTCAATCCACTGTGAGAACTGATACATGCCCATGGGCTTATTTACAATGAAGAAAGCATATGCTTAAGAAGGCCTACTTTTCATATTTGGTGCACGTGGTTATTAATGACCAGAGCCTAGGCTCAGTGTGACCATTAGTATCAATGATTTGAGATAGTTTTGTCGATTCCGTTTTTCACTGCACGTTTTTCTTACAAACTATAAGGACAGAGAAAATCAGGGTAGCAGAATAGCGCATAAGAACAAAGCAAATTTAACTGAAAATCATGTTTTCGAAATACTCTTTGAAGTTCGACAGTTTAAATATTAACAATTTGCTAAATAAATTCGTTAACTTATTTTGATATGAGTCTTTTCATGTAGAGACAGAGGAGACATTTTTCTGAGATGATTATTTAAGGGCAATTAAAAAAACATACTTTATTCTATTTTCAGTTAGGTTTCAGTGTTCAACAGTTAAACCAAAGACTTAAAATGAACACCCTTGAAATTATTTTAAAAACATTTCATTATATCCCACAAAATACCACTTTAAGCAAAAGAAGAAGCAGACAAATGAAAATGGGCTGGCAACGTCACTGTGCGGACTGGAAGATCATTCACAGACTCAGACACTGGCACACAACCAAGACGAGCGGAAGGAGGTAGGGGTTCAGTTTCGCAGCGACCCTACGAACATACTTAGTCCTAGAACTGGCGACAATGATGATGATGACGATGTGGAGGAGGATGGTGATTCATTATATCTATCAATTGTTTTATTGGTGGTATAATTATCAGGTAGAAATAAAGAAAATGTTGTAATTTAAGCATTTGCGCGTAATGTTAAAATAAAACTTGATTAACGAATTAAGTTTCATTCAGTCACTATTCATGATATATCACTGTTTAACATTAATATTAATAATATAGAAAGAAAATCCAATTGATTTACTGTGACTCTCGTATTTTTCAGTAATAATGAAAAAATGATAATCATATAGTACATTTAGTTTATTTTTATGCTCTACTTACCCGTATGTATGTAAGTATGCTTTTTCATATCTGACTTTTGATGGAACCTTTTTCCGCAGTAGGGGCACGGATAGGGTCGAGTATCACTGTGTATAAGCAAATGCGTAGATAGAGTAGATGACCGCTTGAATGATTTGCCACATTGTTGACATTCGAACGTGCGTTCTTGCGTGTGTACTGAACGGTGATGATGCAAACTGACGGCATGACCAAATGTCTTTTGGCAAACGTCGCAGGCGTATGGCCGCGAACCACTATGAGCACGTCTTACGTGGACTTCAAGCCCATGTGGCGTAGCAAACAATTTACGACAACTGGCGCATTCGAATGTTGTTGATGTTGAATCTGCCAGTGCCATAAAACTATTAGCGTTTCGATTGTTGTTTTTAGAAGAGCTGCTAGTGCTTTCAGTCTTATCATTTATATTATTGTCATCATTGTTTAATCCGATTTTACTAGCGTTGTAAAATTTGTTGCAACTGACGTCATTTTCTTTTGCTGTATTTGGCAACGAAGGAAGAGACGATAGCGATGATGCTGTTGATGAGGAGGTTAAATTAAAATTTTGCAAATTCGACGATGATACTCTCAAAGTTAATGACGTGTTTTTTGGAGATGACAGTGATGACGATGACGATGATGGAGACGAAGTCGTTATCGAGTTTGCCAAACAAGGACCTTTATTTCCGTCTAAGCAAGACGAGCCTGAATAAAATTTTGGAGCAATTCGATTCTGTTGACAAGAATAATTTTGCCTATTTGTATGAGAGTATTGATGCTGATGAAGCTGGAATGTACACTGAGGATGAGATGCCGCCTTTGATGGATAATGATAATGATGATGGTTATTGGTCATCCGATTATGCAATCGAAGATTGTGACTACCATAGACACTTTTCTGTGCAAAGTAGAAATTATCTAGGATCGACAAAGTAGTGTCAAGAGCTGGTGGTGGCGTTGGTGGAAGGGAAGTAGGAACAATGTCATCATTTACAACCGAATCGGTGGTGTTTGAAATATTAGCATGTGAGGAAAACCGGCAAGAAACAGTCGATGGGTATTTGCCTGGCACATAGAGGGTTCCTGAAATTTAAAACATAAAGTAAATATCTTTGATTTTTTAAATTTATTTTTATTAAAAGAGAACAAAAGATGTATTTTGTTAGTAAACAATAAAAATTCAGTATTTAAAAAAATGTTTCTTTTAATTTTCATTTGAGTTATTTTTCAATTCCTTTTCAAAATTCATGAGAAAGAATTTGTTATTTATGAGATTAAAACGATGAATATTTTCATGTGCGATTTCAGTTTTGTAACGAAGAAGGAGCAAAAAATGGATTTATTTTACATTAAAAGTTTAACAGATTAGGTTTTAAATGGCCTTAATTTTAGGTCTAGAATGCAACATAAAACAACAGATAAGTATCACCCAAATCACTGCTTAAGTAATAAGCAAATGAGTAAAAATGTATTTTTAAAAATACGTTTGGTGAAAAATTGTTTATAAAATGCCGCTTTAATAAGAAATTATCGACTATAATCAATGACAAAATAAATGTTAAACTTATCTACAGCATCAAAGTTGATGAGTAGATTTATTCTGTAGTTATTTTTATTATACAATCAATTTTTTCTCGAACAGCTCGGATTTTAAGGAGTAGTTTCATTTTCATATATCATATATACAAATAAAACTACTCCTTAAAATTTTAGGTTTGGCGATGCAAACCGTTTTAAATTAAATTCTTTTGTAAGCCTTTTCAATGTGAAGTTTCCTGTAAATAGGTTTCACTAATATTTTATATTTGGCTGATAACAGCTTTCTTTTGTCGATATTTTGCTCTTTTGTCATACATAAAAATTGGGCAATGATCATGCTCGAAATTCAAAACTGATTTTTCAAACCTTGAGAATTTCTCGTTTTTTGTTATTTTATGAAGAGTGCAGCAATAGAAAGGTATAGGGTGTCATTACATGTGTCTATGTAGGGATATATGGCAATCGACATGCAAACAGACTTAGATAATCATAAGTAAAGGAGAAGCATTTATGTGAAAATGAGGATGAGAGTTTTTGTAATTACATGTGTCTATGTAGGGGATACATGACAATCGACATGCAAACAGATTAGATAATCATAAGTCAAGAAAAAGGATTTATGTGAAAATGTGGATGGGTGTTTTTGTGTTAATGTGTACTTACGATTACATATTAAAAAAAAGAAAATGCATACATATGCATGTGTGAGTATATCTATCTATCTATATATCTATATCTATATCTATATATATATATATATATATATATATATATATATATATATATATATATATATATATATCTGTGCAAGAAAACTTTGAACTGGAATTCAACAGAATGTTAAATATATGAGTATATGGAAATCTTACGTTTTAACATGTTTTGCCGATGAACTGACGTAATGAGGAACGCTTCATCAGCGAATACTTTCCATATTCACTTATGTATTTACCATATATTTGTGTTTACATATTTCTGTGTGAATGTTTCCAAATGAAGGTGTTTGGCGATATTTATTAAATTGTCTGACATTGTGTTACAATTGTGAGATGACTTGGAAGGAAATCACGATACTACAAACGGCTATAAGACGAGCTTCTTAATTATTGATCGACACCAAGTACTCAAAATCTTTATGACTAAGTAAGCATGACACAAAACTGTATATTGGGCTCTGAAAATCAGCATTCGAAATATTAGCTTTTATACTGGACTCGAAACTTGAACACTTGAACAATTATTTTAATAAGCAAGCTCAAGTGAATGTGTATATACATATGTACTTTGAAGGAGTTATTTGGGAGAGAACTCGTACGTTTATCTATTCCTGTACATTTTAAAACGACAAAAGCTGAATGGTCATCAAACAAAAGCATTTTTGTTATAACAAAATTGCTTTTGTTTGATGTTTGCAAGATTATCTCTGAATCCAGTCTATTTACAGAGATACGGATCTACTTGAAGAGCGCCAACATATGAACTGGCAGTCAGTGATACTTTATACTAGAACTATCATATCCTGAACGAGTTAAAGCTTAATCAAACTGTAGACGACGTCGCTCATGTGAACAAAAGACGGCGCATAATTTTTAAATAGATGTACTTCAACGAAGAAGCCGTTCAAATTGTTTCGCATCTCGTCAAATGCATCTGGCTTTCATCTTACTATCTATGTCATTCTGCTGAACATAAATTAACTTCTGAGTTCATTTTACTGCACGAGTAACTTATTCCTTTCATATATTGAAGATATTTCTACTAATAATATCTCTGATTCTGCCATCGTCAAAATAGTATAGGAATTGATTAAGTTTAGTTTAGTCTTGCACAGGAGGATCGGATTAACAGTTACCTTTCTGAGAAGCGCTTAACATCGAAATATATGAACATACCAAGGAAAATGTTCCTTTAGCAAAAATCTTTGACTTATTTTTGTTGATTAATG
Source organism: Acanthosepion esculentum (assembly GCA_964036315.1). Classification (NCBI taxonomy): domain Eukaryota; kingdom Metazoa; phylum Mollusca; class Cephalopoda; order Sepiida; family Sepiidae; genus Acanthosepion; species Acanthosepion esculentum. The sequence goes on along the minus strand of OZ038500.1, from coordinate 37,986,850 downwards.
TTCATTAGACCTTCCTCTAAGAATGACGTTTGTCAGAATCTATTTAGTGTTTATCATTTTAGAAGGGTTATCTTATGATGTTAAATCGATCCTTGATTTTTCTTGAGATTTGGTTATCATGTTTTTATTTAAAATGTCAAATTTGAAAGTGTGCCCACGTCATTGATAATTGTGTACTACTGATGTTGTCTTTTTCCAATTAAGAATATTCCTAAATTCTTGAATAAATTATAACGAAATAGTTGAATGTATTTTCCTTTTTGACCATGGCTTAATAAAGCCATGGTCAAAAAGGAAAGGGGGATAAATAAATATTTAATGCCAAATTCTGCTCTACGCCCTAACTTTGATAAGTTTAAAAAACTCCCATGTGTATTCAAAATAAAATAAATAAATGAATATATATATAAATGTTTCGCCATATAATATTTATTAATAATTGTAGGAGAACAATGAAATATTAACTATATTAAAAATATTTTATTTTCGCTATCTTAAGATCAAGTAAGCTTTCCTATATTAGCCAAAAATATCTTAAACAAAAGGTAATATATATTATCAAAGAGCTGATTTTTTGTTTCTGTATACTTGTTACTTTACGCGTATAATATATATATATATATATATATATATATATATATATATATATATATATATATATATATATATATATATATATATAAACGTATGTTTGTGTTGTACATGAGTGACTTACACGTATTTGTGCTATTTAATGTATACAAAAGCACCTGTGCATACACATTCCCACACGCGCAAACAATTTGACTAAGTTTGAAATAACACATTCCTCTCTCACTCAATCTGATTAACACCTGCCCTGAGTTGAGCAATAAAATCGGAGAAAAGACAAGAAAAAAAAAACCTAAAATTCAGATAATTATAACATTATATCGAAATTTTCGGAAATTATTCGGTAATAATAAAAAAAAAATAATTTCGTAAAAATATTTTATGTCTGTCATTAAATTAAAATACACATGTGCACACGTAAACGTACATACATACAATTTGAATGAAACTGAAATGGACCATTTCGTGAGGGCCATTTTGTCTTTTGTCTGGAAACAGTTAAGCTAATAGAAAATGAGTATAGTCAAAATATGCGTCTATTCGAAACTGTTTTTATAACGCCTGTATTAGAGTTACTAATAAATGTTGTATTTTAAATGGACAAACAATTTAGATTTGAAATTTGATTGTCTTGCTGTCAGTGAAACGACAGTTACACAACTAGTTTTATATAATTAAAATGAAACATTGAAACATTATCATCTCTATAATAATAGCTAGAGAAACTAAAAAGATAATTTGATTCCAGGATTGCCTTTACGGCTATTCAGTTAATTGATAGTTTGTTTTAATTGTATTGGCCAGTTCATTGTCCTATTTTCACAGATGAATCTGAACAATTTGTAGGACAAAAAGATAGATGACTACAAATCATATTAAGAGAACTAACTTTGATTAATACTTTTATTCGATAAATCGCGTCTACCTATTCAAAATTATTTAACCACCAGCTATTTTTACACAATAGCAGCATACGATTTCGTAGATAACTCGGATCATAGCATCCGATTTCGGCACTTAATTATACATGCAGATCTGCTTGCCAGTTGGCGTAATGGTAGGCTTCGATGAATTCCAATAATGTTTTCCAGCAGGTCATTATATTAATAAACCAAATTTATACGGTTCAAAATCTCTTATAACACACAAAGTATATTTAATTCCTTCCTGTTAAAATTCTATAATAAAATCGCTTTAAAAATGTAATAAAGAATGAGAATATAATATGAATATAATAAAGTGTATTAATAAGAAGAATTTCGGTGTCCACCATAGCAAATAAATTAGTGTTGCAGATGAATTCGTTCGGAAGTTCGATCATCATTACTATGACCATGTGGCATAAATTTCCTCTTTGTGAAGGAGCAAGCTAGTTTTTTCACTTGTGTCTCCTTTTGTTAGACGAAACTAAGCTTAGTAAATATCATTAATTTGTTAAGACATTACAGAAAGAAAGAGTAGATTTTACTCTTTTTTAATAAGATATTTCTATATATTAATCTAAAATGACTTTTATTTACTGACATTGTACATTTGTTGGTAATGTAGAAAATATGTTTTGTTTGCATAGAGAAACATCGTTTGTGTTCTTTAATCGCTATATATCTTTGCATCCTTTTTTATCATTTTTGTCCTCAAACACACGAAAATCTTCATTATTCATTTTTATCTGAACGAGAGTCAGGCATAATTGACGCGTGATTAGAATTACGTAGGACCCTACATGAGATCGCTAAAAACAGAGCATAGCATGATGAAAAAGACGTCAAACTTGACGAAAACAAAATTTTAGCGTCTAAATGTTTATGTTATTATTAAGAGGAAAGATCAAAGTATTTTTAATTATTTTTAAAAAAAATTCCTTCTTTTTAGAACATTCTAAATTTTGATTAAAAACCCCTTGTTTCTCTTTGTATGACCGGAACTTGTAAAATAACATAAATTTTTAGCACTTTTTTTGTATGACAGACATTAATTTGGAAAATCTTGCAAAAATAAAAATAATTGTTGGATTTTAATGAAACTTTCACAAACTATTCACAAATGATGGAACTTATTATAAATATGTTTTCCTTTTTTAAAGTCATGGCAAATTTTTTTCATATGTATTACCCCCCCCCCCCCCACTAATTGTACGAAAACTCTATAATTTCAATTTTGGGCAGCTTAGTGATTATATTAGTTAAATGTCCAAGGGAGAAACCAAAATCATGTTTTTGTTTTTTTTAGTTGGACCACCTCTACTTGAAAATCATCTCTGAATTGTAACATACAAAACTCAATAAAACAAAAATATTATTTAATTTCAAAAGCTTTTAATTGCTTTTATTTATTTTAATGAACATGGACAATATTGTCTGAAAGCAAAAAGATATTTCGATGAAAAATGAATTTTTAAAACAATTATTTGTTATTTTTTTAAATATTTTATTATTTTTACATTAAATGTTGTTAATTCTTCTAAAATTAGGGAAAAGTTTGTAAAATTTAACGAATGCTGTTATTAAGTAGATATATATTTACAGATTATAATTTCCAAAGCTTCTTACAAACTAACGAACACCAGTATATATAAAAAAAATATAATTTGTGTCAATAATATGACTGCAAATCAAATCTATGGAAGACCGGAATTATCATGTGTGCAATAAAAAAAGTCACATGGATTAGGTTTCTGTCTAGTATTTAACTCAAATACTGAATTTTTAATACAATTATTTATTATTTCTTTAATTATAATAGATTTTTACATTTAAGTTGTTTAAATATAAAATTAGTTAAAAGCCGCATTCAGTTTTGTAAATGTCCTTTTGAGATAGTTTTGCGAAACACGTGTGGAGAAGTTAATTTGATTTTTCAATTACAACTGAGAAGGATACCTACAAGTATCAGTATAATCTTATGAAATTTAAATTTGTATTTTATGTACACTTCTGATAAAGTTTCATACGAAAGGTACCTATAAATTAATTAGATACCTTTCTTATGAAATTTAATCTCACTCTCAACAGTCTTATTTTAACATCTTTATAACATATTTTCCATAAAGCTTCGTAAACGTAAAGGTGAAAGCTAAGTACAAAAAAATTAGAGCGCTTAAAGTTTTCCTTAAAAATAACGAGGTAAATAATTTGTTCACTTAAATCTAAATAATTTCACTTCTCTCCTTCCGTAGAATAAATTATTCCCACGTAAGCTATCAATGCGTTATGAAAATGTCTTTTGTCACCTGTCAAGTGACGCTAAATGTTATGACCTGCTTTGTTTTATTTTCAAACTACACCTTTACGGAGCAGAAACTAAATAATGCTTATTTCAAAATATTTTAAATAAACATTCTAATTTCTAATATTCTTAAAATAAATTTTGAAAAAATTATAATTGATTTTTAAAAGATTTTCAAACTGAGATTTTCATTTTTTTTATAATATAGAAAAAATGGTTGACATGATTGATTATCTGTCAATTTTGCTGACAAAAAAAAACAATATTTTTAACGAAAATTTTGGACGTGCTAGGAACGATTAAAAAATGTAAAAAAATACCTTAATAAACTTTGATCTCTCCTCTTAATAATAACGTAAACATTTAGACGATAAAATTTTGTTTTCGTCAAGTTTGGCGTCTTTTTTTATAATGCTATGCTCTTTTTAGCGATCTCAAGATGGATCCTAGAATTACGTCATCTCTCTCTTTTTTTAAAACTACTATCAGGCCGCCTCGCTAATCTTTACCACGCTTCGTGTAAAATCTAAGTGAAAATCAAATTTACATGGATGACAAATTTCGTGTTTCGTGAATGAAGAAATGTATAAATTAATTCTAACTTTTGTTTATTCTTTTTAATTTTTCAACAAAAATATTTCCGTTCCTTTTAAGTGTGTTATTTCAAGTAATTGGTAAGTGAAACATCCAATAAGATACATGAAAACAAAACGGCTTCAAATGTTGAGAATATAAAAAAATAAATAAAAATAAATAAATAAAAATAAAACAAAATCATTTATTTCAGAATGAACCAGAATTGTTAATCTTTTAAAATGTCATGATTTCTTTTCATAGCTTTCTTCAAAAAATATTTACCAATCAGTTTTTTGATTAATCAATATTGAGAAATCAAGACACTTTACAGATACTACTTTTACAAAAAATAGAAATCAATACTCGATTTTCTTACCTGATAATGTGTTCTTGTCGAGCCAAGGCCGATAGGCTGCATAATCTCCTCCGATTGTGGAAATCCTATCGCTTTCATGTTTCATATTCAAATTGCAAGGTTTGGGTGAAAACATCGTATGGTGTTTTATTGCAACTGCAATGAAGAATACATTTGAAATGTTAAAGTTTAGTTTTGACTTTAAGGTTGCTTAGTGGAAGCAAGAAAACAGTTCAAACAATTTTGATCAACCTAGATTTTTGTCTTGTAGGCTAAAAAATAGAATAGTTGTTCGTACTTTTATCCAAATTCATGGAACAATTTTCTGTTGAATAGTGAAATTTAAATTTTAAAATATATTTCTTTTGAATCTTTTGGTTAATAATTCAAATGAGAACAAAGACAACGATTTCGGGTTTATATTAAATCCCGAAGACGCACGGGAAATGTGTGTTCATTTGCGAAATGCAAACGACAAATCAAAAAATGCTTAAAAGAATATATATCTAACACTTTCGCCCCTCAACCTCTGGCGTCTTACGCTCTGGTTGAGGTGTCTACTCGGTCCTAACCGAACTTAAGGGAGTGGCCATAGGTCCCCTGAGCATCCGTAGATTATTCGACCGGTCCGCTGGCTTAATCCTGCTTCTTGCCCACGTTGTGATTTGTTTAATCTAGAAAGCAGAAGTGATGTCCGTCCATTCACGGTCGACTGAAGATGTAGACACGGCTGGGGAGTCTGAGCTAAGAAATTTAGAATGCAGCAAGAAAAAAAAATTAATATCTGCAGAAAGCCGGACAAACAACTATTCAATGGTTGAATTGTTAATGTCTTTTATATAGCAGAAAAGAATAGTAGAGAAAAGAAATGGGTTATAGAAAATAAAAGTATTTAACGTAAAAACTAATACACTGGATTCTAGACACAGAGAGAGTGTTGTGATTAACTGGTTGTTAAATCGTCTCAGAACAATATATGACTCTTGCGATGGAGGGATAAAGATTTCTGTGCGGAGCTTAAAGTTATAGTGGTGTTCCACCTCCCAACGCGCGCCCGGGCCAATTCTCTATTCTCTGTTCAAGAATTTTCTCCAGTCTGCTTTTTTCGGCATAACTACGCGTTTATATAGATAAACCCGGCTGATTATAACTGACACTCGGCCCTACTACTTCGCATGCAATTATCGCGGGGTTCTGGATGCTTCAACCAAAATCATGTGAATTCCAAAGTTCCTTCTAGCTTACTCAGCTCTATTTCAATTTTTATTCAATAAAAATTATTTCGACCATTTCTATTGTCTTCTCAGATTCTTCTTCCCAGATTCAATGGGTGCAACTTCTGCCCTAGATCAGATTTCCCCACCAGTAAACAAAATGCTCTGATTTAATTTCGCTATTCAAATCTACTCCAATTTCACTAAAAAATATACGTGTGTGTGTGTGTGTTTACCAGACTCTCTCTCTGTTACATATATCAATACTTCTAAATGCTTATTCCAGCAATTCCTAGACAAGAACAGGCAAATATAGTTGATCTAAGAGATTAGCGCCATTATATGCTTCGATAGGTGATATGATTAAACCATGTTCATACTTAGTATTTGCAATATGTTAGCGTCTGTTTTAATAAACTAAAAAATGGTTTGCATGTTCATTTTACTTAATAAATGTCTCAACTGATAAATATTTTGTAACTGAAAATCAGTTTTATTAAGTAAGTCTATAAATACATGACAATTCAATAGTAATTAGGCACAATATATCATTTTTACTTTGAAGAGTATAAATCAGTAAACTTATGACTATTTTAAACCATTACATAATAATTCACAGCACAATAAACTTCATGTAAAATAAGAAATGACAAAAAGCCTGTAGATGAAATGAAACTATTTATCTAATTAGATAAATATATACATAATTTTGCTCTTAGATAAAAGAAACTTAATCTTTGATAGTTAGTTTAAGTTTCATCAGTAAATTGAAGCTACAAAGAAACTCATAAAGGTATTTGCAATAATTAATTACATTCCTGGAAATTTTGACTTGAAAACTATATAAATAATTTTATTCGTGAATCTATTTATATCGTATTTAATACAAGAACAACTTGAATTAACAGTTAATTTCTGCAAAATTTCTAATGTCAGATGAACACTCAAGATCACGAACACAAAAATGTAAATAAAGAAGAAAAATATAAAGAATATATATATATAAATAATTTTATAAATATTTTAAATATTAAAAATAGGCTTGGAAATCTTAAAGTATAAAAATTGCTTCACAAAGAAAAAAAAGGAAAAAAGGTGGATTCATAAAAAATTAAATTAATGTTTAAAAGTTAAATTTAAATTTTATTTCGTAAATAACTTGAACCATGGCATCTGATTCATCTTTTAGTTAAAAGTACAGGTCTCCTTGCCTATCGACGTGATTCGAATGTTTCCTACATGATCTTTATATTAATAAACCAAATTTACGCGGTTCAAAATCTGTTACAATACATAAAGTATGATATTTAATTCCTTCCTGTTAAAATTCTATAATAAAATCGCTTTAAAAATTTAATAAGGAATGGGAATATAACACATGAATATAATAAAGTGTATTAATAAGAGGAATTTCCACCATAGCAAATAAATTGGTGTTGCAGATCAATTCGTTCGGAAGTTCGATCACCATTACTGTGAACTATATGTGTCTATATTTTTTAAACTTTTGTTTACCCAATACAAGGCCCAAGACCTACTGAAGGTAGAAGTCTATCGAGTGAGGTTTTATATAAATAGCGGTTAAACCTAGACTTAAAAATGCTATGATTATTGTAATTGGAAAGCATCCACTCGGGAGTCTGTTCCACAATGCAGCGGTTCTTGGGAAGAAGTCAGAATAGAACTTCTTCCTGGAAATGAATACTAGGTGAATGAAGATAGTTCGTATATGTGGAATGGTGAGTCTTAGCTGTAAAGATCTGAACAAGTGGAATTAAGGAAGTAGCTCGTTTGAACATTTTTCGTGGAAATAGTGATAAAGTAGAGAAAGTTTACGTAGTTTTACCGGTGAAAAAGAGGCTGTAAGGTAATTCATCGTCGACAAAGCCACGAAAACGTTTTGGAACTTTGTCAAATCTGGAAAGTGAGGATCGAGCAGCTCCAGCCCAGATATGGCAGCAATATTCTGTTTTGGATCTGATCTGACTATTATAAAGATAGAGCATGTCATGAAGTGTCAGATATTTTCTGGGGTGGTATAAGGAATAATAATAATAGTTAGGACATCTTTGTGACTTGTCGCGCAGGACGTTGTTTCGGTTGAGGTGATCAACAACATTCTTGTTGATCATAGACTCAAAGAGTTTACTGATGACACTAAGGAATCTGACTGAATGACATTGTAACGGGATGAATACTCACCTACATCCTTGAAAACAGAGCATACTGCTAATACTTGAGAAATATTTCTCTTTCAGGCAGAAGTTAAACAACTTTGCTAAGACTGGAGATAACTCTAGCTAAAGTGAGAAATTGTTTTACTAAGAAAATTTGAACTCATAAAATAAAATGTATCCTTTAAAAATAAAATTTAAAGCCCTTATTACTTAAATAATTATAACGTTACAATCGAGATATCTGGACTATGATTAGTTTTTTTCGTGGTATATTTACTCTTGAAAATTTCGTTAGACTCGTAAAATGCGGTCTGAATTCTGACGCGCCCATAATTTTATGACATCTAATTTTAGTGATTATTCTTCCCTGAAGCAACGGATTATTTTCTTTTCGGTTTTAAATTTTGTTCAGTTGTAGTATGAAAATAAACCTTTTTTTATATTTTCGTTGACAAAAAAAGGTCAGTTAAGCAAATTTCTTCAATCTTCATTATTGCATTTCAGGTCAGTATCATTGCCTTTGTAAGCAATAAATTTAAACTAATTATAAATTAAATTTAAATTAATTCTATATCTCTCCAGGGATAAATTTGTTAATTGTTTGTTCATAACTCTCCAAAACAGATTTTTTTTACAATAATTCATTCATTTAAATAAGGATAAAATTATATTATTAGAATCTTTTATGAGTTTTAATGAATTTTACATCTAAAGTGTGCAAGCTGAAATTACAGAGGCAGAATCTATATTTCTCAAGGGAGAACACTGAATACAGAAAGCTTCTTTTGAAAACAAATATTGTTTATACGAGCATAGGATATACATAATTATTAATATACTTGATAATAAATTATGCTCATTAAGAGATAAACATATTAAATAGGAATCATGTTCTTTGCGTGCAAGTTGAACACAATACACATGAAACTGATACGCAAAATGAATTCAAGAAGCATTTATTTTATGCATGAAGAAATCCTTCGCCAAGAATACATTAACTTTTTTATGATTTGTATGTAGTAATCAGATATCATTTTCAAAGTGTCTTGTTCCACGGTCACGTGAAACAACACTTATTTTCAGTGTATATTGCGAGCATTTCATATTAAATTTTAATTATATTTGAACACAACTTACCAGCACATGAAAGCTGAGGAATTAAAGATAGATCACAAAATAGTTATTGGAGAAAAATGTTAATTTTTATTTTATTATTTATAAATTTATTTACTGAAATGTAAAAGTGTTTTGTATTTACAAAGGTAAAATGAAAACTATTACATATATTTCTTATATTTAATTATACTTGTTAAATTTACGTTTTTCCGTATAGACTGTTTTCTTGATTAAGATTTTTATATTACATTTTCCTTTTAGATATTTTTTCTGATATTGCTGAAAATGAAACGATAAATGATAAAGTTTGTGGTGCTACATTTTGAATAATCGATATTCATCTTCAGGATATATATATATATATATATATATATATATATATATATATATATATATATATATACATATGTAAGATTTAAATTATATATATATATATATATATATATATAAGATTAAAATTAATTTTTTAAATCCCACATTATTAATTTTGCGTTTGAGTTGATTTCTACTGAAATTAATGTCAACTGCCCTAGAAGTCGAGAAGTTCTAATAAGAACTTCTCGATTTCTAGGGAAAATATGTTTATTGACAGGGGATCACACCTGTATTCCCTTTTTCCTCCCGAAAAACCATTTAGATTCAGTTTCATACCTGAAGCGTATACAAATAATTTTAAAATAATTTTTATTTTAATCCGACGACATTTCTTGCTAGAAATATTACTTTTAGTGGATACATACATACATACATACATACATACATACATACATACATACATACATACATACATACCTTATCAAGGTTCCCGCTAGCCTGATTGGTAGAACACACATTGGCTAAAGGAGTATCTTCCACCTGGTAGAAAAAGGAAATGCAGGTGCTTTTCCTACTGGGAAGTATATTTTCGTTAGTTAATGACTTTTCGATTGCTACGCCAGACAGGTTTATTTATTATCACGTTTTGCCATATATTCTATCATTTTGTCATTTAATCACTTCTACAATATTTCTTATCTTGATCACTTCTCAGGATCCATGTTCATGACTTTCTAGTTATCCCAAGCATTTCTATTTTAATCTTTACATTTTTTTTTGAGATTGTATTTTTTGTGTTTGTTTTCAAGTGATTTTGTTAATTTTCATCTTTCACACCCATATATCATTCCTGGCATTTTACATTTATTAGCCACTTCTAGTTTTGAACATATTGACATTATATTGCAATTTTATAAAATTATTTCCAACCAATAATACATTTTATTTTCGTAAATTTTCTTTAATGTCCTAAGTATATTGCTTCTCATTCTTCATTCGCTATTCTCATAATTGTTTTTCGAATGTTACAATTGAAAATAACTTTGTTGTTGTTTCTCTTCATTTTTAATCTATATTGAGAGTTTTCCTATTCAGATTATTTAACATTTTTTTAATTAAATCTACATTTCTGATATTAATAAAATGTTGTCAGTATATCATAGATGCTTCAAATATTCTTTGTTTAGGTTTACTCTAATTCCTTCACCTTTCATTTTCGGAAAGAAACTTGAAACTGAATAATTTAGGTAAAACTGTATTCTCTCGTTTCACACTTTTTTTTAACCTTTATCTTACTCGTGTCTGTGTTGTCGAATCTACAGGACTGTTATCGCATATATTCACAATATGCTTTAGAAACTTTACATAATTTTCGTTAATACGCTGCCAGTTGAGTAAATCGTTTAACAGTTTTCAAACCTGCTAAATCATCTACTGAGTCAAATATCTTTCATAGTCAATGAAAAATCATTTAAATGCGATCTTTATATAAATGAAAAATTGCTGCATAAATTCACCCCTTATACATATATACATACATACATATATACATACATATATATATATATATGCATATATATATATATATATATATATATATATATATATATATATATATATATATATATATATATATATAAGTAATCGATATTTGATTAACAAGTAAGAGTCATGAGTGTTTTTGTTAATATTTCGATAATATTCTGAGTGTGATGTCAATAAAAATCACAACAGTCACAAAAATCATCCACAGTTCTTTTTGTTAATAAAATATTGATCGCACACACACACACACGCACACACACACACGCACACACACATTCACAAATATAATTATATATTTTTTTCTAAAGTGCACCTATCAAACTTATCAAACTTAGAGCAAAAACAATATACTTGATTTTCAGTCGAAAAGTAATAAAGTTGAAACTATTAAAATTAAATTCGTTTAATTAAATGTACGATATTATCAAAATACTGGCCTATTTCGTAATAATAAAAACAAATTGTCCCATATTTAGTCGTTTTTTGATTAATGAGAAATAAATTGTACTTTATGTCAGAATTTAGAATAATTTTTATTTTTCTCTTTTTTATTTTTTATATACTTCATAGTTGAGCAACAAGTAATTTTAGTTCTGTCTACAATCCTTATTAAATTTTTTCGTTCAAATAACAAGTGAAAAATTTAATAAAAGGCTAAACAGTTTTGGATTAACATTGATATTGGATATGGTAATTTGATTATCAGTAATAGACATTGAAGATTTTAAGATCACTTCAAAATATTTGTTGATTTTAGTTATCTTTTCGATTTATTTCTATTTTGTCATTGTTCGAATGGAATTTCATCTTATTGTTGAATGTCACTTGTTGCTTTTGGATGTAAACCTTGGATTTCTAGAGAATAACCTTCCTTTAAACATCTTCAAGACAAAGGAATTGTTGGCGGGCTTCCGGAGAAATGCCACAGCACATGCACCTTTGGTTATCAATGACGCTTGTGTGGAAGGGGTAGATAAAAAATAATGACTTTCTATCGCTACACTATTGAAAGTGTACTGCTGTACTTGTCTCACTACATGGCATTCCAGCTGCTCAGCAGCGGACAAAAGAGCCCTCAAAATGATTATAGATATTGACCAGAAAATAAACAGCTGCTCGCTACCCTCCATGGAGGGCATTTCTAATTATCATTGTCGCAGCAGAGCAGAAAACACAATGAAAGGCAATACGCATGTACCACTTGTTTGAATTGTACCCCCTACCCCGGACGAAATTTTAGTTTTCTTAGTTATAGAACAAAGCTCTTGAGAGATAGCATTTACCCTTGGGCCCTGCGTAAAATGAAAGCTGCAAATTTTCAACGTATTTTAAATGTTTATAATACTATTCTTCATTCGATGTTATTGTTTTGCGTGTTGCTACACCTGAAGACGGTTGTCCAATTACAGTGTGCATTGCTCAGTGACAAGAATAAAGAAATAAAGAAATAGCCACTTATTCAAAATCACAAAGCAGACATTTCGTTTCTATAATTTATGCTTTTAATTTTTTATCTCATAAAGCCAAATTAGGATTATTTTTAAGTACTAGAAACAGACAGCATGAAATATTAATAAAAATCGTAAAACGATATTAACAAGAATAATGACTATAAATGCTATTCCAGGCCGAGAAAATATAAAATAATTCTCTCCTTCAAAATAATAAAAAAATGAAAGTTATTTCTAGTCATTTTACAAAAAGAAAAAGTGAAAAAAAATGTGGGACAAAAAATTGTAAGACACAGATATAATCACTTTTGTTAAATATGTAAATATTTTTAACCAAGGTAATTTTATATATTTGTAGAGCTAATTTTATGAAATTTGTTTTTTTGGATTTCGCCGAAATGCTCCGAATAGATGAAATAAAGGACACAAAAATAAACAAACCCATGAAAATTCTGAGAAAACGCGTTTTTTTTTTTAAATTTAAAAGTAACGTCTAACTAAATTAGAAAAGAAAGTATTAATTATTATCTCAAAGCAATTAATATTTTTCAGTAAAAGAAGAAAGGCTCTATAGTTTAGAAAATATACAAATAAGCAAATAAATAAATAATATTTCGAAAAAATATATTTTTGCGCAGTCTAAAGAGAGTTCAGATTTGTAATTCTGTAATTACCTTTATTAAAATATAATTGCAAAATGAGTGCAATTTACCCAAATGAAGGGCTGCCAAAAAGTTATCATTTCTATCACGAAGCCGGCCTTCAACACACCCTGCCGAAAAAATTAAATTCGACATTTTGCCATTTGATAAGAATAAGATTGAGGAAATGTTTGGGTCAATTTAATTTCTCGTATAATGTACACAAGCACAAAAATAATCGGCTTTTTGTGTGAAATAATTTCTGAAACATGCACATATTCGCAAAACGAGCACAAAAAGTTAAAAGATTAATTTTTTTCGAATTTAGTGTAATCTACATAGCAATACTTGATGTGTTATTTGCACATATGGAAAACAGTGCTTCAGAGTTTAAAAAAAACTTTAAACTGCTTGAGAAATTTCAAATATAAAAGCACGAAATTCCGTTCTAATTTGTAAGTAATGTATGGATAGATGTATGTATGGATGTATGTATGTATGAATGGATGGATGGATGGATGGATGGATGGATGGATGTATGCATGCATGGTTCTCAAGTATTTTTTTTATATCTTTTCATATTGCAACTGAAAGTAAATCATTTTCTGAGAATCTTACCGTTGGCGTTTGCGTTTGGATTAACAAATCGGAAAGCGCTTCTGTTTTCGGAATTTCTTTGCTTAGTCTCATCGTCTGTAGAATAGTCCATGTCCTCTCCTCTCGTCACTGGTTCTATCTCTTTGTCGATTTCTTTGTTAGTGTTCCAGGCAGAGTTAGCGTGGGTTGGACCCAATAACTTTTTGACACTACTTTTAACTAAAAATGACTTGGGCATCGTCGGCCCGTCACTTTTGATGACTGTGTCGATGAGATGCAACAATCAAGGCAATCTGCCCACATATACATAGGAGGCAAAATCAATGTCGAAAGGGGAGACGGAAAAAATAAGTGGACGAAACAGCAAATGCTTTCCAGTTACTGATTTTCTTTTCTTTTTACAAAATGACAGTTATCATAAAAATAATAATTATAAAAAATTGTTAGTTATTCGCATGAAAGATAAATATATATATTAAGAACACTTCTAAAATATAAAAATACAAAGGAAAATGCTGGTAAATCCAAGGAGGAGACATTTAAAATAATGCCATTTTTCTCAATTGTTTCTCTTCTATTTCTATTTTGGAAGGCATATGTAGACTCGGGGTTTTATTTTATTTCTATGTATTCTTTTATTCTATGACTATCTTCATAGGGGGTGCATCCAAGTGACACTACAAACAAATACAATCAGGGTTATGTGGTTCTTGGAGACACTATTTATGAACAATTTTTTTAATCTCCCATCCTCCGGGGGCACTTATGCGTATTAAAAAAATAATAATAAAATGCTGTTAAGCTCCGCCTACGCGTTTAACCAATAAAAGCTGTCCAGATTAAGCAGTTACGCCCATATAATATAGGGGGAAAAAGTATTGAAATATTGATTTCCCCCACTTTCATTGAGTTTCACATTCTCACGCATTTTAGTTGTATGAGATTTTGTGCATTCAAAGAATTTTTTTACTATAAAATTCTTATATCGAAAGGTGGAAAATCAGACAAGAAAAGTAAAGATAAAAACACAACTTTGAACACAATAGTCAGCAAACAGTTTTTAAACACATGTCTATGGTTCTATGCATACATAAATACACACACACACACACATATTTATATGTATGTGTGTGTGCGTGTGTGTGTGCGTGTGTGTGTGTGTGTGTGTATGTGTGTGTGTGTGTTTCATTGTATATGACAGACGAGGAAAATTTGATGAATTATTTAGTTTTTCCAACATTCTTACATTTTTCCGTTTCGTGCAGAAATTGTCCATATTGTCCATTGTCATAAGCGTTTTTGGTCACTTCTTTAGCAAACAGCACAAAAACTACATCTTAAACAGACCAAAAAAATTAACAACACGTAAAAACAAATCTCCTTGATAATTGCTAAAGAAGTGATCGAATGCGCTTGGCACAATGACAATGCGGACAATTTTCCCACGAAACGGAAAAATCTAAGAATTTTGGAAAAACTAAATAAAAAATTAATAAAATTTTCCATGTCTGTCATATACAATCAAACATGTTAAAAAGAAGTGTTTCTTCCCAAATATATATTATATGTATATATATATATGTTTGTGTGTGTGTGTGTATATATATATATATATATATATATATATATATATATATATATATATATATATGTATGCATGTATTTTAAATATATATATATATATATATATATATATATATATATATATAAGTACCTCCAAAGATTCGCTAAAAAATGAACATTCACGATGAAAAAATGCCCAAAACAAAGTTTTATCGTCAAAATCTTTAAGGATTTTTTGATGTTAAAATTATTTTTTTTTAATCCCGTTTAGAACGTTCTTTGTATGGCGTCAGACTGGTGCCATCAATTAGTACGTGAAATCTGAGCGTCTTCTTGCGGTGAAAAACACATTGATATGGGAATTCTTGCAAAAATCAGATCATTGTCGGATTTTAATGAAACTTTCAGGACTTATTCACATATTAATTATTTTTTAAATGTTTCTTTGTTAGAAAATCTTGATAAAATCTGCTCTAAATCGTAAAATAAAAAATTCAATTAAACTAGACATTATTTAATTAGAAATGCTTTTAATTGCTTTTGAGAATAAGATATAGTATGGACATATAGTATGCCTTAAGATTTTTTTTCAATGAGCAATGCATTTTTACAAGAATTGGTTGGTTAATGACAATTACAGTGCTGTTCGATAAAAGTGACTCACCTGATTTTTTTTACTTAAAGATTTTTTCGCCTATTGTTTTTGGGGTCAAACTAATTTTTAATCTTACTAATATAAAGACCCCTTCCCGACCACCTAGTAAAAAGTTTACTCACCTTAAGGTATTCTATTGATAATTATAATTTTGGATATAAGTGAGATTTAGGGAAAAACTCTGTGCAAAAAAAGTGACTCATTTATTTCCTGCAACTAGTAATCAGTAGAAACATAACCGAACAGCTTTAAATAAAGAATAATAGAGGTATAATTTATTTATAATAGGTTATATAGTTCGAAATATTTAATAATCTATGGGTCCTCATTTATTTTGAATAACCTTTTCAACTCTTTTTGGCATTGACTTGGTTAGGTTCTGGCAAATCTCACCTCCAAGCATTGAATTCCATTCGGATATGAAATTCACAATCAAATCGTCTTTGTTGCTCAACTGCTTTCTCGAGAGCCTGTACTTTATAATGCTCCATAAGTTTTCTATGGGGTTGAGGTCAGGAGATTGGGGCGACAATGTCATAACACTCACCTGCTTCTCATCAAAGTATTCCTTCATTAATTTTGATTTGTGACAGGGAGCATTATCCTGCATAAAAATGAGCTTGGTGTGGTCTATTTGCACCCATTCAGCAGAAGGGAGCAGACAAGACTCTAAAATTCTCTTGTACTGCTCGCTCCTGAGCGTCTTTTCAATAGGTTTTAAGAAACCAGTTCCATGAAAAGAAAAGCATCCACAGAACATTATACTGAACGGATGCTTGACAGTACTTACTGCTAAATTCAAAGAGCTTTCAAAGCTTCTTCTTCGTATTTTAGATCGCTTATCCTTTGAATTTAGCTCAACTTTCGTTTCATCAGAGAAAAGAACATTTAGTAAAAAAAAAATCGAACTTTTACTTTTATCGAACAGCACTGTATATTGTAAAAAAATTGGGCTGTGTAATAAAATCCGGAATAGTGTAGTCAATAAATAGGTCTGTTTGGGAGATTTTTATCAAGATCTTTAAGAAAATACAACCAGCGTTCCGTGAAGAAATAAATATTCTCTAATCAATCCACGAAATTAAGATTTTCATAGTTTATAGTATGACATATGATGTTGATATGCTCCTGCAAAACGAAATCAAAAACATCCTGATAGTGTCTACTTTACAGTGGACTAGTCGATGTTGCCTACAGTTGTGTTCAAATGCAAGAAATAATTCATACTGGTTTGCGAGAGTTCTGTGGGATAATGACATTTTGTGAGGGATTCTCTTTTTCAGATTTTGGAAATGTTTCAATCTTATCTGCATGTTAAAAATTGTGAAGTATGACTACAATCTTGGGTACATTTTCGGTAAATAGTGTTGGTGGTCAAACACAAAATGCTAATCAGTACCAGAACATTTTGTAGAAAGGGTTGCTTTCCAGGTTTCAAAAAGCGAGCACAAAAATCGTTTTTTTAAGAAAAGGCACATGTACAAGTTGATAAAAGTGATTAGAGAAAAAATAATTATTTACTATAGTCCATAAAAGAAATTATGAATCAATATGAAGAAAGTCGTTGGAAGAAAGTTTGTAAATGCAAACCAACTCTGGGAAGTCATCAAATAGGAATTTGTTTTTTTACTCCATTCATCCCAAGAAAGGCGAAAATGCCACTAAGATACAAGAGGTTACCGGGAGTAAAGAGAATGAGAAAACTTTAGTGAGGAGGAAGGACAATAAAAAATAGGATTTAAGAAGATAGAAGATGACGATTGACATTGCTTTTTTAATTTTTGAAGATTGTAAGTGGTAGGGAAGTAAGAAATCGGAAGAGAGTCGCACAGGTGAGGAGTGCGATAAAAGAAACTATTAGAATACAACTTAAGTTTACATCTACTTAAATTCGGTAGTAAAAGTTTCAAGTTTTATGCGAACGACGTACCAAGGAGGAGATCTTATTAGAACAAATGCCATGAAAATATTTATAGAAAAGATAGAGGTGGTGGGAAATTGACTGAAGTTGAGATGCCAGGTCAGGACCAATAACATTACTGATTCTGCTATATATTTTGTTGAGAATCTCAGGATATATAGCAGGAGCACCAGACCAGATATGGCATAAATATTCATTTCAAGGACCTATGGTAGATTTATAAATGTGTAAGATAAATTCTGACAAGAAAGATTTTCTAGCATGACACAGTGAACCAACTGTATCAATTGATTCAATATTATCATTCCACTTCACTAACGTGAAGTGGAATGATAATACTGAATCAACTGAAAAATGTGAGATCAATAATGTGCAATGAGTTTCTCTCCTGGGGAGAGTTTCTCTATAGTTATTAAAATATAGTAGTTTTCTTTTGACGTTAAAATTTACAAACCATTCCTTGTTCCAGTTACCAACTGATTGGGGGTCATTTTCAAGATCAGATTACAGTTTTATTTTGTCTTACTATTAAGACAGGGGTAAATAATTTTGTCATCAGCATTAATATCTAGTTTTGAACTGATGACATCGGAAAGATCGTTGATGAAGATGGAAAACAAGAGTCCTGGGTAACCCCCGCATTAATGTTAAATGATCTAGAAGCGTAGCCTTCCAACACAATGACCTTCATTACACGATTTGTTAAGAACGATTAGATTAAGCTCAGTGGCACTATAGCTCTTGAGCTTGTGGAGTATGTCAAACCTTGTCAAATGCTTTCGAAATAGATACATCTACAAGCCTAGCCTCGCCGTTGTTATCTAAAACCTAATAGACAAATTCAGATATAACTATTAATACCCAGACGGTTGACTTAGAGAAAGGAAAGTCATGTTGTTTATCTGTAAGAAGGTCGTGTGAAGTGAGATGCTTAACCAATTCGAAGTTGATTAGAACATCTAAAAAAACAAATAGGACAAAAGGGATCAAAATGTTAACCAGGGTTCTTAAAAGCAGAAACTACAGAGGAGGATTTTCAACACGCTGAAAAGCAAGACATTTGTTGTAGAGTTTGAACAGGACGCATTCAGGATCACATTAAAACAATTGCAGGATGTCGTTACGTTCACAAACCTTGTACTGACATAGTTTGGAGATAGCAGAAACCATGGTGCTATTTGTATATCACTCAATAGATATTCCGTTCTAGGAGAAAATCAGACAAAGATACTCCTGAAGAGTGAAGTTGGAAGAGGATTTCCGAGCAAAGCATTCTACTTTGTCAACAGTAGATGACAATACTTCAAACTGATTGAAGAGAGAAGGGATTGAGAATTTACTCTTGTTCAACACACTCTTACAGAGCCACCTAGAAACAAACTTGTGTCACATTCTATCAGCGAATACATATGACAACGGATACAAAGAGGCGTCTGTTAGTATAGCCGGAAGAAGAGGGCTATAGCGGGTGAACAGACAGGAGTGAACCAAGGAGAAGATTGTGATTTTATTTGATATTTTGGAAGAAACTTCAGTGGACCAATTTTCAACAGGAAGATTAAAAATTTCATTTCATGTAGCGTTGCGAAGAAAATCACGAAATGAGTCCCAATCATTGCGTTGATAACAAAATATGTCCTGTCAATAGAAGGTTCTTGACTCATAGACGAGTGGAAAGAAATATTTACAAACACTACAGTGTGGTTAAAAATTCCGAGATACAGAGTTGCAAAGCACGACGAGTCCGGATTATTTGAGTAAGAGCTTGAGTAATTAAGGAAGTTTGGATGCCGGTAACCCGAAAGATGGCGACGACTACTGCATCGTGTGGCCTCAGAGTATAATTTCTAGATATCATAAGCTTTCTGCCAGTCTGACCAAAACATATATGATACACATATTTATTATAAAGAAATTATAAAGCACCTAGACAAAACCGAGATTATTGCCAGTGGATGATCTTTGTACAAAGAATATCTCAGAAAGGAACAGCGATAGATCTAGTGATGTGGAAATCATATGATTGATAGTCATTCATAGATAGAAAAAGTGTATCCCCTAATTCACGTGGAAAATGCTTTGTAAAAGCAGCTTTAGAAATCTTACCTTCGAATACAAAATACTGACATCCGTGGAAAAATGGTACTAGTTCACTAAATCTTTAGTTCACTAAATCTTTATTTCTCTAAATGTTGGTAAGGTACTACCATATAAAACTATTTTCAAGGTATATTTCGTCGATCAAATTTGAAGTTAAATATATATTTTTAATTAAATAAAAGAAACAGAATCGATAATTAAAACGGAAATCCATGCCCTATCGGTTCTATTACATTTTCTACTTTTAGTGATTATAATAGAATCAGAAACTGAACAGGAGAAAAGTTATATTAATAAAAAGATTTTTTCAGCAAAGCTTTCATCGGATTATATTTTTTCTTTTTTTGACAAAAATTCTCTTGATCGGTGCCTTTCGGAAAATCCAGTCATCGATGAAACATTTACGATATATTTTTTTAATCATTTAATCATAATCAATAGTCATATTTCTTAGATCATGAAAATTGTAATTAACTAAAGGATCCTCATTGGTAACTTAAGAACACGTCAGTATTGAACATTTACAACAAAGATTTAACAAGAATCTGAATTTTTATAATTGTACCAAATTATCTATTTTTTGTTCATCTGTGATTACAACTTAATATCAGTTAATTCAGAACATGACTCCGTTCTTTACTCCAAACACCTCCGCTAAAAGAAACCGTTATAATTATTGTATAATAAGAATTTAGTCTGAATGTAGCGATATATTCAGTTCACAATCATTTCCGATAGCTTTTTTCTGTGAATGTAATGCGTTTATTCTTTTTCACGTCGTGTTATTGTAATTTTTCTCTTGTAATCAAGGTAATTATCTCTTTATTGATACTGTATAAAATGTATAAAATTTTATATAGCCCTTTCCATTAATTGATGTAGAGTGTTCGCGTTGTTCCAGGCCTAAATTGACCGAAGAGCATTTCTTTACTAGTCGTTTTTAGTAAAGAAATTTCTTGAGAGTTTTTAACTGTAGGATGTTACTTAAAGTTCTTAGGCAAACTAAAATAATAAAATTCAAAGTACTGCTATCGATATACTCCAGGAGTTAAAATATAATCTGATTGCTTATAAATTTATATGAAATCATTGATAGAAAATATTTTCCGAATATAACTGTGTTTGGCACAAAAATAAAAGGAAATTTTCTTGCCGAAGAATTTACACTGAAGCATAATCAAAATAGTCGTCACTTTTTGTGGGATTAAATACGTTCTTTACGGTCACAGCCTCTTAGATGTATTTTTTAAGACTTAAAACATGTTTTTCCTTGTAAACATTTTATGTATTTGCATACAAAGCAGATTTTAAAATAGTGAAAAAGCTGAAAAATATACGCACAACTGAATTAATTATATTCTTCAAAACAAATAGAATCATGAACAATTGGAATAAATGTTGAAGAAATATGATTAAAGTTTTGTATGCAGATACTTTTGAGTTAAAATGTCGATGGCGCCCGTTTGCCTTTGACGAATAAATCTTTGTTACTTTAGCTGGGCTTCAAGGCCTCCTAACCTTTCTCTCTTTGACAAACAGTGAGCCGCTTGTTTGAAATAAAGTGAAAACCCTTTGACATTTGCAAGTCTTAAGAATAATCAGACTAACTTAAGGTTGTTAAAATCAGTAAGAATACATTAAAATGAAAGCTGACACCAATCGAGAAGAAAGAGCACTGCATTAGGCCTTCTACACTGGCATATAATGAGCGGACCATGAAATAAAAAACCTTACAATAAATTGATATGAAGATATAAATATGCATAAGAAAATTTGGCGGATATACTAGCTACATTTATGAATAAAATCGCAAAAAAATTAACAATAGTTTTTAAAATTATTAATATTTAAAAATAGTTTTAAACAAAGCACTTTGAATTTCATCTCTGATTTTAAGCGGCGTAATTCGTTTTCAAGAAAAAAAAGAGCATTTATTTTGAGGGTTGTACACGGTGCTTCTAAAAACCAAGGTTATTACGCCAAGTAGACTGATTAGGTAGTTTTATCATTCAAACATTTTTTTAAATAAGGTTGAGTATCCTTTATCCAAAGTTCTCAAATCCGTAAACTTCTAAAATCCGAAAACTGACATGACTTACCATAATGGAAAATTTCAGAAAGTATCATGGTGACCCTTACCATGATGATTGCGTTGCAGCGTTACAAATAAAATACCGACTTCTTCAGGTTTCATTACATTTAACTGTAATCAGAATCTATGTTTTGTTTTTCTGTATGTATTGTAAAATTTTAATCAAAACACGACATCGTTGAGACTAATAGCTTACCGAACTTTCCTTCTCACACTCACAATGATGACAGCGATGATGTACCCTCTCCCTCCAGTTTCTCACACTTGATGTAGAAGTAGTGTTTTTGTGGTGCATTTATATATTTTTTGAAAGTGGTGATCATGTTTTTGTGTACACGTACAAAACATTATTTTACGTGAAATCTTAATTTTACCACTTAAAAATCCATGTGAGCATTACATGACTAGCGTCATTACCTGTATCTGTATGCACACAAAACATATTACATTTTATATAAAACTACTTTCAAGGTATATGTATAAGCTGTTATGAATGTAAAGGGATATCGTGTTTAAGCTTGGGTTCCATTCCCAAGCTGTCTCATTTTATAGATGCTATATACAAATTAAATAGCCTGTATTGCAAAATCAGAAAAAATCTGAAAATCGAAGCACTTCTGGTTCCAAGAATTTCGGAAAAAGGGTTATTAGCAGTTCAAAAGATTTTAAAATGAGTGCTTAATAAATATTAAGCACTCATCAAGCACTGTATTAAAGTCCTTACAAAATTATGCCTTTTCTTGCTTAATTTTATATGCAATTTAAATTTGAGTTGGAATTTTTTTTTTTCGAATTTTTTATAAAATTGATATTTTTACTTTATTTTTTAAAAACTTTCACAGTGAAACAAGAAAGTAATAATCTTGCTCAGAAGAAGAGATGACAAATAACCTCAAATTTCTATAATTTTCGAAAAATATTTTCTTATAAATTTTCGAAATTACAGTGAACTTAAATCAATTTGTTTTTTAAAAACCCAGTTTAGAATAGATTAAGACAGGACACATTTATTTTAAAGGCGAATTTCAGATAAAATAATTTGGTTAAAACTAAAAAAAGACTTAGAGGTAGAATTAACCAAAGATTGAAATTTCAGGGGAAAAAATAATTGGCACGGGGTAGCCCTGGTATCTGAAACTATGAAAAAGTTTGAATGGTATCTGAGATTTTTTCGATTGAAAATACTTACTCGCTAATTTGGCTTTTTCCAATATTAGCGTAATTCTGTAGCAACAGCCCAGAAACAATTATGAGATGATTTGTATAATTCAGTAAGATTTAGTATTACGAGCTGAGAGATTGCCTTTAGGGGAGTCTATCAGGTGTGTCCTGACTGGGACACAGGCAATCTGCCTTCTTTAAAAAGTTTTTGTTACAAAATCGTGTTCTAAAATCGAATAAACAAATTAATGAAAAATTATTTTAATTCCAAATTTGAACAAACTTTTCCTTTGAAAATTTAGCAGAAACTTTCTCAAAGGAAAAGTTTGTTCAAATTTGGTTTAAAAATGAAAACATTTCAAGAGCGAATTAAGAAAAGAGTAATGTGTGACACAGGAAGGACGGATGTGTGTTTTGGAGTTGGGATAAATCTCGACTCCGAACAAAAATGAATCATATATAAATTTATTATCTAATTCTAGATTTCTCGTGAAAAGACGTACTTCAAATGCTCTCAATTGGACACCCAATTCGATTCAAGCAGATTGAGCCCAGTTAGCTTCTTTCTTTGTGTAGTTAATGGCTGCCAGTCGAGTTATTTTCAAATGATACTCAAGCTGTGATTTCTAATGCAAAACCAAAAATGTTTTAAACTTTACATAATTAAAAATTCCACAACACAAGATAAACTGGCAGTTTGGAAAATCTTCGATGGAATATTAACAATCTCGGTCGAGCCACTTCATTGCAGTACGCAATTGTTGCATGCGCAAACCGCCTCCCCTATTTCACAGCCAGAAGGTTCCTAACATAGCAGTCATCAGTGGCAAATCGTAACAGATGAAGAGAAATCGACCGAGCATAATCTAATACAAATGAAAATAAAACCTTTTCTCAGAAAACGTTATCTTTCAGACAATCAATTTGAATAAATTTTGATTTATATTTATAGACACAACATTTTAGTGATCTTTTATCTTTCCGTGTGATAAATTTAAGATTTCCAATTTTCTCATATTGGCTGAGGACACAGCACAAGGAAATTTAGCCTATCACGTGATTAAATTCGTTTCTATAACAAACAAACAGTAAATATTTTATTATAGCGAATCAATAATGAAAAATATCTACATTTTAAATAAGAGAAAAATCGGCCATATTTGTTATAAGTGATATTTTTCTTTGAATGAAATAAAATAACACTGCACGGAATGCAAAAAATGTGCTATTAATTAAAGTAATTGATACATAATGATGTATATTACGATCACGAGTCCCATAACCTCTGAGAATCATAGGCGCACCACAAGTACTGCAGCAGCAGCATTGGTGTATCTTGGGCATGCTAGCCTTATGGAACCCAACCCTCTCTAGGCTTGTTTGAATTCATAGTTTTCTTTCTCGTAGACTGCTTGCCAAACAAAGGTCTGTACTGTCATTTATCTATAGCTGAGGAGCGAAGAGATGGATTCTTACTTTTCCCAAATATATTTGCGCCAAAAGTGAATGCAACGAAATCGATTGTCAATTTGACATACTGAGTCGCTATCCATTACAATACCGCTCAACCGCAATTATGTATATATAATGTAATTGATTTCAGAATCAAATTATAATATCGAATTAAACTAACATTTTGGATAAAAAACATTTTCTACATAATCTGAATTATCAAATTGACATGAGATTCACTTGTGAATTGTGTTTAAAACAATTTTACTTAGATAGTTTCACGAATAAACTGACTTTGTGCATTTTATGGTGAACGTAAATGATAAAAATACTTAAAAGGTACTCCAAAGAAATAACTACTTTTCATTTCTTCTTCGATTCAGTAAATAAAAAAAATGTCTTCTGCTTTTCTTTAAAAAATATTAATATTTTTACTTCATAAAAGTCATTAAAATAATATTTTGTTAACGTCAAACATGTTGGTGGGCACAAGATGCCATGTGCATTTTCTTTTAGGTGAGCGTTTATTATTATTGTTGTGAGGTAAGCGACTCGAAGATATTTGGGAATACATGCTATGCTAACAGGTGATTAGCTCTAATCTTTGCCTTCAACTTTTTTTTTATTCATCAGAAACTGATGTCACAGCTGCAATTTTCTGGGTCTTTTTTTTATTTGGGAGAAAGTGAAGCTCGTCATAAGCATGACTGTTCTCTATCCAAGCTGTGACATTGTTTTAAAACACAATCCCTGTAAAAGCGAGTACCGACTCAAATGTAAGCACGAACGGTCATAAGTACGAACACTCACTCACCTAGATGCGTGAACATACGAATCATCTACATGCAGAAAAAGCTCGTCCACATAAAAATTCAAACACACAGAAAGTAAAATGATTCATCCATTGTTCTGGTGAATCAACGAAACTCACAAGTCAAGGATTTTGATTCGATTCTCTCAAGATACTTTGCAAAACATAAATTGTCAAGTATAGAGAAATAAGTAAAAACAAACAATAAAATATTACACACGTGTGGAAATGGAAATAATTCTTAAGATTTATACGATGTTAGATTTTATTATGCAAATAAATGTTTTCCAATAACATTGGTATTAACCAACATATATTGGTAAAATGTTCAGAATAAACATTTAAGATAAATCTCTTTTTATCTGATTTTATTTAATACTTATAATGCTTAATTGATGGAGTGAAATTTTATTATGCAATTGAAGATTTTTTCATTATATCGTAAGTAAATGTATATAAAAGTATAATCAAAGATATTTATTTGTTAATTTCATAACAGACAACGAATGTCTATTATGTTTTATCATGAGCCTTTCCAAGCGTCGTATAATGGCTTTAGTTTCAAGAGAAAATAAAGACAAAAACTGTTCAACATTTGGATATTTCTTTATTATATTGGTTGTCGATCTAAGCTTTCGGCTCACATGAGCCATCATCAGAGTGGTTATATGGACATTACAACAGAAATATTCACCGTCAAAGATGACATCCTGTTTTGTTTATATCGAAGTTTGCTATGACCGTTATTTTCTCTTGAAACTAAAGTCATTATACGACACTTGGAAAGACTCATGATTAAGCATAATAGACATTCGTTGTCTGTTATATTTAACAATATGCTTGAACAATGATCTGTTGCCCTTATACACTATATATATATATATATATATATATAATATAATATATATATATATATATATATATATATATATACATACATACATACATACATACATACATACATGGGTTGTAAGAATTGTATGACGTCAAAAAAGAAATAAGATGCTGTAAAAATATAGGTTGATGAGAACACAACGATCAAAATTGCGAAAAAGTTGGAAAGTGATCGCAGATTAAAACAAAGAAATTGAAAACATTGCCAAGAACAAGAAAAAAACTGGCTTTGAGATTTCTTCTGAGCAAGATTATTACTTAACATAGGCAAGAATTATTACTTAACATAGGCAAGAAAAATGTATTGAGCAACAAGGAAATATTTGAAGATATTAGTGATACAAATGTAAACGGAGAGCAAAGAAACAGAACGTTAAGAATAGTGACATGAAAGTACCACATTTAACACCACAATGAGCAACGTGTACGATAGACTAAGAAGTATATGAAAACTGATTTTATAACAGTATTTTTAATGATGAATATAGAAGGACGTGACTCGTTTAAAGCCTGGGTCCTTCGAGAAAACCAAGATGACATAAAAACAATAGGTGGAAGGTGGTGTCTTTTTGCGGAAATTATTATCGGCAGTTCTTTCAAATTTGACGATCAAGTTCCAAGATAAATGCAGAGAATTATTATAAATTCTTGGATTAGATAATTTTTGAGTGGTACCGGTGACAACCAAGAAATATTAAGTTGTAATATAGGCATTCAAAGACATTTTTCTGCTTTTGTAAAGAAGATTATTGGCAACCTTGTGAAAAAGGTTTCAATGAAAGCAAACTAAATGAATGGTTCATAGCTTCTCCAGATATTAATTCAATAGAAATCATGTGGTTGTATATAAGAATAAAAATATAACTCAAGAATATCCCCCAGAAAAAATTAAAAAACGCTGAAAGTAATGTTAAAGTCGGATCAGTTGAAAAGTTAACAAAACCAATGGCTGAAAGACATAAAGTTTATAGACTGTCAAGATAATGCTACTAACAAGTAAATTTATAAAATAATCGAATCGGGTTTATGAAATACATGTTTACATGGCTCTTATCTTTTGGTTTTATATATAATTAAAAGTCAGGCTTTGCATAATAAAACTGGACTCCACGAAAAAAAATTATTAATATTTTTAATAAGGATATATATTATGAGCTGAAACTTAAATATTTACTCCGAAATATATATCCTGAAAGAATTATCTACATCAGTTGTTTAATACCAATTTAATTGTGAAAATATTGATTTGTATAAAATAAATTGCTTATCGTAAAAGAAATTAAGAAACGTATATAGACAGGTAAAAAGAGTTTCTTGTTCGGTTAAACATATTTATGTTCAGTTATCAAAGTCATGTAAAAAATGAAAGAAAATATTAATTTCATGAAATCAACTCAAATGTTATTATACTCATTTATTTCTTCGTATTTGACTCATATTGTAAGTTAAAATGAAATGAATAGGTACTATTTTTGAGAAACAGAAAAGTGATTTTTTCATGTCTTTTATGCAATTAACATTATTGATTGAAAAGGGATTTCAAGTTATTATGTAATTCAACAACAAAAAGATTTAAAAATTTTAAAACTGTTTTGGTATAATCGTTGATAGTTTTAAAACTGTTTGGGTATTGTAGCAGACGTTAAACCTTTTTGTTAGACACGCATGCGTGAAAACCCTCCATCGGTGGAAGTATCCCCATTTCAGCTTCTGGGTATGCATAAAAACAAAAACACTGGAAGCATGCGTGTTGTGAACCTGAGAGGCTAGTTCTTTTTCACTTCGGGCCGTCATCGCGACTGGACGCACAAACCAGCGCTCCGTGCAATAGACGCAATATGACGTTGACAGTACACGTCACGTGCTCATTTACCAGCAGTCTCTACACGAAAGCTGTTCTCGATAGAATAAATATTTCTATCTTGTTCTGTTTCATTCTTTGGATTGTTTATTTCTCAATATTTAGTTTTTGTTCAAAACACGACCCCTTGCCTATTAACAATAGTATGATAACCACGAGGTTAGGTTTGAGTTTCTTTACTTCGAGTTAACGTTATAGTATCATGGCCAATCAGAATTCTGCACAATTCCAACATAGTAACATAGAAACATAGTAGTAATCTGTTTGAAGTTGTGTAGGTAGTGTAACGGTTATTGACGCAAAAAGTGGAATCAGCAAGGTTGGTTCAAATTCCGGTCTAGTCAGTTGCGTTCACTTTCGCACAAATGCTTTTGGGAAAGGCATGAATCCATCTCTTCTATAAATAGCAGGGCAGACTGGGGTTTCTAGACTTGAGTTACAACTAGTTTGAGAAAAGGAAAACTCCAAACCATGTAGAAGGCAACGAGAAACCACTTCACAATCTTTCCAACAAATCATGGTAAGAAAGAAAAGGAATTTATGGAGGGCCATGATCACGTACGTCCTGAGTGGCATCGCACTTTAAAAAAAAGCTCTATGAAATGGATCTACTAGGGTCTTACATTTTGCCACTGTTATATTTCTGTTATTATTTCTGTAATCTCATCGATTATACGATGATACGACTCGCCTATCTCTATTACAATTCCATTTAGTCCTGCTCCTTTGTTCATCTTGGCGTGTGCCGATCTTACTTCAGATCTTTCTATGTTTTTGTGCATTGCGGATTTCCCTTTTCCATCGTGAAACAATTCTCGAGTGTATTGAACACTTTTAACAGCATTGATAAAAATAGTCATATATATAATTGCGGCAATAATCTTATATTATTTATTATGTACATACATATTCTTTTCATAATTAATGACTTCTAATATTCATAATTTAAACCGAAATTAAGAAAATAGTAAGAATCAGTAGTTCATTTGATGGTGTCTGGTGTCAAGTGTAAATTGTATGCGTGCGTGTTGTATGTATATTTAAATCTTATATTCTTAATTTTAACTTGAAGTGATCTAATCTATTAATATTCCTTTGATTTCAACTCCTAGGTTAACCTTCAGTGTAATTTTCCCTGGCGTTAAGGTGTCATAAACCTTATTCGGTAACCTTCCTAGAGATGGTGCCTCGATAAAATCGCCCAGCCTCCTGTGCCGTGAATAGTTTAATAGGAGTAGATAAGCTCAAATGTAGCCCGGTCCACATTCATTTCATGTTCATTGAACAGATTTAGCATATGGTTTACCGGTTCGTCCTTTCTTTCTATGCCATAATGATTTAACTAGCATAAGTTTTTTTTGTGACATGACTGTTCAGTGGCTGCAACTCTTTATTATATTGCAGTTTTCTGGTTGCTGCTTCCGATTGGAGCCCAGACTCTTTGGTAGCGCTTAGAGAAACTGCTATTATCAACAGTCGCATAATATTGGTGCATTTGTAGTACCATGTTACGCATGGATAGGTGTCCTTGCATGTATTTCCAGTAGACAACGCTGGTGTCACGTTATGCTTTAGTCTCAGCCACCTTCTCACCACTTCGTATTGCTATTGGCGACAAATAATGATAATTATGTGAGCCCTTTTTTCTCTCAAAAACAAAATATCATTATGACAGATACAATGAAAAGAAATACGCGAAAACCAGTAAACAAAAAGTTACCTATCTCACACAACTTTCATTCGTCAATATTCGTGGTATCCATTCCATATTCGGCAATGTAGAATCTTTTCTCTTGAAATGGTGTAGAATCTTTTCTTTGTGAAACTGATTTAAATTATTACACTACTATCAATGAATTCTCTGTTCCTGGCTCTCTTCCTCTTTGCTGAAATATTCTAAGATACATATGTGTTCATATCCGTGAAAATCTGCCAGTGTCCCTCGAGTCCCCAGATAATTATTTCATGTGCATAGGACTTTACTTATCGCACTCTGTTAGCTATCTCTTTTCCCTTTATCACTCTCCCTCTTTTCAGTACTGCAGTATATTAGACAAAATTTATGGCAGTATAGAAATGGCTCTCTCTATACATTCCTCTGCGAACTTTTTTGTGTATGGTGATTTTAATGCTCATCATGACAACTGGCTTAAGCATTCTAATGTCACTGATGTATTCAGATGTTCAATTTTTCTGTTACTCAGTCTCTCATGCAAATAGTGGATTTCTTAGACGTTTCCCTAATAAATATGTTCAACATGCTTCTTTCCTTGATTTGTTCCTTACCTTCTCTCCTAACTCATGTCGAGCATCGTAACTCTATCCTTTTTTCAATTGTCTGTTATACAGGAATCTACTATTCACAAGACTTCTCTCAGTTACGAGCATACCGCTTGGGATGCGTTTCGTGACTTTTTTCGTGGTGTCAATTTGACTGAAATTCTTAACCTTCCCATTGAGAATGTGCCACAGAGGTTTCCGCTTTGGTCAAAGCTTGCATCGACGCTTTTGTACCTTATCAGAAATACTAGGTTACACCGCAATCTTCTCTATGATTCCCATTGGTCTGTTCAGCCGTTTATAGTCCTCAAGAATAATTTTTTCCGGCTATATCAGCGTGACAGATCCGATCCCAACGGACGCCTATATTTGTCTGCGCGTAATAATTGTAAACGTGTCCTCACAGGGGCTAAGACGTTGCTGATAGAATGAGTCACTGTATAGCCTTTAACAACTTTGGCTCTCGTGTCTACTGGCGACTCTGTAATATATTAAATAAGAATAAGTTTTCCATCTCTTCTCTTCATTCAGTTTGAGCTACTGATACAGAATATTTTGGTCGTAAATTCTCTTCTAATTTTACTCTTGACTCATCTGGAGAATCTTTACCTGACTTTACGCTTAGAACTGAGTCCATGTTGAATGATATGAATGGTTTTTGCTATCATTTCTAAACTGGATCTCCTCAAAGTATGTGGACCTGATGGCATTCCTGTATAGTCCTTAAAAATGTGCTCCTGGACGGTTTCCTGTTCTCTAAACTCTGTAATAAATGCCTTATTGCTTATTGCTTTCCTGCTTGTTGGAAATCTTCTTCTGTAGTTCTAGTTGTTAAGAACCCAGGTGAACCGTCGAATCCTTCTATCAGCCTATTAACCTTCTAGCTTTTTTGGCAAATTACGAAAAGCTCTAATCAATTCTGAATTGATCAACCATCTCACATCTAAGGGTCTTCTTTCAGATAAGCAATATGGCTTTCTGCTGATGTATTAAATACTATTGCTGAGAGAGTGTGCCAAGCTTTAGATAAGAATGCTGAAGCCCGGGTTGTTCTTTTGGATACCTCGAAAGCATTTGATATATAATTTTTGGACGAATTATTGAACTGATTCAGTCATTCTTATGGAATCGTGAAATGAAAGTTGTACTGAACGGCCACTCTTCTAGATTTTCCTGCATTAATGCAGGTGTTCCTAAGGCCTTATCCTTGGACCTACCTTGTTCCTAATTTTCATCAATAACCTTCCTGATGCTAACCTCCAGGAGAGTGACTTGTTTTGCCTTCTCGGGCTAACATTTTCCACTGACATGAAGTGGAAAGATTATATTGAATAGGCCTGCTGCTGGGAATGTTGGTTCACTATGTCGTGTTAGACATTTTTCCTCTTCATAAAACTCTACAATTCGTCAATGATTTGAATATTGCTGCCATATATGATCTGGTGTTCCGGCTATATATTTAGAGATTCTCTCTTCCGGTTTCTTGCTCCCCAATCAACTTTGATATTAAAAAAATTAAATGTATTGTTAATCGTTATCTTCTGTCTTCTTAGTTCTCGTTCTTTCATTGCTCACTCTACTTAATAGTAATTTTTCTAATGGGATGCAGGGATGGATCCTTGTGGTGGTTAATAGAGAGCAGTTTTGTTTTAGAGGCATTAAAGTTAACCATCCATTTCTCGCCCCAGTTCACAACCGATTGGAGGTCCTTTTCAATTTGAGCTGCCAGGTTAACTTTGTCAGCATCACTAGATTTGTGTTTGAGGCAGGAGTAAATTGTGGTGTCGTCAGCGTAGATGCCGACTTGGGAGTCTATGGCGTCAGGAAGGTCGTTTATAAATATGAGGAACAGAGTAGGGCCTAGGATGTAGCCTTGAGGAACACTTGCGTTAGTGGGATAGGAGCTGGAGATGAATCCACTGAGAACGACCTTCAATTCCCGGTTTGACAGGAATTATTGTATCAGGTCAAACAATCGACCTGTGATACCATAACCCTGGAGCTTGCGAAGAAGGCCGGCATGCCAAACTCTATCAAATGCTTTGGAGATGTCAAGGGCCACGGCACGAGCTTCACCGTTATTATGGATAGCTTGGTAGACAAATTCAGTGATGGCCGTAAGCACATCGGCAGTAGATCGGGCAAAGGGGAAACCATACTGCTTGTCTGAGAGCAGATCATGGGATATCAGATGATTAATCACTTCGGTGTTGATAATGACCTCGAAGGCTTTGCCGAAGAGGGGTAGGAGACTGATAGGACGGTAATTGGAAGGGTCGGACGGGTCACCAGAGTTCTTAAAGACAGGAACAATACTTGAGGACTTCCAGCAGTCAGGAAAACAGGACTCCTCGAGGCAGCGGTTGTATAATTTAGAGAGGACAGGCGCCAGTTCAGGTGCGCATTTCTTCAGGACAATGGCTGGTATCCCGTCACCACCAGTAGCCTTGTGGTGATCTAAGTTAGAAATAATGCCCAATACCGACGACGGGGTTATGTGCAATCCGTCCAAGAGGGCCTCAGTTCTGGGAGGGAAATCGGGCAAGGGTACCCCGGAAGAGTCTAGCGTAGAATTGGAAGAAAACTTCCGAGCGAAGCATTCGGCCTTGTCGGCAGAGGTGGTCAGGACCTCAAACTGATTGAACAGGGGAGGAATGGAGGGTTTGTTATTGTTCAGAACGATCTTGCAGAGGCGCCAATAATCTTTGGAGACAAATTTGCGGGATGCAATACGTTCCTTCATCCGATCAGCAAATAGTGACTTGGCATCGTCGAGGATACGCTTACACTCGTTACGGGCAGAGGTAAATAGACGTCTATTGGAGTCGGACATATCACTACGAAAACGGCGGAAGAAGTGGTTCCTATGGGCAATGGCGGCTGAGCAAGCAGCTGTGAACCAGGGGGAGGAGCGCGGTTTGACCTTGAATTTCCTGGAGGGGATGAAAGCGTCGATTCCAGCTTTAACCCAGGAAGAGAACTCTGAAGCATAATCTTGAATGGGGAGCTTAAATACAGCATCCCAGGGGACATCGCGGAGGAAGTCACGAAACGAGTCCCAGTCAGCCCGTTGGTAGCAGAATGTGGTTCTGGTGGTAGGAGGCTCCTTGCAGGGGGTGGGGCTGAAGGAGATGCTAACAGACACTACAGCATGATCGGAGTTACCGATAGGACAGAGCTGCGTGGAACTTCAAGAATCAGGGATGGAGGTAAAACACAGGTTGTAAGATTGAAAAATTGAAGTCATATATAGGTATTTTAATACAGTAGATGTAATTTTTGCTTAAGGGATATTAATTATATTAAAATATGATATTACTTTTATTAAACTACATTAAATAAAGTAAGTTTTTATTAAAAAGTTACCAATTTTATATGAAAACATAAACAATGTTTCTTTCGCTTCATGGTTCAAAGTTATCTACTTGGGATTTTTTACATTGATATCTTAAATAAATTAAAATAAATCACTTATGCTAATAAAGTTATATAAAATAAATTAAAATATAATTTAAAATATCCTCTCTCATAAAAGTAAATAATAAGAATAAAATTTAATTAAAAAATATGTTTAAGATACATAGTTAGATACGGTTGTAGCGGCTGGTATGTTTTTCCACGCCCACATTTTATTCGTCTGCGATTAGCTAATAAATCAATACTACCTTTCTATAGGACAATTTAACCATCGCAGTCGTTTCTTTGAATCCTTCGGTTTTATTTATTTACTTCTACGTTTAAAAAATACATATTTACTTACTACATGAGTTGTGTTGAATTATTATGGGTGATGGAAGCCATCTTATGACAACGCCCTTTCCCACCATAGATCTAGATGACCTTGGAAGGATTTACAGAAAATTCAGTGTACACACACACACACACACACACACACACACACACACACACACACATATATATATATATATGTATATATATATATATATATATAACACAAAACGTGGATTGCGCGAAAGTGTATTATTTGATAAAATTAATTAATCAATTCTAATGTAGTTTGACTCTCTATCTCTCTATCTCGTTATATATCTATCTAGATCAGCTTCGAAACTACCGATTGGATCCTGATTAGTCCACGATCTGTGTCTTTATATCCTAGATGGGAAAAAATTTTGTTTCTGATTTGCTCGATAGACTATGATGTTCGTATCCTGGTCGGAGCCGTTTCTGATTGATTAGCCGAAATAGAACTTCATGGCCTAGTGATTTTGAATATGCATCTGTTTTTTGGGATGGTGAAATTTTGGTTTCCTATTTATTTATTTTTGTTCATTTTTATTTACTTATATTTCTATCACTACAAATCATGTAGTAAGTAAATATTTAAGTAATTTTTTAATATTCAAAATTCTATTTTATTATGTCATATTAAATAGATTAAAATATTACTAAAATATAATTGTAATCAGCAAAATTTAGTTCATCAACATACCGTTTTACTCACAATATTATGTTTTACGATAATTAAATGAAAATATCGCTTATTTTCGTTTAAAAAAATTGTCGGTTTTAAATGAAAACATCACTTGTTTTCTTTTATAATATGTCTCTGCTTCCGTAGGCCGAAATCTTTTTGCAATTATTTTCTTCGTATCACAATTTTACTACAGTTAAAACATTTAACTGCGTCATGTAACGTACATTTTGTATATCAAAATCTTCAATTCTATCGTATTTCATTTTGCAATTTCCTTTCTCTGTATTTAATAACAATGAATAATTCTCGCGAATTTTACTAGATATCCCCCTCACAAAAGAATGAAAGATTTAATTGACTCCTTTATACACGAGTATATATGCTATCTGATGAATTTAACCCAAACAGTACCAAAGAAATACAAATATTTATTCAAGAAGAATTGTATTCAAATCCTACAGAAGCCCTCAACTTCCATGGAAATATCAGTTGCAAAAGTCTAAAAAAATTTCAGATCACTTGTAAATATATATATATACAGATGATACCACGGTTTATGGGAGCATCACAAAAACCTAGATTATACGTACCTGGTTAACTTGTAACATTCAATAGTTTCAAAACCAAGCTATTAATATTTCTTAATCACAGAGAAAACTTTTT
The DNA here is from genome assembly GCA_964036315.1 of Acanthosepion esculentum. Lineage (NCBI taxonomy): Eukaryota > Metazoa > Mollusca > Cephalopoda > Sepiida > Sepiidae > Acanthosepion > Acanthosepion esculentum. Next base: position 37,951,156 of record OZ038500.1, on the reverse strand, counting down.
TTCACTCATGATGAACGGCTGCACTCCGCAGAAAATACTCGATTTCTTTGGCATGTTTTATCTTCACAAGAGCCAGATCAGACTGTTATACTCCGTCGCAATTAGATCTCTTTCTGGTTCATTCTGCACGCTAGCCGAATGTGAACATCACGAAGGCAGAAAACGAAATAACAAAAGTCGTCTTCTGCACATCTCGACCGTTCCCGCTAGTAAAAGAGATGACCCTGGGGACTGCCAGACCTGCTTTAAAAAGCAGGACTGTGAGAACAACCATCAGCAGTTGCAACTCGTCATGCAGGGCGCTGCTGTTGCTGCTACCACAACCATAACCTCGTCATCATGAGAACACAATTGCGGCCTGGCCGGCCACCGGCCGTCACGCAGGGCGCTATTGTTGCTGCCGCCGCCGCGGCCTTCATCGTCACCACTCAACATGACCGCACCTCGCAACGACCGTTACCACTCCCTAGCTTGACCAACCTCCTCGACTATACAGCTTTGACTTGAGAACATTTCAACCTCGACTCTTCCCAGCTACAAGCCTTCATCAACACCAACCTCGGCAAGCACCAGCCACGAGTGGCCGACTATCCAGCCTCGACACCACCCAGCCTTAAGCCTTCATCGACGACGACGCTTTCACCTCGGCAAATATCAACCAACAAAAATTGACCCTCCACCGTGACCTCGATCAGGGACCACCGTTCCATAGAACAGGTCTACCAGCCCCGCCGTCACCTCGGTCTACCTTGATTCGTCTACAAGACTTTCCCTTCACAGACGACACCGCGACCTCCGTTCCACGGAACAGAACTACCAAAACCACGCCAATCCGACGTTACCCCGGTTCAACACAAGAGGTCTACTAACCTACGAAAACGACCTACTACCGTGACCTCGATCAACGTGCACCGACCCTATCCTGTTCAGCACAAGATATAGGTCAACTCTTGGCGCTACGCTTACACCATATCGCTATCCTGACGATCGCCTTCTGAAACTGACATTTCACCTAGTTTCGACATATCTGTACGATATACTACTCTCGATCGTGACCTCGATCAACCAACCCGCACTGATCATATCCTGTGGTCTCACACACCAAACCCACATAAGAATTAGGTCAACACCTGGATTACTCTTACACACGACTGCAAACTGAAACGGACATTCCAAAGATCCTTCAACATCTCTGTACTCTCTACCAATAATAAACGTTGTTCAACTCTAATCCTCGTTATTCCTTTCTCTCACTACCAAATGCTTAATATAACAAGACCAAAAATGCAATATTGCTGCCACACCTGAGCTGGAGCTCTCCAATCATCACTTTCCAGTCACAACAGAGTTCAAAAGCGTTTGCGCTGCATTGTGGGTGGTGAATTATTTTTTCACACGACAACGCCTTTTCTAAAGACGGAAGATCTCTGCTAGATTGCATTATGTTATCATTGAAAATAATTTCACTCAACTTAGTTTTAAAGTATATGAAAATATGAATTTTTTACTTTTGAAATCTCTTAATCATGAAGATAGTCGCGATGAAATGACGTATTTTGAAAGCGATTTATAATGGTGAAGCAGACCTTTATCAATTTACTATTGAAGTAGATATTCGTGTCATTTTTAAAACTATTGAAGTAGATATTCGTGTCATTTTTAAAACTCCCTTACAAAATTGTCGAAAAATGCAATAGATTTAAGTTATATTACTTAAAGTCAAAATTAGCTCCTTTCGTGTAATTTTTCGGTTCCAATTTGAAATTCCAAATTCGTGTCAATTAACCAACCAGAGACATTAACTGTAAGCGCGTGGGGACTTTTGAAATATTTGTTTTCTTCTACGAAATTTTGTAGGCTTCACTCCAGAAAATAATCAACAATATTTTCCCTCCTAAAATAAGGTATTTAAAAACTAAAAACATATTTGTTAACCAATAAATTTATAAGTTTAGTAAAATCTAACTTTTAATCTTTTCGGAGCCGATTTCTCAGTTATAAAATCATGATGACTGAAAATGAAAACAATTTTTGAGATTGACTTTTGGAGTTTACAAAATGTTAGTAGTAATTTAAATTTCTAAGTTATGATCTTCAGGGATGGCACAAGGTATTGGTCAGGAGGACTCGGCGAACGATCTGGATTTCAATAGCAGTAATGTGGAGACTCTTCAAGTTGTCCAAACCTCCAGCTTATATGGAGTCCTGCGTCCGGTAGATGTGGGGTTGACCAGAGTCTGAGGTTCGGTTATGTTCCACCCTTACCATCAACCTTTTTCGAAAATCCCATATTTTCAAAATATGTCTATTCGAGTATTTTTTTAAATTTATGGATTGTTCAACTTCTTTCGTGTCTCATCTCGCAACATCGCTACATATAGGCAGTGCCAATTTCTCCCTCGCTCTCTTTTCCCACTTTCTCAGTATCCAACCCCAGTCCACTTCCAAGGGCAGGGCACAACTGTCTTTGTGACGAATCTAAACTTTTAGAATGCGTACGCGAAAAAGGGATTTCCAGTATCATTCTTTATCAGATTGTCCGACGCTGGTTGTTTTAGGTAATTTCTCCAAGCCAGTAACTGGACCATATCAAAGATAATCGAAGTCAATCTCAAAAATTGTTTTCATTTTCAGTCATCATGAGCGGGAAAGAAAAAAAAAGAAAATATTCCCAGCATCTTTGGTAATAAAAAAAACCTATCTAGCCCTGTTGATATGTTTCTCAGTCAACCAGGCCACACAGCCCGTGCCTATAGTCATTCCAGGGCCAGTAATTAATTTTTCTTTATAAAAAATAATCCAAAATAATGTTTATGATTTTGACGAATGTCACAGAAATTAAAGTAAATTGAATAAGTCCCTAGTCTTAGGCGCTAATCTCTATTTTTGAAGGGATATTTTTCTTCTGGGTGGCCGATTTAAACAAGATGTTTTTTCCTCGCTTCTGCCTGTGTTTCTGTAGAGTCTTATAATTTTAGATGTTATTTCGAAGACCGCCCGTTTTTCTTTATCGACAATATATGTTTTTCTATTTTCCAGGACCGACATCTTCGATGATACATTAATTGTCTCTTTCTTATCGGCGGGAAGTAGGCAAATAGTCTCAGTTTTGCTCAGTCTTACTAAATTCCGTCTAGTTAAATTTGGGATCGATTCTCCTTGGAACTGCTCGTGATTTAATTTTATTATCATGAAACATAATTTTTCAACGCATTTCGTTTTTAATTCTCAACGTTTCAATTCACTTTCCTCCGAATTTCAACAATTATCATCCAGTTCGTAGTCTCTTTCCTCTTCAATTTCTTGATTGTGAATGGACGATTGAATTCTATCATCTAGCTGTGGAATGCCGTATTTTTGTCGGAAAAGATGTCAATGTTCTCAGAAGACGATTTGGCTACAGCAAAAAGGAGATAAAAAGCGTGGTAGTAGATCTTTAGGAGACAGCGGAAAAAGCATCACTCTTCATCTGGTTAAAGCGTGATGATGACAGTTGGTTAGAGAACAACTGATGACAGGAAAGACCAGTTATCACCGATCCAGAAGAAGCCTCCACAATGGAGGGGTCCTGCCATAGCAGAATTCAGTAGAGGAAAAGGGACCGAAACTGGATGTTATGGTTCCTCCTGATGACTGATTTTGGATTAGATACAGAAACTGTTTATTTTTAACTTGTTTATTTTTCCTTTCCTTTCTCTTTCTTTCTTTACCTTTTTTTTAATTAACTCCTTGGGGTCCCATTGTCACAATAGAAAGGGAGTATACATTAAACAATAATATAACACTCCCGACTTTTGTAAATATAACTACGGTTTCACATAAAGTCCTTGACTCGTTTCACATAGTCTTTCAGGTGCACTGGTTGTCGTATCCCTCGGCCAATGCGCGTGTGAATCCCAGCAGGAAATTCGCATTTTTTTAGTTAATTTGTGTTAGTTCCTTCGCTCACAGCAGGTGAGACTGATGAGGATACGGTTAGACGTGGTTGGGCTCACTGGATTTTTGCCGTGTCATGTGGCAAACTTAGAGTATCGGTAGAGACTGGTCGTTGGTGACCATTTGTCGTATGCTCTACTGGTTTTGGTGATTTTCTTTAGGTGACGTCTGTTTCGTCAGTCGATGATTTATGACACCTTTCTCTCACACATGACCACCTTTCTTGTACGGGCGCATTCGTACAATTACACTCACTCAGCACAGGTAAATCACGCGCTTGACGATCGTAATATTTAGCCTGAACCTTCTGTTTGTGGGGTCGCCGTTCTAAGTTTTAATACATTGATTCTCATAGGTAGTAGCATACAGGTGTGGGTGTCCTTGGTTTTCCGCATGAGCCGTTTTGCACTTTTCACTGCATGAGATATTCGAAATTCCATTTTTCCGATGAGAATTCTTAGATGATGATGACGTAAATCAGCTGGCATGAATTCCCGTAATATTGCAAAGTGTGCCTTCAATTTGCGGATGACGGTTGAGTTAGTAGTAATCGATCGTAGAAGTACAAAAAGTAATCGACAATTGTGAGATACTCGACGCCAAGTAGGTCAATATAAAACTTCTTCCACGGACGGTCAGGTATAGCGTTTGACATTAGCGTCTCTTTAGGCTGTTCTGTTGTGAACTTGCAGCAAGTTTCACACGTATAAATGTACTCACGTATGTCCAATGACATGCCTGGCCAGAAAACACATTCATCAATACCGTAGACATCCATCTATACTTATGTGCAATGAATGAAGTGCATGTTTAATGTCACTCTGCATATTAAGAGGGATGTGTATACGGTCACCTTTAAATATGAGAGCATATTGAGCGGACATCTTATCACGTAAATGGAAATATGGATATAGCTGGAAGATTTGCTTTATCAGACTCTAACCCCAGCCCCTCAAGCTCCGACGTCTTACTCTCTGGGTTGAGGTGTCTACTGGGTCTTAACCGAACTTAAGGGAGTGACCGTAGGTCCCCTAAGAAGCCGTAGACCATTCGACCGGTCCACTGGTTTAACCCTGCTTCCTGCCCACGTTGTGTTTGATTTGATCCAGAAAGCAGAAGTGATGTTCATCCATTCACGGTCGACTGAACATGTAGACACGGCTGGAGAGTCTGTGCTAAGAAATTTAGAATGCACCGAAAAAAATATATATCTGCAGTAAGCCGAACAAACAACTATTCAATGGTTGAATTGTTAATATCTTTTCTATAGCAGAAAAGAATAATATAGAAAAGAAACGGGTTACAAAAATGAAAATAATTGACGCAAAAACTCATACACTGGATAAGAGAGAGAGAGAGAGAGAAAGAAAGAGAGAGAGAGAGCGAGAGAGGGAGAGGGAGGGAGGGAGGGAGGGATAGCAAGAGAGAGAGAGTTGTGATTAGTTTGTTGTGAAATCGTCTCAGGACGATATGTGACCCTTGATTATTGTAGCTTGTTTGACGTTTCCGTTTCCAGTGGTAGTAATAATAGTAGCAGTAGTAGTCTAAGACGTTGGAGGAGTAATTCGCGTCTTCGTACGTATATCAACAAAATATGTAAGCAGGCACCTGGCTCCAACCTCTGACATCACTCCCAATCTCCGACCTCTCTCCCCAGCTCGACTGCACTCGACGGCAGACCAGCCAACCACTCTGTTAACAGATTTTTGTGTGCGTTTATATAGATAAGCCTGGTTGATCACAAATCGACCGTTGGTCCGCAACGATTATCACGCTGTCAACCCAAAACCATGGGAATTTCAAAAGTCCTTACTTGCTTACTCAGCCCTATTTATAATTTTAATCGACAAAAATTATTTCGATCATTTTTATTGTGTTTTCTAATGACCCAATTCCAAATGAGCGAGATCAGGTTTCCCTCAGTAAACAAAATTGTTCTGATCTAATTTCGCTATTCAAATCTACTCCAATTTCAATAAAAAAATAAAAAAGTATGTGTGTGTGTTTGTGTGTTTGTGTGTTTCCCAAACTCTCTTTCTCTCTCTCACGTCTCCTCCCCTACCCATCTGTCATTTACTAGTAAATGACACACGAACTTTCCTATCAGCAAAATATGAGAAAGCAAGTCCAACATGCTTCTGACTAGGGTCTACTTAAACATATGTCTCTTCCAGCATGCAAAGGTAGAGTCCTCGGTTCTTCTTAGGGCTCATTATGCCCATTTACATTTTCATTGTTCTTACGATACATATGTACATGCAACTTCCAGTTCACTGTTGTGGTGATCTCGTGCAGTAGAACTTTTTCACATAGTTCACTAGTTCGAATGTTCTTTCTTTTCTGTTTTTTTTTCCCAATTATTGGAGTTCGCAACACTCCTTACCAATTATTTCAGTCTCATTACAAAAAATAAAAAGAAAAAAAAAGAAAAAATAATTTCGATTTATTTCGTAAATCTGTCCCTCCGATTTTGTCTCTGTTGACCATGTTCACCATAGTCTATGAATATAGAATACAGCGCAGTACGTAATATGTCCAATGAAACAACGTTAAAGATTAACACTCACGGGTCAGACACTCTACTGAATCTGACTATATCGCCAATACCACCAGCAGCTGTCTCGTAATTCTTCAGTCTTCGATATCAAAGGCTGGCAGTAATATTTAGCCCCCCCCCGAGGGTTACATGTGGCACAAGCCCGGGTTTAACGTGGGTTTCCCGAGTCCATAGGCTCGGCCAAAAATATTCCCTATTGGAGCTCGTAAAAACGGGTTCAAGGACAGTCTACCACTCCGGGTTCCTCTCTGAGAGGCAGAGAGTTCGACTGTTCAGCCATCAAAGGCTGGCAGTGCATATTCGGGAAAAACATGGCCGCCTTTATATACGTTCTATTGAATATTTTGAGCTTTCTGATTGGTTTTCTCCTCTATTGGTGATCTATAAAATGAGTCAGCTCATTTTGGCTGGCTCACTAGTATACCAGGGTACCCCAAAACTCCAACACCCCCTCATTTTGGGTACATTATGGAATCTTCTTTCAAAATATTAGTAAAGTCAATATTCATATAGAACAAATACTTTAGTATTCATAGAATATATATCTTTGTTTTGTAATTACATTTTTTTTTAAAATTAATATCCACAAAAATTAGTTATATCATTTTGTCCACTGTTAAGTATTTCAGGTTAATAAACATTAATAACAATTTTATAGATTTGGTTTGTGATCACAACAAAAAAGTGGAAAAAGTTGTTATTTTACCCATAGCTGGGACCCATTAAAACATGCACTATCATTCCGGGTCAGAGTGATTCTGAGAGTCATTCAGAGGAGGATTGGGCTTAAAAGTAGGACTATTTACGTTTATACCCCGAAACTAGACTCACATTCATACCAAAAACTGACGTCTCTTAAGACAATAACTAATGGATGCAGTTTTACGTCCTACCCAGTACTAATAAGGACCTTATAGGTCAGTACCAAGTGACAGGAATGAAAGCCCCTAATTTCAATTTTGTAATTGGCTTTGTAAACAAATCCGACACGTTATTTTCCGATTGAACATATTCAATTTTTACTATTTTCTTTTGTACCTGATCCCTAACAAATTGATATTTAATATCAATATGTTTTGATCTTTGGTGTATTATTGGATTTTTAGCCAAAGCAATACTGGCCTGATTGTCACAGTAAATAGTTATAGACTCATTTATTATCAGTGTTGTAATTGTTTTTATTAGTAATTTAAGAAAAATAGCCTCTTGTGTTGCTTGCGACAATGCAACATATTCCGCCTCACATGTTGAAAGTTAAATCATTCCCTGTTTCTTAGATTTCCAGGCAATTATTGGATTATCTTTTGCCAATCTAAAGCAATAGCCTGTGATACTTTTACGATCTGGTGAATTTGCCCAATCAGCATCACAAAATCCTTCCAGTTGTAGTGGGTGTTTTGATTGTCAAAATACTAGGCACTTATTCTCAGTTCCCTTTAAATAACGTAATGCTAGCTTAGCTCTTGTTAAATGCACAGTCCTCGGTTTATTTAAGTTTTGAGACAACTTAGTAACCGTATAGCAGATGTCTGGCCTTGTTGATGTCATGACGTAAATAAGACTTCCAATTAATATTCTGTATTCTTTCTCACACGCCGCTATACCATCTTCATTATTCATAATTGTGTTTAAATCCATTTCACATGGAGTAGTTCGTGTTTTACAATTTTGCATGCTGAATTTAGATAAGAGTTTTTCGATGTATCTGGATTGATTCATTGTAATAATGTTGTCCTTAAATTCGAACTGTATACCAAGAAACCATGATAGTCGACCCAAGTCGGTCATTTTAAACCTTATATTTAAGGAATTTTTAATTTTTAATAGAGCAGCTTCACATTTTGAAGCAATTAACATATTGTCGACCCAAATAATCAGAATTGCTAATATTTCATTATTAAATATTCTTGTGTACAGGTATGGGTCAACTGGGGAGGGTTCATAATGTTGTTCAATTAAATAGGAATGTAGTAATTTATTCCACGTTCTTCCGCTTTGTTTGAGTCCATATAGTGACTTTTTGAGTTTCCATACATAATTATCACCTTTTTCAAAACCTTCTGGCGGTTCTATGTATATTTCATAGTCAATCGGAGCATTTAAATACGCTGCTTTAACATCCATATGATGTATATCCATACCATAATGTGCGGCCATTTGCATCGAAATTCTGATTGTTGTCATGTTTGTTGTTGGACTGAATGTTCCTACATAATCTTCCCCGTATATCTGCGAGAATCCTTTAGCTACAAAACTGGCGAGCCATCCTCAATTCGCTTTATAGTATAAACCCAACGGCTGCCGATGATATTTTTATCATCCGGGGCTTTTTTCAATTCAAAAGTATCATTTGATACTAGGGATTCCATTTCTTTTTGCATGGCGGCTATCCATCGTTTGGAATTATCAGAATTTATGGCTTCTTGATAGTTCTTCGGGAAACATTGCACCGAATAGTAACAGTCAGTGTCACAGATATTACATTGACCCATTCCAAAATGGTCTGACTTTCTTCTATTTCTGGTCGGATAACGCGGAATTTGCCCCTCCTCTTTGGTTGTATCTTCTTTTAACTCAAGGTTTGCGTCTGATTTTTCCTCGTCTATATCATCTGGTATAACACCTTCCTTTAATTGTGGATTTTGAACGGGTTTTCTATTTATAGGCCTTATCTCATAATTAGGCCATACTAGTTTGTGTTTGACCAGTTCCTCGTTGTTAATGTTCTTTTCTTCGGGATCCTCCACTTGCTCAAAGGAATCTGTAAATTTGACGCATCTGATCTTCCTTATTATTTTACTTTGTGGGAAATAAATCATACAGGCTGGACTTGTTTTGTCATATCCAATGAATATGCCCCTTTCACTTTTTGGATCTAGTTTTGCCCTGTGGTTGACATATGTGTAGCAAATTGTACCAAAAATATGCATACCACTCACGTTCGTATAAGCCTCGTAAGGAGTCTTTTTAATATTACTATTATAGCTACTGTTTCTTATATATACGGCTGTATTTAATGCATAGACCCACAGATTTTGGGGTAACTTAGATTCTATTAGCAAACATCTAGCCATTTCGAAAAGAGTCCGCTAACTACGTTCAGCGATTCTGTTCTGGTGCGGGGAATATGGACAGGTTTTCTCATGTTTAATGCTTTCATTTATTAGGAGGTTTTCGTAATCATCAGAAGTAAATTCTCCACCATTATCTGTTCTAATTATTTTCACTTTTCCATAAGGTGAAATATCAGATAAATAAATTCTTGTAGCTTGTAGGTTATCAGATTTGTTTTTCAGAAAATATATCATAAGTCCTAAATATTCGACAACAAAGTTTAATACATATGAATAGGTGCCAATACCCATTGGTGAATTTGGACCCGCTAAGTCGCAATAAACTCTGAATAAGATGTCTGTTGATTTTGGGATTTGATCCCTATTTCTATATTTCGTCATTTTCCCTTTAATACATATGTCACAATGTTGTAAGCCCTTTGGAGATGTAATTTTCATTCCAGTGACGTGTTCTTGCAATCTTTTAACATCCGAATTATTACAGTGACCTAATATTTTATGCCAAGTCCTTAAGTCGTGGGTGGCTCTTTTCACAGATTTAACACTTTTCAAATAATATAAACGTCCATTTTGTTGTATATTAAATTCAGTTCCGTCTGGGTATATTAACTTTGTATTGTCTCGGTGAAAATTAACTTTAACACCAGTTTTAACAGCAGACTGAACCGAGAAAATATTTTGTTTAAATTTAGGGATATATAAAGCCCTTTTTAATAAACATTAACAATATTTCCTTTAGTATCGCGTAAATAAATACAGGCTGTGCCTCTTCTTAAAACTAAATTATTAGTTCTGGTACCGTCAGCTAACTCAATAAAGTGGGAATTTGGCTTGAAGTTTGAGTCAAAATTAATAAATTTTGTTTCATCTGTAATTACATGATTTGTCGCACCCGTGTCGACTAGGTAAGAATTATAACTATTGGGTATAGTATCCAACCCAAACGAAAAAGCATATGTTCGTTCATTCGAAAAAGCTTTTACATTTTTACAAAAATCACTCCTTGTATGAAAGTGATATTTCGCACGTACATGCCCGGCTCTTCCACAACGAAAGTAGATGATATTTGATTTTCTATTATTATTGTTCCTGTTGTTGTTGTTGTTATTGTAATAGTTGTTTTTAAGCTCCTTGTTTTTAATATCATAATTCCTAGTCTGGTAGTTTTGAAGGACTGGTTTTCTGAATTTTTTAAACGACGTTCTCAGTTGCATTACGTTATTTCCTTGATTTGGATGATTACACATTTTTTCAGTTTCTTCGTAACTACCTAACGCAATTTTAAACTCAGTGAAAGTTAATTTATTATCTTTTTGAGTTATGACTGTCGTGAATGGTTTGAATGTTGCTGGTAATCCGTTTAAAACCATGGCTATTAGCAGCCCATCTTTAAGGCATTTGTGACATTCTCAGCTCGTATAATATAATCTGTTACAGATTCATTTTCTCGTCTCCTTAACGAGGTTAGTTTAGTATATAAAGTAATAATTTTGGGTTTAACTTTTGACAAGTAATGTTCACGCAATATTCTTAAAACTTGGCGGCCGTCGTCCCTGGCTTCTCTCATTATTAAAGACAAACTCCTGTCATCCAGGCATCGTATTAATTCGGCGAACACGGTCGCATTTCTTTCCATAAAATCATCATCTACTTTCTGGTCATCTTGGCAAAGAATGATGTCATGAAGTCTTTGTATTCTAAGGTAGCCTAGGAATTTCACTTCCCATAATTCGTATTTTGACTCGTCTCCGTCAAAATACAGTCGTAATCTGGGTTCATAACCTTCGTTGACCATGTTCATAAATATAGAATACAGCGCAGTGCGTAATCTGTTCAATGAAACAACGTTAAAGATTAACACTCACGGGTCAGACACTCTACTGAATCTGACTATATCGCCAATACCACCAGCAGCTGTTCTGTAATTCTTCAGTCTTCGATATCAAAGGCTGGCAGTGCATATTCGGGAAAAAAATGACCGCCTTTATACACGTCTTATTGAATATTTTGATCCTTCTGATTGGTTTACCTCCACTATTGGTGAACTATAAAATGAGTCAGCTCATTTTGGTTGGCTCACTAGTACACCGGGGTACCCCAAAACTCCAACAGTCTCGACTTCACAACAGGCTTTGTCGAATCTTTTGTTGGTTCAGGTCCTTCCACGACAATTGTGGACTCTTCTTCAATATCATTTAGGGGTCCCAATGCACTCAGGTCGGACCTACCTTGGTAAAGTGCACTAACTGGAATCCCTCCTTCACTCATGCCAGTTTATTCTGCCCGGTCGACAACACCGCACGCCTCTTCAACCACCACCAAACTAGCAAGGCCACGACTATCATTAAGTATAATTCCCACAACAGTCGGCCAGGTTATTATAGCAACCAAATTCTCTTTCCAGCCCGAATTCGGCGTACCTATCTTATCTAACTCCGACCAAGATCAATCTTATCAATTGGCTTTAACAACGCCGGCATCTTTTCTAACGACATCTTAGGAATCTCTCTTACAATGGGTTCCCACAATCCCGTCCATCCACTGTCATTCCTTCCTACCAGCTCTAACAAAGCCTCATTCTCTTCAAACTTCTCTTCTGCTTGGTAGTAGGGGGGGGTAAAGAGATAGATGGACCATGAGCTCCACAACCAATGGGTAACTCTACAAAAAACAAAGGAGGAGTAACTCTTATCGTAGTGGTGGGCTTCCCTTCACACACCTTAGATAATTCGATCTCTTCTTGTGTGGCCACCGCCCAAATTCCGTCAGAGACACTGGTTGCTTTAGGTAACATGACACTAGCCAACACCTCTACCTGACAATGATCTCTAATTCCCTTCTTATTCTTTTTAAATAAATCTAGTACACACAGATTGTGACTACCTATCACGTAAGTTTGACTTACAGACCCACAGGTACCTAAGGCATCATTCTTGCATTTTTCTGCTGTCCTTTTTTTAATAGCATAAACTCTGTCCTGGCTAGGTTTAGGGTAACAAATTCCGTCTCTACCTTGTATCTAGCCACCTCTCCTATCTTCGGCCTTAGCTTTGGATAGGGAAGGGGAAGATTCATTACCTGATAAATTTCAAAGGTACTATCTCTGTCCAGTAATGGAACCGGCACTAGCAATTTGTCATCTTCCAACAAGGTAGTAGATCCCAAGGCGCTATAATACCTCCATAACTGCTGGGTGGGGTCTACGGGTAATCTAAGGTGATAGGGTAGTTTGGCTTACATCTCCAGTAGTACTTCCCCTTAGTCGTTCCGGAGTTATTATACTCGGAGACAGGTGTCCCAGCGACAGCATGTCTAATTGTGCTCTCACATGCTCTAACAACACCGTTAAAGAGTGACTTTTTTTACGTGCCTTACTCATTATAGCCAATAATTGAAAATACTTTTGCAAAAACCCCTCTAATTTCTGTAATTCGGTTTTTACAGACATGGTTACATTTATCACTTCCTTTCTAAAAACCCGTGGGTGAGAAATCAACCAATTGATACTCCCTCTATTCTTAGCCATTTCCAGCCTAGTAACATTGAGTATAGACACGCTCTCTTTAACCGACTGAGCCATTGTTTGTTGTCTCTGTTCTACCGCCTCTAATTTCCTCTTAATTACTCTCAGTTCGCCTTCGGAGACTGTACCAAACAACACGATTAATGCCTTTCCCATTATAGGTAATACTGCCCTCTTTTGCCTGGTCCGTAACAACTTTATTCCTTTCAAATAGTAACTCATATCCTTCCATTGTCTCTCAAGTATTAGGAATTCCTGAGCTAAGGGTCCTGGCTGTATCTAGTTTATCCACTTCGGTCTTCAACTGACCCAGTAACTTATCATACAGCTACAGGTCTATCACCAAATTTATCAACCACTTTGATCTAGTTATAATCACTTTGCTAGTCGTCTTAAATACAGTATTCTCACTGTGTTCCCAGGTATTAGCTACCACAACTAGCATCGTCAGTACCACGAGCCTCCTCTCGTCCATGTCCGCAAAGAGGTGGAGAGAATAATTCGTCTTACTCAATCATTCTCTTATTGTTTTTAGCGAGTGGTTACATCTTAGAGCCATACCTCAAGCACCGACCCACACCACCACCAGGGCCGTGCATGCATGGGGTCCGTCCACACAGTTCATCAGCACTGATGATAAATGCACAGTTAGTTCCAGACCGTCACTCGTTCACCACAGCCACTGTACTGGTTTCACTTAATCCTTGGGCTCGGGCTGTACTGCTCCCCTCAATCACCGTTTTAGTGGTAATTCCTCATTAACACTAGGTGTTTTTTCAGCCCGCAATTTACTCTGCAATTGAGCTAACGGAATTTCATCCTCTTCTTCCCATTCACTCAGTTATTCTTCTTCCCTAAGGTTAGGCTCAATCCCTGCTTCCTCAGAATGTCCCGCTGGGATCCGACTTACCTCCCTCAGCCTTTCAAGGGTAGTTGAGCTAATTTCAATCTCCTCACTCCCTTCACTTTCACTCTCAGTCTCTAACCCTTCAGGTTCTACCAACGTAGTTTTCTTCAGCCTTTCCTGTTGAGTTTTTGTTTCGGCTCCTTTCCATTCTCCTATTTCAGCTAGCTTTATATCATTCGCATGCGCTCTCTTTACCTGTCCGGTCAATTGGTCCCAGATCACAAAGGAAACCGGACCCGTCTGCTCCACGATCCTATAGTATGGACTCCATCTCTGGTCCAATTTACCTTCTCTCCGGTGTATTTTATAATACACTGGATCACCTATCTGGAAGGAAACTTCTCTATTTTATTTACCCTATCGTTTCGCCTTTTCTGGGCTCTTTGAATCCTCCTTCTCATCTGTGTAAAAATTTTTTGCTGTTGTTCTAAAACTATTTGTTCATGATCCTCTCCTAAATACTTCCTCCTAGGTCGTAACAGATTGTCTGTAGGTAAGACTACATCCCTGCCTATATCAAGTAATAAGGGGAAAATTTTGTCGTCTCGTTCATTGAGAATCTCACAGCTGCTAACGCTTGGGTCACGAATAAATCCCAATTTTCCCAATTATCCTCCGTTAGTTTAGCTAACACATCAGCGAGGGTCTTATGAAATCTCTCTACCTTAGCGTTACTTTAGGGGTGATATGGAGAGGTGGTTATGTACTGTATGTTTAATTCTCCCAACGTCTCTCTCATCATCTGATTCACATTCTTCGATCCATTATCGGTAAACAACTGTTCGTGGGGGCATACCTAGGGAATATTTCGTTCAGTATTATCTCTGAAACTGTTCGTGCCTTCTTATCCGGTATGGCAAATACCTCAGGCCAATTCGTCAGCCAATCCATAAAACTCACTATGTAAAGATTACCTCTATGTGTTTCTCCATAGGGTCCGGAAATATCCATGCTTACTTTCTGAAATGGATAATTCGGAACATCCGTTTCTAATACCGGGGCAATCCTACTCCTTCGACTCTGTACTTGGCATGTTACACATTTTTTTACATGTTTCACAACATCATTAAACAACTTAGGCCAGTACTAATTTCTCATTATAAATCCATACGTCTTATCAATTCCTCCTATAGCTTTGGACTAGAATTTCAGCTCTCAACTTCTCAGGTATCACCATTTTTAAACTTACTTCCTCATCTCTTCCTGAAAGGTAATACAACACTCCATCATGCACCATATATTTGGAGGGACGCCCTGTCTCTACCCTGGACCTGATAGTTGCTATCTCGCTATCCTCTTGGCTTTGCCTAATAATCTCTCTCCAGTGGGGGTCGGAAACAATCTCCGTTTCACTCGTTTCCTGATCTTCCCAACCAAGTCTCTCCTTCAACGCCTGTGAATTGATCACATTAATTTGGAATGCTTTATCATCCACACCCGGCTCCAGCCTGACAGATTCGGTCTCTAATTGCTTCGGAATCCTCGATAACAGGTCAGTTCAGGTATTATCCTTCCCTGCCAAATATTCTATTCTGCAGTTATACCCACTTAACTTCAATGCCGACTGTTGTATCTTCTTATTCGTCCACTCCGCCTCTAACAAATATTTGAGGGGTTGGTGTTATGTTTTAATGTTAAACACAGCCCCACTAAAATAATAATCTAATTTCTGCACAGCGTACAGAATCGCGAACGCCTCTTTTTTTTATTACTGGCCACATTTGCTGAGTCTCGGAGAGCCGATGAGACAGAAAATAGATCGGCACTTCCTCAGGTACACCCGGTACTGGTCCATCCTTATCGGGACATGGTTGTGTAAGAACCGCCCCGAGGCACTTATCACTAGCATCGGTGTACAGCACCATGGGCTTACTCAGGTCTGGGTAGGCCAACAGGAGTACAGCTGTCAGCTGGTTCTTTAGGGCCTCGAATGCATGCTGACAATCCTTGGTCCACTTAAACCTAGCATGCTTCTTAGTCAGAGCTATTAGAGGGCCTACTAGCCGACTAAATGCTGGTATGAACCTCCGGTAATATCCGATGGCTCCAATAAATCCCCTAATTTCTCTTACGGTCTTCGGTGTGGGCATGGCTCTTATAACCTCAACTTTGTGTTCAAAATGCTCCTCCGGTGATTTTGAAAACACCATGATGTCATCTAGATACGCCATGGCAAATGCCTCAGTGCCATTCAATACGATGGACATTAACTGACTAAATACACCCGGGGCATTTGCCAGCCCAAACGGCATAATCCTAAAATTGAAGAGACCCATGTGGCAGGTAAAAGCGGTCTTTTCCTGGTCCTTTTTGCTAAGTGCTACCTGCCAATATTCCGACCTCAAATCCAAGGTGGAAAAACATTTAGACTTTCCTAAAAGAGCTAGAATATCATCAATTAAGGGGGGGGGGCACTGTCAGCGGTTTCGTAATGACATTTAATTGACGAAAATCCACACAAAACTTATGCCCGCCATCTTTCTTTTCAACAATTACTATTGGAAAACTCCAGGGAGATTTGGATCTTTCGATCATCCCTGATTCCATTATTTCATTCACTGCGTCCTCTACTAATTTTCTTTTGTGGATTGGTGTCCTATACGGTCTTAACTTAATAGGTGGGTGATTACCCGTGTCTATCTTCATTTCAACTGTCTCCGTCTGTCCCAGTTCCTTATCGGTAATGGCAATTACCCCCCGATTACCGTTCAGCAACCCCATCAATTTCCTCCTATAACGCTCAGGGGCTGTTATATCTTCACCCTTTATTTCATTGCTATCTGTCTTTCCATACTCTCACCTGTTCGACTTCTCTCACTAGGGCACGCCTGTGCCAGCTCCTCTCCCTGCTTTATTTTAATAGTTTTATTGGCAGTATTAGTTAACAGTATGGGAACGGTCCCCGATCTCTTCACCAACGAGTCACACACGGTTATTTTTCCTTCACTATTATCATACCTATCAGTAGGGACCACTTGGTACAGGTCACTGTTCAGCACTCCTTCTGTTATAATATTGCCCTTCCCAGATACAGTAGTCCTAGGGGGAAGCTTTATATCTGCCTGGGCCACCACTGGCAATTGTTCATAATTATCCTCTTCCAAAAGTATCCCTACCCCGTTCAATGTTAGGGTGGCAGGGTCGAAACGGATCTGTGCCTTATTCTAAGCCAGTCACTCCACAAAATTAGCTCACCACACAAGTCAGGTGCCACATAAACCATAAGTTTACCTCTGGTTCTTGCCAACTGGAAAGGTAGCCACGTTTACCCTCTATCCTCATCCTGTTACTATCAGCCTGACTTATTAGTAGATCGACGGGACTAAGCTTCGTTTTCAGTCCCAACTGTCTAAAAACCTTGGAGCTAACCAGTAACACTGAAGCCCCAGTATCGACAAGGGCCTTCACCTTCTTGTCTCCCAGCAACACATTAGAGGTGAAGTCTGGCCCATCCTTCAGCAAACGGTATACCTGTGCTTTTCTCCCTCCCGTACGTTTTCTCCCTTCTCGCTTTCTCGACAACCGAGACGTAGGAATCGGTGACAGGAGTTCAACTTTTTCTAAGGGCTCCCATTTCTGTCTAAGGGCCCTCTTGGGCGGGGTAGAGCTCGGATGACTCTCTTTTCTCGGACTAGCAACCTATTTCTACCTTCTATTCGAGTTAGGGGTGTTCCGTTCATATATAACCGTGACATCATGTCTGCAAAGTACATGTCCATCTTTCTCGTGCGAGAACAGGTTCGTCTAAGGTGACCCGCTCCTCCACAGCGCCAACACCTTCGCTCCTTACAACTCCGAAAAGTGCCCACATGTCCAGCATCTCAGAGGTCTTACTTGCAATGGGGCCACGCTGCCTCTTACTTTTTTACGGGTGACCCATCGGCGTTTCCCGGATCCTTTTCCTTCTCAGTAGGGGGCACCAGCGTATTAACTCGCTTTATCCCCAGTTTACCGTCTCCCTCTGCCGTACATTACCGAGCCTTGTGCTCGAACTCGCCACAAGACGTGCAGTTCAGCCCCCAAAACCTTGGGTCGCCTCCATAGTTTGTCGGACAGTCGCGAGCCCGATTCCCACCATACTTGCAAGTCCAGCACACCAGCCAATATCGGCCCGGTGTGGGCTTGTGAGACCCATAACGTAGACCCCAGGCTCTCCTATTGGGAACTGCCTCAGCCTCCGAGTCCTCTTCCAACTCTTCTTTCGGGTCCCGTATCTGGATCCGCTCCCGATCCTTCTTTTTCATCATAACTTTGGCCCCTCGGGAGTACCTACCTACAGTCCCTCTTATTCTATCCCAGAGTTGTTCGCTGGTCCGAGCCGCCTCTATGGCTACGGCCAGGCTGACCGGTCCTCCCTTCAGAACATCGCCCCTCAAGTCCCTGTCCCTCAGCACGTCCACATACACAACGGCCAACAAAGCCTGAATAGGACTACTGTCCCGAGTGGCCAACTTCGGAAAAGCTAACGCCGCTAGCCCCGCGATTCTTTCTCCCAATTCCTCATTAGTCTCTCCTGCTTGTTGCTGCAGGCGGAATAATTTCCGGACTCCCTCAATGGACGTACGCTCACTAGCGTATTGCCGCACCAGAGCGGATTTAAGCTTGGTCCACATCAGGGCCGGGTTTTCTCTGTACCACCCACCTATAAACTTGGACACCTGCCTCGCTGCGGCGTCTTAAGCTGGTAGCACCATTTCTTGGTCCGAGAGACCATAGATCACCTGCTTCTTCTGAATGGACAGAATCCATTCGTGCAGGTCCGCAGGGTTTCCGTTATAAGTAGGTAGATTCATGCTACCTATCAGCCTCCTGAAACCCATCGATATTTCGGGGACTCCCACATCCCCAAGGTCAGCTGTGGCGTCTGAACCTGCTATGCTCATCCTAGTGTCTTCTCAACTACCACTTTCAACGACAGAACGAAAGGAAAAATACTTAACACGATGGTGGCGCTTCAACTGTGTACAACGTCGACAAAACAAAATCAACAATATTACTGGCAGATCTAAGTGCAATGAGCGAACAAAGGAAACCAAAAAGTGACTTACCTGAGGTCCGCCGCTCCGTGTTTTGTTACTTTTTCCTCCTTCTGTTCCTTCCTTCTGTTTTCCTCCTTATGTCTCTTTCAGAAAAATATAGTCAGAAGACTAGAGTCCTTTCTGGTCTTACTCAATCCCGACTGGACAAAACAAATGCAACATTCTCTCCTCTTTCAGACGGCCGTGGCAATTCCAACGGGTCTATCCTGGTCACGGCCACCAGTCTAACACTTTCACCTCAGCCCCTCAACCTCCGGCGTTTACTCTCTGGGTTGAGGTGTCTACTCGGTGTTAACCGAACTTAAGGGAGTGACGTAGGTCCCCTGAGCATCCGTAGATCATTAGACCGGTTTAACCCTGCTTCCTGCCCACGTTCAGAAAGTAGAAGTGATGTTCATCCATTCACAGTCGACTGAACATATAGACACGGCTGGAGAGTCTGTGCTAAGAAATTTAGAATGCACCAAAAAATATATATATATCTGCAGTAAGCCGAACAAACAACTATTCAATGGTTGAATTGTTAATGTCTTTTATATAGCAGAAAAGAATAGTATAGAAAAGAAACGGGTTACAGAAATGAAAATAATTGACGTAAAAACTCATACACTGGATACTAGACAGAGAGAGAGAGAGAGAGAGTGGGTTGTGATTAGCTTCTGAAATCGTCTCAGAACGATATGCGACACTTGATTATTGTAGCTTGTTCGACGTTTCCGTTTCCAGTGGTAGCAGTAGTAGTCTTAGATGTTGGAGGAGTAATTCGCGTCTTCGTACGTATATCAACAAAATATGTAAGCGGGCGCCTGGCTCCAACCTCTGACATCACTCCCAATCTCCGACCTCTCTCCCCAGCTCGACTGCACTCGACGGCAGACCAGCCAACCACTCTGTCAACAGATTTTTGTGTGCGTTTATATAGATAAGCCTGGTTGATCACAAATCGACCGTTGGTCCGCAACGATTATCACGCTGTCAACCCAAAACCATGGGAATTTCAAAAGTCCTTACTTGCTTACTCAGCCCTATTTATAATTTTAATCGACACAGATTTCCGTATGTGAATAGGTGAATTGTTGTTTTTCTCTTTTACAGATTTAAAAGATGTCAATCAAGATAGCTACTCTGAATGCGAAGGGCTTGAGAAATCGGGGTAAGGCTGCCCGCCTGCTACGTGACCTCTTGTCTTTCGGGGTGGATGTCGCTGCGATTCAAGAGACCTACTTTGTTTGCAGCGTCGACGGACGCATGTGTGCTGTGTAGCGACTTTGTCGTTTATTCAGCAGATAGGGACCGACATGCCAGAGGAGTTTCTTTGCTAGTTAGTCGTACCCTGGATGCGAAGGTGGACCTTATTCATGTCGATGCCGAGGGCCGGTTGATCGTGGCCGATATTGCCGTGAAAAATGTATGCACCCAACGACCAGGAGGAGCGGATCTCGTTTGTTCGGCGGTTGGGGTCGTTTCTGATGGATTCAACGCGTCTAGTCTTAATGGGGGACTGAATGCCATCCTGAACCCCAAGTTAGATAGGGGGCGGGGAGCTAGTGGGAGGAGGAGGAGGAATCATAGCCTGGTTGATCTGATCAGCGAGTTTGGTTTCGTTGATAGATACCGGGTCGATCACCCCGGGGGAAGATGTGGATGTGGGCCGTCTACCCAGGCGGTTAGCTACCTGGATAGAATGTTAGTTAGAGGAGCCGACGTAGACTTGTTAAATTATCACACGTTCCACTGGGTAGGCTATTCGAACCACAAACTTGTTTGTGCCCGGGTGCCGTTAGATTGTAGGCCTAAGATGGCTGGTTACTAGAAGTCTTTACTGGACAGGCAGGACTTCCAGGAGCAGCTAAATAGCTTAGTGCAACGGGAGCTAGTGGGGCCGGTTATTGGATGGTGGGAGGACTAAAGTGCAGGATTAGGTCCTTCACCACCGAGTTTAGCCAACGGCTCGCCCTAGATAGAACTAACAATGTGAAGGCACTTAAGGATAGTTTTTCCCGGGCGGTGGATGGGGGGGGGGTCCCCAAGAGATAGCCTTAGCTAAGGAGGCCCTGGAGCGTTTGACTAGTGAGCGCTACATGATCCAAATAATTAGACATAGGTTAAGCAAGATGGCGTCCGAAGCTGTGAACATGGGCGCAGAATTGCGCAAGGAAGAAATCCGTCGGGTTCAGGGGCAGACTCTTCGGGCCACTGACGACATGTGCGAGGCGTTTCGGCGGCATTTCGAGAGCCGGTTTACCAAGGAGCCTGGTCTCCGAGACGACGAGTTTCGTAGCTATGTGGCTGACTTTTCTTGGCTTTCGTCGACTGAAGTTAGCTGCGAGGGAGAGATTACGGAGAGCGAAGTCTACGCGGTATTGAAAAAGGTCGGCAGAGGCAAGTCGCTCGGTTTGGATTGTTTGCCCTATGAATTGTACTTGAGGCTGTCGCACATCTTTGTCCCGATTTTGACTGTTGTGTTCAACAACTGGTTCCGTCAGGGGTCCTTCCCCGACCGGTTCACCAGGGGTGTGATCACGCTGTTGAAAAAGAGCAAGGGTGTTGGGCGGGATTTAGATGATTATAGGCCCATAACTCTGCTAAACACAGAGTTAAAGATTTTGGCCAAGATCCTGCAGGATTGTTTGCAGTCAGTTGCCGAGTCTTTGTTGGGTCCTGAGCAGACTTGCGGTGTGAGAAGCTGAACAATTCAGAGCAACCTGCATCTGATCCGCACGACCATAGAGGGTTTAAAAAGACAACGATGAGGCCGTACTGATCAATTTAAATCAGTCCAAGGCATTTGATAGGGTTGACCATCGCTGCCTTGCTGCTGTCCTGCAGGTCGCTGGATTCGCACCCGACTTTTGCCGCTGGATTAGCCTGCTGTATCGCTCCCCCAGTGTTGTAGTACAGGTGAAAGGGAAGCTGTCGGGCGCTTTCGCGCTGTCTCGGTAGGTTCGTCAGGGTTTCCCACTGTCGCCCCTACTATACGCTTTAGCGTTGGAGCCTCTCCTTCGTCTGCTAAGGGACAGGGAATCGTTGTCCCTGGAGGGGCTCGTGCCAGGGTTTCCGCGTACACCGATGACGTATCTAATTTCGTGTCGTGCCGCAGCGACATTGAGGTGGTACTGAAGGCGCTTGACCGGTATGAGAAAGTGACAGGGGCCAAGATTAACTGCGACAAGACTTCCGGCTTGCAGTTAGGTGCCTGGAAGGGGGTCGATCTTCCGGGGCCCTTTGGTTGGACGGACGGTCCTGTCCGCATTCTTGGAGTGAGGTTTGGACACGACCTCCAGCTGGAGAAAACTGGTCAGAAGTACGGGCAAAGATCGACACGGCCAGTGAGACTTGGCGCCGACGAAGGTTGTCCGTGAAGGGTAGGGCGGAGGAGTGTGCCACTTACGTCTTTCCTCTTGTCTTTTATCGCTTGGCCGTACTTCCTCTCCGTAAAGATCATAAGCTCGAGCGCTCGCCATCCTCCATTTTGTGGAGGGAACGCAAACATCAGGTCGGCAGAGAAGTCTGTGCACAACGTCCGTGTCATGCTGGTGGTGGTGGTGGTGGTGGGGGCTAGGAATTCCACACTTGGCGAGTCACAAGCTCGCCTCGCGGTTGGCTTTCCTACGCCGCGCGTAGACAGGAGATTCGATTATGACGGGGATTGTAAGGGACGCCTTCCCTTGCCTTACCATCAATCCACACATCTCGTGGGCTGGACGTCGTCGTAAGCCGCAGGTTCTATCGAGTTTCCATCGCGAGTGTCGATACGCCTTGAAGGTCATTCCTCGGTCCAGTGACCTTTCTCAGCCTAAGAGGGTCTTCTATCGTTATCTAGTGGGAGCCGCGAACGATCCTCTACGTGAGCGGGTCGACTTGTCAGAGGTGGAGTTTCGCTCCTTCTGGTCTTGGGCACCAGCGGCGGATTACCTCAGTAACTCAGTTTTCGCTTACCTGGCGACTGGCTCGGAATATGCTGCCTCTCAATGACATGGCCTTCATATGAGGCTTGGCGGATTTGCCAGACTGTGAATGATGTGACCTTGGGCTGGAAGAAACGGCTTCGCACGCCTTTTGCCATTGTCTTCGGGTCCACCCCTTATGGGATCATGTTGGCGAGCTGACGGCTCGTATCGCTCCCGAAAAGCTCGTGCTCATTGATCGTGCATACGCGTGTGACAATGTGTCGCCCCCGTATTCTGGGATGAAAGGAATGGTGTTTCTAATGCTTCTGGCCACGGCCCGAATGGTGATTTGGACGACGCGACTGGAGGAAGTCTTGCGAGGCGACCGTCTTTCTTTCAGATCCTGATGATCCGATTCTTTGAGCATCAGCTCAAGATGAAGATTAGAACTGATAGAAAACGCTTGCATTCGACAGCCATTAGCCAAAGGCGGGTGACTGAGGCGAGCTTGGTTCACTTGAACGGGGCTAGCCTTGATTTTCTCTTTTAGGTCAACCTATATCACATCGGGGTGGTTTCCCTTGGAGCCCTCCCCTGGTTAGGCTAGACAAACTTTTGTGTACCTATTTAATGTGAGTAAGTGTTGTTCCTGGCCCGCTCCTGGCTACATCTTTGGTTATGATCCAAGTTGAGATTCCCAACCTCACCAGTTTGTTTTGGCCCCCTTTCATCTGGACTGGGTCAGCTTTATTGATTCCCCATGCCTGCCTATATTTTCTCTTTTCCCTCTCCCTTAGCGAGAGAGCCTCTTGATTTTGTCCAAGAGCAGAATACAGCGGCTTCTCTTTTTTGAAGGGTTGGACGGGTCCTACTAACATCAGTTATGTTTATTTTTGCTTTGTTTTAATATTTAGTTTGTTTTGGGTTCACCCCTCCCTTTCATGATCATTCATCCGATATATAAAAATTGTAAATAATATTTATCATCTCATTTTTTTAAACTTCCCAACCTGAGAGGATGTGGTATTATGGTGTATGGAGGATTGATTGACGATGGATGAGTTTTTAGGGTGAATGAGAAAATTTTAACGAGTGAATGGGTCGTGAATCCGATTAGCTAGGTATAAGATAGTGAAGACCAGCCTCAACCCATCCCCACTTTTCGGCCTTGTGCCCTAATTGTATTAATTTACAATAAATCTCAACCAAATAAAGAATTATAGAAAAACTGTCGCGTAAATTTTAGTACAGTCTTCAAAAATGAATGCTGTCATAATTTAAATGCGATCAATACGCAAAACGGTGGATGCAAAATCAGTCCAGTCTACAAAAGTGAATGTTGTCAAATCCGGGCATAATTTAAATGCGATAAATACCAAATGAAGAAAGGATTAAATAATGGTCGCTGCCATATCAGTACAGTCTACAAAAGTGGATGTTGTGAAAGCAGAAAATAAGCGAAAACCTGTCAATGACAAATCAAGAGAGTATTGAAACTCGCCCTTTCCAAATTCATGAATGTATCCAAATATAGATGTTGCCCAACGCGAACATGATTTAAAAGCGACCAATACTAAATGATAAAGAATTGAATATCAGACGTAGCCAAATCAGTATAGTTTACAAAAATCGATGTTGAGAAAGCAGAACATGATTTAAAAGAGATCAATGTCAAATTGAGAGAGAATTGTATCTCGCGCTTGCCAAAGTCATGACTGTATACAAATGTAGATGCTGCCAAATCCTTTGATAATTTAAAAGCGATCAATGTCAAATGAAGAAAGAATTGAATAACGGTCGATGCCAAATCAGTACTGCTTACGAAAGTGGCTGCCAAGAAAGCAGAACATAATTTAAAAGCGACCAATGCCAAATTAATTGAGAAGTGAAAACTGTTCATTGCAAAAATTATGACAAATATCTTAAAGCGATCCATGCGTACTCAAATGACAACTGAAAAATGAGCGATGTAAAATCATGTCAGTATTTAAAAGTGGATGCTTCCAACAAAAAGTGGATGTCGCCAAATCAGTATACAATTCAATAGCAGACGTTGAAAAACCCGTATTATTTTTTTTAAAAAATCGACTCAAAATCGGGATTGTCGATTCCAATACTGAGAGTATTCACAAACAGTTTTTACCAAATCAAGATGAACTTCGAAATCGCGTAAAAGGAAATCAAGACGGTATTCAGAAGCGTTCGGTGTCAAATCATGAAAAAATCAACACCACACTCACAAGCTGTCTGTGCCAAATCAGTATTCTATTCAAAAGCCGAGTTGTCACATCAGGAGATTATTCAAAACATTCGATGTCACATCAAGACAACATTCGAAAGCGGCGGATACCAGCAATTCTGACATACCAGGACATTATTAAAAAGCGTCAGATGCCAAATTATTAAAAAGCATCCGATGTTCAAGTAGGTCGATATTCAAAAGCGTTGGATACAAGCGATTGTAACATAACAGGACATTATTCAAATGGCCGATGCTAAAATCAGGATAGAATTCAGGTAAGAAATACTGACAGTATACAAAATTGATCGGTGCCGAATTAGGATATCATTCAAAAGCTTCCGCTGTTAAATTAGGGCAGTATTCAAAAGCGAATTATACCAGCGTTTCAAAAGCAGCCGATGCTAAATCAGGATAGGATTCAGATTTATTGGGTATGAAAAATGGACATGATTCAAATTCAGTCGATACCAAATCAGGATAAAATTTAGAAGTTTCCGCTGGTAAATTAAGACAGTATTCAAGAGTAGTTGATACTAGCGTTTGTGACATAACAGGACATTATTCAAAAACAGCCAATGTCAAATAAGGATAGAATTCAGAATCTGTAATAAGAAATACGGACAGTATTCAGAATGTGTCGATGCTAAATCAGAATAGAATTCACAATCAGTAGGTGCCATATAAGGATCTAATTGAAAAGCTGTTCATATCAATCAGGATATAACTCAGATAGTAGGTGCATTATAAAGTCATTATTCAAATGGTACCGATACAAAATCAGGATAGTATCCAAAATAGCTCGATAACAAATCATGAGAGAATTCGTAGCCAATAGGTCCCAAATAAAGGTCCCTTATTGAAAAGCTACCAAGGCCAAATCAGGAAAATATTTAAAAGCATCCGTTACCAGATCAGGATAGAATTCAAAATCACTATGTGCTAAATAAGGACCTGATTGAAAATCTGTCGATATGAAATCAGGATAGAATATGAAGTCAGTAGGTGCTAAATCAGGACCTTATTCAAAAGCTACTGATACCAAATCAGGGCAGTATTCAATAAATCAGGATAAAATTCATAATAATTAGGCAGAAAATAAGGACTTAATTCAAAGCTGTTGAAGACAATTCAGGACATTATTCCAAAATGGTAGGCGCCTAAAAGACGGTCCGTGTCAAATCATGTTTGAATTCAAATGTGCTCGATACCATAAAATCCACAATCCAAAAGTGCCAAATAAGAACCATATTCAAAAGCGGTCGCTACCAAATCAGGATATAATTCACAATCCGTAGGTTCCAAATAAGGAATTTATTCAAAAGCAGTTGATACCAAATCTATACAGTATTTGAAAGTGACCTCTACGCCGACAGACCAAGAAATTAAAATACCATAACTTTACTCTTTGGTTCAGAGGAGAAAGGAAATTACAGTGTGGAATAGGTAAATAACAGTGCTAAGATGATTATGATATCTAGAAATCTTTCAGAAGTAGGGAGATCACGTTCGAAAACTAAAGAATTGAACAACGAAATTGAAATCTTGAAAGAAAATTAAGCTAAAAGAAGCAATGCTTCTTTAAATATAATAGAATGACTAGAAAATCAATTGCGAATGTAAAGCGTAACAACAAAATTGTCCAAGGAATTCGTAACAGGTTGCCAAGTGAAAAAGTTAAATATCATTGAAGCAGAAATAAACTGGAATGACAACAATGCTGACATTGACAACCATAATTCAGAGACAGTCAACAACACCGAATGGAAAAAAAAGAATAGAACTACAAAATGTTGCCTATCGCATTATGTGAGCGTATACTTGGATATTGCTGTTCCCAATTATACACACGCATGTATTGGGTCCTTGTTTCCAGTAATACGTGAATATGAGAATAAATAGTGTAATCTAATATGTCTAATGCTGAAACGATAAGCAGTTAAAGATCTCTATGTAGAGAAGCGTGTATAAATACACATTGTTTTATTAATAAAGTGTTGTTCATAGGCGTGTGGGTTTGAAGAAATATAAATATGCCGTCTTGTGAGATGAACTGTTACTAACGTTTATTCCCTCCACATATATATGTGTGTGTGTGTGCGTGTTCGTTCCAATCCACTTCCCATGATCTGACCAAATGACCAACATTTTACTTTTTGAATATGAAAAGATTACTTAACTTTTAAATATCAATTTTTATCCCGACATCGATGTTTCTTAGTAAAATTTCCAGTCTTCAGTGGTTGTGGTTTTGAATGGTATTTCCATTTTTTCATTTTTTTTTCAATTTGTTCCTCGTCCTTTTCAAATCGCGCTTTCACTCCGTTTTGTACACGTGCATATTCATGAATTCAACGTTCTTTTGCACGTGCACGTGCACGTTCATGAAATTTTGCTTTGTTTACGTCTTTCATTTTTTCAGCTGTAGATTTTTCTTCCAGTTGTATATTTTTCTTCGAAATTAAATTAAATTATTTTTGCTTATATAGAAGTTATATTATATTATAAATTAAATTGTTAATTTTATTATTAATTAAATAATAATATTTTAGATATAACATTTTAAGTAATATTTTAATTGATTTATTAATTGATTTATATTATTAACGTAACAAAGTAAATATTTGTTAATATGTCGACATCGACCCATTATTTCATTCTTTTTATTTAATAATTTAACTTGATTATTAAAAGTTAATATTGCTAATTTTTTTCATAAACACAGTCTACAGTTCCTATTGGTAATATTAGATGTGGGATACTTTTTTTTATAATTTCCCATGTAACTGTAGTAGGTATATTATTTTGTTTTTGACTCCATATATATTTTGACAATGTTGTGCTATTTGCGTATTTATCTATTTTTAAAAGACATCATCATATGATTATTAAATCTTTTTTTAAAGTAGTTTCGGTTGCTCCTATGTAAATCTTTTCGTGTTGCTATTATTCGATACAATTGCTTTATAAATTATATTATTAGTTAAAGATTTAAGTGGGGAGTTATTTTTATTTCGACAATTACAATTATTATTATTATTGCT
Source organism: Acanthosepion esculentum (assembly GCA_964036315.1). Taxonomy (NCBI): domain Eukaryota; kingdom Metazoa; phylum Mollusca; class Cephalopoda; order Sepiida; family Sepiidae; genus Acanthosepion; species Acanthosepion esculentum. The sequence goes on along the minus strand of OZ038500.1, from coordinate 37,922,947 downwards.
ATTTTGCGGATTTGTGTTATTAATTGCTATTGTTTTTTATGATGTTTATTTATTATTTTCTCCATATTATTCATACAACTATAACTGATTTGCATTGTAATGATTTCGTTAATGATTTTTGATAGTTTACTATTTTTAGGGAAGTGTTTTTCAATTAATTTAAAGAATATTCAATTAATTTAAAGCAAATTTTCATGAACGTGCGTGTGTAAAAGAACGTTGAATTCATGAATACGCACGTGTACAAAACGAAGTAAAAAAGCGGGTTGAAAAAGACACGGAATAAAGTGAAAAAATTGAAAAAAGTTGGAAATGCCGTTCAAAAACACAACCCCTGAAGACTGGAAATTTTACTAAGAAACATCGATGTCGGAATAAAAGTGATATTTAAAAGTTAAGTAAACTTTTCATATAATATCATTAACGCTCTATTTTTGATATTATTTTAATATTGAGTACTATATATAAAAATATTTGCTGTTTAAATCTTATATATAAGTATATATTTGTGTGTGTATATATATATTGTATACGTATACATACATGAATATTTCCTTAAATATATAATTTTTTAGTGTTTTACATAACTGGCAGTACGTACATATCTGTATGCATGCTCGCCTATGAGTGGACATTGACAACAGCACACAGTATGTGGTATATGTAAAACCAGTCGAGCGGAACATATGGCTCGTGACTTATGTTTGTTGGTAAAAAAGAACTTTATGCTTTAATGCACATTAACGGACACACGTACACGAGGATGCAATCTCGAATGAGTAAATAAATGTTTTACGCATACTCGCTCATAATCCTATACACACAGTTGATCGTAGGCTTAAACTATGTCAAATCTATCTTTTTATATACATGTTTGTATGTATCGGTATATATTTCAATGGTTACCATTGAAATATATACTCTTTAAATATAATTGAAAATTCGTCACTAATCAGTTTTATTTGTATTTTTCTTTTTCTAACATCTCTTTCTTTTTAGTTTTTTAGTCTTTTTAGCAGATATGTTGGTCTTATCAACTGACCCGAGATATTTTCTGACATAAAGACATGAACTATTTTCTGATTATTATTATTATTATTATTATTATTATTATTATTATTATTATTTATTTATTTATTTATTGTTCCAACAAGAATATTGATAGTTTAAAAAGAAAATTGTATATAAACAGCTCGTCTCAAAATCAACGTCAAAAAGCGTTCATTTGCAATGGTACTGATGATCGGTATGAAGGATTAGATAATAATAGGAAAAGATGATTTTCTGAAAAAAAATCATATTATTTTAATGGTGAATATGAATTTTCAAAATTCTATTTTATCGACATAGTAATTGGTAGAAAAAACTCATTGATAAGAATCAGATTCTTACACAGATTTTCTAAAAAAACAAAAATAGCATTTTTTTAAAAGTGTTCTTTGAACTTCACTTTTTATTTATTTGAAATATAATAGCCTAAAGTTTATCTGTAAAATACGAAAAATAATTTTACGTAATTAAATAAAGATTTTAGACATTAAAAGCAAAACAGTAAAAACAGAATCACTCAGTTCAATTAGCTAATTTGATGTATGTGGACAAAAGAATAATTAAAACAATCTCTTAAAAACTCAATATCTATTCCAAGCATTTGTTTCAATATTACTTACTTAAGATATGACAAAAAAATTTTTTTTCGCTACTTTGTACCACAAATGAAATCAAACCTGCCACAAATTTAAGGATTAATTAGATTTTGTAAAAATATTCCTTATTTTTTGCTTACAATTTAACAAAAAATATACATTTCCTCAATAAGGTTTGTTCTTGCTTGTTAACATGTTCAAAGGTCTTGCCAATAACTTAAAAAATTACTTTCACCATATGAGAGACAAACCTACCACAACCAAGAAACTTATTTTCGTTGAAGAAAAAAAGCTTACAAATATTTAAACTTTATTAATTTTTGAATAAACAATTTTGAATTTCTTACACAATCAAAAGGAATATAAAAAAATAAGGGAAAGATGATTATAGTCAAAAATAATTTTACTCAGTATAATTATTTTTTGACAATTTTATTTTTATTAAATATTGATGTACATCTTTAACATGAAAGCCTTCACCTCAGATATAAATTACGATTTTAATGAAAATTTAATCAATTATTCGTGAATGAATTTAACTTTTTTATTTTTTTTTATTGAGAAGACTATTTTATTAGATGTTGTGGAAATATTTTTCAGGTCAGTTACAACTCATTAACTTATTCCATGGTATCTAAGTGATTTATTTATGCTTACTGTTATTTATTATAACATTAATGACAAAAAATATTAAACAAAAAATGCTATCAGCATGAATAGATTAGTCAAAGCTTTCAATAATTTTTAATTTATTTTCCTCTCATCGTTCCCTCTTGGATTGCTACACTTCCGTCATCTTCCTTATAACTAATGATAAATCGCTGATAACGAGACATAATTTACATTTATTTTTTATTCTCGTTTTTGGTCTTCAATAGAAGAAAGAAATCACACAAATAAAATAATTTTAAAATGTTCACACTTGAAAATGACATTAAACTTTCTATTTTTTGATTCTTCAAGCACATTTTCTTTTTATATCAAACTTATCAGCAACAAACAAGATCTGAAAGAGTTTTGCAATCCTCTTGTCAATTTTTTAAACATATAAATATACATCAGAAATTTTATTTCTGTGAAAACAAAAAACATACAGTATATTTTATTTAAATTAGCAACTTACCACAAAAATAATTTTTTAATTTTCTTGAGATTTCTTATGATTTCTGAATATATTTTAATGACATTTTCACAAGTATAAGATAACAGAAAAATACTTTCATAAAATTTTTAAATAAAAAAAACATTACAAATTACCTTCATTTATTAAAAAAAATAAATGCTGAAAATTTCGTTGAAATCCGATAATTTCCAGATATTTGCTAAGTTTTTAAATACGTTTCTTATCATTTCTTTCACGTGCCGCAGGTACCTAGAAAAGAACGCATGTTTAAGTCAGTTTTCGCTATTATATTTACCATCGATCTGTATTTTTCGAAAAAGTATGAAGAATTACTAAAAGGAAATTTAAATTTTATTTAACCATTTATTTGAATTATATCCATACCCATTCTTTACAGTTATTTCACTGATGTATGTTTTCAGTGACAGACAAATTTCATTTCAAATAGGTGAATTTAAAAAATTAAAATTTCCATATTATTGACTTTTGATATAAATGCACCTATATGCACTCTACTAGACTAATACATAAAACTTCATTATTTCATAGAGATATACTTATAATTTAATTCTTCAGTCAGAATATTCTAACATTATGAACAACTAAACTTTACATTAATGCAATATAAATAAGTTAATAAGTCTAGCAATGTTTTTTGTTTATCTATTAATACATTTAACATTTTCTCCCGACAGAATCCATTTTGCACATTTATAAAATCCACCATATCTGGTCTGGTTATCCTGCTATATATCTCCAGATTTTCTTCAAAATTAAAAAATGGTCTGGTCTGGCCTGGTATCGCAACATCTGTCACTTTCCCACCGACGTGACGTGGCTTCCCTCTGTCTTTTCTATAAATATTTTTATGGTCATTGTTCTAATGAGCTCTTCTCCTTGATACCTTGACTACATGACTGTAAGCGTACTACTAAGATAAAGCGAGAAGAAAGGACTAAACATCAATTGCAAGAAGACGGATGCATGGTTGTTAGAAAATGGAACAGCCCAACATGCAAATTATGAATTGGTGACGAAATTTGCTGAAATCAAATTATTGTATTACAATAATTTAAATATCTGGTAAGTGTTTTAACAGAGGAAAGAAAGTGCGATACTGAAATCCGAAGGCGCATTGGTCTTGCGAAAGATGCCTTCCAAAAGCTAAGAAAATATTAAAAAACAGAAACATTTCGTTAGAAACAAATAAAAGAGTGCTGAACTGTTATGCAGTATCAATCCTCCTATATGGAAATGAATGCTGGACAATCACAGATGAAGAAGACACTAGAAGCAACCGGGATGTGGTTCTACAGAAGAATACTGAGAATACCATGGACCGAACGTGTGAGCAACGTCGAAGTTCTAGAGACAATGGGGAAAAAAGTACACTTATACCAGGAAGAGACTGTGTTGTAATTTAAAGGGCGCATAATGAGGAAAGAGAACTTGAAAAATGTGATCCTCACACGACATATTGAAGGCAAGAGGGAAAGAGAAAAATAATGCATAACGTACCTGACGAGCTTGAGTGAATGCATGGCGGAGCAGGGTTTGAGAGAGATATCCAAAAGACAACATTTATTAATAGCTACAAAGAACAGGAGGTAGTAGAGAGTTATGATCGCCAACGTCTTGAAGGGACATAGCACATAGAAGAAGAAGAAGAAGACAGAAAAGAATTATCATTTTTATTGTTTATTTTTATGATGAAAGTTGCGATAAAACGTAACTAAAAGTTGGTGTAAAATTAAATAAGTCAAAATTATATTAATAATGATGATAATAATTAAGTGGGATTTGAAGATAATAACGATGAACGTTTCCTTACTGAGTATATGATATAACAGGTGCAGAATTAGCGATGAATATCTTTATTAATAAATGGACAATGTTTATGCTTATAGGCACGCCTTCTTTATTTTTAATGGATAATTCTTATTTCTGTTGATATTATTACTATTCAGTTGCATCAACTTTAATAACTTGATTCTTCTAACTTACTAAATTATTTATACAAATGACAAGCATTTGGTTGCCGTTTACTTCCGGATTAAAACACTAATGCCAGTTGGTCAGCGTTCAAGATAAAGTAATCAATACTAAATGAATTATCTATCTATCTATCTATCTATCTATCTATCTATATATATATATATATATATATATATATATATATATATATATATATATATATATATATATATATATATATATATATATATATAGACACACACACACACACATACACATATACATATATATATATATATATATATATATATATATATATATATATATATACGGGATGTATAAAAAATAAACATATGTCCGCAAATTCTTCGTTTTGGAGTTATTAAGTTTAAAGAAAGCCTCGCATCCGTTACCATTCGCGGCCTTATGTAAAAATCATAACCACCTGCTCGCGGTATGAATATCTTGCCATTGTTAAACGGAACAGTTCTAATCCCTACTACATACGTTAAAAGTTGAAGACAGATTAGCCACAAATGTACACGAATGACAAATGTAACAGCGCCATCTTCCGTAAACTTTCTTTAAACTTAATAACTCAAAACCTAAGGATTTAGGGCATATGTTCATATGGACTTTTGTCCTTGTTTTGGTGTGAGGAATATATATCGATAAACAACTGTAGTTAAAGGTAACTGGATGGGTGTTTGTTAGCATAAACTATGCAAACTCAAACATGAATCATTTTTACCGATTTGCTTAAATTTCGTCTAACATTTGCTTGAAGAAACACAAAGTTAGTGATGAGAATTGGAAAAGATGGTCCTTATGACAATGTAACAGTTATAAATTTATTTATACCATCATCATTTTTCTATCATTATATTTACCTGCAACTAAATTGTAAAGACTTTAAATACGTTTCATGTTCGCTAGATGAAAGAATTATATTCGTATATACGTAAAGTATTTTTACTATTTAAATCAAAGTAACGTGGAATAAGTAAAAAAGAAACATTTAAAAAAAACTTGAAGCAAATTTATTTTAATGTCTATTCATGATAACAAACACTATCTCATTATAAATTGGTTGAATAGACAACTTATACATTGATAAATTATAAACCGATTAACATATTATAATGCAGTTGTGTAAATTTCTTTAAACTGGAAACAACTGCTTTATTCAATGTAAATGGGCAACGCAAACGTAAAGTTAAATATTTTAGGACGTTCAAATCGGAGGAACGACTCAATTATCTTAATATGAGTCTTAATTTATATTAAAATATACTTATTCTGAGCATTTATGTCTCTATAGTTGACAGTGAAAACAAGTTAATAGCCATTGCCTTTTATTTATATAGATTAAATAAATATTTAATAGTACTCAGTCAGTACAATTTAACAATCAATATAAAATATAGTTATTTGTATTCTTTAGATGTGTGTGTGTGTGTGTGTGTGTGTGTGTGTGTGTGTGTGTGTGTGTGTGTGTCCATACATGAAACCCAACATAAAATTAAGGTACGTGAACGCTGGATCAAACCACCCTGCGATATAATCAAGCAATAAAGGAATAGAGTGCAGGTTATCAAGAAATTCATCTTGTAAAATAATTTTCGATGAAAAAAGAAAGAGTATGAAAAAGGCTTTAAAAGAAAATGGGCATGGAATTAAACTGGAGATTAAACCTCAAATAAAACAACAAATGAAGAATAATTCGAGGAAAAAATTATTTGGTTTACCCAACCCTTTAAGGGTGAAATGTAAAATAGGGAAAATATTTTTCAAATTGCTTAATAAACACTTCCCTAAAACCTCCGATTTACACAAGATTTTTAATAGAAATACAGTTAAGTTAAGCTACTGCTGTACTAGTAATTTGGAAACTACAATAAAAAGACAAAACGCCAGGAATTTCAAAGCTAACGTGCAGCAAGGCATCGTTAACAGTGAAACATGCAACTGTAGAGATAAAGGTAAGTGTCCACTGGATGGAATTTGCAAAACAGAAGGAGTAATTTACAAAACAGAAGTAAAAGTATATGGCCAGAGCAAAATATACGTGGGGTGTACTAAAGGCAGCTTTAAAAAGAGATGGTATAACCACAAATCATCATTCAGGCTAGAAATCCTTAGGAAATGTGCCGGATTAGCCAGCCTTTTAAAAGAAAAAATAACAAAGATCCTAATGTAAACTGGAAAATATTAAGAACCAAACCTTAAAGCAATCGTAGTAATACCTGCAAAAAGTGCCAAGAAGAAAAATTAACTATAATAACATTTCCAAAGCAAAAAAATCTAATAAATGAAAGGTCTGAAATTATGTTGCAATGTATACACACTAAAAAGTACTTTTTGAGTTTGTACTAACCCGAATGAAAGTATGTATATTTTATTTACCCCGCTTCTCTCCAATACAATTTCAATACTCTTACATTACTGCTGTCCTATTACACTTCATGTTGTGCATTCATATATGAATAACAAAGCGTTAAGAAATCATCTGGTCTGAGGATACCCTAGTAGCGTAATTGGCTGATCTCCTAATTTTTGAATATATATATATATATATATATATATATATATATATATATATATATATATATATATATATATATATATATATTCATGTCTGGAGAAAAGTGTAAATAAAATAGGCGATAAACTTTCTTGCTCCCAAATTGGTTCTGAATACTTCTGCAGACAAAGTGATATTCAAGAAATTTGAGTCATAAAGCGCATTGTAAAAGTCATATTCATTTTCTTTTAGACTTAATATCATAGCTTAAATCAATATTGTTACAGCTTACATTTTTATTATTATTTTACCTATTTTGTCGATGCAATGCTACTGGATTTGTTGTTGCAGTGAATATCTGTATTTCTTTATTCATCCGAATATACTGCACAGTGATATCCTTTGGATTATAAGTTACGTTCACTATGTACTCAATTTAAATACAAAATGAATATTTAGTGACTAATTAATACCTACAAAATCAAAAGGAAGCTTATCTACAACAATTAATCTTTGAATATAACTGCTTTAAATAAGGTTTCCCACTTAGGAATTTTCATGGCCAGTTGTTAATATTATGTCTGTTGGTGTCAAGGGCTATCAGTTTCTATTTTCATTCTCAGCAGCATCCAGTACATTACACTTACCGCTGTACATTGCGCCGTAATAGTAATTATTACGACGTAATGTGCATCCTATGAACGAGAGCATGTTGAAAGTTCTTGATCGAACCGAGAAAAGTTAGGTCATTTACTTTTATCACAGAATTTACACATTACATACAGAATATACTTTATCGTTAGTCTGTTGATATTAAAGAGTTCAATAATACTCAACATTAAATCAAGTAACATTGTTGGTCAACTGCTCTTGAAAGCATGCTTATTTTATGCATAAAATTTTGCATATGGTAAAGGAACTGGTATTACCTTCAGAAAACAGTCAGATATTTCGAGTTTCTAATTATTGAGTTTACTTGTTGTATGTATTATGTTTCTTCAAAACATGGGTGATATAGCTCTTCACAGCTTCCATTCCGTTATAGCACTAAGCAATGTTTGACACTCTTTTATCCCTCTTTATCCCCGTCCACTATCATATAGAAGATATGACAAAAAGGGTTCAATACCCTTTTTAAAATTTCTAACGAAATTTTCCTATCTCTTAATACATAGTTTAGTTTCCAAAAGGCTTCTTTCGTTATTCTGATGCACCTTCAGATATCTTTGTCATACTTTCTGTTATTTGTTACTATCTGTGTAAATGTAACTATCAGATAGTTAAATACCCGTACCTTTATAGTGGCGTGGGACTTCGGGGTTAAAATGAACAATTGCTTTACCTACGCCATGAAGATTAATGATGAAGGGTAATGGCGAGGAAACACATGGGTAATTTTAACAAAACAAGATAAGGAATTTATTTACGAATTTATACGCTTGAAGTCGTGTCAGTAGCTGGTTCCAGGAAAATAAATCAGAAATTTTTAAAGTTCCTAGTTTCAACGAATTGTCATGAAGAGGAAATATTCATAATATAGATAAAATGATCTGATACAACATGCAAAAAATGTTTGAAACAAAGGTAAGAGGATTCGTTGTTTACAGAAGGCATATATGGTTTGCATACGTTCAAAAGTAGACGAAAAGAGATCGTTTGAAATACTTAGCTTTCTTGGTTTGTTGAAGTTCTTTGAAGTGTTAATGCTTGGTTACGGTCGATAATATAATTGGCACTGGCGAAAATATGAACACCAGACGCGTAAACAACAACGAAACTTTTCACATGACTTCAGACACACTTCTACTAATTAAAATGTTCTTATTTTATATCAAAAAGGATTTCGCATAAGCTCGCTATTTTAAAGAAACAGAGATCACTGTTTTAGTAATAAAAATAAATACAAACTTCTGTGTGAGAGGACATTTTCAAAGCCAAAGATCATAAAGACAAGGTTAAGAAATTCGCTGTATGATGAGAATTTGGAATCCTACATGTTGCTATCCATTGAAAAGGAAATGTTTGATGAATTGAATGCAAAAGCAATTATTGTTAGTCACCGTAAAGGGAGTTATTATTATCATAGTTTATAACAGGAAACCATTACACTAATCTTGCCCCAAAATCACGACAGTAATGAAATTCAATTTACTCCGAGATCAAATACATTTGACAAACGTGGTATTTTTTTTACAGAAACTAAGTGAAAGTCAATTAAAGAGTTCTCATATATATGAAAGAAATTACAATCGCAGGGTTCATCTACATTTATAGATGAATAAAAAGGTATTTTAAGTAAAGATCGTAACAACTGAACATAGATTTGAAGAAAACATTCTAAATAAATGAGCCAATCAAGTTCCCAAATACAAACATTTGAAAACAATACAGCTGGGGCCCGCAAACTAGCACACTGTTTAGACTACATGAAATAAACACGAGTAAAAATCTTGTTTTCTATGTTGCTTCTCATTTTTAGTCGTTGTTCAGACAAAAAGATTTATAAATCAAACTGAATGAAATCATTAAAACACATAAAAAGATTTATATGCCCTTGAAATGAATGATTGGAGCAGGTGGCGGAAAATAGATTTGTCAATGTCTCCATGATAAATGTGAGCGTATTTAAGATTTGATTAACTCCCTATTACCATAACAGATGTCTCCCAAAACATGGCCGTCTGAAGCATTGCTGACTGCTAATGAATGCTTTAATATGTTCGCTCAGTCCTTATTCATCAATTTTATTCATACTTTCTTCCACGTAAATTTTGCATGCTTTTAAAGTTTTGTTTCATGTTTTTAATTTTCCCGTATATTTATTTTTTGTGAAATTATAATCTTTTTAGTTATTTATAAAGAACGGGCTCATTAAACCATAAATTCTGGAGATATCAGTTTCTGGAAATTGACTAAACGGCAATTGTTTTGTCACACCATTTAAATACAAAGTCATTTACGAGTGATTGCGTTTAATGTTTTTCATAAAATATATATTTTGTCTGTAAAATGCTGCATTTGTCGAACACTTAACTTAGATGAGGTAATTTTAAATAGAACTTCTGAAACAAATCACATTTTTAGAAACATAAATCCCCATAAGTGTAACAAGAATTTATGGTAATATTCGTTATTATTCTATATTATAGTTCAGGATATATAAATATCATGAGCTTGTGTCTGAGTGAGTCTGTTTTTTTAGATATTTAACTGCCAAGTGAAGGTACGTCTTTTTAATAAAAAATGGAAATTCGTCCTTCAGACAAATTATGAGGTTGATACCTGTGCTTATTAACCCTGAGTTGTATGACATATTTACACTGCTAATGGATACAGCCAAAAAGATCTGTATCGGACATAATAACGCTAATTCGAGCATAAATTATGTACAAGAAGTAGATCACAGCTGAATTTGAATTTCGTCACTTCGTTTCTAATCAAACAGAAAACAAAAATATCGCTATCTGTACAACAAAAAAGCAATCCATGTTCTGCCCAGCTAACGCGGAACGTTCTTGCAACGTTGAAAACATGTGTTTTGGTTGGGGATATGTGACATTATAGCGACTTTATGGTAATGTTGCAATCAACTATTTTCCTGGCCAAAAACTGACCGCTCATCTCCAATGATATAACTTTGCGAAGTGCTGGAAAATTCCACACTGGTTAAATTTATTTTGACAATATATATTGCATATCTTTTTGCATTTTAAAATTGAGAATCACTAATTTAGATGATGAATGCACGTTCTAATATCCTCTGGAAGTTGAAATATTTACAAGATAACGTTGCGTTGTCTATATAAAGTTGTAGAAATTGTGTAGCAACGTCATTTTCCTAAGGAGGTTTGGTGCTAATCCACATTTTTAATTAGTTGGAATTCAACTTATTTTATCAGTGACTCGTTTCTTACATTTTACATCTACTTTCGCTGTCATAAAACTTCTACTAAAATGATTAGACAACTCAACACCGCTAGTCAGCTTTTTGACATATTTCTATTCATCTTTTTAATTCATTACTATAGACGATTTAGATTACTGCTTTAGTTAAATGTCTCCTTCAGTCAATGTCAGTTTATTTACTGTTGCTATATTTCCTACTTATACGCACATATAATGTAGATAAATAAAAATGTACTACCATTTATTATGTTCCTTTCAATTTTCTTAATTACACACACAAAAACCAGCAAAACGTTTTGAACACTGTTAGCAATTTTTTGTTTATTAAATAAAAATAATTTTATTTTTATAATCTCAGTCTTCGCATTTGTATATTACTAAAATTGTTCTTCAAACAATTTTTACTTCTGTAACATGAAGTAATATTTTATTGAAATATTGATGGAATAGTCCATACTTACCTTTCACCCCTCCGGGATAATGCACTTTACACCAATAATCACCTATTAACCAATCAGCATCTTAAATAATGGTAGACAACTTTGTCTTGGTGACCTAGGCAGTCATCGAGCCGGCTACTCTCTTGCCTAACAGGGATTATTCTGCCCTTTTACTCTGGACTTACTTCACTTGGTGAAGTCCTCCAGTCTCACTGGAGTCTTGATCACTCTCCCCGACCGTGTTCTCCTCACTGCCTCCTCATTTCGAGGCGTTTTAGGAGTCCTGGATTTGATCTTGTTGGGGTTGATGCCCGACTCACCCTTTCCCTCACTACATTCTCCTGTCGAGGTGTTTGTGGGGTAGGATTCACCTCTGTACACAGTCTTGTGTTTGTTGATGCCTCGCTATTTGCTTGGTATGACTGGTGGTCCAATGCTGGTAATGGGGTTGCTTTTGCTGTTTTTTCAAGTCCACTCTATTTCGTCGACGCAGCTTCCCATCAACCTTGATGTGGTATGACCTCGCATCCAGTCTCTGCCACACAATCGCCTTTTTCCACTCTTTCTGTCCTTTCACATGTGGTTTGACACGCACCACATCTCCAGGAAATAAAGGCTGCAGAGATTTCACCTTTTGATTGAAGTGCCGCTCTTGTTTCTTACTGTCGTACTTCACAGGTTTTTTTCAGATTCCTGGGTATTTTTGGTCTTAGCAGCTCTTCCCTGGTTGGGAGAAGCGTTTTCGTTCTCCTTGACATCAGCTTCTGTGCTGATGACAGGAGACCTTTAGCCGGTGTGTTCCTGTGAGCCAACATCGGTAGGTATGGGTCAGCTTTATCTTCCATGGCTTTCCAGAAAAGGTTCTTATTGAGGGGTCCCCCCTTTTTACACAAATGGATTCAGCAGAGGTATACATATACTACTACCAGTGAATACCCAGACAGTCTGTAATAGAGGAGGCGGCGACGCCTTCTCGGCCAGACGGTCGAACTCTCTGCCTCTGAGTAGAGAGGAACCCAGACGAGGTTCCGCCGAAGGGCGGAGTCTCGTTCGGGAAGGTTGACCACCCCGATCCCGTTTGTACGGGATCTACGGGCATTTTTTGGCCGAGCCTACCCCACTTTAAACCCGGCCTTGTGCCACATCTATCCCTCTTGGGGGGAACAGTAAATACTGTCTATAATAGAGGAGGGTAGCACAAGAGTCACAGTTAGTGAGCACGTAGACTCAGTAAGGAGTCATACCGCGATACTTCAATACCAAGCCTGTATATATATTATTGCTACTAACCCGCATTCCTGGATCTACTAACCTGTATTACCAGTTTGTATCATTACGTTAATACATTTATTTTCCTTATCCATTCCTGGCGTTTGTTATTCATTGATATCGGATTCATCCCGGAATCCATAACAAATTGGCGACGAGTATATCTAACTTACACTGGAAAGAAAGAAAAAAGAAAAATTCCCCCTCGTCGACAACAAATTGGCGACGAGGAATTCGAACTCACACGGGAAGGAAATCGAAACAAAATTCTCCCTCGTTGTCCACAACAAATTGACGATGAGGTATTCGAACTCACACAGAGAAAAAAACAAAAAACAAAAGTCTTCTTTGCCGTTTTTTGCCAGTGTCCACAACAACTTGGTGACAAAAGATTTACGAGGACTAAAATACGGAAAAGCGAGTTTTTCGTAAGACTTTTATCATGCAGGATTTTAAAAATATTTTAGTAGAACTTGTAAAATGCCAAAATGAACAGCAATTACAACTCCAGGAAAGAATGGAAGAAAAATGGCAAAAACAGTTACTACAAACGCAGGAACTAATATTAAAGGTAGCGGGTAACAAACAACAAAATATCGAAAAAGAGGCGACTTTTTCCCTAGACGCAGTGTGGAATACGATAGAAACATTCAATTACTCCCTAGAAGAGGATAAAAATTTCGGGAATTATTTCAGAAGTTATGAAGACATCTACAACATCGATTGTCAAAACTGGACAGAAGCAAAGAAGCTACGTCTGTTGCTCAGAAAACTAGGAACAGAAGAATACACAAAATTTGTGGATTAAGTTTTGCCAAAAAAGACGAACGAATTAACGTTTGACGAAGCAGTTACATGTCTTACAGAGCTTTTCAGTTCAAAAACGTCACTCTTTCACAAGAGGTGGAAATGTCTTAACCTGGTAAAGGGCGAAAATGAGGACTATTCCACGTTTGCCGCAATCGTGAATAAACATTGCGACGACTTCAAGTTGGCAGAATTAACACCGGACAATTTCAAGTGTCTCATCTTTGTTCAAGGGTTAGTCTCAGCAAAAGATAGTCAAATGCGCAAAAGAATGCTTTCAAAACTACAAAATGAACCTGGACTAACACTACAACAATTATCAGAAGATTGCCAAAAATGCCTGAGTATAAAGAAAGACTCGAAAAACATTGAGGAGTCAGGAGTATCACATATACGTAAGTTAAACAAAAGTTTACGTTCTTCACCCTCCCCGGAAAGAAAACAAAAATTCTATAATAAGGGAAAAAGTACAACATATAGGTCAAATTTTAAATATAAAACTGTCTTGTGTGTGTAAAAATGGGACACAAGGCATCCCAATGTAGGAACAGAAAAGGTGCCAGTAGGATAAGAGCTACTAGGATACATGAAGACAATACCAACATAAGGAAATATGTGGAACTTGAAATCTTAAATAAAAAGATAAAATTGCAACTAGACTCGGGTTCCGATCTAACCATAATTAACCTACAGACATGGAAAAAGCTTAACAGACCAACCATGTTACATACACAAAAAATTGCTAAGTCGGTGACAGGAAAGCGTATAAAATTCGAAGGAGAAATAATCGTAAATGTTAAATTTCACGGGAAAACAAAAAAACTCAAGATATACGTAATGAAAGACACAAAAAATATAGTGGGTACAGACTGTATGCAAAAGTTCGACGTATGGGATTCACCTATCAGCTCGTTTTGTATGGGTGCAGCTAGAATTGAATTGAAAGAAAATGTCCAACCAGTATGTAAAAAAAAGCGAAACGCGCCATTTGCTAACACAGATGAAAACAGTAAAGAGTTATACAAGGCAGTAAAGGAACTACCTGTGACCTTGCGAGAGATAAGAAAAGAAGCGTAAAAGGATTAATTTATTCAGAGGACGAAAGAATAAATAAATAAAAACCGGTATACACCTACAGTATTCAAGAGATCATTTAAACAAGAATGGGTCTATTTCAGTAACAATATGGCTTATGAGGAACAAAATACAATAATTAACAAACTAGGAAACGTGATGTACACAAAAGGCGAAAAATGTACCCACAGAAAACACATTGACCAAATATAAAAAAGATGGGTTGAAGAGCCAAGCTCGCCACCCGCAGAAAGTGACGAGTCGATGGAGGCGATCTTTGTTTTTGAGATTCAAAGACCACAAGAAGACACAGAAATTGGAAGGACTAGCAGGAAGAGAAAATTTACAGTGCCTCTAATTGTCAACCATAAGAGAAAGGAAAAGATATTAACTCCCCCCCCAAAGGGATTTAAGGAGGTGGGTAATGAGGGTCTCCCCTTTTTACACAAACGGACTCACCCGAGGTATACATATACTACTACCAGTGAATACCCGAACAGTCTGTAATAGAGGAGGGTAGCACAAGAGTCACAGTTAGTGAGCACGTAGACTCAGTAAGGAGTCATACCGCGATACCTCAATACCAAGACTGTATATATATTATTGCTACTAACCTGCATTCCTGGATCTACTAATCCGTTTTACCAGTTTGTATTATTACATTAATACATTTATTTTCCTTATCCATTCCTGGCGTTTGTTATTCCTTGATATCGGATTCATCCCGGAATCCACAACAGTTCTTTGCCATCTTTACCGCTGATTCAACTTTGCCATTTGCTTTGCTGTTGTAAGGACTGACAGGTGTATGTGTAAAACACCACTTTCTTGAAAAAGCGGTGAATTCCTGACCACTAAATTGGGGTCCGTTGTCAGTGACAACCTGGTCTGGTATCCCATGTCTTGCAAAGTGGTGCTTAAGTTTAGTGATCACCGTTTTTGCTTGTTTATTTGGAAGATGATCAATCTGCCAGAAATTGCTCATATAATCTATAGTCCCTATCCGCGAACATAAACAGATCCACTCCGATTTTTGCCCAGGGTCTCTCAGGAATTTCATGTACCATTAAAGGTTTTGCAGGGTTAGCTGCTTCATATTTCCTGCATGTGGAGCATTTTGCAACATAGTCTCTGATGTCACTGTTCATATTGGGCCAGTATAAGCACTCTCTGGCTCTTCTGCAACATCCTTCTACTCCCAGGTGTGTGGAATGTAATTTTTCTTTCAAAACAATCTACTGGCTCGTTGGAACTACCACACGGTTTCCTCTAAAAATTAACCCGTCTTGTACCGTCATTTCATTCCGCATGCTGAAGTATGGTCTCACCTCTGGGTCAAGATGTAATTTGTCATCTGGCCATCCTTCTAATATTACCTGCTGCAACTGTTGCATGCTTCCGTCTTCCTTCATGGCCGATCGCAGTTCGAACTGGAATGTACTCGGTTTCCCTGACATCCTCATCATCATATTCCCCTCTCACTCCGTGTATATATGCTCTTGATAGTGTATCCGCGAGGAACATCTTCTTATCCGGATGATACAGAACTGTGGCATTGTATCTTTGCAACCGCATCAACATGTTCTGCAGGCGCTTTTCAATTCCTTTTTCATTATCGCCTCCAATGGCCTATGATCGCCCAGTACTGTAACTTGCTGACCAAATGTATATTGGTGAAACCGTTCGCATGCGTAGACTACAGCTAACAGTTCTTTTTCAATCTGCGCATATCGGGTTTCCGTGTTAGTAAGGGCCCGATTGATATAGGCTAGAGGTTGACCTTCTTGCAGCAGTGCAGCTCCCATGCCCTTCTCACTTGCATCACATTGGATGACCAGAGGTTTGCTGTGATCATAGGTGCTTCACTCACTACCTTTTTTGATTTTTGCAAAAGCTTCTTCATGTATTTGGGACCACGTCCATGTCACATCTGTCTTCGTCAGATTGCGGATGGGAGCCATCATGTCTGAGATGTGTGGTAGAAAATTCGCCAGATAGTTCACAAACACACCTAAGCGTTGCACTCCCTTTACATCTGTTGGACATGGCATCTCTTTTATGGTTTTTACCTTCTCTGGGTCGGGACGTAAACCTTCACTGGTTACCAAATGTCCCAGGAAAGATAGAGAGGTTTGCCGTAAGTCCATTTTCTCCGCGTTCAACCGCATTCCACGTTCACGACATCTCTGTAACAGCTTTCTGAGATTCCTGTCATGATCAGCCATGCCTTCTTCCATTCTTTTTCCTTTTCCAACCACCAGAATATATTTTGCTTTGTTGACCACACCTTCCAAATCAGTGATATTGTTATACAACAACATCTGAAATATCTCTGGAGCTGGAGCAATTCCAAATGGCAACACTTTCAACCGAAATCGTCCAAATGGAGTGGCGAACGTTGTCAAGTGACTACTTGCTTCATCCATTTTCAGATGCCAAAATCCATCCCGTAGACCCAGGGTAGAGAATACCTTACCCTCAGCCAGTTCTGGCAGTAGATCTTCCAGTACAGGTAAGTGGAAATGTTTCCGTTTAAGAGCCTTATTTAGTGGTATTGGGTCTATACAGACTAGCAATTTTCCATTTTTCTTGACCACTAGTGCTAATGCACTCACCCATGGTGTTGACTCACTTACTGGCTCAATCACCTTCTTTTCTACCAGTCTTTTTTTTTTGGCTCGGCTTTCAATTTCCCCTTATCAGCTACAGGTACTCTTCGTGCCGCTGCAACATGTGGTGTTATGCTTGGGTCCACCTCCAAATGTACCTCACCGGGTAGCTGACCCAACTCATCCTCAAATACATCCTTGAATTCTCTTAGAATTTTGTCCGGATGCTGGCTGTCGAACTTGACTAGTTCAGATACTCTAGCAACCATCCTGAACTTGTCGTTATTGATAATAACGAGTTCCATCTTTTGGACTGCAGTCGCACCAAGTAAGGGATGAAAATCCTCCTGTGCCACCACAAACTTTACGGCATATTTGTGTCCAGTTTTGGGGTTTATAATTTTAACTCGACATTCTCCTAATGGTTTCATTTCTGTCTCATTCCACATCATAAGGGTCTTATTTGAGGGTTCGAGCTTTTTCCCCATCAAATGCTTCGCATTCAATATGTTTACTGAAGCTCCGCTATCTAACTGAAAAGCAATTGGTTTTCCCTCCACCATCATTTCTGCTTTTATGATTTCCTGACTTACAGCATTCACTTTCTCCCTTATTGTGACGTTGTCTATGTGTCCATATTCTGAACTATTACTGCTGCTATCACTGCGACATTGATGTGTCTCGACTGCCCGAACATTCTTTTTCCTCGACGATATGCATTTCATAGCAAAGTGGTTCTTTCCATTGCACTTGAAACACATTTTCCCAAATGCAGGACACAACTCTCTACTCGGTTCATGTCGCGATGCACACGACTTGCACACTCTCAGTCTTTGTGTCGACGGTTCTCCCCTTGGCCTGATATTGACTCTGTTCACCCCCTCGGGTCTTAGGGCTCGGGATTGCTGTGTGGCATTTTCTGACAGCTTACATATGTCTATACATCTTTGTAAGTCCAACTGTCTCACTTTCACCAGCTCAGTTTGTGTATGAGGTACCCCTAAGACTATCTGGCCCCGCAGATGTAGCACATTTGTCACAAAAATTACAGGTTTTGGCTAGCATCCGAAGCACCATAATAAACGCTTCAACAGTTTCCGATTCTCCCTGTTTCTTAGTACGGAAAATGTAACGCTGGTACGTTTCGTTCGTTTCTCATATAGGGTATTCATCAAACGCCCCAATTATTTCATTGGGGGTTCTCTACTCTTCAGATGTCGAAAACTGAAATCCATAATAGACTTCTAATGCTTCGCCGCCTAATGTATGTAACAATAACGCAGTTTGGTATTGTATCAGCTGCCTCGTTAGATACGCAATAATGGCATAGTTATGCCATTTCAGCTTAAAAAGCTTCCAATTTGCCGATAAATTACCCTCCATACACAGGGGTTGCGGTGGTCTAATGCCAGCCACAGGTCTGGTTGTGGTTTAAAGTATCAAGTTCGGACATTTTTCCGTACACACGTGTTTACAAATTAAACAAGAACGATAAATCTTTACTCATCTGCGTGCGTATTTCTAAAATACTTTTCTTGTTTTCTTTCTTCTTGTCTGGGAGTTCTTTTATTCCACTTCTGCCACCATGTTTCATGTTCGGTATGACGGATGACCACCGATATTGAAGAACACCAACATGCTTGATTTCAGTAGAGACTACATGCTGAGCCCAAAGAAGGGGACATTCACCATCTGCCGGTGAAGACCCTGACTTAGTTCCTCATGCAACAGGAGCCTCTCCTTCGCTGGCTGAGGAACAGGGCGTGTAGTCCGGCCCTACGCAGGATTTGCCGTTCCTGGAGGGGCTCGAGCCAGGGTTTCTGCTTATGCCGATGACGTATCTTCTTTCGTGTCGTCCCGCAGCAACATTGAGGCGGTACTGAAGGCGCTTGACCGGTACGAGAAGTAAGATTAACCGCGACAAGTCGTCCGGCTTGCGGTTAGGTGCCTGGAAAGGGGTCGATCTTCCGGGGCCCTTCGATTGGACGGACGGGTGGTCCCGTCCTCATTCTTGGAGTTTGGTTTGGACCCGACCTCCAGCTGGAGAAAAATTGGTCTGAAGTACGAGCAAATGTCGACGCTTCCGGCCAGACTTGGCGTCGACGGAAGTCCGTGAAGGGCAGGGCGGAGGCGTGTGCCACTTACGTTTTCCCTCTTGTTTTTTATCGATTGTCCGAACTTCCTCTCTGTTTCCTCATCGGAAGCCGCTCGAGCGCTCGCTATCCTCCATTTTATGGATTGGACGCCGGAATCGGGTCGACAGACGAGTCTGTGCACAACGACGTGTGCCATGGGGGCTGGGAATGCCGCACTTGGTGAGCCACAAACTCACCTCGAGGTTGGCTTTCCTACGCCGCGCGTTGACAGGAGATTCGATTATGGCGGTGATTGTTAGGGACGCGTTCCCTTTCCTTACTATCAGTCCCCCCATCACGCGGGTTGAGCGCCATCCTAAACCCTGGGATCAATCGGATTTCCTTCCCGAGTGTTGGTCGGCCTTGTTGGCTGTTCCTCGGTCCAGTGACCTTTCACGGCCTAGGAAAGTCTTCTATCGTCTTTTAGTGGAGAGGGTCGCGAAGAATACCCTACGTGATCGGCTCCGCTTGTCGGGGGATGAGTTTCGCTCTTACTGGTCTTGGGCGCCAGCGGCGGATTATCTGGCGATTGGCTCGGAATCGGCTGCCTCTCAATGAGTAGGCCTTCCTATGGGGCTTGGCGGATATGCCAGACTGTGAACGGTGTGGCCTTGGTTTAGAAGAAACGGCTCCGCACGTCTTCTAACATTGCCCCCAGGTCCACCCCTTATGGGACCATGTCGGCGAGCTGACGGCTCGTCTCGCTCCCGAAAAGCTCGTGCTCATTGACCGCGCATACGCGTGTGACAATGTGTCGCCCCCGTATTCCGGGATGAAACGGATGGTGTTTCTGACGCTGCTAGCCGCGGCTCGAATGGTGATTTGGACGACGCGTATGGAGGAAGCCTTGCGAGGCAACCGTCTTTCTCATCAGGATCTGATCCGATTCTTTGAGCATCAGCTCAAGATGAAGATTAGAACTGATAGAAAACGATTGCATTCGACAGTCTTCAGCGAAAGGTGGGTGACTGAGATGAACTTGGTTCGTTTGAATGGGGCTAGCCTTGATTTTCTCTTTTAGGTTAACCTATGTCACATCCGGGTGGTTTCCTGTGGACCCCACCCCTTGGTTAGGTTAGACAAGATTTTGTGTACCTAGTTAATGTGAGTAAATGTTGTTCCTGGCCTGTTTCCGGCTACATCTTTAGTTATGATCCAAGTTGAGATTCCCAACATCACCAGTTTGTTTTTGGTCCCCTTTTTTTATCTCGACTGGGGCAGCTTTATATTTTTTCCATGGCCGTATGATTTTTATCCTTTTCCCACTCCCTTAGCGAGAGAGTCTCTTGATTTTGTCCCACGGGTAGAATACAGCGGCCTCTCTGTTTTGAGGGTTGGACGGGTCCTACTAACATGTTATGTTTAGTTTGTTTTATGTTAATTTTAGTTTGTTATTGGGTCCATCTCCCTTCCCTCTCATTTCATCCATCCATAAATTTTTAAATACACATATAGAATCATTATATTTTTATGGTATGGGGCGCGTTTTGTAGGTTCCCCTTGAGAGGATGTGGTATTATGGTGGATGGAGAATTGATTGGTGACGGACGAGTTCTTGTGGTGAATGTGGAAATTGTATGTATGAATGGGTCGTGAATCGGATTAGCTAGGTATAAGATAGTGGTGACCAGCCTTAAACCCTCCCCATTTTTGGCCTTGTGCCGTAATTGTGTATTTTGCACAATAAATAGTGTCAGAAATTCACCCTGGATAGATGCCAAACTAATCCACGCTAGTCAAAACTTTGACCAACTACACTTTTCCCGCGCAACATCTCTGACTCAACAAACAGCATTTCGCTCTCCCAGGAACAATTGCTTACAATACTAAAGAAAGTGAAATAACACACTACTAAATAAGTTTTTTTTTTTTAAAGCTTTTCACCCCAAGCAAGGCTGGAAGCCACTAGCCCGCAAGGGGTTACAGAAGGTTTGGAGGAAGAGCAGATAGGAGTGGTAAAGGAGCGGATGTGGAGAAAGATAGTGGATCGATCAAGGCAAGGGGGTTACAGAAGATTTGGAGCGAGAGCAGATAGGAATGAAAAATGAAAGGATGTGGAGAAGGGAAGTGGATAGATCAAGGCAACTGGAGATGTCGATTGACGTTACACTTAAATAGTTGGGGATTGTATTTGTCAGGGAAACAGGAATAAGGAAGGGAGTTCCACAGGCGAGATGTGCGAGACATGAACCTATTGGAGTAGAAGATACGCCTACATCTAACAGTTTCAACGGTGAAGGGGTGGGAACGGGATGCCAGCCTCGTAGGACGTTTAAATTCATGAGGCCTACGAACTAGCGAAAGCAGCTCCTCGGAGCAATTACCGTGAAAGTATTTGTAAAAAAGACAGAGCGAGGCAACGGCGCGTTTGTGAGAGAGCGACTGCAGACGAGATGACAGATCAGGGCCAGTTACGTTGCATATCCGTCTCTGGATCTTATCAAGAACCCTGAGGCAAACAGCAGGGGCTCCAGACCATATATGGCAGCAATACTCCATGCAAGGGCGAATGGTTGATTTATTTGGAGGATCGATTCCGGGGAGAAAAATTTCAGCCGCAGAGAGGAGCTCTCGAGAAGTTGGTCTTCAGACATTCTAATGGGATGCAGGGATGGATCCCTGTGGTGGTTAGTAGAGAGCAGTTTTGTTTTAGAGGCGTTAAAGTTAACCAACCAATTCTTGCTCCAGTTCACAAATTCGTAAACACTCAATCAAACACCAAAACAATTAAAGGTACACAACTCTTACCAACTTTGGACAATAATTTAAACAAACATACGCATACACACTATTGACTGAACTCTCACAAAAGACACTTTTGTACACGATCAAACACTTTGTTTCACACACAAACCTTAGTATCAGTTTCACACACACTGAAACTTGGCATAAATACACTACATAATTCAATTCAACCATTCACACTTGTCCAACAATATCTGACTTAATTGTGTATGTTAATTTTATATAAATCAATGTTATTGTTAAACTTTTAATTATGTTGTTTTCACTTTGATTTCTCTTTATTGATTTGCCTTCAATATTCCTGTTTCTTAATTTGTTGTGGATGAATGTCTAAGAACCCCAACATCACTAACCCTTCCGATAACCTAACCTTCTGATATCTTAAAATACATTCGCCAGTCTGCAACAATATTACTAATACTTCTTGTTATATAGATCAATGCAAATATCGTCTTGAACCACATTTTAAAATTTTAGATAATCATCAATGACTTTTATTTTAACATAAGATATTTCAATTCTTTTAATTTTGCAACTTCACTTTTTTACTTAGTGTTTTTAACTATTTTAAAGTACAACATTAAGGACACTGCTTGCAATTAAATAAATTTGGATAATTAGCTTGGATTGGTATCTCTTTTTAGCTATTTTCATGGCACAAAAGAATAAACGTATTTTTACAAAATTATAATTCTGTTTACTCCAATTATCAAGCAAGGTTAAATCGTACATTGAATATACTTTTTAGTATCGGCAATGTTATACAAATTAATAATCTATATTTATAAATACTACAAACAACTAGCCGCTTGATTTCAATAGAATTTATTCCGAATGGTTCCATTTTAATTGTGTTTAAACATTCTTCAATAATTAAAATTTTCAAATAAACTTTTGTAAGTATGGTTTACTCTAAATTATATGCCGTTCTCATGTTCAAAGAGCATGACAGCAGCAACTAGGTATGACTAGCGTTTTACAAATAACTTTAAATTTATTTCTTTTTGCAATAGTTTTGTTTCATATTTTAGTGTGTGTGTGTTTTTTTTTATTTCGACAATTCAAAGCATTTAAGCCTAAATTTACAATAAAAATCAATAATCCACAAAATTGTAAAACATTCAAATTATGCTAATTTATTTATTAATCTATTTGTGTAGGTGTTAGTTGTTTTTCTTCATAACAAGGGGGGTCAGAATATTAATTAATATTACTTTTGAACATTTATCTGAAGCGTCAGATTCTTTTCTATTAAATCCAATTTTAAATAGAAAATTTAAATCTATTATAAGATAGCTGAAAACAATTACTAGTTGAAAACAATACTATTTTAATTGCTGGACCATTACCAGCAGAGAAAATAGGCCCCCACTTAGAGGAAATTACTGAAGTAGAGCTAAAGAAAAGAAACAATGTCCTAACACTGGTTATCATTTCGGATGCCAAAAATTTTATGTGGTCTTTCAACGAACAATAATGTTAGAGGAATAACGTACATCTATACTACATCGAAAAAATCTAACTTACTAAGTATAAGTTTTAAATGTTTACCACAAGGTTATTCAACATAAAAGAAGAGATTGCCAAATTTTAAAGTTTAGCAAGATCGTAGGGTGAAAGGCGAAATATGTTTACAATTAACAGTTCGAATCTTTGATTTAATAACTCGCCCCTCTTTGAAATCTGATTATCTGCATTTTCTCCTGCAAACACAGAAAACAAGGTTCATATAAGTTCTAGCTAGTTCTAAAATTTTCCATTTAACTTTAGGGGTTTTATTTTCTTCTTTCAACTTCCAAATTTATTTTCAAAGTGAAGATTTCTATAAGTAAAAAAGGATAGGTACTTATACCAACGATCCTTGAAATATAAAACTTTACAACTCAGTTAAGCATTTGTTAGACAATTACATTGGTTGCTGTCCTTAACAATATTTGCATTAGTACTTACATTATGGTTAAAATTATTACATTTGTTAAGTGTTTTATCGTTATACAACCTTATTATTTTATTAGTACAACTATAGCTAAGTTTTAATGTATTCCAATTAAAAAAAATTACTAAGAGGATTGCTTTTGGGAAAATGTTTGTCAATTAATTTTAGAATCTTATGACCTAACTTTGGTCATTGGTTAAATGGAGGTGTGTACCAGATGATCTTCCTGTTTCTATTTCTTTTCTTTTAACTGCCATCATATTCAATAAATTGAATTTCAGTGGACTTATACCCACTACTATTCCTAAGAACTTTATTATACACACCTCTATGTTTTTCAAACACTTCTTTGCTAGAAGAGTGTTTGCTAATCCGATATTCTACAGAGGGAGGAATATGTCGGTTACTTTATATGTTAGTTACTTTATTTATTTAAATATTTTGATTTCAAATTATTTTGTTTTGTTATTTTGTTAAATATTCTTGTTTTTCTTTCTTTTATTCATTAAAGAGCCTTATTGTTTACGTACCTTAAAATTATTATTGTTAAGTTACGTTGCTTTCTCAGTGAAATGTCAGCCGTTCGTCGTCAGCATTGTATGAAAAATTTCAAATATTCCATATGTATCCGTTGCAATTTTAAATCTGTTTTACATGGCATCTTATTTAACATAGACCAATTCGATTGGTTGAAGCGATTATCAATATAACATGTCTTGCTACTTTACATTTCTATATTTTCCTAATTTTTTCTTTCTTTTTCCATTTCTATGTAGAAGAGACTATATCATGTGTCTTTCTTTCTTGCTCTTCTTATTTTCTTCTTTTTTCACGGAAAAAGAAGTTGCTTGTAAGTAAATATTAAAAATTGTAATAATCCTCATTTACTACCGCCTGATGAGATTCGATGATATACACCGAAACATGTGTGCATTTATGTAGCGGTTTTACATGTGTTCTAATGTAATATCCTATAATAAAGAATACTGCTCTACTACTATATTGAACCCTATTTTTAAATGAATGTTTGAATTTTTATTTAATTCGTTCTCATTTTATTTGGTTATATATATATATATATATATATATATATATATATTGTCATCGACAGACAGACTGTTTCGCTGTATCACAGCTTATCAGTGTGGATAGACGTCCGGTTGCCTCTAGCTAGGATCGAAACCCGACTGGATTGGCATCAGTCGGGGATTCTACCAGTAAGCCGTTGGCGCACGGCAGGGATGAAGGTGAATTTAAGCGTATTTATTTTTAGATAAACACACTGTGACTGAGAGAACTCGATTCGATTTACCGAAGAGTCTTGCATTATTAGCCATAATAGTCACTGTTTACAAACCCACACTTCCTCCCCAGAGAGCTCAACCGAAATAAATTTTTCAGGAGCATATATATTGTCATTCAAGGACAGACTGTTTCGCTGTATCACAGCTCATCAGTGTGGCTAGACGTCCGGTTGACTCTAGCTAGGATGTGAAAGAAGTTTACTTGTGACGCGTTTCGTCTTTCAGGACATCATCAGACTAAATTTATTAAATTGTTTGGTAGGACTACACATGTGCACGACAGAGGGGAATTTTAGATTTTTTTTTCTCTAGCCGAATTCATTTAGATTATTTTTCTTCTAATATCACAGTGTAGAATAATTACTTACAAACGTGATGGAAAGAAAAAAAGATTATAAATGTATTCGGTTAGATAAAAAATAATTCTAAAATTCTCAGCGTGCGCATGTGTAGTCTTATCAACATAACAAATTTAGTCCGATGAAGTCCTGAAGGACGAAACAACGTCACAAGTAAACTTTTACCACTTTTTCATACAATTTTCCCAATACTGTTCTTGATATATCAAAATATCGATTATATATTCACGTCCTACTTCCAAAATGTGACTCGATGACCAAACATCACAATTCTTGGTTTGAGAACTTTTAGCCCTCGCCTATATTCTTGGTTGATATTTTGTTATTGGTGCAGTTATTTGTTGTGAAGTTGATTCTTTTATCAAATTACATTTTTTTCATCAGGGTATACACGTTGGTTGAGATGAATTTGAGGTCAAATTTTCTGAATAGCTGATAGTTGATCTGTCATGTATAAATACATACATATTCTTTCCTACTCTTGTCATTTGTATATTGTATTAATTATTAATTAGTTCTATGCTCGTTTTTCATGTCATTTGATGCTTACTGATAGTTTGGTTGTCATTTGAACGGATATGAAGAAGATAACGAAAACTTCCCAATTCTCGTTAAAAGGAGAAAACAGTTGTAAAATATTCAAAACATAGATAATGAGATACACGTTTTAAAAGCTGGTGAAATTAATGTCGTGCACAATTTGAATCACTAGTCTCTGGCTTTTGACTGAAATTAAAATCTAAAAGTATTGACAATAAAACTAAAAGAAAGAGAAAAGCAACAGTGAAATATATGATAATTAATTTCGCACCCACCAACACGCAGAGAGAGAGAGAGAGAGAGAGAGAGAGAGAGAGAGCGGGGGGTGTTTCGGCGAAGTGCAGCCACTCGACGTAGCCCCACAAGTGGTTGGAAAAGCTAACATGTAATGCTGAGCCATATTTTCTTGAGAGACCTGTCAATCGATGCCCGATGTTTGTAGATGTACGATTTTGCGCGTGAACAGACCTATCACCATGTCCCATAAACGCTCCATTTGGATGATGTCGGGCGAACATGGTAGCCACATAATTTGTCGGAAATCTCCAGAATGTTCTTCAAACCAATTCTAGGCAATTTGAACTCGATGAGACGGTGCATTATCCTACTGGAATAACCCATCATTGTTGGGTACATAGGGTCTATGAAGTGGTGAAAATATTCACGAAGCGGTCACTGGTCAGCGCTAATATTTTTTTTAATAAAGCCTATTTTTCAAGAATCGGGAAGGGCCCGTAAATGAATATCTATCTATCTATCTATCTATCTATCTATCTATCTATCTATCTATCTATCTATCTATCTATCTATATATATATATATATATATACGGATTCGGTAGTATTTGTTAATATTTCTTTTGACGCATCTATTAGAAAGGAACCTCCTATTCACAAGACTTCTTTCTGTTTTTTTGTTTTTTTAGCCCAAGGAGAGGATGTGGTATTATGATGTATGGAGGATTGATTGGCGACAGATGAGTTTCTATGGTGAATGAGGAAATTGTAACGAGTGAATGGGTCGTGAATCAGATTAGCTAGGTATAAGATAGCTAGTGAAAACCAGCCTCAACCCATGTCCTCTTTTCGGCCTTGTGCCATAATTGTATTAATTTACTGTTATGGTCCAGGTTAGGACCAAGGAAGAACAACACGAACACAAGAGTAGAAATAACGAAGATATATTACACGGAATAATAATACAAGATGTGGAAGGTGTTAGTATGACTGTCAGTCTGGTTTGGAGTGAACTACTATCGGCTCGACTCAATTCATCTCTCTCTCTCTCTCTCTCTCTCTTGAGAGGCGTAGTATACATAGTATTAGGAAGAGTTAATTCTGTAGTTATATGTAAGGACCCATAACACCCCACTCCCAAGCTTTTACCTCGCAGGAGTCTTTAATATTTTTTCCTCTTCGGATTAATAAAGGCTCTGTAAATTTTCTTTTTCTGCTTGATTTCCGCGGTTCTGAAATAGCTTGACGCCTTTGCATATTGAATGTGTCAGATATTGTGTCCATTACTTCCTCCTCTTCCTGAGGTAGACCGTTAGAAACCTCTAACAGCCTCTTTCTGATCTGCCTTATATTCGGACCCTGAATTATGTAAATCACGTTCCCGATTCGTTTCTCTATTGTACCTGGCTCCCAATAGGATGTGTAGTTTTTGAACATTAAAAAAAAACTTTCTCCCCTGGGTTAAATTTTCTTTTTGGTACAAACGACGTTGGTGATTTTTTTATCTGTTTTGGCAGTAATTTGTCGAATACCGATCTAATTTTTCGGGCGAACATTACTTCCGCCGGCGATAATGCCGATGGCGTAGTACTGTTCGGTGTAATTCTAACAAGAATTGTTGTAAAGCCTTTTCTGTTGGTACGTCATAAGCTTTCATTAGTGCTCTTTTTAATGTATCTACAAACCTCTCCGCTTGCCCGTTTGATCTTGGGTGATATGGCGTGGATTTGATGTGTTTCACCTGAAAAGTTTCACAATATCGGTGACTAAACAATCAACCACACAGAAACGAGCAAACAGCTCGTGAAGGCAAATTATAATAGTCTCAGAAGTAGGTTTTCTACAACGAAATACTTCTGGCCATTTGCTGTAACTGTCTACTACAATCAAGTAGTTGAAACCCTCTAATGGACCTGCGAAATCTACATGGATTCTCGACCACGGTCGATCTTGTCTTAGGCCATGGCTTATGAGTGATCGGAGGTGCCTTGGTTGCTAAGGAACAGCCCTTGCATTTGTCCACCATATGTATAATATCTTGATCCATGTTTGGCCAGTATACGTAACTTCGCATTAAGGATTTCATCCTGTTCTTTCCTGGGTGGCCCATGTGAAAATCCTTAAGGATTCGCCTTTGTGGCGTTTTCGGGGTTACTACTCTTTCATTATATAGCAGAACATTATCACATAACGAAAAACTGCCTGATATATGCTTATCTTTTCCTACAATTTTTGTTTTCGTTTCCTTTATAAATTCGTCATTCACTGCTTCGTTTATTATTTCCTGTAATGTGACGGAGAGGTCTCGAATTGTACTACATAATGATGTTCTAATAGCTTCCTCATATTATAAAGCTGCAATTACGGAATCTTCTAATGGCTCCGTTTTCTTTGGTATTAGTCTCGAAAGACCATCTGCATGCCCGATTTTGTTTGATGGAAGATACTCCAGTTATAGTTTAATAAAATCGTCCTCCATCTTAGCAATCTATTAGCAGTGTAGACAGGTAGACCTATCTTTGATCCAAATATTGTCAATAACGGCTTGTGGTCCGTCTGTAAGGTGAAAAATCTACCGTAATTATATCTGTGGAATCTCGTAACCGCAAAAATAATCCCCAGCCCTTCTTTTTCGATTTCCGAGTAATTTTGTTCGGTTGGTAGCAACGTTCTTGATGCATGCCCGATGGGCTTTAGTGTCCCATCCGACATTTTATGAAGTATACATGCCCCAACACCATAGGCACTCGTGTCACTCGCGACTATTATTTCCAATTTTGGATCATAATGCGCTAAAAATAAATCTGCTGTTAGAGTCTTAATGATTTTGTCGAAAGTTTTCTGACATTCATATGACCATTCCCAAACTTTTTACTTCTTCAACAGTTAGTTTAGGGGTGCGCGTAATTTGTGCATGTTAGGAATAAATTCTTGATAATAATTTACTAAGCCCAAGAAGCTTTGTAACACGGCTAAATTTTTTGGAGCCGGCATTTTTTTTATTGCCGTGGCTCTTTCTGGGTCTGGTCTTCTTCCTTCTTCGTCAATAATATGGCTATTATATTTTATCTCCTTCATAAAGAAGTCACATTTATTTTTCTTTACTTAAAACCGTAATTTTGTATCTGCCTGAAAACCTCTTGAATGTGTTCTCAGTGTTGTTCAATATTTTTGTTATTTATCAGGATGTCATCAAGGTATGCGATTGTGAAATCCAGTCCGCCTAGCATAGTGTCCATTATTTGCTGAAATATCGCCGGCGCGACCTTGATCCCGAATGGTAATCGCTGGAACTTATATAACCCTTTATGTGTGTTTATGCACAACAACCTCGAGCTTTCCTCATCTACTGGTACTTGTAGGTATGCTTCGCTCAAGTCTATCTTTGAGAAAAATTTTCCTCCGTTCAACTTTGTGAAAACTTCCTCTGGACTAGGGAGAGGATAGTGATAATCCTTAATCGCTGCATTCAATCCCGTCGAGAAATCAGCGCATACTCGTATCTCACCCGATTTCTTTTTCACGTAAGCCGTAGGTGCGGCCCATTGACTATATTCCACCTTTGTCAATATACCGGTTTTCACAAGTCTATCCAACTCTTCGTCTATTTTTTCTAATGATGCCTTTCGCATCATTAGAAAAAATAGATAGTACATTTCTTTTCTTCTTGAAAATGGGTTGTACATTTTCTTTTAGTTCGATTTTTGCCGCCATTTTTTTACACTTCCCGAGGCCGGCTGAAAATACGTCGGGGAAACTCTCCTTTAATTTCTCCTTCAGTTTCTCTGCCTCGGTTGATAACCTTTCCACTTTTTGGCAGAACGTATTTATCGGTAAATCCCAGGGGTCAAATGTCTGCATCCAGTCAGTTCCAAATAAATTTTCCGTATTTTTTAGAACATACATTAATTTTCTGGTCATACCGTTGAACGTCACATTTGTGATAATCTCCCCCTCATATTTGATTTTACTACCTGTTACCGACCTGGCTATTTTATCTGTTCTCAACATGGTCGGTTTGTTTAATTTCCTCCACGTCTCTAAGCTAATAATGGTTAAATCTGATACGGAATCTAATTGTAATCTGATTTTTTTTGTTTAACATTTCTACTTTTACGTATTTTCGTATATTTATCCGTCTGCTTGGTCAGTTCTAGTGACTCTTACTCGGCTTTTGTTTTCTTTCTTTGTTCTACAGTGCGACCTTTTATGTCCCACTTTATTGCACAACAGTTTTTGAGGAGGGAGAAAAACGTGTTTGTAGTTGTACTTTTCGTATGTGAGCGACACCAGACTTTTCGATATCTTTCGAGTCCTTTTTTACGCTTATATATCTCTAACAGTCCTCAGCCAATTTTTGTAGCGTCAATTCTGGTTCACACTCAAGTTTTGTTAGAATTCTCCGTCTGATCTCCGCATCTTTAGTCGAAACCAGGCCTTGGACGAATATCAAACATTTAAAGTTGTCAGGGCTGAGTTCAGATAACTTAAAGTCATCGCAGTGTTTGTTTACTACGGAAGCGAATGTTATATAGTCTTCGCTATCCTTTTTTGTTAAATTTAAACATTTTCACCTTTTGTGGAATAGTGAAGTGTTCAAACTAAATAATTTCGTTAAAAGTTTCTCGGCTTCCTTGAAAGTCAACTCATTCGTTTTCCTCGGTAGGATGTAGTCTACGAATTTAGTGTATTTGCTTGACCCTAGTTTCCTCAGTAGTAGACGTACTTTTTTCGTGTCTGACCAATTCCCGCAATCAAACTCATATGAATCTTCATATCTTCTGAAGCAAGCCGCGAAGGTTTTGTCTTCGTCCGGTGCATAAGTGAAGTCTTTGATAGAGTTCCATATAGCATTTTGCGAGAATGCCGCTTCATTTCCAGAATTTTGTCCTTTATTTGTTACTGCCCGTAGTAGTAATTCTTGTAGTTCGGGTTGCTTCTCTTCGTTTTTCTGTTGAATTTCCAATAGTTTTTCTTCGTTTTTCTGTTGAATTTCTAATTGTTTTTCTTCGAGCCTAGTCTGTCTTTCCTCATTTTTTTGTTGCTGCTCGAATTGCATTTTCATTAGTTCCAATATGGTTGCCTTAGAGTCTTCCATATTTACACCGTAATTTTGTGTAACTATTTTTCCTTTTTTCTCAGTGTAGACTTCAGGTTTTTGTCACCTGTTGTTCTGGAATCTTAGTACGAAAAAATTTTCCTGCGTAGAATTCGATTCTGTTCTGGCTGACAGGTAAAATTCGTGTCTTCGTTACCACTGTTAAGGTTGATGTCCAAATTTTTTTTTTTTATCTTCGCGTAGAACTTTTCTTTTTTTTTGCAGTACCTCCGTCGCCTCTAGCAACCGATAGCAAAAAGGTTTTTTTATTTTTTTCACTTTTTCGAGACAATAATGGAATTAATTCCAGAATTGTTTCTTGATTTTTGATTGGTTCACAGATTGGTCAGACGTCCTGACTAACCTTTTTTCCTCACCTATATTTAGGAATGATAACCTTTTGGCCTCTTTTACTTTTTTAATTTTTAATTTTTGTTTCTTTATGGCACAGCAAAACGTTTAGTTTTCTATTTTTTAATTTTTTATTACTACACACTATCTATGAAATCACTGGGCGAGTCTTCTCAATAATAAAGTCCTTCCTAAAGGGTAGGTTCCTGAAGGTAGTTGTTAACGGCTCCGGGGCCCTAGCAATCATCTCACCCCACCATGCCAGCGGTCGCTTCTCGAACCAACTCTTTTTTTACTTTACATAAATGATCTGATCATTTGAGATTATAAATGAAAATAATACAATGGTACATAGGTACACCTCCAAAAGTCGAGACGACCAGAGATTGGCAGCTGATCTCTCCTCCGATGTCGCTGTAACATCACAATGGGGGCAAAATTGACTGGTTAGATTCAATTCTTTGTAAACCAGATTAATTATATTCCATCATCGCCGATTGGAACGTCAACTACCAACAGTCAGCGATGAATGGATATTCTTTCATGGAGGCCCCGTGTCTTGAGCGACTATTGGCCCTCAAACTCAATCTAGACCTCAAGTGGAACGATCCATCGCTAAAACTGCAGGAAAAATGGGCTGTTACGTGTACCGCTTTAGTAAGTACCTGACTCCTCGTGCTATCCTCTATCCTCTAGATCAGGCCTAAAATGGAGTACTGTTGTCATATTTGAACAGGAGCTTCACAGTTTTCACTTTCCAGTCTCGATAGAGTCCAAAAGCATTTCCGCGTCCTTGTGGGTGAAAAATTATTTCCCACTCTACAACTCCTGTCAAGACGTGGCAAGCGTCTCACTGCTCTATCGCTACTTGCACGGTATGTGCTCAGTTCTAACATTCAGGGCTAGGACACAGTATGCTACGTACATTGTAGCGAACCAACCTCATTCCCTCCGTATTCCATTGATGAGATAAAAATTCTACTCGAGCAGCTTCTTTCCTCGAACCGCTGCTCTGTGGAACCGACTCCACAGAGAATGTTTTCCTGATCACTACCATCGTCAAGAGTCTAGGGTTAATTCAAGTTTAGGGTTAACCGTTATCTGTGTCTCTTGCTCTTCAACCTTTTACCTTGTGTAACTCCCTGGACTTGTACAGGGTGAACCTCTCTATAAAAAAATGTCTTTCCAATCACATTTTGTTAACAGTTCAAACAGATAATTGTGTCTTGCCTTTTCAAATACGTTTGCTTAGTCTATAAAACATAAGTATACGTCTTTTTGTATTACTCATTTTCAAAGCATTTTAATTAAAAAGATTGCATTTCTGTTCCAGTGACTTTAACGAAGTCACAATGTTTTATATACCAGATTCTTAAAAATAACGCTTTTGACCGTCGTTTTTGCTCTTGTTTAATCACAAAAAATAATATTAGAATTTTTATAACAATATTTACCAACTATTGTTGGATATGAGCAATATATCGTGCAATATATAGTGAGCTATATCTCTAATGAATTTTAGTTTATAATATCTATCCTTATTAAAATTATAAATAATAACATATTTTAGAGGTCCTGTTTTTTTATACAAAATGCAACATAGACTTTAATTCATAATAATTTTTATCTATAAATAACTTCAGTGTAGAAATTATATTTGATTAATCTTATATATAAAGTACAGGGTATGTGTGTGTGTGTGTGTGTGTGTGTGTGTGTGTGTGTGTGTGTGTGTGTGTGTGTGTGTGTGTGTGTGTGTGTGTGTCCAAGCAACTCCTCCACTCCCACTGGTCCGATTTCAATGATTCATAGCTCATTCAAAAGCACTAGGAAAGTTAGGCGCAGGGAACGATTTTTGTTGTGAATACAAGGTTGCCAGATTATGCGAGGTTAAAAATATATATTAATATAATATACTAACCATTATCGTTGCATTCATGGTTCAAGGAGAGTAACTCTTATTTTCCTTTTGTATTCAAAATTGCTGCGATATCGGGCGGCATTTAAGGTAGCTCCTGTGGAGGACTCTTGGTTTGGCCATCATCACAATTGCTAGGAAGGAGTAGATGCGATAGGCATCAATAAACTACCGAATAACTTAAAATTGATTGCTGCATTTAAGTATTGAATTAATGTTTAATCTTACTTTTTGAAAGTTCAGCGATAATTCTTCAGCTGCCTCTTAAAGACAATGTGATGTATGTAGATCCTTATTTTCCGTACAAACAATTATTTTTATTTCCTGAGTGTCAGAACAAGGGACAATTTATAAGATAAAATTAATATAGTGTAAAGATGGGAAAATAGAAATTAGAATTAGTTACTCATTCAACATTTCAACAGTTAGAGAAACATTCTATATTAATAAAATTGGAACTCAGTTCTCTCACAAATTCTGAGATCAAAAAGTCCCATCTCAAATATATAGTAATTTACACGGTGTTTACTCATTCCCCCACCAAAATAAGATGTGACACGAGGTCTTTTTAAAGTGGGGGCCCAGAGCGCGTGAAAAAAATTATCTCAGTTGCCCCTGTGCCCTTTGACAGAGAAGCTCCTGGGCGCACTGTGTCCAATGACATAGACGCAACTGAGAGATGATAACAATGCATAAATTACATTTTAGTAATATATATATATATATATATATATATATATATATATATATATATATATATATATCACTTCTAGGCAATATCACTATTCAGGTTTAACTACTTTTGATATTGATTTTTTAAAAATTATTTAATTAATTAACTGTCCTTTGTTACTGTTCTTTTATTTGAGGATTGTTTTGATTTTCATATAAAAAATTGTCCTGTTTAGGAATATCGTCTTCAAAAGTGTTTGAAATTTTCATTTTACTTGGCCTTCAACAAGTTAGCATTTATTTGTAAAACTTTCCTTAACTATAGTAAGCCAATTTATGAATGAAATGTTCATTTAAAATTTTTGTTTCAAAGATTTCAAGTAATGAATATATCTTACTTTGCGAAGCGATCGTGAGCGGGTGAAGCCTTCTAGTACAATATAAAATGATTATTTTATTATTTCATGTATTAATCTATAATGGCATTCTGTAACTTTCATCTGTCATTTCTGTCTCTTGATTTCTTAATTTATCTACTGTTTTGATTTTAATTTTAACTTGTAGCAATTTTTCTTGATTTCCAGAGATTTTCTTTGCTTGAATATTGTTTTTCAGTTTCACATGCATCTCTTGTAAAGATGGACGATGTGTTTTCTGTTGGGATAATATCTGGATGACTGAATTACATTAATTTGGTGTCTTTGAAACTTTTTTTGCAAGCTGAGCAATAGTCAAAATTTCAACCATCATTCAAACATTTTATAATATTTTGTTCCGCCATATTTTCGTTGTGGAAGGTGGCATTCATTATATATCTGAAATTAATAAATATTAGTAATTATACTATTATACATTATACTTATTTACTGTATTATTATACATTATACTTATTTACTGTATTATGAACCACATTCGAGTTGGATAATAAAAGTTTAAGTTATTTCTAACAAAAATAGATATTATGAGCTGAAGTCCACACGGTATATTTATCATATAAATATATTCTGAAAAGTTTATCAGTATCTGCTTAATTATTGAGAAAATTGACTTGCAAAATAAACCATGACATATACGGTAAAAGAATAAACACTATCACGACTTTGTCGGAGTTAGCTCCTCCTCAGTTCCTTAATCCTTCAATCGGGGTCTCTCTTCCCTCGCTATAAATACTGTCTGACCCTCTCTCTCTCTCTCTCTCTCTTCGACTCAGGCCTTGGGCCGCTACCTCGCACGGAGACTATTAAAATCGTTCTTTTTCTACTTACACCAATATGTGACCTCTCACAGATACAACGTTTCTCATATACTGGGAACGCGCTAAGAACAATACACGTACGTACGAACACTTACAACACACACACATAATTTCTCCATACAAACTCTACGTAACTGTTCATGTCTTTGTGTAACTCGTTATTAATATATATTTGTTTACCCAGGTATATCGGTCTTGTTTGTTTTCTTTGTCTTCTTTGGACTTAATTAAAGTCCGACATTCTTATGTAGCTGGACCGACCAGCAGAAAATTTTAACCTTCTGATATCTCTTCACATCTTCACCCCCACGGCCCGCTACAACTTAAAGTGAGCAGGTTTTATGGAAAAATAAGAGGCAGAAAACTCTGTTGACCGAGTATGACAAAATACGTTTATTCCATTTTGCAAACACAAAATAAAATGTGTGTTTGGAGCGGGTAATAATAATAATTATTATTATTTTAGTCATATTATCTTGTGTGTGCTATCCATCGATCTCAAGAGACCATGGATCTGTTGCGGACCCGATAGCGTTGCAGAGCTGGCCTACGAAATTAAGGCCTTGTACCAGCCACTACACGCAACTACCGGATCCACGAACAAAGTAAAAAAAAAAAAGAATATATAAGACGTGTTCTTTCTACTGTACAAACGTACAGTAAAAAATAAGTAGACAGGCAGGACGACGAAGATAAAGGAACAAACATAAAATTTTATTTGTTATTAACAAGTAAATTGTCTTCAGTGGAGACCATCAGTAAAGTTACTGGAAATGTTGTAGTTGAAAAAGAGGCCAAGTAGATTGTCTTCAGTGGAGACCTTCAGTAAGTTACTGGAAATGTTGTAGTTGAAAAAGAGGCAGGTAAAGTTCCGCGCCAAAATTTAAATTCAAGATGGCTAAGGCGGGAAAAGTTTCTCAGGAAGAAAGTTCAGAAAGTCAGTTTATAATGAATAATAAACATACACAGCAAAGAAAAATACTCACTGCGAGAGTTTGTAATTGTGAGTGTAATGTAATCTTTTTTTAAGGTAACTGGTTCTGAAAGGACAGAGTTCGAAGAATATGAAAAATGCTTGTTCTTCATGTCGAAGGTTTCGAAAGTTCCCTGTTCATGGAAGTAGGCGGCTCGAAAAAGATGTTCGCATCAGGACGAAAAATTCGTCATCGTAAAAGGTAATGTGACGACAGAGCCGTATGTGTTAAGGTACAGCGACGAGCCATGAGGGTCTAAGCAATGTTTGCCAGTAAAATATCCCTGTCTGTATATATGGTTGACAGACGAGAGATAAGTGAGCCTGCTGCCCGGTTCCGCGAACCTGGGAGCGTTTGATTTTGAAAAGCCAATTTGTCCATGACGTCAGAGCAAAAAGCGCGCGAAAACAGCGAGCAGCAGCAGCTTCCTCACTTTCGGCTAAGAACAACGGTTTACTGCTATTACTAGCCGAAAGTGAAAGGAAGGGGTGAAGACTCGCGCGTGCGTCAAATTAAAGGTGGAAATAGCGTGCTATCCCACAGATCTGCGCTCAAAAAGTTATGCCTCAGTTGCTGGTGGTGGCGCAGTATTATTTATGGCTGTACAGGCCACATGGGAGTGACAGTTTCATTTGCAACCAATGCATGTGAAGGCACTCTCCTCCGATATCGCTGTTTTTTTCTTTCCTTCGAGCACGGTAAGCATCCATTTCTTCTCTCCTCGCTCCAGCCCTCAGTATAAACCGCGTCTCCAACTTGAGAGATTGTTGGAGACGTCTTCCCACCTCTCAATGTCCATCGTCCTCATGTCACTTTTGCAGACGTCCTTGAAGAGTAGTGCTCTCTTACTGGTGGCCAGTTCCTCATACAGTAGGACTTTCAGAATCCTCCCATTAGAATGTCAGTAGACTTTTGCTCTCCGTGTCTTGCCGTTGCAGTGAGGCGACGTTGGAGTGTCCTTTCCAGGCTTAGGCAGGGGTTTTATGGGGTATCTGAGGTTGACCATGCAAACACGTATCTCCTTTCCACGCCACCGATGTTGTCCAATGGAAAGGTAGAGTCCAATACAGCTTCGCACCGGTGTCGTCGCAGTAGTTGACAGAACGAAACTTGAACATAACATTGGACTGTATTAGGGACCCCGGTTCCGGATTTATCCTCAGGGTTTACTCTCGATATGATTGGGTATGGGCGCAAGGCAAGCGGACGTTTAAATTTAGAGTTTTCCTTCTCTTTTGCACCACAATTCTTTTGGTTTGATTTTAAATACACATTTTTTTCTTTCTTTTCTCTTGCACTTATTTTCTGGAATGAGACCTATAGATATATTAAACTTATATAAAAGTTCATGTTTCAAAAATAAAGAAGGGAAGCTTTTATGATTTATTTTAAAAATCATAAGTCAGTCATGATTTTAAATAAAAGATGCAGCTCATTTCATAGCCAAGAAGACAAATTTTGATCTCAGTTGCAGCACCAGTCCTCCTCCCTATGACACTGTGGATGATTTAGGTTTCTTTCAAAGGCGACGAATCTTCAGCAAATAGAACAAGTCAATATCAACATGACCAAAAGTAGGTTTTAGTGTGAGCCTACTTAACAATCACTTTGGCTTCTCGAGGAGAGATAATGGGTCTTTCAAAGCTCCAAAAATAACGGATCTTAAGTTTAACTAAAAAAGAAAAAAAATCCCTAAATATTGCTTAAAAATTCATAATTTAATATTATTATTTTTTATTTCATTTATAATATTTATTTTAATTATTATAATATATATTTGATTATTATATTTATTTGTATTTATATATGTATTAATTATTATTTCTTTCAACTTTTTCCATAGTTATCGGTTTTTCTCTATCAGTATTTGTTTTTGTACAACTATTTAAAAAATCGTTTGTCCTATTTTTTCATTCTGTTTTTCCTTACCTAAAGTTGATTTATCAACTTTGCCTTTTATTTATGGGGTATCTGAGGTTGACCATGCAAATGTAGTGGACCGGCCGTGGGAGTGTGGAAGGAGTAGAGAAGATGAATTATCTCTGGTTTAAGACTTCGATGACCGGTCCAGCTACATAAAAGAATGTTGGACCTTAATGGATGTCCAAAGAAGGAAACAAGACAGATATATGTATGCGAACAAATATATAGTGTTAACAAACAAAAACAGATTGATACACGAATTTACAAATACATTTAAAACATGTATAGAACGTTTAGTGTCTGTGTGGAAAGTTATTGTGTGTGTGTGTTTGAGTTGGAATGTCCGTACGGTTTGGTGAATCTTGTTTTGGCGTATTCCCTGAACATGGGAAACGCTAGTTGTGTGAGAGTTCACATACTGGAAATACCTCGCACCACGTGCGACGGTTGCCGACCGCAAGCGAGGCCCGTTGGACGCACGTGGGTGCAGCCGTGGAAAGAGCTGTGGAAAGAAAGAGAGAGACAGAGGCGAAAGGTCAGCCCGTATTTATACTCCAGGGAGGGAGAGACCCCCTGGTGAAGTGTTAAGAAAATGAAGGGGAGCTAACTGCGACACAAACACGTATCTATCTATCTCAATTATTTTTTTATCAGTTGTTTAGTTTAGGTGTTAGTCTTGTCAAAAAGACAGTATATATTATTTTTAATTATATAAATTTCATAATCTCCGAATATTTGAGGTCTAAATCCCTAAGTATATTTTTCTTTTTCTTTTTGCTACCTTTTTTCAGTTATGAAACTTTTTTTATCTTTACGTTTGTTTATTTATGCACAACAATTTTGTAATTTTTCTTGCTTTTACGTGTTTTGTTTTAAAAAGAAAGGTTGATTTTGAGCTTCTAAAAACGGAATGTTTGTAATTTTCATATATGTACATTTTAATATATAATACATTATTTTTATAGATACAAATATGCTCTATTTATAATAAACAGTATTAACAACATTTACCGGCCTGAATGTCCGAACAATTTCATAGAAAATATTTGTCCTCCAACAGTAATCGAACCTGTATCCTACACGAAACCGTCATATAGCCTGACAGGCTATACCATTTAGCTACAGAAGAAGCGTCTGGTTAGCACGGTCAAATTTCTCGGACATTCAAGCAGGTAAATGTAGTTAATACCGTTTATTATAAAAACAGAGCATTTACTTAAATATTTGTATCTATATTATATATTATAAGGTATAAACAGAAAATATATTACAATAATTGTCGGACTTAGTCGGACAATTTCATAATATATATGTGTGTATGTGTGTATGTGTGTGTGTGTGTGTGTGAACATTATATGTTTCAAAGATTGTCATAGCCACTACGGCAATGGGGACAAGCACCATACAAACAGCAAAATGGAAAAAGAACGAAGAATTCAACCCTTTTGTTGTCGCAAGCTGGAGTGTGTGAGTTAAACAGACTGAATATCGACGTAGCACCTCTAGAGGAAACGTGACTTTCGGACAATGGATCTCTAAAAGAGGAATACTATATCTTCTTCTGGCGGGGGAGAGAAGATATAAATGAACAGAGATAATTCTCATCCTTCGCCTCTCTATATATAAAGGCCTTGTAAACCTTGTGTGCATCTCTGTACCAACACTCCATGCCGCATCCGAAGGCAAAGACCAGTTCTACGCTTAGCGACATCAAGCATATGAACATATTTGGCTTCTAGAAGACTGCAATGTGAGCTGATTAAAAGCCCTAGCCAAACGTGTATAGGGAAATCCCTGCAACACCGGAGCGTCAACACTGATTTACTCAGAGGTAAAATTAAACTCTTAGAATTTCGACCATTGATAGAAGAAATGGCAATTGAGAATTAACACTAGCAAGACTGCCCATCCAGATAAGAAAACAGAAGTTCTTAGATAAGACTCTTCCCAGTGACTCATCATAGTGCGTGGGGGACAGATGGAACTCCCTTCAAAACACCATCTACAATGCTATGGAAAGAAGGTACACAAGAGCAAAAACTGGTTTGAGAGTAACTACTCGACATTAAAGCCAGTCATCAACGCTAAGCGCAGCGCTTGCATTAGATTCAAACGTGACCTAGCCAGCATATTTTGCAGATTATGAAAGATGCTTGCAGCAAATCCCAACAAACGGCATGCCGCTGTGCAAATAACCACTTGCTCCAACTGTCAGGTAGCATCTAACATTCTTCGGACACCAGCATCACCCGGAATCATTAAACGAATGTCATTATACAACAAATA
Organism: Acanthosepion esculentum; assembly: GCA_964036315.1. NCBI lineage: Eukaryota > Metazoa > Mollusca > Cephalopoda > Sepiida > Sepiidae > Acanthosepion > Acanthosepion esculentum. The sequence continues at coordinate 37,881,843 of OZ038500.1, read as the reverse complement.
ATGATATTTTGTTATTATTATTGTTACAAAATAGCCGTGACACACTACCGAAATAACATTCTGAACAACATTTAGAGCTATCCTCACTATATAGCAAAATATTTGTTGCCCCTGCCTTTAAGCATCATAATAAAAATAATCCCATTAGAATTTCTGTCATTAATGAACAAGAATATAACTTAGAGATGCATATAGGTGTAGCTGGTAATAATGTCATCAACATATTAAAATTCTGTCCTGCTCTAAATCGCTCTTTGATGCTTGTTCTATCAGAAATAATAAACATGATATTGACACGAGTAATAAACGGCAAAGAAAGGAACAATAACTACATCGGGCCGTCACTTTTTTTTTGCCCGAACAGAAGTTGCAAATGTATAACAATAAATTCCTACTCCTCTTCGGCAAAGTCTTCGAGGCCATTATCAACACCGAAGTGATTAATCATCTGATATCCCACGATCTGCTCTCAGACAAGCAGTATGGTTTCCGCTTTGCCCGATCTACTGCCGATGTGCTTACGGCCATCACTGAATTTGTCTACCAAGCTATCCATAATAACGGTGAAGCTCGTGAAGGGGCCCTTGACATCTCCAAAGCATTCGATAGAGTTTGGCATGCCGGCCTTCTTCTCAAGCTCCAGGGTTATGGTATCACAGGTCGATTGTTTGACCTAATACAATCATTCCTGTCAAACCGGGATTTGAAGGTCGTTCTCAGTAGATTCATCTCCAGCTCTTATCCCACTAACGCAGGTGTTCCTCAAGGCTCCATCCTAGGCCCTACTCTGTTCCTCATATTTATAAACGACCTTCCTGACACCATAGACTCACAAGTCGGCATCTACGTTGACGACACCACAATTTACTCCTGCCTCAAACACAAATCAAGTGATGCTGACAAAGTTAACCTGGCAGCTCAAATTGAAAAGGACCTCCAATCGGTTGTGACCTGGGGCGAGAAATGGATGGTTAACTTTAACGCCTCGAAAACAAAACTGCTCTCTATTAACCACCACAAGGATCCATCCCTGCATCCCATTAGAATGTCTGAAGACCAATTTCTCTAGAGCTCCTCTCTGCGGCTGCTCGGTCACACGCTGTCCGCTGATCTGAGATGGAACAAATACACCGAGTCAGTTGCATCATCCACCGCAAGGAAAGTTGGTTCCCTGTGCCGAGCCAGGAAATTTTTCTCCCCGGAATCGATCCTCCAAGTCTATAAATCGACCATTCGCCCTTGCATGGAGTATTGTTGCCATATATGGTCTGGGGCCCCTGCTGTTTGCCTCAGGGTTCTTGATAAGATCCAGAGACGGATATGCAATGTGATTGGCCCTGATCTGTCATCTAGTCTGCAGTCGCTCTCTCACAGACGCGATGTTGCCTCGCTCTGCCTTTTTTACAAGTACTTTCACGGTAATTGCTCCGAGGAGCTGCTTTCGCTTCTCCCTAGGCCTCGTGAATTTAAACGTCCTACGAGGCTGGCATCCCGTTCCCACCCCTACACCGTTGAAACTGTTAGATGTAGACGTCTCTTCTACTCCAATAGCTTCATGTCTCGCACATCTCGCCTATGGAACTCCCTTCCCTATTACTGTTTCCCCGACAAATACAATCTCCAACGGTTTAAGTGTAGCGTCAATCGACATCTCCAGTTGCCTTGATCAATCCACTTCCCTTCTCCACATCCTTTCATTTTTCATTCCTATCTGCTCTCGCTCCAAATCTTCTGTAACCCCCTTGCCTTGATCGACCCACTGTCTTTCTCTTTCTCCACATCCTCTCCTTTACCACTCCTATCTGCTCTTCCTCCAACCCTTCTTTAACCCCTTGCGTGATAGTGGCCTCCAGCCTTGCTTGGGATGACACGTTTAAAAATAATAATAAATAAATAAAATGATATAAGAATGTGATTTTTATACTAGCAGTGCACAAATTAACCCGAATCCCAAAATAATACATAAGATTTTAATACAACAATGAAACGGGGGAATGTAAAGAGAAAATGACAAGGCTTAAAGAAACCTTTTGAAGATATTCTTTCCAGTCTCCAAAGTCCTGACATTCAAAATGGAAATCTTATATTAATACTGACATGAGCAAACAAAACAGTATGTAGGGCTGGGTAGTGTAGAAGTGATCATTAGTGGACAATACTGGGACGAATATCAAAACTGCAGTGTTGACATCTAACGAAGAAACGTTTGACGAGCTTTGCTCAACCATAGTGATTTTTCCTGGGAACACCTGTTGCAACTATAGCATTAGTATTAATCTATCAAGTCCGGCTAGGTTGGAGGTGGTATTTCAAAAGAAACCAATAAGACTGTCTTCGGTAGAATAAACTGTTGAAGGATAATCTAAAGGATTTGTGCAAAAGTAGATGTGTATCAATGTCAAAATTATCAAAGTAATCTGTTTCACACTTTGCAAACGTTTCTATAACATTTTCATCATGAATTTATTACTGTTAATAACTCTTTCATCAATTAGGTGTTTTGAACCTTGGGATTTTTTGTCTTTTAAACAATTCAAACAAATAACTTATAAAAATGTAATAATTGCGATATTTTTCATTTGATTTATGAAAAATGAATTGTTCATCAGACTGAAAATATTGCATACGTAAAGAAAATATATAAGTTTAATAGCAGAGGCGGCGCTAGTAATTAACCATAATCACAATAATATCGTAAATACAATTAGTTACTATTATACAATTTAAAACAGTAATTTATTTAGATTTTTGCAATAAAGTTTTTGTATGTAAAAATGAGTCCTTTTTGTGGATGCATCTCTTCATAGTTTTATAATTTCCAATGTTTGCAGATAAAGAGAAAATGCATACATTTTAGTAAATGTGATTACTCACAATTAACTGCTGTGTTGTCCGTAATAAAAAAGAAAAGGAAGTATAAACGTAAACACTGAGGGGATGTTTTTTGAGTTATTTATTAACAGTGGGGACAGAACTAAAAGAAATTACGCCTTTTTATATAAATTTTTAACTACATAATAATCTTTAAAATTTAAGAAAATATTTCTTTTAAGCAATCTAATATTTTATTGACTTTTGACTTTATAACATTACGAAAATTTTGTTGAGAAAATGTTAAAAAATTACCAGTAAGTTTTTAATACTTTTATAGATACCTGCAGTGATACTAAATAAACAGAGAGAACCGGGTGTTCATCCTAAGACGTTCAGAGATGATGTCATAAACTGGTCTGTTCGCATGAGGCTCCACGCATTTGTTCCGGTTAAAAATTAATAAATAAAAATTCTAATAAATAAATAAAAAAATAGGGTTCGCGTCCAAACAATAAATTATTTAGGTTGAGATTTTTTGATCTCCAAAACAAGTATAAAGAAACCCTTTTTTTTCAATCAAAACGCAGAGGGGAAAACAGACTCCAAAGTGGACAGATCACATCAAAGGAATCTCAACTTCAGTGACCTCACCTCCTGCACCCTCTTACCTCTCTCACCCCCTGTACCCTCTTTCCTCACACATCAACTCAAAGAAGATCTCACATTAAAGGATACTTAAGTACTTTTGAAAAATGTTATATTATCTTAAACTTAATTCTTTTAACTCGATTCTTTAATTAGATTTTGTTTCCATATACATTCATCCTTCAAAGAACATTTACCACTGACTTTTAGTGGAGCAGGAAATGTAAATTTTGGGTAGAATCGTGCAAATTGTGAGATAAGCATGAAATTTGGCATGAGTGTTCCTGATAGGTCACTTATTCAGAAAAAAAGTGCTAGCCACGAAAAAAATTCAACATGGCGGCCATTTTTCAAGATGGCTGCCAAATGGGCCTCTGTTTTTTTGGTTTTGCTCAAAAACTATAGTGCAAATTGTGATATAAGCATGAAATTTGGCATGAGTGTTCCTTGTAGGCCACTCATTCAGGTGAAAGTGCTAGCCACGAAAAAAACAAACAATATGGTGGCCACTTTTTCAAGATGGCTGCCAAACAGGCCTCTGTTTTATGATTTTGATCTGAAATCATTAAATTAGTTGAATTTGATGAAATATTTTTGATTTATTGCCGTATCAATTCTAATTCTCTCTGAGTGAGAGAACTCAATGATTGCACTGTTTCAATTGATTTGGTATGATATAGCGCCCATACCCTACGGTGGATAATTACATGAAATGATTTAAAGTCGGCATTTACAATCCTGATGAAATTCAACGTCAAAATTACTTTCTGTGCCAGCATGGAAATTGTCCATATCTGGGAAAATATCTACAGGTCACATATATATCCTTACAACTCTCTGCATTTGAATTTTCAAGAACCGGCGGCAAAAGTCCAGCCAGAAGTTCATTCGTTATTGTTTACTAAATCCCACAAGGGCAACTGCAAAGCGGAGTACAGCCTGTTCCAACCTTTGAACACTTGCATCGTCGTCCACCACATTTTATCTTACTCCGCACTTTGTCAATTCACGACAGCTGTTAGAAATTGGTTCCAAGGAAGTCCAGACAACTTTCCATTTGTTACCGTCTTTCAACCATCTCCACTTGGAAGGACGCGGAAGCTCTGGATCACTGCCTCCAGATATGTCCTGCTTGGAAGGCAGCACGTTTGGCATGTTCCTTTAGTGCTCCTTGTGTTGGTGGGATTAATTCGTATGACCTCTGCTTCCTGGCAAAGAGATCTAACCTTGTTTCATCTACTGTAGTAGCAGCACTTTACCGGTCGTACATCAGAACAACAAATCTCTCTAGAACTTGTACATCAGACTCATTAATTTCAGGAGGACAGTGACTGAGTTTCGCAAATGTAGCCGAGGCATCGTTGCAAACATTCCATGTCTGCCATGCTTTTTTCCCTTTGAATCCAGATACCACATCACATCTGGAAAACGCATGGAAGAATAGTATCCCTTCGGTTTTTTCCGGTCCCAAAGAAGATGCAAGGTCGTGTATTGGGATCCATCGAGTGTGCTCCCCCTTGCCATAGGCGATCCACATTTTCTCCATGCCCATTGCAGTGATTGATGACGTCAGGCTTAAGCCTATGACTACAATGTCCGTGTCATTAGCTTCAATCATGAGAGACTTGTGTCCATTCTTAGCCGCATTCCAGGCATGCAAAAATATTCGGGTATCTGCCTCTTCATGCGTGCAAGGAGCCAATTCGTCTATCTTAGTATCAGGATGGCTGGAACTTGGTAGGGCATTTTCCGCTCGTATTACAATTACTTCATTCGTTGTGGTCATTTTAACCACTTCGTCAGCAAGGAAATTCGACAACTGTCTCTTAGAGAGCTCTTCCAATTAGTCGGTGTTTTGCTCTTTGCCGTTACTCTCCTCCTGATAGCTTTCCCGCGTTTTGATCGTGCTTTCCAGCGTTTTGATGGTGCTTCAGACTTCCGACTAGACTCGTGATAGACATCAAAAATGATATCTGTCCTCTTGTAATTGCTACATATTCTTCAAACGTCTTCGGTGTCCTAGGCGTTACTGTATTGACTAGAAACGCACCATCTACTATGAGTACGTCAGTTTCTGGCTTCGTGTCTGGAAGCTCCACCTTGGTTTGCAGGACGTCCACGAGATCAGACTTAGTAGCGACATGTAGTTTGCCTCGCTTGCTGAGTGACGCAGGGAAAGATTGGTTCTCATGTTTAAAAAACTGGTAAATCACACCCTCTTTGTCAGCAGATGAAGAGGCGGGAGAACAGTTGACAATCATCCTTTAGTAGCTATGTTTCTAATTTCTTTATTGGATCTGTGCTTGTTTTGAAGTTTTATTATTTCGTTTGATTGGCTGATAGAAATGCTGACTGTCGGTCTTGAGTTTATCCATGAATGTTTGGAATTGCTCTTTCCCTTTCTCCAAATGAGATGCAACCAGCAGCGCTGCTGTAGGATCAGCAATGTCCTTAGTGTCAAGCGACAGTAGATCAGTGGACTCCTCCGAAAATGGATTGCCTATTTCTTCTCTCACACTTGTAAGCCGTTGAACCTTTTCAAAGAATGCCTTCTGAGCAGTTGGCGACTGCTCATGGTGATGACTTCCTTTCTTCGCCTCTTTGCTTCCTGATACGGCTTCATAGTCAGCAACGAATTTGCTAATTTCTGGACCAGCCACCATCCACCTCCGAAGAGCTGGTGGATCCTCTGTCAGCCCAACAGCTCCCCCATCCCCTTTGATGACGGTATTGTTTTGTTCATGGGCTTGGTCGATTGCCATTGCGGAGAACTTCCTGTCAGTTTTATGAACCACGAAATTCCCATTGTGGAATTCTCTGGCGACCTCGGGGTGCTGCTTCTCTAATGATATCATATCATGCAGATGAATAGGAAGCCATCTTGCATAGTTGACATTGTTGTTAGCAAAGAGGTAGGGTATCAGTTTCTCGATACAGATTGAAATTCCCTTCTCTAAATGCTCACATCAGTGTTAAGATGGTCAATTCCATGTTCAGGATAGAGAACCAAAATGCGAACTGTGGACTCTCCTTCTTTCGACTATCACACCATTCCACAAAGCTGGAGGCCTCCTCATCGCCATCAGAATGTTCGACAAGGTACGAACTTTAGATTTTCTTCAGGAGCTGAAACAAACTGCATGCTGTGACCTGATGTGCTTGACGTGTTTTAGTGACATTGGTTGCCAGCAGGAATGAATCTGCAGTTCCGGAAGAGGCTACATCAGCTTCAACAAGTGCACTTGTCCATCCACTGTCTGCTGGCATCGACCCAATAGACTTCAGTGCTGTCATCTCAATGTGCAGCCCACCAAACATGATCATAAAAAACTTTTCTTCTCCATATTCCTCTGGCCAGTACCAGTGTATTTCTTTTGCCATGGCATAGAGTAGTTGATCAGCTGCCAGGACGGGAGTTTGCCCTGGGTTAAGAACTGCTACAGCTTCCCTTACTTTCTTCATGGCATCCTTTATTGTGGCAACGCTGTGAGCTTAATCTCGGAGAAGAGGTAGCAAGGAAGTGATGCTGGTTTCACATTCGCTAGTCCGTTTCTGGCTCGCATGATGAGCTGACCATGTTATATTGGATTCATCATCTACATTGGTGGTACCTTGAACTTTTTCCAACCATTCGTATTCAACTCTTATGTTCCTTTGGAAGAGACTGGGGTCAGGCAGTGATACTTCGTCTAATGAGGCTGGGGTTGGGTTCTTGAAGTAGGCTGGCGCGATGTTTGTATAATGCTCTGGAAGCTAAGGAACCTTTCTTGTTCTACTGTCTGTTATTTCCGGTGAAACCCGCTGTTCTCCTGTTTTCCTTACTTGGGTGCTGGAACATGGAAATACTTGTACCATGGAATGACGTGCTAGCTGTGGTGGCCGTGGGATTGTGATAAATGTTGTCGACAGCGGCTATAGTGAACAGCCCTTTTCGCAGCACTGGTGGTCACACAACATCTTCTTCGACATACTGTTTTATCACAGTTTCACCAAGCTTGCCGGATATCTCTAATACCCTGTCATACTATATGCTTAGTCCATGCTCATGGAATTTGTCAATCAACTCTCTTTTTCGTGTCTTGGCGTACACCTTTGTTGAGTCTTGACTCAATGTTGAATCTCGCCTATTTGCATGGAATAATAATGCAACACAAAATGTACTTGGAACAAGAATGTATTATAACAAGAAAGTGTACACAATAAGTACATATAGTATTTCTGTATATTTCTGGGAAGACGTTCCAGGAGAATGTGTTGACTAGTCGCAGCCGATCAGAGTCTCTAGTTGGATCTCGTGATTCCACGTCCTTCCCTCTCGTCTTCCGGTATCAACCATTATTTATATAGTTGGTAGTCACCTATGCAGATTAAGTGGATCCCACCACAACAACCTTCAACCCAACATAGACAGCAAAATGGGTCTCACGGTCTTTAGAATGTATTTGGGTTGTCAATCCTTTTCTACGTTTTGAGTCGCAGTTGAACTGTAAAAGCTGAGCAATAGCTAAGTCTGACTTCGCTATTCCGTGCGTCAGATGTGATTTTATATCAACACCATGTTCAATGCTGCACACGAACTGAAGAAGTGCAGGTGGGATAGCCTCCTCACCAAAGCCATCTTTGAGCTCGCTGCTGAATTTTGTCTTGTGCTGGAGCGTTTCTTTTTTCAGGATATCTTCTACCTTAGATAGATGGAGAGCATTGTTATACTGGCTAGCTTCATAGAGCACTGGTCCTATGTCCGCTTTGAAGGCAAGGAGTACATCCCTTCTTATGGGCTTCATGTTCTGGAATCCGAGCAAGTAGCTGTTCCTTCAACCTGGTAGAGTGGACATTCGGGGAATCAACCCCAAGCTGTTCCAAGCGAAGCTTATAGAGTGAGGCTAGGTCAGCAAGCCGAAATACAACCGGTGCTGCTTCCGTGTTGGTGACTTTGCTATCCATGATGTAGATAACTAGTTCTGAAAAGTCCACTGGATCACTACTCTCTGATTTCTCTAGGGAATTGAGGTACGCTCTTTCAGCATTGTACAACTTTTGGAGGCATCGAAGGTGGTACTTAACCTCCAGGGCAACAACGTCTTCGCCACTTAACTTTGCAAGGAGCTTTCCATTGTTCATGGTTCTGGCACATTGATTGAGGTGTTCATTTAGTCTCTCTGTCATCCCCTCTTGCAGATTCGAAATAACATCTTCTTCACAGAAGAAACATTCCACTTTTGGAATGTCTGCAGATTTTCGTCTCTTGCTTCGAGGTTCATCTGTTGCTCCGGAGGTGCTCGGGACCGCTCTTCTTTGCTGTGCACTTTTTAAATTGGTGTTGTTGAACAGCAATCGGCAACTCTGATGATATTTAGCTCCATTTCGAACCAGAGTTGTTTCTATACTTTCACCTTCATCAAGCCTTGAAGGGTCAAGTGCTATCGGCATATCATTGATGACATAAAACAATGGTACATTTCTTGCAATATTACTGTATCCAGCATAATCTTGCTTCCCTGGAATGAACTAAGAGGTGAAATGAGGGTTTCTTTGCTTTTTTCCTGCTGACAAAGGTAGCATTTGCTCCAATCAGTTTTCGATGTGGAATATTTATCCATCATTTGATAGGAACGGCCGAGGGTTTATCCTTTTACCACCGTTCGATCACTTTGATGTATGGGATACAACTAGGTTCACGCAACTGCCCTACACCTAGCCTGATCGTTCATCCAATGCCATTTGAATCCCGTGCGATCTGTACACCATCCAGATAACTTCAAAAGCGCCTGTTATCCTTGGCTCGGCTCTCTCGCGTTGGCACAACCTGTCCATTCAGGTACGTCTATTAGGGGCTTACTAGATAGAATTTGGGATACTAAACTCTATATTTTGCTGACATTGAACCCCAGCAGTGTCTGTCACCAGTGTCTACTCGGCCTTATCAATGCTCTACTCTGCCTCCTCGATGAACTGCCACTATGAGGCACAGCCTGCCATCTTGAACAATTGGCCGCCATGTTGAGTTTTCACAATGCCAGAACTTTTATCTGAAAACAGACCTGCAAGGAACACTCCTGCCAAATTTCAAGTTTATATCACAATTTGTAATATGGTTTTTGAGTAAAACCATGAAACAGAGGCCCGTTTAGCGGCCATCTTGAAAAAAGGCTGCCATATTGAAATGTTTTCGTGGCTACCACTTTCACCTGAATAACCTACCTACAAGTAAACACTCATGCCAAATTTCATGTTTATATCACAATTTGCACCATGATTTTTGAGCAAAATGCATGAAACAGAGGCCCGTTTGGCAGCCATCTTCAAAAATGGCAGCCATATTGGATTTTTTCGTGGCTAGCACTTTTTTCTGAAAAACTGACTTTCAGGGACAATTATGCCAAATTTCATGCTTATCTCAGAATTTGCACGATGGTTTGCATAATCTGCTCCACTATTTAAAAATTTGTATTTTGAAATATAAAACTTTTCAACCCCCAACCAAAAAGTATCCCACAATCACCATATACTTCTTTTAATGTATGATAATGTCATGTATAGATGTCTACAATATATTTTATTAATAGAAGCAATTAAAAGCTTTTCTAATTGAAAAATGTTTTTTAGTTTTATATTGTTTTTTTTTAATTTTACCATTCAGGGAAGCTACAACTGTAGTGTAGATTCTGTTTTGATCGAAAGATATTGTTTATTTAAAACTTCGAAAAAAAAAAGAAGAATTTATCGTAATTTCATAAAAATTAAATGAGGAGTAAGTAGCAAATGTCAAAACAAATATTTTTACAAAGATTTTCTAAAAAAGAAACATTTCAAAAATAATTTAATTAATTTCTGAGTAAGTCCGAAAGTTCTATAATTATCTGATTTTTGCAATTATTTTTAAACCAATGTGTTTTTCACTAAAAAAACAAAAAATAACAAAAAAGTTTAAATTTCTCTTACAAATTTAAGGTACTGCGTTGCAAAAAAAAACAAAAAACAAAAAAAAACAGGATTTTAAACAAAATTTTCGAGGTTGTAAAAAACACAAAAATGTTCTTTTTATAACCTCGGAAATTTTGTTTAAAATCTTTTTTTTATTTTTACATAAAAAATCCTTTGCCTTATAGTGGGGTGAAGTTAAAATGAAAAGTTGATTTACCCAGGCCAAGAAGATTAATAAAGGATGATAATGACGAGGAAACACATGAGTAATTTTAATAAAACAAGATAAGGAATTTATTCACGAATTTATATGCACGAAGTAGTGTCAGTAACTCTTTCTTTACAGGAAAATAAATCAGAATCCTTACCATTCGTAAAGGAAATGTTCATACAAAAGTAAATGATCTGATACAAAATAATATTAAAAACTGTTTAAATCAAAGGTAAGAGAGTTTGTTACTCACTGAAGGAATATATGGTCTTCAAAAGTCGAAGAAGAGAGATTGTTTGAAATACTTAACACTTTCTTGGATTGTTGAGAGAAAATATTTGAAGTGCCTGGTTAAATGCCGATAATATTATTGGCGAGTAATATTGCATCTCAAAATGTTGCTCTCGTGATTACTGGCGCCTCTATAATAGTGTATTAAAAAAGTGCAATGTCTATTCCTCTCCTCTTCAATCAATTTGCGGTGTTAACATCTGCTGATAAAGCTGAATGTTTCGCCCGGACATTCTCGTTAAACTCTTGACTCATCTGGAGTATCCTTGCCTAACTTCCCACCTATAACTGAGTCTTTGTTGAGTGATATGCATATAACCTATTCTATGGTTTCTGCTATCATCCCTAACCTAGATCCCCACAAAGTGTGTGGACCTGACGGTATCCCTTGCATGGGGTGAACTGAATTAAAAACTATTACACTGGCGAGGAACTGAAACAAAACGTTTCACATAACTTCACTCTTCTCATTAATTTAATTTTTCTCCTCATTTTATATCAGAAAGAATTTTGCCTATACTCGAAAGGTTTACATCGGTTCAAAAACAATTTCATATAGGCTCGTGAATTTCTTTCTTTCTTCCCCAGCTCACAGGTTAATTTCTATGAAAGCCAAAAATCTCACATAGACTCGCGAATCTCTTTCTTCTTCCTCAGTCCTCCAAATTTGAAGGGAGTAGATGAAAGGAATTATTACTATTTCGCACTTATTACAGATCTTCTTAATAATAATAGAAAAAAATTGTCAATAAAATTTTGTTTTTATTATATTTTATGAGTTTTTTCATGATGTAGCCATTATCGAATTTTGGGGAGTATCTCTATAAGCTGGCATTTAGTTTCAGTTGTTGTTAAAGGGATATGGAGGAGAGTTATTATGTTTTATTTGATTCACCACGACCTGTTGTTAAGCTACGTATTTATATATTTTCAAGGGATACAAATGCGAATAAATAAATAAAAAGAATGACTCAAACAAACAACGAAACAACGATTGAATGAACATTCTTTATTTTATACATCGTGATCAACTACGTTCGAAAATTTCTAATCTTATTTTTAGGTTCTACTTTTGGCGCTTGTTTTCTAGCGTCTGCCTTTTCGGTATGTATATATATAGAGAGAGGATTATATATATATTTATATATATATATATATATATATATATATATATATATATATATATATATATATATATATATATAGATAGAGAGAGAGAGAGAGAGAGAGAGAGGAATATATATAGGGGATTATATATATATATATAAATATAGGGGATTATATATATATATATATATATATATATATATAAATATAGGGGGTTATATATATATATATTTATATTTATATATATATATAATCGTCTTTCGGTGTGGTTTTATATAATTTTTGCGCAGTAGCTATTTGTATTATTACATTTTGAATAAGTATTACACGAAGATTCAATATCTTTAAATTTATTTTTCTTCGTTACAAGTTCTTTGTTTCTTGATTGGAAAGTGATATTAGGAAAGTATTTATTGAAACAAAATATTTTAATACAAACAGAAATCCGAATATGAAAAAAAAAAAACGCTGCTTTATATAATATAACATATAGAAGTGGAAAGGCTATATTGAATCAATTGCTAGGTCTGCAGTTAGGAAAGTTGGTTCATTGTGTAGAGTTAGACAATTTTTCTCGCCAGAATCTATATTAGACATTTTAAGTCTACCATTCGCCCTAGCTTTGAATATTGCTGCTACATCTAGTTTGGTGATCCTGCTATATATTTAGAGATTCTTGATTAAATCCTAGAAGAATCTGCACTGATCTGACATCTCAGCTTCAATCACTCCCCCATCCAGCGCTGTAACGTAGCTTACGTGTGTCTTTTCTATAAATACGCCCATGGTAATTGTTCTGATGAACTTTCCCCTGTGGTACCTAGTCTTTATGAATTTAAGCACAGTACTAGATTTTACAGCAACATATAACCATAAGTTCTATGTTAACAGTTTCTTCTATCGCACTTCTCACTTGTGGAACAGTCAACGTTTATCTTCAAAAAATTAACTGCAATGTCAATTGTTATCTTCTGTCTTCTTAATTATTGTTCTTTTATTTCCTTCTCACTTTAATAGTAGCTTTTTCTCATATTCCCTAACACTCTGTAACCTCTTGCATTCTAGTGTTCTTTATTGTCTTGCTTAGTGGGGGATGATTAAAAACAAAAATAAATTTGTTCAGTTTAATAAAAATTCATCATAAATTACGTTGAGATACGGAATGGATAAGTGTTTTAAATCACATCCAAATCAATCCGTTGATATGTATATTTCATAATTTCATGTTTCAGAATCCAGCTGTTACTAATAGCTTCATTTAAATATAACATACTAGTATGCGTCCTTAATATAAGATCATTTTATATACTGGTTGTGAAAACCAAACATAGGTCATAGAAAGAAGTGCTCTGGTCACCAAGATGATAGATAGACACTGGGTATTGAGTATTCAATCATTTTGTGTTCACCGTCACTTAATCTGTAGACCACATTTGCAATGTCTTCGACAAATATGTGAAAGGTTTTGTTGTTTGCTATGACACAGCTTGTAAAAGGAAAACGTGTCGACAGCAATAGTAACATAACTATTCGGTAAAATTTTGAATAATTTCCCTGTATTTAATTTCCGAAGAAAAACGAGTCTTTATCGGATAATGCGTTTCTTCCTATCAATAAAACACTATCGCTTCTTTATTATCTTGAGAAAAAAAAATGAATTCTTAAATTTCACAAACCGAATAACAAAAGCAAAATATAGTTGAATAACGAATTCGAATATACTTTTATAATAAAAATTGAATCTTATTTTATCACTACCGTGAAATGAAGCATAGGGGCATTTTGAAAAACTAATATTTCTAATATGCAAGCACATAATTTGCTTCTATTATGCGAGGATGACTCAATAAGCCTGCGGTCTGATACGTAGAAATCTGAATTTTGATCTGAAAGTTTCACCGTATAATGTTCGATTAAGATTCACTATTGAAGTAAGTGTATTATCAAGAAAGAAGATTATGTTGAAAAATATTTGTTGTTTAAAATTAATGCTTCCCCCCCATTAGGCTACAAACTAATCAATGGACGTACATGTGTGTGTGTGGCATCCGTTGGTCACGAGAGATCTGCGCCCAAAAAGTTATACCTCAGCTGTTGAGGCCCCAGCATCTGTTATGACTGTACAGGCTTATACGGGAATGACAATCTCTATTGCAAAGAATCCATATGAAAACGCTTTCCCCCGATTTTGCCGTGTTGCTTTCTCCCCCCCCCCCGATTACGATTCTCCCTGGCAGCAAGTCTCCATTTCTTCTCTTCTCGCTCCAGTGTAAATCGCGTTTCCAGCCTGAGAGATCGTTGGAGACGTCTTCCCCCTTCTCGATGTCGTTCTCGTCACTTCTTGTCAGTTTCACGAACAGAAGGACCTACGGAATTCTCCCATGTTTTGCCGTCGCGGTGAGGGGACGCTGGAGTTTTATGAAAGAGCCTAGGTTGCCCATGCAGAACGTCTTCCATCTCTATGCCACCGATGTTATCTAAGTGAAAGGTAGAGTCCAATACAGCTTCGCACCGGCGTTGTCGCAGGAGTTGACAGAACGAAGTTGAATATAACATCAGACAGTCTTAGGGGACTCCGATTCCGGATTTATCCTCGATGCTTACCCCCGAAGCCTTTTCCATAACTACATATACATATGTATATGTACTACTTTATAAAACCTCCATGCAAATACATCTCAAGGACGATTGCATTAGATATTTAGATATTTCAAAGGACTTTGACAAGGTCTCTAGCTAAGGAATCACTGGTAGAGTCTTATAGAGTCTTCCTAACAGCCAGTCCTCCAAGGCCCAAGCGATTAACGCAGACGCCCCCACCAGGATCGCTTCTCGGTCAAACTCTCTTTCTACTTAGCATAAATGTAAAAGAGTATGCTCCGATCATTTATTTGAGAATATCTATGTTGATGATACAACGGCATATGAATTTACCTGTAACGTAGCACAGTGTGGAAAAATTGTTTGATCACATTCAATGCCTCGAAACCCAAACTAGTGACGTTTCATCACTACCTAACGGAGCCTGAATTTTCACCTATCGCGATAAACGGGTGCTTACTCAGTGAGGCCCCATGCCATGAGCGCCTTTATTGGGACTTAAACTTAACCCAGATTTCAAGTAGAACATCGCTAAAGATGTTGAAAAAATGGTCCGTTCCCTGTACCACTCCAGTAATTCTGATTTATCTTGTATACTTTTACAAGAGCCAGATGAGGACGAAAATGGAGATGCTCAGTCTTCACTTTCTAATCTTGATAGAGTTCAAAAAGTATCTCCGCATCGTTCAACATCGCAAACGTTTCGCTTTTTCCATGGAAAAATGTTCAGACGAACTATATTTCTTAGTTCCACCCGTTCTAACCTTCACGGCTAAAACTTCACGCACATTGTAGTGATCCACCTTCATTGGTGAGATGTAAGTCCTACTCGAGCAGGTTCTCACGAACCACTGCTACCTCGATCACTGCAACTTGGCCTGTTCCAGTCTAGATCGACTATTATCTTCCTCACATATCTCCATAAACAGTGCCTCTTATTCTGAAACCCCCTACCTCAAGCAGCTTTTAGTACAGACTGAACAACATTGTAAAAAATGATTGGTTGGTCGGCTAATTTTAACACCAGCAACTGAAACTAGATTTACATTTACGTTAGAACATGTATCTCTAAATATATTATCATAAAGAAATAATAACGTTTTGAATTAATCACATATTTATATGAATGGCTTTTATCATTTCTTTTGCGATCTAGAATTCTCAGAAAAACTCAACTTATTTCGTTATTTTTTCAGATCATTAATAAGAATTGTGTATTAAAACGAATTAGTCACTAAGTAAATTTTTAGAAAGCATTTTACTTGATGCATGCATCCTTTTCAAATATTTGATTGTGGCCTTTTACTCCAAACTGGAATATAAAACAGAAGGAATTTGTACTTTTATTTTTCATATAAAAAAAAAATGAAAAGAAATATGAAAAAATATGTCTTACATTAACATGTTTTCTTTATCCCTGTGTCAAATAGGTTTCGATAACAGTCAAATCGATTTACAAGAATGCAATACTCCTTTTTCTTGTGTCGTTAACATCTTGAAAAAGAAAGTGGTGACACAATAGCGGACATTGTTCAAAACAGATCACACATTATTCCTAATTGCACTTTTCTCCAGCTGGCATCTTCTCATCAGTGAAAGGCTTCGCTAGCACATAGAAGAGATTGTTTCTAATTTTTGTGGTGAAGGCCCCCAAGCCCTTCTAGTCAGTTTAATTCCGTTCTTTTCTGAGCTAAACACATCGAAGAAGAACCACTTAAAGTATCAATCTTTGCACGGAGAATGTGATAAATAATAAATGTTAGTTTAATCGATTTGAGAATTAATAAGAGCGCCCATTGACGTGTTTTGGACAAATGCAAGAAATCAATTTTATTGTATTGTGGATTGCGATGATGAAACGTACTTTTATAGCTTAGTCTCATATTGTATAGTGTATATTGCGAATATAAATTATCCACAAATGGTAGGAAAGCGATGTCTTGCAAATATTTGATGGAATCGAAGTAAAATGAGAAAAAAAATATGACAATTCAAATCAGCAAAAATTAAGACAAAAAAGTAGCGTATTTTGTGAGCGAGTCGAATAAATTTATCAATAAGTTTCATCAAGTGAGAAAATGAAACCATAAATACCAATGTACAAAAATAAATTACAATTACAATTATTCTCATTAGCAGTACAGTTATTTATTCCTTTATAGACTGGCTTGCATATTTTTATCAGAAGCCATAATCTATATCACTTATTGTTCCAGCATGATTTGATTAGATTTGAATCAATATTTTAAATTCCAGATTTTCTCCATAGAAGTGAATGTTAGTTACCATTTCAAGAAGTAGTATTTATTCGACAAGGTCAAGTAGAAAAAAAAACTTGCGTGCAGGTAGAGACAGAAATTGTCAAGTTCCTACAATATTTCCTTGTTAGATGTCTTGAGCATTGATATTTCCCATTTCACTTGAAGGTCACCCTCAAGTGAAATGGAAAGACGAAGCCTGGGATGAGGACGGCTAATAGACATTCACTTCCAGCCCGAGAAGCAACGACTCATTTCATTTAATGTTAATAAAATCATCGATGAAAACTTTTTGTCACAACTCCATATCATTTAGGATTCACCAGTATTGGCATGAAGAAAACAGCAGAATAATGTAGACAAAAAAAACCATAAGATGCAGCTTACTTGCAATATGATCATCATTTTAGAATCAGCGAAACTTTACGAGGTGATCAGTTTTTGTTTTTGAAAAAAACAAACAAACCGAATCTGCTTATAAGAAATAATATGGAAATGCTTGAAATAATTTTAAGGCCAACTATATATTTGCTCATATTGAAAATTAGTATTTTTTTCAATTTCAACATGTACGTTTTACAATTTACACCGGTTATCTGTCATATAAGATCATTTTTGAAATTCAAACTTTTTATATCTTTTGTAAATAATTCAAGATATAAATGAAGAGATATATAGTTTATTTATTATATTTATAGGAGTAGACAGGTACCTCTATTGTTCGGACCGTACTCTTTCCATGTTTATTGAAAAAAGTGAAGGTTTATCTCTTGTTTCCTGTTAAGGACGAACTTTTACGTTTCATTCTTCCATGGTATTAATTATTTTAATTGTCTTAACTTTTGGTTGGTCTGACTTATCGGTGGAAGTGACTTTTCATTTTGTGGCTACCGGAATGGCAGTTTTCTGGTTGTCGCATTCTGATTGGTAGCAACGAGTCTGAACTCTTTGGTAGCACTTAGTGAGGCTGTTCTGGCCAATAGCTGCATAATATCAGAGTATATGCAGTATCATGTCGTGAATGGTTAGGTGTCCCTGCATGTACTTCCGGTAGACAACCTTGAGGCCGCATTATGCTTCAGCCTTAGCCACCTTCTGATAGATTAGTATTGGCTTAGACGATAAACAGTGATAATTATTTTGGTCTTTTTCTCGTTAAAAATTAATCTTCTCGTGACAGTTACAACTAAAAGTAATAAAAGTAAACTGGCAAGCAAAAATTCACCTAAAACTGTAACAGAGAAAGAGTCTAGGAAACACACACACACACACACGTATAATTTTTTAGTGAAATTGGAGTAGAATTGAATAGCGAAATTAAATCAGAGCATTTTGTTTTTGGGGAAATCTGATCTAGGGCAGAAGTTGTACCCATTGAAACTGGGTCATCAGAAGACAATGGAAATGCTTGAAATCATTTTTATCGATTAAAAATTGAAATAAAGCTGAGTAAGCTAGAAGGAACTTTTGAATTCACATGATTTTGGTTGAAGCAGCCAGAACCCCGTGATAATCGCGTGCGAAGTAGTAGGGCTGAGGGTCAGTTATAACCAGCCGGGTTTATTGTTGTGGTAGGATCCACCTAATCTGCATAGGTGACTACCAACTATATAAATAATGGTTGGTACCGGAAGACGAAGGAAAGGAATCACGAGATCCAACTAGAGACTCTGATCGACTGCGACTAGTCAACACATTCTCCTGGAACGTCTTCCCAGAAATATACAGAAATACTATATGTACTTATTGTGTACACTTTCTTGTTATAATACATTCTTGTTCTAAGTACAATTGGTGTTGCATTATTATTCCATGCAATAGGCGAGATTCAACAATGAGTCAAGACTCAACATTTATCTATATAAACGCGTAGTTATGCTGAAAAAGGCAGACTGGAGAAAATTCGGGAAGAGAGAATTGGCCCAGGCATGCGTTGCGAGGAGGAACGCCACTATAACTTTATGCTCCTCACAGAAATCTTTATCCCTCCATCGCAAGAGTCATATATCGATCTGGGACGATTTAACAAGTTAATCACCACACTCTCTGTGTGCCTAGAATCCAGTGTATGAGTTTTTACGTTAAATAATTTTCTTTCCTGTAACCCGTTTCTTTTCTCTACTATTATTTTCTGCTATATAAAAGACATTAACAATTCAACCATTGAATAGTTGTTTGTCCGGCTTTCTGCAGATATTAAATTTTTTTGCTGCATTCTAAATTTCTTAGCGCAGACTCCCCAGCCGTGTCTACATCTTCAGTCGACCGTGAATGGATGGACATCACTTCTGCTTTCTGAATCAAACAAATGACAACGTGGGCAGGAAGCAGGATTAAACCAGCGGACCGGTCGAATAATCTACGGATGCTCAGGGGACCTATGGCCACTCCCTTAAGTTCGGTTAGGACTGAGTAGACACCTCAACCCAGGGCTGGGGCGAAAGTGCTAGAAAACGCTCAACCTTTCTTTCTTCAATATTCGCACCAATTCCTGTAACGGGAAATGTATTCTCTTGAAACGTTCTTCAGACATCTTAGCTCTTTGTGAAACTAATTTAAATTCTTCTATCTCTACCAGTGAATTCTTTATTCCAGGATATCTTCCTCTGTATCGAAAAGATTATAGGATACCTATGCATGGCCTTAGTGTTTATATCCAGGAAATCGTCTCTTGAACCTCCGGATCATTCTGTTCTGTTCTTTTGACTTTCGTTATTGCGCTCTGTTAGCTACTCTCTTTCCTCTATTGTCCCTCTCTTCTCAGGACTGTAGCATATTAGACAAAATATCTGACAGTACTGAAATAGCTCTCTCTACATTCATCTTCGAACATCTTTTTGATGATTTTTAATTCTCATCGTCAAGTGGCTTAATCATTCTAATGCTACTAATGGTATTCAAACTTTGAATTTTTCCCTTGCTCAATCTCTTAGTCAAACTTGATTTGTGCCTTATCTCCTCTCCTGACCCTTGCCAACAATCATAACTCGGATCACGCTGTAGTATCCGCGTTGATATTTCTTTTGATTCGTTTATTAGACATAAACTCCATATTCACAAGATCACTTTCTGTTACCAGCATACTGATTGGGATTCATTTTGTAACACCTCTTGGTTTGATATTTTAAACCTTCCTATTGAGAATTGCGCCACTGAGGGCTTTTTTTTTCATTGATACTTTTGTGCCATCGCAGAAATATAAGATGAAACCACAATCTTCTCCTTGGTCCCCACCTGTCTGTTCAGTTTTTCCGACAGTATCAATGTAATAGCTCTGGTCACAACATACACCTTTTGTGTCCGCACGTAATAATTGTAAACCACCGCATAGGCTTACAAGTTTGGTTCTCGTGATTACTGGCGGGTCTGTAATATTGTTTTCAATAAAGTGTCCTCAACCCGTCTCTTCACTCAATTTGGAGTGTTAGCTTCTGTTGATAAATTCTCTTCCAGTTCATCTCTTGATTCATCTAGAGTATCTTTGCCTGACTTTTCACTTAGAATATGTACAAATAACTCCATCCATGATTTCTGCTATAATCTCTAAACTTGATCAACATGTGAACTTGATGTTACTCCTGCAATTGGTTCCTGTTTTCTCTATGATCCACAATAAATGTTTTGTTTCTTATTGGAAATATTTTTGGAAAAAAACTCTTCTATAGTTTCAGTTTTTAAGAACTAGGACGAACCGTCTGAACCTTTGAACTATCTTTTACCTCTTCTTAACAAAGTACTAGAGACTCTAAACTCCAAATTAGTTAAGCATCTCACATCGCAGGGTCTTCTTTCATAGAAGCAATATGACTTTTGCTTCTCTAGGTCTACTGCCGATGTGTTAAAGGTTATTGCTAAAAGAATTTGTCAAGCTCTACATAAGAATGATGAAACGCAGGTTGTTGCTTTAGATGTCTCGAAAGCGATTGACAGGGTAGCGCAGGTTAGTCTTCTTCCCAAGTTGAATGGCTATCATATTTCTGGTTGATTTTTGATTTATATCAAATCACATTCGTCCTAGTTCTTCCAAAAAAATGAATGTTATCTTGAACGTCCAATATTCTAGATCTTGTACATTAATGCAGGTATCACCCAGGACTCTATCCTAGTATCTAATTTGTTTCTAATTTTCATCAACGGCCTTCCAATATAATCATTTCTCCACTTGGTATTTATGCTGATACATAATTATTTACTCCCGTCTTAAAAGGCATTATAGGTCCAATACGGTCAAATTGGGGCAAGAAATGGCTTATTTTTAACGCCTCCTGATTCCTTGATATAAAGGGGAGACAGGCCGCCCCCTTAAGGTAAGGCTTCAAGAACACCAGAAAGCTGTAACACGAAGGGAAGTGGAAAATCAGGCGTGGCTGACCACATATGGAGAGAAAAGGGAGATCACCGCCATCTGTGGGATCAGGTTAAGATCATAGACAAAGAACATAATTGGAAAATTCGTAAACTTAAAGAATCAGCACATATGCTAGGCCACAAAAATCTCCTGAGCCGACCAAACATAGAAAGGAATACAATATGGGAACCAGTAATAAGGAGTGCCAGAGAAAAGCGATAATAACAACAAAAATTGCAATATGAGCTCTGGTAAAAAAACATGCAATAATAACAGCAAAAATTGCAATATGAGCACTGGTTAAAAAATAGTGGCTGAAGGCATTGGGTTTATAACACCCAGAAATTCATAGATAGATGCCCTCAAAGACACATGGCACAGTGGATAAAGGCGTTAGTTAGATCCAGTGACAGGACCCAAAGAGTGTGAGTTCAATACCTAGTTAAGTTGGTGGAGAACTTGGAGAGGGAATTAAGCAGGAGATAACTGATAACTAACATCCATTAGACATGGCACGTGGAACTAGAACAGTCTACCCCAGCAAGTGAAATAAAGAGTTCAGTTTGACATTCCAACCGCCTGAAGAAGGCCGGAGCATACAACGGCCGAAATGTTGTAATAAATATGGTGACAAAGATGAGGACAATAGTCCGAATAATTACTCCAGCAGAATAACTCATTGTGCCTTCTTAGTTTAATATTTTCCACGGACAGGAAGTTGAATGATTTTATTGAATCAATTGCTCTGTCTGCTACTAGGAAAGCCAGTTCACTGTGTCAATATGGACAGTTTCTTGCTAAAATTTATCTTACAAATCTATTTATAAGTCTACCATACATCCATGCATTGAATATAGTTGCCACATCTGATCTGGTGCTTCTGCTATGTATTTAGAGATTCTTGACAAAATTCAAAGAAGAATCTGCAATGTTATTGGTTATGATCTAGCATCTTGGCTTCAGTCACTTTCCCACTGCTGTAATGTGGCTTCCTTCTTCTTAACAAAAAAAAATAAAAAAAATATCCTCATTATAATTGTTCACATGGGCTTTCCTCTTTGGCCCCTCGAAGCTTATCAATTTAAGCACAGTACTACATTGGTAAATAGGCCTCATAATTTTACTGATGAAATTCCTAGATGTAACCATAGGTCTATGCAAATAGTTTCTTCTCTCAAACTTCTTGCTTGTGGAATTTTCTCATTTTTACTTGCTCTCCTTTAGACTATGATCTTTACAAATTTAAATGCAATGTCAATCATCATCTTTTGTCTCCTTGAGTTCTGTTCTTTTATTCCCTTACATTCTTTCAAAAGTCTCACAAATATCAAAAATGTATAAATTGCATCAGGATTCTTATGTCATTCATTTTGTTTAAATAAATGAAATTTGAATTTCCCTACACCACCCCACAACAAAATCTATTTTGAAGCACAAAAGAGCTTTGGTTATCACTTAATGTTTGTTCCCAAATAAACTAAATATCAGAGAATAAGACATAATTAAAAAACAGGCATATCAGCATACATCCTACAATTATATATTTCATTTCCTACTGAGAAAATATTTTACAAATTATACCTTTCAGCAAATAGTGATTTATGTATCTACCTGCTTAATAATATTTGCATACAATATATGCCAGGATGACAAAACATTAAAAAATTCCAATCAATACAGCAAGCATAAAATTGATACAAGGGTTGTACCCAGAAAAAAGAACAATAGCGGGACATTTTTGTTGTGGCAACACACAATCACTTCTAATAAAACTAGAAAAACTAATTCAGATTTCTGTCTTAATTTCTGTGCAAGTGAGGCCCATACCAAGGTGAGAGGTGTGTGAAAAATTTTTAAATGGGCAAAACAGAGGCCAGAGCGGTCATATAGTATCTGCAAAAGAAAGGTATGATACCCAAGAAAATCCATGAACTCTCCTTCCTATGCAACTGTGAAGAAGTAAGATGTGTTATTCAAGTCAGGCAGGGACAGCACAGAAGATGACCCTTGGTTTGTTAGTCCAAAGATCTCAACTACTGATGAACAACTTGATGCCATTCCCCATATGGTTTTGGATGACAGACACCTTACTCTCCAGCAGATAACTAAGTCTATAGGCATTTGTTTTGTTTAAGTTCATATTGTTTTAACTGAGATCTCGGGGTTGAGCAAGATGGGTCCCAAGAATGCTGAGACCAGACCAGACTCACTTCCAGGCTGACCCTGAGAATTTCCACTGCAGATTAGTAACTCAAGATAAAACCCTGGGTTCACCACTTTGAACCTCACTCAAAGCAAAAAAATGGAAACACTCTGGTTCTCCACCCCTGAAGAAGTTCAAGCAGGCAGTATCTGTTAGCAAAGTGATGGTATCTTTTTTTGTTGTTCTGAAGTTGTAATCATGAAAGACTACTTGGAAAAGGAAAAAAAAACTATTAATGGATAGTACTATGCAGCAGAATGAAGACAACTGAAGGAAGCAATAATATTGAAATGCAGAGGGAAGCTGAGGGCAGGTGTGCTCTTGCTCCAGGATAACATGCCTGTTCACACTGCTCAGGTTGAAGCAGCCAACAGTGGCTTTGAATTGCTTCCCAATCCCTCTTACTCATGAGCCTTAGCACCAAAACTCAAATCCCACCTGTGTGGCTGCCATTCTGGAAACAATGATGAGATCATATGTACTGTGGAGGAGTTTTTGAAGGACTGGAATGCCACCTTCTCCTATGATGGGATTGCAATGCTTAAGCATCGTTGCATCAAGTGCATTGATGTCAAGTGTGACTATATTGAAAAAATAGCAAAAAACTGTCTTGTTTCTCCAACTTCTTCTGGGTGAGGCTTAGAACTTTTTGAACATATATATTGCAGTCGTTGCTGTATTTCAGTAAACCAACTCTGAATAAAAAAAAATGAAATGTGATATTATGTTTGGATACTGACTGATGGTAGCAATAGGTCATATCAGTATATTTGAATTTGACAGTCTGATAGAACATGTGTAGGCTTATTTTTAGTAAGAGTAATGGGAACTTAATAGTATATTCACATAGTAGCGAACATTGAACTTCCCAGATACTAAAAGTAGTACTCCATTTTCAGTCTGATCTGGCTCTTGTCAAGTGGCAGAAGGAATCAGCATCTTTAGTGATGGATTGTGTATACAAGTTTCACTTGAGGTCTGGGGTGAACTTAAATCTCAATATGTATTCACAGTAAGGGCACTGTTATTAATGTTCACTTCTATGTGAACATACTGTCACTATAAATATAAATACTGTTAATATAATGACATACTGTTAATGCTAAAAGCAAAGCTTCTTCAAGCCCAGCCAGATGAAGATGACTGATGTGCTGTTATAACAATGCAAGACATAACAACAGGCAAGCAATCACAGCTTGGACAATGTTGCCTCAGTTATCCTATAGTCCTGATCTGGCTCTCTCAGACTTTCATTTGTTTAGGCACATGAAGGAAGTCATTTTTCCAGTGATGATAAGATGAAAGAATCAACTCACACATGGCTAAGAAAGTAGCCAAGAAGCTTCCACAAGCTAGAGTGTGGGGTATACATAATCTCATTCAAATATGGTATACCACTATTGAAAATGAAGGTGACAATGATGAGGGCTAGATTTGGAATCCCAAAACTTTTGTGTGCTGCTTCTATTTGATGTAATTACTGTTCAAACATTCATTATTCTCATGTATTAAAAAGTAATATAAAACCTGCTTTTAGATAAGAAATCATAAACATGTACATCTTGAGTATACCACTTTACAAAATGATTTTTCAATTTACTCTTTAGACTATTTGCTTCTTCATAGTATACAATGTACATAAAATGTCAATACATATCTGCCAGTTCACCATGAACTGAATTTTTAAACTAAAATATACACTGCCAATTATAATATCAAAAATTTTATTTAATAGTTGGTTTACTAAGACAGAAACTACTTGGGCAGTATACCAACAATTTCATGCTTGGTGCATTGGTTCATTGTGATAGGTGAAAATTCAGCATTTGCTAGGTGATGTAACATTACTATTTTTTTTTTTTGAGGTATTAAATGTGACCAACCAGTTTTCTCCTACCGTTGAGTTGTTACAGCTAGATCAGAGAGACCAGTTACCAGGTTGTGGTCATCTAGATTTTTGGAGGCACACCCATATACCAGTGCATAGATATTTACTAAAGATTAGAATAAGGCTTGTTAATATAAAGCAGGAAGAGAGTAAAATCAAGAGTAAATCTTAGTGGATGCAAGCATTGATCTCATAGGCCTTGGAGGACTGCCGATTCACAACATTCATGGATCTATCTGTTAGGAAGGACTTGATAACTCTTCCTGGAGAGCTTATATAGCAAATCCGTATGCCACACCTTGTCAAAGGCCTTCAATATATCTAAAGTGATAGTCCTTGTGATGTATTGCCTAATACGTAACTGATTCTCTATGTAGTGACTGTTAGGATGTCAGCAGAGGATATAATAGAGCAAAATCTATATGAATGAATAGCTGAGACGATTGATAATATCCTTTAGTTAGCTTTCATATTTGTGATAACTTCAATATTGACCACAGAGTAGTTAGTCCACTCAAAAAAAACAAAAAAACACTGAAAAACTCAGATACTTCCATCACTTATGAACTGACTCAGATCAATGAAGAAGCCACCCATGTTCCTGACGCAACAGGATATAAGGTGAACCTTCTTGAATTGTTCCCAACATTTTGACCTGAAAAATGCTTTGCTGAAGTTTTTAATAACTGATATTATGCGGTATACCTGTCAAGTAGTCAGGGATACAATTATCTTCATTGTAATTTAGAACAAGTCTTCGAATCCACCCAGAAGGAGGTGTTAGTTGGTTTTTATTTCAATAAAACCCATTTAGTTTTCATGGAAATTTCTAGATTCAGATATAGATGTATACATTAATTCTTAAATCTAAAACTTGTACACTGAAATTGCCATGCAGTGAATGTACCTGGCTGCAGGCTGCAGCTATAGCTCACTATAACCACCACTACTACAATATCTATCACAGAGAACAGTGTAGTAGGATACTTGATGCAGTCAGAACTGCCTGCAACCATTGCAAGATAGCTACACTTTACATTTCTAGAACTATGCCCAATCAGTTCAGGCCAAAAGCAAACAACATAGATTCCAGTTCTGGAAGATTTAAAACCAAATTCTGAATAGAAGAAGTGTCTGTGCCTACTATTACAAATGGCTCTGAAGTCCTCATCCTCATCCTCTTTCCCAGGATCTTTGCCTCTAACCCAATGTTAGGTGACAAAGGCCATCTCCTTCCCAATTCCCCCTGCTGTTTCACTGAGCATAATATCACTACTGGTCCAGATAAAATCCCAATTGTTGTCCTTAAGAATATTAACCCTGAGTTATCCCTGATTTTAGCAAAATTATTTAACTGCTGCTTGAAAGAGAAATCCTTCCCAAGTGTCAAGTGTATGCTCTGTTTTCAAGAATGCGAGTGTGCCCTCATCACTGTCTCAGTATAGATCTATCAGTCTCTCCAGTGTCATTACCAAACTTTTCAAAGCTATAATCAAAAAGGTTGTTGATCACCTAAATATGGACATCCTCTTGAGCAACAAGCAGTACGAATTTTGATATCAGCAGTGGACAGAACCAATCATTACTCACAGAATCAGGAAAATAAATTTCAAGGACAATCACATATGTCAAAGGTCTTTGACAAGGTGTGGCATAAAGTGTTACTGCGCAAGCTCTCCAGATATAGAATCATGGGAAGAATCTTCTCAATTATCAAGTCCTTCCTAATGAAAGGTAATTGTTAATGACTAGTCTTCCAAAGCCCAATTAATCAACAGAGGCATCACCCAAGGCTCACTTTCTACTATACAGAAATAATCATTTGTGAATATCTATGCTGATGATACAACAGTCTATGAGTGTATTGCCAAAGCTGATCTCTCCTCTGAATTAGCCCTAACTAGTCTGTGGGGGAAAAACTGGCTGGTCACATTCAATGCCTCAAGAAACCAAACTAGTGACATTCCATCATCACAGTAAGTACCCAACTCATCCTGCTTTTGTATACCTTAACAAGAGCCAGTCTTCACTTCCCAGTCTTGATAGAGTTCAGAAGCGTCCCCGTATCATTGTGAGTGACAAATTATTCTCCACTTACAACCCCACACGCAAAACATCACAAACCTCTTGCTGCTCTATCGCTATTCCTGTGGAAAACTACATTCCTTAGTTCCACAAGGTGATGCTACACCAATCACTACAATCTTAATTTGTTCAAGTCTAGGGTCAACTCTTATCTTTCCCTCTTATCCCCTTAAACTGTACCCCTTTCTTTAGCCTTGTACAGGCTGAACATCATAAAAAAAAATTTAAAAAAAACTTTTCTGGATTGGTAGCCTTCAAAGTTTTTGATAAGTCTGGAAACTTTCTGGGCTCTGATAAAGATTTTATAAAATTTTTGCTCCTTGAAAGAGTGAAATCATGAAAGGGATGGCCCTTGTCAGCTAATGTGGAGTTAAAAGCAAAGTTCATTGTGAAGAGCTTAGCCTTATCTGATGAGAATGAAATCGGAATAAACAAAAAATAAACAAAAATACTGATGAAAATCAACCAGAAGCAAATGTCTATTTGCAGGGTTTAATTTAAAAACAGTAGAAAGCAAGTTAAATAACATACCTAGAAGTGGCTTTTGAACCAAAAAAGTCTATTGACAAAATTTTTGTTTTTTTACATTTTTACTTTTATTTTGCTTTATAAAAAAAAAAATGGCTTGTTTCAGAAGAATTACTTTTATTTAATATCTTATGGGAAAAATATTACTTAAAAAGAAAAAAATATAATTGGTGGCGATACAAGTTTCATATAGTAAAAAAGAGTGAGATCTGTATAATAGTTAAATATTGCTTAGATTTTAGAAAAGATATCAAAGTGCTCTGTTCCTCTTATAGGAACAAGTGGTGCATGAGCTTAAACTTCTGAAATGTAAGTAATGTTAAGTTATTAAGAATGTAAAATAAAATTATATAACTACAAAAGAACCAATGGAAATATGATGTGTTGATACTATAAATATTTTTAAAAAAAACTTATGATTTGTGGGTCAAAATTCAAACAGAAACAGTAGAATTAGGTAATTATTTACATAAATTTTGATTGAAGTCCTTTTTTCTTCTTCCAAAGAAAAACTTAGAAAAATAAAATGACTTATCCTATCTGGAAAACTATGAAGTATAACAAATGAAATTAGAAAGAAGAAAATGATAAATGATTTCTGAAAAAGAAACTATGTATATTGACCCCTAGGAGTTATAATGAGTGGTAGTTTAGGGAGAGTGGTCTGCCAAAGAAATCACTCAATCTATTGTTATGGTTAACCTTCAAAGCATGTCAGAGAAAATGCATTTTTATAAAGCTCAATAGCTTTATAAAAAAAGATATGGAAAATGATATAATTACAACTGTGAGAAAAATATGAATTTATCTGAATTATATACAATTGAATTATGCATACTTACCCTAAAAAAACAGCATGGATTTAATTCAATACATTAACTACTGCCAAAAATATAGCTATAAATGTAATTTGGAATTTTATATATTTATAAATTAGGTACAGTGTTATGAAATTAACTTAAAAATTATATTCTGATAATATTTACATTAAGAATTCATTGGATAGCAGATTATGTTTTTAAGAGCACAAAGACAATTCCCGATAATTCAAAATTTCATTGCCATTGAAACATGATTTTTCATATTTTCCAGTTATCGTTTAGTATGAATAAAACTAAGAAAAGAGTTCCTATCTCAAATAAGAACTACTCTTATACAGCAGAGTTATTCATAAAAGAAATGATAGAAACAATGAAAAAGATAGACTCTTTAAATATCATTTTAGATCTGCTTCATAATAGAATTACTGTAGATATCAAAATATGAAACCCATCAATTTTCATCAAATTAATGAACAAGAAACCCAGATCAATTAGAATGATTTACAGACTCATTGAGCCCAGTTTGAAAACTGCTTCAATCATAGTATTGTCAAATTAACATTGATTTTTTATTATCAGGTTCACTTACAGAAATAAAATGTTATAACTATCTTTTGCAAAGAAAATAATTTTTGAAAATGATCTGTTTACAAAAATAAACATATAACAATCAATAAAAATTTCACAAAATAAGAAATGAATATGAAAAAATGACATGAATAAAAAAAGGGAAAATTTGTAATCAGCTTCAAGATTTTTAGGTAATATCAGCTATTGCTTTTCTTGAATCTTCTTATGCACCATTTCTCGAAATTGAGAAAGTATCTTTGTTTCCCGTTTTGCTCGTTCTTCATGATTGAATTTTGCCAAAGCTCTTTTTTCATCAGCACTGTAAATCTGGTTTTCTTTTCTCAATCGAACAGCCTCCATACGTCGATGTCTACAATAGAAAAAGTGTACAAATAAGTCTTAACAATGGAAGTAATTGAAATAAAAAACATTTATTAAGCACTTCAATCTTGCTAAGATTTAAACCCCAAAATAAGTTTTGTAAACCAAATGTTTTCATTAAAGCAATAAAATATACACATTTCAATAACTAAGTTGATTATTCTTTATAAATAACATGAAGTTTGAACAAACTCAGAGAAAAAATGTTTTTAGTTTGTTGAAAATTATCTTCTGAATTGGTCATGTGACATACCTGCTTCCACTCATTACATAACCAACTTCTTCAAAGGCTTGAATTTCTTCACTAGTCAGACCGATTTCTCCTCGACGAGGAATTCGCTTCCCCTCAGCAATGTAAGCAGCCATTGCAGCACCTTCACCAGGAAGCAAAGCCTTACCATAACTGCAGTTGTAAAAGTTTAATAGAATCAACAGTAACTTCGAGATACAGTACTCTAGTAAAAATGATGATTGCATATCGAAAAAGAAATTTCAGTAGAAATGTTAATTCATTGGAGATTCAAAACAAGAATATAAAATTTTCAGTCATTTTCTTTACTTTTATAAGCTATTTAAATGATGTAAGAAAAAAAAAATCTGAAAATAGTGATTTTCAAATAATGTTATTTTTTCATAGATGAGTTACAAGCAACTGATATGACATCCTTGATATTAATTTAAATCTTTAATTATTTTCAACATTATTTTAATGTTAATATTTCATATGGTTAGATATTCATCAATGTTTTGCTGAGATTGCTTACTTAATTTTGCTTTGCATTTCAGTCTGCTGTACAAATGGTGTTGGGCCAACAGGATCTTCTTCAAGTTCTTCCTCCTTTTCTAACTCTGTAAGAAAATAAACAATATTAAGATTTGTTGCAGCAATGACAAAGATTATATTAACATCTATTGTTTGAGTTCTATATTTCCAGTATTACCCAGTTAGATTTCATATGATATGTATATATAGACTTATATAAAATCTCTTCAAGGTAAGAAAAAAAATCTGAGAATGTAAACATGGAAATTTGTTAATGGCAAAAATGTTATATAAAACTGGAGATTTGCAATATATGTCATTGAGGGCTATCAGGGCTTTCAGCAAATTAAATCTAAAAACTTATACAAATAAAATTTTAATAGCAAAAGCAAAAATAATCTATAACTGTGTAAACATTTGAATGTAGATTATAGACAATTATGATGAGGTCTGACTTTTACCTTTTCACTTCTTCAATCATTTATGAATGAAAACTAACGAAAACAGTCAGGATTTTGTGCTTAAAAATTAAGGATCAGCAATAATACTTCAATTTTAAAGTGACAGAAATTATAGTTGAAACTAATATTTTCAATATGAAATTCTATGAGATTTCATATTGGGAACAAAAAATTAAGATAAATCTATATTAATAATAAATGTACAAAAATTGCATAATTTAAAACCAACATTGCTGACATTAAAACATTTGTACTTTAGATAAATAAAGAAAAGTAGAATTAACTGATTGAATATCTAGCCAATGTTTCTCATATGTAAAACCACAAAATGAAGTAAAGAAATAAAGAAATTTACCATCTTTTTCAATCCAAACTTCTGTTTCTTCATTGCTTTCAGAAATGCTTTCCGATCTCTTTGATTTTTTCTTCTTTTTTATTTTATTCCTATTAAAAAATATTGGCAAAGTCATAACATCACAAAGACAATGCATGTCAAATGATGTGTCAATTGTTATATGGCTGAGATAGTCATGCTACATACCAAATAAGAAAACAAGCAGGAATACAAATTAGGACAACTCTATGAACAACTTTTGTGAGTTGAAAGAAATTCACTTTTCATGCTGCTAAAAAAAAAAAAAAACGAACAAAAAAAAACCTCTTACAACTGAGATGAATGAAAAAGTGAAGAGAAAACTAAATGAATCAAAGTAATTTCCTGTCTTTTACTTTCTGATAAAATGCCATGCAGTTATTAGTTTAGACAGGAAAAGTTAACATTCTGAAGTGAACAAAATTGAATACCATACTTAAGTCAACAAAAGCAGAAGGCCACTATATACTATCACAAACAGGGGTGCTTTCATTGGCTAACAAGCTAATCTCACAAACCATTCATTTGGAAAGTTAAACTAAGCTTAGTAAATAGTCATAAATGAATGAAAATAAACAGAACTTTGAAAAATACACAATTTTATCCTGGAAAATTTTAAAATATGGTTGATTAAATAAAATACTGAAAATTTTAAAGTTTGCATTCAGCTTAAAGCAACTCATCAAAACTAAATCTGGATTAAATTATCTTTAGATAACTTATTCTACTTAGAAAAGCATTTAGGGCAGTTGTTAGAGCAAGTTAAAAAGATAAATGGCTTCTTTTCTTTAATATGTTTTATAATTTATTATTTCACTTCTCCAAAATGGTAGATAAAAAAACCCCAGTATTTTGATATATTGAGAAAATGTTAAATTGAATAGGTTTTAAGTTTAATTCCAAATTCTTGCTCTTGATATTTTATAGCTTAATTTATAAATATTATTAAGTTTATTTTTATTTTTTTAAATTACTGCATTATATTACAAAAGGTCTGTTCTTTATATGCAGGTTTTACACTATTACTTTTTGAACAATCTATAAAGTAGATTATTTCCCTTTTGACTGTAAAACCTTGTAAGGTTTTACAGTCAAAGGGAAATAATTTTTATATATCAAAATGAGGTAGATAAACAATTTAACAAAACATGATATTATTGGTTACTAGCCTCTACCCCCTCATTGCACCAAAGAGAGGGACTGGTGCTCACACCTAGACCTTCACAACCAATGATTGTGAGGATTGGTGAATTTTTGTCCTTAGCCCGAGTGTACACCCTCAGGTTGCTACATTAAACCAAGACTGTGTCACAACCTGACTCAGTGTGTGTTGTGGGGGGGGGGTGTCAAGTAAATACCTACTATAAAGAGTTGGGGCTTTTTAAGTCCAGAATTTGTTGGATTTGTTGTGCTCCAATTTTGCATTTATTAATATAGATTCCATAATATAGGTTTTACTTAAATAGTTTACTTATAAATTGTCCGCTGTTCTGTCACTCATGAAATAAAAATTGTACAGAAAATAAGGATCTACGTACATCAAATCATCTTTAAATTAAGTGGCAGCAGAAGAATTATCATTGAACTTTTAAAACATTAATGTAATACTTAAATGCCGTGATCAATTTTGAGTTCTTCGGTAGTTTATTGATGCCTATTGCATCTACTCCTCCCTAGCTATTGTGATGATGGCCAAACCAAGAGTCCTTCACAGTAGCTAGCTTAAATGCTGCCCAATAAGGTAGCAATTTTGGATACAAAAGGAAAATAAGAGTTACTCCCCTTGAACCATGAAAGCAATGATAATGGCTAGTATATTAATATATATTTTTAACCTCGCATAATCTGGCAACTCTCAACTCACAATGAAAATTGTTCCCTGCACCTAACTTTTTCTAGGGCTTGAATGAGCTATGAATCATTGAAATTGGACCAGTGGGAGCAGAGGAGTTGCTTGGACACACACATGCACAAACATACACACTGTAGTTTAATATAAGGTTATTGCTGATAAGGTTTATAAGTTTATTACATTATTCTATAAATTATCTCCAAACGGTATAACTGATTAGAGTAAAACTATATTGCAGTTTCATACAGATATTCTACTTAACAAATTTATTTTCACCAACTGTAGTTACTATATTTGAAATTCATAGTTTACAACACTATGTTTTCACTATGTAAATTTTTTATTTTCATTCAGCTTCATTTATTTTCCAATTTGGAGCAAAAAGCACATAATTTTCTTTTAGTTTTTGTGCAATTTCTTAGTTTTACATTTTTTTTTTGCATAGGTCAGCTTCAGTAATGGCTTTTGGTTGTCATCAATTGCACAAGGACATCCTTCAAGGATCTTGTTTCCATTATGGAATTATATGACTAGTATTGAAGTAAAAATTTATTGAGAGACATCTGGCCAAATGCCTGCTTTATATTGAGTTTTGTTGCTTTGCATCCGATGTTAATTACATACAGTAAAATCATTTGAATCTGCATTTTTTTTCTATTTTTTTTAAAAAATTTAACAACAATAGTGAAAACAAAATCATTAGCATAGATTAAAGAACAAAATTTGTTCTTCAAATTCACTCAACATAGCTGCTTAATTGATAATTTTGAAAAATATATTATTCATATTATTTTTTTTTCCATATTAAACATTAAAAACCTTAGTTAAATTTTAATTAAAAAATAGCAAGATTATAACTTTCTTAGTTCTTTTCAGATAATTTAACTTATGGTGAAAATTTTCCATTAACATCATTGCCTAACAATATTAACATCTAATATAAAGTAGTCAAACAAAAATTTAAAAAAAAAAAAAGCATTTACTATATTTGCTCACTTATCATGTGACTTTTGAAGATTAATTTTGAAGCTAATTTTAAGGGGGTTGTATCATATACAAGATATAAAATTAGCATATGTACTACTGGCCCTGGCTATGTCTTTGACCAAAATATGCATCCATTTACTGTAGTAAAATCAGCTTCAAAATTAGGTCTTCAAAGGTTGCATGATATGTGAGTATATTTGATAAATTCTAAATTGCACATGCAGGGAAATATTTATTAATGAGGCTGAAGTAAGAATTATTTACTTAGTAATAATATACTCACTTTTTATGTTTTTTTGGTTTCTTTTTAGTTTTATCTACCTTCTTAGAGGCTTTTTTCTTCTTTTCTTTCTTTTTCTTTTCTGAAAAAGAAAACAAAAACTTCAGATTAAACTTTTACTTTGTCACTGAATCCTAACCTTATACATAATAGTATTATTATTTAAGTTTATAAATAGCAAGATGGAAAACTGTACTGAAGCATTTCATCCTTTGCACAAAATAATCTTTTTATGATTTATAATTTTTTTTCTTTTTTTTAATTACCTTACACTATAATAACTGTAATTTTATGAGAAAAAATATGTTATATGACAAAAATTTATCATAAAGGATTCCCAAATTATTACTCTTTCACTTTGTTTTTACCCAAAGAGAGTCCTGGAGAACCTTTTTAAAAAGAAATATTTACTTTTTACCCTTGGATTAAGTTTATTATTTAAAAAACTGAAATAAGTATGGTGTTCATTTATTTTATTTGAACCTACAGTTAAAATGTTAATTGATATTTTTCTCTATGTTATTGTTCTTCATAATGAACATATTGATTATAAATTTTATTTTTTATGAATAATTTGTTTTTCTTTCTAACAGGTATTTTAAAAAAGCTTGTTGAATTTTAATTTTACTGCATTTTTTAAATACAAAACAAAAAAAAGCAATGTTTTGCACTACATTAAAGAAAAATATTTAAGAATTTTATCCCAGATATTTAATTACTTGCATTATTTACATTACTCAAACTGTTATCCTCATCTTCATTGCCATATTCACAACGTTTTGACCATTCCAGTCTTCTTCAGGTGATTGGAATTTTGAATGGAACCCTTTATTTCATCCACCAGGATATATTGTTTTAATTCCATGTGCCATGCCTCTTCTGGATGTCTCAGTTATTTCCCTTTAAATCAACTCTCCAAGTTTTGGTTCATCACTGCTGTGGTGGTCTGGATCTAACCAACGTCTTTATCCACTGGGCTTGTCCTTGAGGACACATGTCCAAAATGTTGTGAATATGGCAATGAAGATAACAGTCCAAGTAATGTAAATAATGCAAGTAGTCATAATACCTCATCTCAGAGATATAGACAGATACAGATATTTAATGTCATATATTTAGTAAATTTATAGTGCAAAAATATAAGAGAAGATGATGCATTTTTGCAGCATAATTGCTGCAAAAATGCATCATCTTCTCTTTTATATTTTCCTGACATTTAAAATAGTTCATAATTGAATTATTTTAAATGATGGAACTCACTAAAAACATAATGCTAATATCCATAAGAATGAACATATGGATGAATGAACAAAAATCATAATGAATGAATAATCATGAATGAACAAAAATTATAAAATATTTATTCCATAAGAATGAATGTATGGATTAGAAAAAATTTACTTTATATGTACAATTTTTTTTACAATAGACAAAATATGTAAGTTTTTCCCTTTGAAAAATTAATGAGAAATGACATTTACACTATTTTCATTAAAATATGGAGTGTACATGATACTTCATCTCAGAAATATAGAAGATACTGAAATGACATTTATTAAAAGTTTTGCCACAAAGTTAATGTCTTAAGTAAATTCAGTAAATTTAATGTTACCACTGTTCTTAAAAATATACCCTAAAAGATTTCTATAAAATCTCTAAGAATCAGAAAAATGTGTTCTTTTAGCTGATGAAGTTTGTCAAAGTTGCTGCACATTATCATGGAGTAAATTATATTAGGCATCATGTTCAAATGGGAGACCAAAATTTATACTTATAATGATCCTAGTTGCTAAATTAGAGGTAATTTTTTATATGAATAAATTTTATATATTGTTGGATGTAATCAACCAATTAATTGTATATTACAATGACAGAAACGATCACTGTTCTTTTTTCAAAAAAATGATACTTTTTCTAATAAGCCTTGGATAACTAAAATGGTTTAAACCCAATTTTTCCCCTCATTTAGAAATATTCAAAATGATTGGATTACTGTTCCAAATTAATTTTTTACTCTGAGGGTAAAAAATGATAGCAAAATGGGAAATTGTAAAAGCTGTTTTTGAGTATGAAAAAACTCAATTTGTTAAACTGTCAAAACTAACTGATATAGCAGTTTATCCAAAACCTGTTAAGAAAACAAAGTTTCTCATTAAGTGTTTTGTTATCAAAGTGTAGCTATCATTAAAACTCTCCCACAGGTCTCCTGCAGAAACAGTTCATTTTATTGAAAAAGTCTTACAATTTCAGAAAATTGTCAGTGTCAAAGAAGTACCTGGTGATATTAAAAAAAATGACCCACTGAAAAATGTGATATCAGATTTAGATGACTAACATTTGACATTACTTTCAAATTTTTGAAAAATTAGAAATGCAGGGAAAAAGTTAAATCATTACAAGGGACAATAGTTTAGACACTGAACACAAGCAATTATTTAACTGATGTTGGTAGATAAACAGTAAATTTAATTTTGCTATGCTTGGTGAATTTACCAAAGACTATTTAGAAAATGAATTTGAAAAATTAAGACAACATTCTGGCAGTGCATATTTTATAACAATGTAAAATGTTACTGAAAAACTTTATATTTACCAGACCTTGAAACTAGGATCTCTAAAGATATTAAAATGTCATATTTGTATATAGCAGGCTATGTAACAAGAAAAGATTGTTCTACAAAAGAGGAAATATGTAATAATACAAATTTTTATTTTTAAAAATATGAAATCTTTTTTAGAAAGGTATAGATTGTGGTAATGTAAAATTCCACTAATATCACAGTTCCAGTTGGTGTTTTTATGTATTTTGTTTGGCATTGTTAAATTGAAAACTTAAAGAAATTCTTTGATAAAAATCTTTATACTAGTTTCCAAAATGTATCATTTTGATATTAAAAGAAAGTATGGGATTAATTTGTCAAATTTATTTTTCAAAAATTATCTGTTTCATTCACCTAAGACAACTCAAGAACTAGCACAAAAAATATTGAAATTATTTTTTTCAAGAAGCTACATTAAAAAAAAAAAAAAAAAAAAAAAAAAAAAAAAGAGAAGACATATTTATCCATTTAGTGAAATTTACCTGGTAATTTTTATTTTTAATTTTCTAGCTGTTTACATATGAATTTGTTGATTCATCAAATTATCCTATAAATTGATTTTAATTATTAATATCTATTATTGTATTATAATGAAATAAGTAATTACTTCATCTATAAAAACGGCAGACATCTGAAGAGGTGA
The DNA here is from genome assembly GCA_964036315.1 of Acanthosepion esculentum. NCBI lineage: Eukaryota > Metazoa > Mollusca > Cephalopoda > Sepiida > Sepiidae > Acanthosepion > Acanthosepion esculentum. The sequence continues at coordinate 37,844,209 of OZ038500.1, read as the reverse complement.
CAAAATTTATGAAAAATTATTGCTAATCTATTAATAAAAAACACGTTAAGCCAAAATTATGAACAAATAATGCACAGTGTTTAGTTTTGTAAGCGTTTCTTATGTTCATATAATCTTTTATTTAAATTTCTAGATATCCCATCAAAGTATTTCATGGAAAAGTTTTTGCAATCTATTTTGTATACTCATGTTTCAGTATTAATGTTTTGTATTGATTAATTACCTTTGATCTTGAAATAATTGTTGTCAATTTTATATTAAGATTGAATAAATTCTTCACAATTATAGTCATTATGTTATAAATGTTGCAGAGTAGGACTCAGTGTACTTCCTGCTCTTCCCTACTACTGTGACAATGGACGGCTCTTACTTATAAATATGGCAAGTAGCCACATTAAAAGAAGATTTGAGTAATATTTCTGTTCTATGTATGAGTATTTAATAAACATTTTCTTTGTTTCTTCTACTTAGAGAGTATCGAAAGAACAAAAGACTAACTATGGCCTTCCTAATTTTTAGTTATTTTGAACAAAGACAACAGTACAAGTGGCAATAAAGTCTACAAATTTATGCCAAAATGGAAGATTTAAAGACAGTAATCCTGCAGTAACAACAACTGCAAGAGTAACAAACACAAATGATATCGTTACTCGTACAAAAGATAAATGAAACAGAACTGACACACTATTTACATTGTTTGGACTATCATCCTCATCTTTGTTGTCATATTTATCACAACATTTTGGCTGTTGTATGCTCTGGCCTTCTTCAGGTGGTTGGAGTTCAATACCTGGTTAAGGTGGGGAATTAACAGGAGATAACTGATAACTGACATCCATCAGATATGGTATATAGAACTAGAACAGTCTACCACAGCAAGCAAAATAAAGGGTTCAGTTCGACATTTCAACCATCTGAAGAAGGCCAGAGCACACAACGGACGAAATGTTGTGATAAATATGGCAACAAAGATGAGGATGATAGTCCGAACAATGTAAATAGTGTACATAATATATTATCTCAGAAATATAGACAGAAACTGACACTGTAGCAAATTCTATAGGAGAGTTACATGTATAGGCCTGAAGGTCAAATTTTCGAGGCATACTTCAGAAACTGTTAAACCTGGGTTAGACGAGAAAAAGATACAACTGCTTTTAAGGAAACTGGGACCTGCAGAGCATGAAAAGTACTGTAATTACATTTTGCCTAAAAACCTGGTAGACATCAATTTTGACCAGATGGTAACTATGATTTCTAAAATTTTTGGAGAGAAAAGTTCACTTTTCTATATTAGCAGTGTTTAAAGTTAACAAAAAAAAAAATGACACAGATGATTTCATAACATATGCAGGAGTAGTCAACAGGGAATGTGGAAAATTTAAATTACATAAAATATCCCCCCGACCAGTTTAAGTGTCTAATTTTTGTAAAAAGGTTGACTTCTAACAAGGACTCTGAAATACATTCATGTATTCTTTCAACACTAGAACAAGACCAAAAATAAATGTTGCAAAGCACTGTGGAAGAATGCCAACAGATTAAATCTTAAGCATGATACTGACAAAATTGAATGCAAAGAGGTAGATATTCAGATGGTTAAATGAGAAAGAAAAAAAGTCAAAATGTAAAAGACCTGACCCATATCATGGTTGTGGGACCAAACATTTTAAGGACAAATACCCATTTAAGCATTCCAAATGTTTTGTTGTCAGAAGACAGGACACATTCAAAAGATGTGCAGAGAAAAAAAATAAACTTAATTATGTTAAGATTATTCTGACAACACAAGGAGAGTCCACGTTTAATTGGAAATATGTAAAAGTCAAAATGAATGGAGGACTTGTAAAACTACAATTAGACACAGGTTATATGGTTATAAACGAAAAAATATGGAAGAATATTTATGCCCCAAGAATTGAAAAAATTATCAAAGTGTGTCAGGAGCAAAATTAAATATAATGGAAACACTAAATTGTAATGTTTCCTTCTGAGGTCAGAACTCAAAAGGTATGCCCCATATTGTGAAAAGAATACTCTTGAATGTTTTTGGAGGTTGACTGTCTAAAAAAGTTTAATTTATGGAATGAATTCATAAATTCTATTTGTGGCTCAGTCCAACTCACAACTAAATTATCTAATGAAAATGGTAAAAGTCGCAAAAAAAAAAAAAAAAATTGTTTTGGAGGTTTAAAACATGAACTAGATAGACTAGAACCCCTAGGAGTCATTACCCAGATCTAAATGCAGAGTGGGTAGCCCCAGCAGTTTATGTTAAAAAAAAACAAACAATAAAATTTGAGTTTTCAGAGGTGTATCTACAGATTGAAGTAGAAGTTCCAACACTTATTAAGCATAAATACCAATAAGGAGTGTATACATTTAATAGACTCACTTATATTTAGACAATAGTTTAATAAAAAGTAAGACAAGCTAACCAACCACATTTTGACCATATACAGAAAGTTTTCAAATGAATTCAAGATTTTGGATTCAGATTGAGTGACAAAAAATATGAGTTTTTAATGACTAGTATAAAATATTAAAGATAAATTACCAATTTGAATGAACGGAAACCAGAATCCCTGAAGATTCAGTGCTGTCAAAAATATGCCTTCTCTGATGAATGTTTAAAAACTACAATCTTTTGGGGCCTTGTAAATTACTACAATTCTTATATACCTAACAAGCATGAATTGCGTAAACCATTAAAAACATTAAAAAAGACACAGGTTGAAACTGGGCTTCAGAATGCCAAAAGGCTTTTGAAAAAATAAATAAAAAAATATTTTAACTTCCTGCTTGTCTTACTTTTTATAAGAAATAAGCGAGTCTATTAAATGTATACCCCTTATTGTTATTTATGCTTATCACTGACACATTTCAACCCCAAGTTAGACATTATTGTTGTGTCAAATGCTATTGACTATAGATTCGGTGCTGTTATTTTGCACAAATTAAGGGATGAAAGAAAAAAGCAATTGCTCATATTACAGCTGTTTAAAACCCTTGTTTTTGTCATGTAGGAAAATCCAACATGGCACGTGTACAAAATATTCGGCGAAAAATCCCATTCATCAGTAACATTTTAAACACCTCATAGAATGTAAAGTTCTTAAAGCAAGCCTGTGCCAAACTGTTTTCCGGAATCCTTGATGATTTGGCTGTCCGAAAATGACAACATCAAGATGAAATAATGGAAACTGACCGTGAAAAGCACAATTATGCGCAACAAGTTTTCAATCAATCAGTAAACTTCTGGACCTTTTCGGGTGGCGTTATAGGATCCAGACGGCTATTGTTTGCACATGGTAATTAATCTTCACTAGTAATTAATCTTCGATTTGGCTGTGGAAAATGTCACTTGGCGGTTAGCATTAAGAGATTATGCCCAATTTTCTGAGAAAAATCACCCTTTTTTATTAAAAAATTGTTTATTTTCACTTCAAAATAATATCATTCAAAGGTCATCCCTTTCTCCTTAATTTTGTGTGAACATCATTGAATAAAAGGAATGATTAAATGGCCAGGCAATGGGAAATACGGAAGACATGCAGCAAAAAAAAAAAAAACGAAAAAAAAACAATGTCATCTGCTATGTGTTGTTGTCATCATCCGGGTCACGGGGGTGTTAAAAACAAAACAAAACCCATCAAGCCATTGTTCAAATATAGGTTATATCAAGCCCTACTAATGTTGACTTTTTTTTTTTTTTCACTCTTTGCTCTTATCTGGGAGTGGTGGGTTTTATTACAAGATGACGACAACTTGTTCTAAACGTTTATTGCTGGCTGGCTGACCTTTGACCAAGAGATGTCAAAGTCAATTTGACTTAATTTTCCTTATCGCTCTTATTTTTTTGGGGAAAAAAAAAAACAAAACAAAAAAACAAACTTTTGGTTTCTGGTGGTCAGAAATTGCAGATAAATCTTTCACCTATTACTAAAGATTTCCGTGGCCGGGTGTCAATTTATTTTAACCCTTGGCAGTCATATAATTGAAAATTACCAAGAGACTTTGTCGCATTTTGACCCCCTAGGAATGTTGATTTCCTTCAAAACTCAATTTTATGCCTGAAATAGTTTGATTATGATTTAGGCTTTCTGATTAAAAAAAAAAAAAAAAAAGGAAAGGAAATTTTTGTTTAGAACTAGAAAAAAATGCAAAATTTTCACTATTTTTTCACATTTTACCCTCTGAAAAAAGATTTTGAGTTATTTACACCAGCCAATTTTACTTTTAAATGAAAGAATATATCCTTTGCTTTCAGAAAATACCTAGTTTCATGGGGTCCAGATCAAAAGTTACCTTGTTTAGATGATAAAACAGTCATTTTTCAATATTTTACCCCTATAAAAGTATGAAAATTCATTTTTTTTTTTCAGAGAAAATAAGCTATGACAAAATGACTTGCCATTTTTGTGATGATTTTTACTTAGGATAGAAAATTTTTACCATAGCAAACCTGAATTGACTAAGTTCAGTGGGGCTATAGGAAACCTCAAACAGCTGTGCACAGCTGTTTAAAATGCTTGTTTTTGTCATATAGGAAAATCCAACATGGCGCATGAACGAAATATTCAGCAAAAAATACCATTTGTCAGTAACATTTAAACACCTCATAGAATGCAAAGAAAATATGTGAAAAATGTCACGGCGGGGTTAGCATTATGAAATTATGGCCAATTTTATGAAAAAATATTTTTTTCACTTCAAAACAATTTTTTTTCAAACTTCAATCCTCTCTCTTTAAGTTGGTGTGAATATCATTGAATAAAAGGAACCACTATATAACCCAACGATGGGAAATATGAAAGACATGCAGTGAAAAAACAATGTTGTCTGCAAAATATTGTTGTCATCACCGGGATCACGAGGTGTTTAAAAAACAAAACAAGCCATTATTCAAATATAGGTTTGAAAAAAAAAAAAAAAAAAAAAAAACCATATCAAGCACTTTTTGCCAATGTTCCCCTTTTTTTTCACTCTTTGCACTTATCTTGTAAGTGGTGGGATTTATTACAAGCTGATGACAGCTTGTTCTAATGTTGCTGGCTGGCTGGCCTTTGACCCAGATACGTCAAAGTCAATTTGGCTTAATTTTCCTTATCACTGCTATTTTTTGAAAACAAACATAAAAAAAACAAAAAAAAACTCTTGGTTTCTGGAGGTCAGGAATTGTGGATAAATCTTTTGCTTTTTATTAAAGATTTACATGGCTGGGTGTCAATTTTGCTGCATTTTGACCCCGTAGGAATGTTGTTTTCCTTCAAACTCTCAATTTTATGCCTGAGTTTGATTATGATTTAGGCTTTCTGATTTTCAAAAAAAATGGTTAATTTCCCATTAATGGGGAAATTTTTTGTTTAGAACTAGAAAAAATGCAAAATTTTCCCTATTTTTTTCACATTTTACCAACTGACAAAAAAATTTTGAGTCATTTACACCAGCCAAATTTACTTTTAAATGAAAGAACATATTTTTTGCTTTCAGAAAATACCTAGTTTCATGGGGTTCAGATCAAAAGTTTCTTTGATATTTTGTTCAAATGATGACAAAACAGTCATTTTTCAATATTTTACCTTGTTTTACCCCTATAAAAGTATGAAAATCCATTTTTTTTTTTTCCGAGAATGACTTGTCATTTTTGTGATGATTTTTACTTGGGATAGAAAATTTTTACCATAGCAAATCTGAATTGACTTTATTTATTTAGGAACCCTCAAAAAGCTATGGTAAATGTATCTATTTTGAAATTTCTTTTTCATAAATAGATCAAAATTATTTTCATGCCAGCTATTTTTACTTTATAAGAGTAGGGAAGAAAAACTTGCAAAATGACTGCAAATTTTGCAACCCATTTATGCATAAATATGACTATTAATAAATCAGTATAAAACTTTAATAAAACTCAGACACTATCTAAATTAGTATTTTAGTCAATGTAGCTTCCATTATTTTGAATTACAACCTTAAAAATCTGTGCATCCCTTTAGCACAAAATACATAATGGGTATTATGAAATAGTGACTTGGTGTATGATCTGAGGCCCAGGTCATCATGTACAGCCATTCTAATATTCCTCAGGTTTTAGTTCAGCAGCTATCATATGCATGAATATTATTGGTTCCTTTGGGCTATAATCAAGTCCCAATTGCACTTTTTGTTAGCCCTGCCACTGCCCATGTCTATGGTCTTCATGACTAGACCCTGTGCAAGGACACACTATGTTGAGAATACTTTTAGAGTTGATTTGTGTGTGAAGCCAGCCTAACACTCTTTACCATTTGTTCTTCTGTCAAGCCATTTTTCATGATATTCTTGAAAAATAGATGTGTATTAATAGCTGACAATATACTCTTTGTTCTGTATTTGGTTTCACATAACTTTGAGTAGTTGTTGTTGTTGGAGTGAAAGTTTAAATTTTTATTGTAAATTTTTCTTCCGCCCTTTCTAAATTTTATGATTTTTCATTAAATAAAACAAATTAAACTCATTTCATTGAGAGAAATCAATTGCAATAACTTCAGAAATAAAGTTAAATTTCTTAAATAGAAAAAAATAAAAAAAATAATTTAAATATGATGAGTTGATTGACCTTTAAAATGTTGAGAGGAGGTGTTGCTGCTCTGACTGTCACTGCTTGTATTATTTGTAACTGGGATTGCATCATCATCATCAGAACTGAAAATACGTAATTAGGTTCACTTGAACAAAATATATAAATTTTGAAAAACAAAAGTAAAGAAAAGAACAAATATGACATGTTGATTAATAAAATTTATAAATATTTTCATTTTGTAAAAAAAAAAAAAAAAAAAAAAAATTACAGAAAATTAGTTAAAGTAATCAAATCAAAATTTTCTTTTCAGAAAAAATAATGAAACATACCTATCCAACTGCTTGGGCGGTGATTGTCCCCACACTTCAGGTGCTCCAAGTTCACCGATACGCTCCCGTTCATAACGTCGTCTATAATTACAAAATTGTTGTTCATATACCATTTGATTGAAAATAATTCTTTTTTAAAAAACAGGGCATAAAGATTTTAAATGAAATTTGCTTCAGTAGCTCAAAATTTTCAAAGAAATTTAATATATTTGTGCCTTGCAAAATCTTTCAATTTTCATTTTTTTTCTGATTTGGTTCATCAGTTAATTTATTTACTGAAATAAAAATCATTTTCATCACTGATAATAAATAGGATTCAAAACTTATTCAAAATAAAATAGCTAATGCGTGAATCCTTGAAAGAGGAGCAAATATGCATTTATAATAAAAAATTATTTTATAAAGATATCAGAATATGGATTTTCTGAAATTCATTATTGGAAATAGAAAGAAACTGAGGAAAAGTTGTTTAATATACTTATTAAATGCAAGAGACAAAAATTAAAAAAAAAAAAAAGTAAATAAATAAATAAAAAAAATGATTATCTCTGATAATTTTACCTTTCAAAAAAATCTGGTGCTAGTCCAGGTCGGTTTCTTTCTGATGGTTCACTTCCCCAGGATGATTTGTGATAACTATCATTGAAAATAATGTAATTTAATTATACAATAAATAAATCAAGTGTCTAATCGAATCGAAAATTTCAGTATACACTTTGCTATTCAGACCAACATTCCAATCTTTGTTGTTATACTCACATTTTGATCATTGTATCCATCCTCTAGATTTTTCAGGTATATTATCTTTGTGGAATTTCAAACCAAATGCTTTATAATAATATTTTCTCATCCAAAAAATTCTGATGAAAATTAAAATTTTAGTATTGCCTGGTTTGAAGCACCAAATATTTTATTAAATGTCACCTTTGTTTGTTTGTTGGTTGGTTTTGTTATTGCTAAAGCAAGAAAATACATAAAGTTAAATGAGCTCTACACTAATTCAAATCTTTCACCAAAGAGTAAAAGTAAAGTGACATTAATATACCAGTGTACTATTGCTGAAATATTTAGGTCAAATTAACTTTAAAATAAATAAGTTTTCTAGCTTTTTTTTTTAATTTATTTTTTTTAGCAGTTGTAATTATTTCTATTTTTATAGATGTGTGAGTAGAGTAATGGTTATCAGCACAGAACGTGGAATCAGCAAATTGAGTTCAAATTCTAGTTTATTGTTTTCTTTATTTTTGTATAAATGCCTTCAGGAAAGGCATGAATTCATTTTTTTTATATTCACTCAGTTATGAGTTAAATTTGCTTGATAAACCAGGCTCTCTGGCCTTGGGTGGCAGCCAGTTTAAGAGATGGATTATTTTGAATTCAAAACTATGGAGAAGGCAATAGGAAATCACTCCACTGTCTTTCCTAAGTTGCAGAGAACCATGATCTGCTACATCCTGAAGGGATGTTGGCATTTACAAAAAGACAAAATTATTACTATGATTTACTTAATTTTATTATTTCTTTCAAATACAGATGTGTTAAACTCATTTAAAATGAAAAAAAAAAAAAAATTTAACACCCTTTGAATTTTGAAAGCATTACATTTTAACAAGACAGTTCTGAACAAGATTTTTCTCATTTTAAAGTATTCCTGTTCTAAGTTAGAAAAGTTTATTAATAAAAATTAAGAAAAAAGAAACAAACAACTTTCAGTATTTAGAAAAAAAATTCTAATTTTTAAAAAATATTCTTTATAAACAATATTTATCATTCATTTCATCTATTAGAAATAATAATCTTCAAAAACATTGTTTTTTAGCTAATTATAAAGTGAATAGAATAACAAAACAATTATAGAACATTTCTGAAATAATCTATGACTATAAAGTCAGAAATTGTTTGCTTGCATGCATGCATTATATATAGTCAACCAAACAGTGGGACCTAGGATGCTGATATATAAAGGTAAGTGAACTTGAAGATGAATATGGAACAGGTAGTGCTGACCTCCAAAGTCAGTAGAGGTTGCCAGTGGTCAATTAAAATTGTTATTTATTTTTTTAATACTGTTAGTTCACAAGGACCAAGAGCAACTCAAGGTAGAGGGGATTACTGAGCAAGGGAGGGAGAAGGAAGGATTAAAAGTGCATGTTATGAGGACATGGAAGATAGATATTGGTTGACTCTGTACTAAGAAAACAAGATTGTAGTTGTGAGGGAAGTTTGTTCCACAAAATAACAGTTCTGGAAAAGAAGTTTTCTGAGTTGAACTTACTCTTTATCAAAGGAACATGAAGGAAGTGGGGTTGATTGGCCATTGTGAACATGGATGTGGAGGTCCAAGCTGGTGGAATTAAAGAATGTAACTAGTTGGAACATCTGTCATAATAATAGTGATAAAGTAGTGTAAGGCTAGTTACATTTTGTCTGTGGAATAAGGGTTGCAAAGTGGAGAATAAATTATTGCCCACAAGTGCATATAATTGCTTTTGAACTGTATTGAGGCTGGACTGTGAGGGTTGGGCAGCGCCAGCCTGGATATGGTAGCAATACTCCATTCTTGGTCTAATTCAACTCTTGTAAATATAGAGCATAGCAGTAGAGTTAGGTATTTTCTAAAGCAATACAAGGAACTAATGACATGATACATGTTTCATTTGAGGTCACGAGTGATGCTGGGACCTAGTAGGATTTCAAGTCAAGGGGCCTCTTTGAGGGTATAAACACTCATCAGGATTGATGCACATTTAGGGTCTGTTTGGTGATGATGAAATGTTACTACTTTTGTTTTGGAGGTATTAAATTATGTTGCTCACCTGTTGAACTGTAAAAGTTAGGTCAGAAGAGAGATCAGCTGCCAGATACTTGTCATCTAGATATTTGGCGAAACACCCATACACTGTGATATCAACTGCATATATATTCACTACGGATCTGAGAATATTCTTAGGCAGATCATTAATATAAAGCAAATAAAGGATATGACTGGGGAGAAAGACTTGGCAGTGCATCCGCATTGATCTCAGGTGCCTCAGAAGACTGGTCATAAATGATGACCTTCATAGAAAGGACTTGATATATGAGAAGACTCTCCTAGAGACACCATAGATGGCAAGTTTGTGTAGTAATCCTCCTGTGCCACATCTTGCCTTCAAGATATCTCAGGTGATCACTCACAAGATGTTTTTATGCTGGATATATGGACAGCTATAGAAACTATTAATCCGATTTGAACTTATCCATTTTAAAACCTGATATGCTTATAGGCATCGTAGGAATTATGGGAATGGCTTAGGACAAAAAAATAACTTGTTCATTCTTGTCTCAGGAAAGAATTCTCATGCTGTCCATCGAAAAGTATTATAAACATAAAAACTTTTTTCATTTTGTCAGAATACTGATTGTTATCCTGTTGGTAAAATTTATTCAAACTTTAAGTCTTAATTATGTTTGTCCCAAGAACTGCTGTGTACATACTAGTATGTATATAAACCGAGATTTAATGTAGCAGTGTGTTTATCAGAAGAACAAAGTATTGTATAAAAGCTCCATTTGTGTTTATCTTCTCATATTTAGTTCCATCGTATTTAATGCAAAAAATCACTATATTGTCAGTTACTTGCTCTAATTTTAAACTTGCTATAAGTAATTCTGGTTTTAAAATGGATAACTTCAAATTAGTTTACAACTACATGCATATATAATTAACAATTCTCTAAGATGTACTTAAAATACATAAAAAGGAAAATATTACTCATTATCCAACCTAAGCTTTATAAAATTTTAAGATTATTTTTCAAAATTTGACAGTAAATAAAATAAATAAGAAAAAATTAAATGTCCTCAGAAACTCAAAATAATTTTTTTATGTAGTCATTCACTGAATAAACAAGATATAAAATGCCAACATTTCGGGAGCTACTGAAAAGTTCTTAGACTAAGAAGCCCTAAAAACCAAATGTGATGTTTGGTCATTTTGGAGAAATAGGTCAGACAGAGAAGTTTTCAGTACCCACCTATTTACAATGTATTCAGTTACTAACCTTTTTGTTATTGATTGACCAAAATTGCCATTTCTTGAAGAATCAGTATTCCTGTTGTCAGTAATTTTTGCATTAGGTGATACATCTCTAGGCACTTTGAATTTTCCTTTAGGAAATTGATTTCCAACAAGAAGATTCCATTGTTGATTAGTAGATGGTGAACAAGATAAAGTTGGATTCCAATCTTTATATGAGGCTTCTTTATCTTTTGACTTCCCTGGGGACAAAGAAGTAGATTTGGATTTCCTAAACTCTCTGGACAGTTTCTCATACCTTGTGTGATGTCTTATTCTGTTAGGTGACGGTGATTTGGAATTTCTTTCATTAGTGGGGGACTTATAATTCTTCCTTGTTAAAGGTGATCGTGATTGTTTTTCAGATGACCTTGATCGTTTTCTGGTTTGTGACCGTGACATTCTTCTTGTTTGGGATTGTGATTTTCTCAAATCAGGTGAGCATGATCCCTTTCGATCACATTGATTGATTGATTGAGATTTTCGTGTTGAAGGTGACTGTTGCCTTCTTTTGTGCCCTGAGTATGTCTTCATTGATAATATATCAGATCTTCCTTGAATTAAAGATTTTAATTCTGATAATCTTTTAGTTGGAGAATGTGATCTTGTGGGGAATGGGTTCTTTGAAATGGATGGGGTAGTCATTGAATTTGATCTAGGCAAATATTTTGCAGCTGGAGATCGTGATCTAGAACGAGATGATGGAAAAGTTCTAGATGTACTTTGGTAATAGTTGCCATGTCTCTCAAAAGTTTGGTCATGGATAGCTGAATTTCTAAATTGCCTATGAAACTTTGACCTTGATTTAGATGGTTGTTGTCCTTTTTTGCCTTTTGATGATTTTGAACAAATTCCAGAACTAGAGTCTGAATGAGAACATGAACTTAATCTTGAGAGGGAACCAGAACTAGAAGATGATGAATTCTCCTTGGGACTTTTTCTCCTTTTAACCTGTTTTCTTTCAGGTAAACTTTCAGATGAACTTGAATTTTCATTAGACGAGGAAGAAGTATGTGTCATTATGAAAAATCTTCTGAATGTAAATATTAAAATTCTGAAAAAGAAAGAAGAAAAATCTTTCAAAAGCTATGTAATAAATATAACCTAAGTAAATAGGTTTCTTCAAAGTTTAAATAATTAAATAATCAATGTTTGAATAATAACAATGACTTTCTAAAATACTTTATAACATATCTAGAAAATATAAAAACCTGCATAAGACATTTTTTTTATCATTTCTCCCCAAGCAAGGAGATAAAGACACTAAGACACAACGGTTTACTGAGTGTGAAAGAATCTCAGAAAATTTTGAGGAGAGAGAACAAAAACAGAATTCAAGGAGACAGATGATGAATGACATGGCATTAAAATCTTTGAAGGTCATATTTGACAGGAAAGCAAGAAGCTGGAAGAAAGTTTGTGAAGCAAGAGGTGTGAGAAAAGAAACTGTTAGGATATAAGTTATGATTATATCTAGCAATTTTGACAGTAAAATTATGAGACCTAGGTACCAATCAAGTACTGTGCTTAAATTCCTGAAGTTGTACCATTTTTTAATCATTTTACACCAAGTAAGGCAATAAAGCCACTAAGGTGCACGGAATTACTGAGTGAGAGAGAATACAAGAAAAAGAAAACATTAAATAGAGAGAATAAAAGAACAGCAATTAAGAAGACAGAAGAAAACAGTTGACATTGCATTTAAATTTTTGAAGATCAAACTTGACTGGAAAGCAAGATGCTGAAACAGTTTCACAAGTGAAGCAAGAGAGAAGAAATGATTAGAACAGAACTTACAGTTATATCTAGCCATTTCAATTGTAAAATGATGAGACTTTGCCACCAATCTAGTACTGCACTTAAATTTATAAACTCTAGGTACCAAGGAAGAAAGCTGATCAGAACAATTACATGAAAATATTTATACAAAATGCACAGGGAAGCTACATTATAGTAGTGAGAAAGTGACTGAAGCTGAGATGCCAGGTCAGGATTAATAACATAGCAGATTCTTTATATTCTATCAAGAATTTTTAAAAACACAGTAGAAGCACCAAACCAGATGTGACAGAAATATTCAATGCAGACTTATAGATGTGTTAAGATAGATTCTGGCAAGAAAAAATGTCTAGCACGATGAAGAAACCTACTTTCCCAGCAGCAGATATAGCAATTGATTCAATATAATCTTTCCATTTCATTAACCTAAAACTGACATGGGCAGCTAATCGTATAATACCTTATTTCTCATATATTCCCAACAAGGGAGAAAACATGCACTAAGCATCAGTGTATGTTGCCTAGCTAAATGCAACCATTTAGTCAACATGTAAAGTTCAATAAGTCACCAGAGTTCACAGTTAATCACTTTGTTAATATGATATTCAGTTTACAATGATAACTGCATTAATTATTCAGATATAAGAAAGATTAGTAACAAAAATATAAAAAGATTAGGAACCTTGAATTTGGTGCTAATGGGATGAGCCCGTTGTCTAAAAAGCTTCTATACGTCAAGGGTCTTGGATTAACTGACCTCTGTATTATCTGATAATATTGTCAATAATTCATAAGTAATAAGTAATTAATTTTCGATCTTCCAGTTGTTTTGAAGAGACTGATTTTTATTGTTTTAATCAGGTGCTCTCAGACACTTCCTACCGATGGGGAATAAAGAGGCAATTTTGTGTTTTATTGTTGTACTTGCAAAAGTGTCAGCGAACAATTTATTATTTATGTTAAATGATTTAGTATTATCACTGTATATGTAGCTCAGTTCACCATAAAGATTGGTAAAATATGTTACGGTTTGAATGAAGGACATAGTGTCCATATCTGGCACAATTTCATTATGTACAGCTCATGCATTCAAATACATAAATATCAACAAATAGACTTTGCTGCTTTCTTTTCTTTTTCTACCCATATGTGGCCTGTATGTTGAAACAGGTTTATTAAGTTCACTGTGTTTAGGTAGGTTGGTGAGTCTGGAATACCTAAATGCTAGACTGTTGTTGCATTTGCAGACATAACATCCAGATGTCACAGATTTGACTACCTGTCTTGCTTGGGTTACCCAATATCCAGATAAGATTATCTTTGTAATGGTTTCACCAACTCCCAAGTGTTTACACCGATGATGAGCTTCTTCAATAATTAGTCTCATTATGCAATGGCACTTAGCCAATAATATGGGATATTTTATTTCCAGTTTGAACCTGGCTACATTAGCTATCCTGCTATCTACTCATAGTATTCCGTCCTTATCCAAGAAAATGTTTAAATTTTCCACTAATTTTTCACCTTTATGAGGATCTCTCAAATACTTTCTCTTTCAAACACTTCTTCCTGCATTGATGATGAGATATAACTTTGCAGCCAGCTTATTATTTCTCGAGCTGTTTCGTTTTCTGCATTTATGTATGAATTCAAGCACCATGGCTGTTGCATTACATAATTATGTAAGTGTAGAGAATCTCTGTATGTTTATTATTGAAGTTGTATCCACCTTGGTAGCAGTGCCAAAATATAACTGACCACACATCTTTAGCTTTTGAATTCAAACACTCCAGACTGCTGTTAGGCTAGTAAAAAGAGTCTTTTGTTAGACAGACCATGTTTCCAGAACTCCAATTTAGTCATGAATTGGTCAACGTTAACTCATGTTAGCAGGATTCTCTGTAGAAGGTATGTATCCTTTTTATGATCATTCTCAATTCGATCTTTCATGGCTTGTATATCCTTAAGCTGGTTTCTGACAAATAGATTTTTAGTTTTAGGTGTATCACTAAGTAATCATGATAGTACAACATGTGCATCCACCATAAGGCACACATTTTCAATAACATTTGAATATGATTTCAAAATTGTAGACAATGCTTTAAAAGATTATATACACTACCAATAATTCCATGGTAGGATTTTGTTTTTAATGGAGACACTTTTCCTGGCAAAAAGTATGTGTGAATTCTCATTTTGCATTGCATAAACAGCAAAACCATAAGCATGTAGTGATACATCACAATATGTATAAAGCTTCAAGGCCTCCTCTGTATTAATAGTACGAGACTCAGCCAAGTCCTGCACAAAAACATGTGTACATGTCAGCAGGAGTTTATACACATATATCAGCCTTTGAACCTGTGCAAAAGAATTACATACTAAGTTCACCATTCTTGCAGCAAGCTGATCAACGAACGAGGTCATGTTTAAAACTTTTTGTGGGGGGTTGCAGGAAAACTTATCCTGGGAGCCTGAGTGTGGTGCCACACACCATCACAGCAGATGAACATTTTAGGTCATCTTTAACTGCAGTGCGGAGTTCCAGAAGAACCAAAGGCTCCAGCTAATTTGCCTGATCACGTCAGGGTCACCACTTATTAGTATTTTTTATAAGCCAGCCATAATTTACCAGATATTTAGTGCCAGGAAGAATAATGCTTTTGCTTTATCCTGTACAACAAATACTAATATCAGCATTAGTGTAGCCATTGGTACATTAACACTGAATGTGAATATAGAAAGACGAGATGCACACCCGTAACAAACAAAACATTTAATGAGGTAAACAACTTACATACACATATTAAAAATATTTACACATGTCCCAAAACAAATGATTGTTCATACTGTCCAAAGAACAAGAATGTTGAACAGAACAACGAACAAAGAAATAGCATACCAGCCTTTGACTGTCTGTAGCTAGGTGAATCAAAATTACTTTTTTCTCCAAGTTAGGCTGTGCACATGTTGTTCATTTTCCACGTGTGTGGATGCCCTGGTGGTTAGGAAGGTACTAACCGTTCCTCAAATAGAAGCAAAGAAAAAAGGAGAGAAGAATTCTTCTCTCTAAAGGAGATGAACTCCCATGCCCTCAACCCAAGGGAAACAACTCGTTCCCTACACTAGCTTGACATGAGAAAGACATGTCAGATAATGTAGACAAGTCCTCTGCTAAGGCAAACCATGTTTAAAATATATTCTCGGGAACTTCCTCATCCCAGTTTGATTTTATAAGTCAAAGTTTCCTTAAGATTAACTTTGATCTTATAGTAACAGGTACATATGACAATGGGTCAAAAATCCTGGCTGACTGGGCTAATATCTGTCTCTGAGTCCTCACATTTCTGTTTATTGTGATCTTTGTCACTGTCATTGTATCATTGTTAGGACAATAGTTATATCCTATCTTTTCATAATCATCTTCATATTGAGAGATGGTATTTTGCTTTAGCATAATTGATTTAAGCTTCTTACTATTAATATTGCAAGAGGTAGGTTGAAACTGCCTTCCTCGAGTCTATCAACTGCCTTTTTATACAAGTCAATAAGTTTATCAGGGTGATTGCTAGTTTGTTGTAGATTACCTATATAAAAGTTATTTTTGAGCATTTCAGTACATTCATCAAGCTAGTACTGCTCCAAATTATATTTTAAAATGTAGTTAAGAATAAATGGGCTTGTGGCAAACCCCAAAATCAAGGTGTTATATCTAAAGGACAAATTTGTCGCCATTTTTCATGAAGAAACAGAATTTTGTTCTTATCTACCTCCCTTTTAAGTTTAATCATTAGAAAGGCTTTCTTTATGTCGCCTAACATAACATACTTGTTTGTTTTGAATTTTAATAATAACTCAATCATATTGTTGATCATGTTTATTCCTGAATTCCTTGTTTAAGGAGCACTTGCCCTACATTTTCAGTGAACAGTTGAAAAACTGTCTACCTTTGTTGTAGCTTGAGACTCCATTTTGAACACAGGTCTATGTGGAATCCAAACACATTTTTCATACTCTTCCGATGGCATGTGTATTCTTTAACACCGTTTTCTTGCTGGAAGAATACTTCATTATAATCTTTATGCAGATTTTACATTCAAGAGACTGCAATATTTTTTAAAGTATAGCTAGGGTTACTTTATAATTAGATGGAACAGAATTGATTTTGTCCTCATACCATGGCAGATCAAGATAATATTCATGGTTTTTGAATTCAATAGATTCCTTGAATTCTTCTAATTTTTTTCTGTCACATGAAGTTATATCTATTTCCATAATAGCAACCTCTAACATAGGCTCTACATTTCTTTCTACTAGAGACATAGTAAAAGATATCAGGTATTTTATCAGGGTAGGTGACTCTTGCATTTAATATAAAATTTACTTCTTGCTCAGGACATTTGGGTAATTCCTTTATGATAGTAAGATAATTGTTTTGACTAACTGTAGTCTTGAAATTTATTGGTTTTATCTGATGATCATATAGAAAATGATTAATCTCTCCAAATGGCACTATATCACTCAGTAATTCCCATGTTAAGCCCCTCATACATTTAATGAGTTTGGTAGAACACATGAATTGAAATATGTTGACACATATTAATCCTAAGGTATCAACATGGCCATGTTTATTTCTTGAAAAGGATAATCTTTTGTTGAGACTGATTAGATTTTTCTCAATTGAATCTAGTTCAATTTTTAAGATAATATCAAATTCGCTATCAATTAATAGACAAAGATAGTTACCTCCCCTTTCTGTCTCAATATCTGGTACAATCTGATTAAATCGCCTGTTAGCTTGTCCTAAGTATATTTTAACTTGAAAATCCACTTTTCTTAACACCCTATCGGGAATATTTAGCCATTTAATTATTTTCTTTGAAAAGTACAAATGCTGATTACTGGTGTTTAATAAGCAATTGACTACTGTCCTTTTTCATCCCACCAGATTGGTAATTTTACTATAGGTAATAAGAATTTATTCTCATCACAGGTGTTAGTACACATGTGTATAAAATGATATACCTTTTAATTTTTCACATATTGCTGTTATATGTTACTTAGAAGAATAATTCGTACATGCATAAGACAATTTAGCTTTATGTCCGGGGCAGTTATTTCTTATATGCTTTGAACTTGAGCACTTAGCACATAGATGCATTAACTTACATTGCTCTTTGCAAGCCTCAACAGTAGAGAACTTGGTACATTTAGTCATCCAATGTCCCTCATTAGCACATCTACAATGCATACCATACTTGTGGATAAATTCTGTAGAGCTGCCACAGAACCTTCCTTCTCCATAATATTATGTTTATATTTTGAGATTTCACTATGATTAATTCATTTTGTTTTAGAAATAGTTCTGACAGCTTCATGTTCAAATATGTCGTTAAGAGTTGGGTAACTAGTTCCTGCATGATGTATATCTCCACTCCTAAAATTGTGAGGAAGCCACCCAAATACGATATGGCTGACCAGTTTTAAACCTGTGTGTCACCTTCAAAAAAATTCAATCCATAGGAAGTTTTAAGTTCGGACAAATTGGCATGAACTTCTGCCAAATATTATTTTACATTCACAAATTCAGCATCGTATTTAGGCCAAGTTGTCAATATCTGTTTAAATATCTTATTAACTATGTATGGTGTGTTTAAAAATTCTTTGGTTATTAATTCTATTGCAATGCTAAAGTTTTTATCTTCTAAAGTTAAATGGGACACTAATAGCTGAGCATAGCCTATTAAACAACTTTTTAAAATGGTTAACTTAGCTCTATCAGGTTGTACACTATGAAAAAAAAAACAAAAAAAAAACAATAGAACACAAAGACTAAAAATTTGACTTGGATTTACTGAAAATAAAGTACTACACATGAAGCTCTAACAAGAATCCTGAGGTCAGTCTACTTATAGCTTTGTAATCTTAATTCAAACAAAGTGGTATCTAGAATGGTCACGTCTATTTTTTTCTGTAATACTTTGTGATAGGCATTGGATTTTGAAAGCAGTGTAAACTCCTGCTTTTCCAGCCTTCTCTGCCATTGCATCTGCCTCTTGCTGCAATACTTTGATGCTGGCCATAATTTTTTGTCTCCTGTGATCACTTTTGTTATTTCAGAGCTGAGGTCTTTCCTTTTAATGTCATTTGCAGATTCTTTTTTCTTTTTCTCCTCCAAATAACTAACATACATCATTCTTGAAGATTTGCAATGATGTATTAGGGATTTGGGTATTATTTTTAATGGGCCATCTGACAATGAATCTTGTATAAGCCTTAGAGAAATCAGTGTCTCCTCTTTCAGGTTTCGTACCAAAATGTCCATGTTTACAGAGTATCCACTTTCAATTGCTGCTTGCCCATGTGACAATGTGAAAAGGTTTTTCAGCAACTTCCACAGATTTGTGTATTCTATTTTAACTCTTAAAAAATTTCCAAGAAATGTGTCTGCTCGACAGGAGCTACTTCTGTAGTTAAACTCTAGGAACTCTTGTTTATTTTGGGGGGCTATCTTCACTAAACATGAACAAAAGGATCAAGAAATGCCTTACTGCCACATAATTCTGTGGACATTTTCCAGCAAATTCTTTGCAGATTCTTTGTAGAGAGGAAGGTTAGACATTTTATTCCTGAACTGTATGCCCAGCAATTGGTTGCCAGGAAGATTCTCAGAGGATTTGATAACAGCATGTTTGGTGGCATTGCCATTGTCAACCTCTTTTAATGACATATGAAGCACATTAATTTTGAGCAATTGTAAGGGTGTACTGTTGGCCTCGATTACATCTGTTTATGAAGCATGAAAGCAAATTAACCAGAATGGATTTAAGTTCTTTTGCCAAAAAAACAAAAAAATGCCATGCGGGCATCCTTTTGAAAACCTTCAAGGAAGGATCTGAGCAGCCTTGTCATATAGATAAAAAACTGTAGCTTGGCTTCAAAAAGGGGATCACCAACAGCCATTTTTACTATGAGATAGGACACTGCTGTTGGTTCCACCTTGCTGAATTTTTGTAGTGGTTCATAAATTTCTGTACTGATGTCCCACTCTGCGACTGGCAAATCTTCTATCCACCTGTGGGCACAAAATTTGAGGGGGAATTTTAATTTTTTTGTGATTTTAATGAAATCATCCCGCCCAGCTAGTGTATCATGAAAAATCTGCCAAAGGACTCTTAGACTTTCATCAATCTTCCATCCAGTCTCCTTCTCGTCTCGTTGGAAAGTCCCATGAACTGTAAAGGAGACCACAGCTCTCAAGGTTTACTAACCTTTGAGCATTCAGGTCCTCCTTACTTCTGACCTACTCAAATATTCTCATAAACTTCCAGTTTACTTGTGGGCCATGTATAAATATTTGTAGGAGCTTGTTTGGATCAAGTGGAGATAGAGAATTCTTCATTCCCACATGAAGCACCTCTGCTTGGGTATGTCCCAAGAGTCCCGATAATTTACTACTATCTTCTCTTCACTCTCCAGTACCAAACAATTCATTTGCTCAGTCTGAGAAACCTTATTCAGGCATTTGTCAAATGAAATGACGTAGCAATTTGATTGTCTGCTAACTTTTATAAGTTCCTCTTTGAAAAAGGGTGCTAAGCCAAAACAAATCAGGTATGCTGCTTTGGTTGCACTACATGCAAACTTTTTAGTAATGTTATTGTGAGGAAACATCTGAGCAAACATGTCCAAATCTGAACAGGATTTGAAAGAAAAATGAGACAGGGTCATTTTTAGCACCCAGCAGATCTCTGCTTCCAAAACAGCTTCACTTGAAAAATATGTATTAATTTTGGGTGTAACTTGGGATGGAGCTACACTTTCAGAAGTTGATGGTTGGACTTCTCTACTCTCTGCTATTGTTGCCTGTTTACCAGCTTCAGAATTCTGGGTGGAAGGTTGATTCAAGAAATCAGCCATTCGCAGTTCACCGCCTTGACCTTGGGTCCCTGTCCTTTGGCATGACTTTTAATGGCAGACAAGCCCATGTTGCTAATATCAAATGATTTTTGGCAAATCTTGCAATATGCACAGTGAACATCACCAGCCACATGTCTTATCCAGATCTTGAACTCAGGATTTTCATTCCATTCTTCCTTGACATTTCTGTCCTGAATACTACTTCTGTAAATTAAGTTGAAATAAATTATCATAATTAATAATTATGCTATCATATCTGACAACATCATTCAACATTAGTACTATTCATCAAGTTGATAAAAAGGTTTAAAATCTATTTTTAGTTATAATATCTGAGAAAAAATCAAATTTCATTTACGACAAAGATTATCTGGGAAAATAAAATATTATCTGGGAATAAAAATATTCATATAAACATATGAATAAAAGATTCCTTGTGAAAAGGAATATGCATTTAAAGAAACTTTCTTCTTTGATGAGTATTAATTTAATAATAAAATTGTAAGTACACCTCGTTGAATTTAGTTTATTCCTTAAAGAAAATTTGGTAAATTTCTACATACGGACCCATTCAAGTACACTGGGAAAAAAAATTTTCCTAGTAATTTTTTTTTCTGTGATTTGAATTAATTAGACCTAAGGGTTTAATTAATTGAAATCACAAAAAAATTTACTCACCGCAATTTAAATATTTTCAAAAAAAAAAAAAAAAAAATTTTACATTTTAAAAGGTGGGGGTTCATTTTCACATTTTAGTTTAATGTAAAATGATCACCCATTTCCGGATCAGTTGGAAAGGACAACTTCCGTGAGTGGGGTTTCTTTTTTCTTTTATATACTTGTCAGTGTGGAACTAGAAATTTGTAATGTTTTTTGCTTTTGTGCAAAATTTAAATATGAAAATTTAATTTATTTTTATTCTGATGAGCTTTTGTGTAGACATTACTTCTTGGGAATAACTTATTTGATGCTGGACATTAGTTTAAAACAAGTTTTTTTTTTTTTTTTTACTTAAATGTTTTTAGTTTGAAAAATAGTATGTTCCAGAAAATTTTTGAAAAAAGTGGGTGTGATAAAAATCCCTATACCTTAAATAGTTTTAAGATAGCATTATCAACCATTCTTTTTCAACTTAAAAATCAATTTAATATTTGATTTTTGTCCCACAAACATTTACTTTTCAGGAGGTACCAGAAAAAAATGTTATCTATTAAAAAAATGAAATTAGAAATTTGCAGTCAAAAAAAAAAAAAAAAAAAACACAGATACACACACTGCCAAACATTGATAATTAAACAATTTAAATATAAAAATATAATTTTTATAATTATGTTATTAATTAGGTGAGCTTCAGTAAATAATCCCTACATTCTTCTTTCATGTGCCGTGTCCATTCAGGTGTGTCCTACATGGCAATCATGGTTCCCACCTCCTCCTGTCCCTCGTAGCTCTTAATAAGTTTTGTCTTTTGTTATTTCTCCAAGACCCTGTTCTGCCATCTGTTTGATCAAGCCTATTAAGTATATCACAAGTTGCTTTCCCCTGTACCTCTCTCCGTCCTGTGAGTTTCAGATTTTCCAAGCCCTCCTTCCTCATTGCATGTCCCAGAAATTTCAGCTGCCTCTTCCTGATGTTAAGTATAAGTTTCATCTTTGTTTCCATTCTATCCAAAACGTTGTTGTTGCCCATATAAATTTGACAACTTGCAGGTCTTGTGTTCAACAAGTAAAAGTAGTTTCTACTTTGATTCGTTTTTTTTTTTTACTTAAATTACATTGTACAGTACTAATTTAAAGTTAAATAAATATTAGAAAAATTAAGGTGAAAACAAAAGTAAACATTATTTTCAATTAAACCTGTTTAGTTTTTTTGGTACTTGTAAGAGCAAAATTTTGAATGAAAATGTTCTATCAAGTTTCATACTTACATTTACAATTAATTCAACTAATAATATTTTCAGTCAAAATTGGCTATTTTATTCATCAGGCAAGTCGTTTTGTAAACTAACAAAAAATAGTAAATGAACAATAATTAGTATTCATATTCTTCAGACATGGGTTTTTGGTTATTAAAAGAAATTGAAACTGAAGTACGAAATCCAAGGGATAATCTTATATTCACTCTGAAATTTGAAACATGTATTGTAGTTTAAATATCCAGTTTAGAATGTAAAATGTCAACCCTAAGTTATATTTAAAATAGCCCAGAGTATATTTGTTAACTGTAACAATAACATTAATTTTGTGATTTGAAAGGGAGGTTTCCACATAATTTAAATTTTCCAGGACAAAATACAAACATTTTCCAAGATTTTTTTGGGGAAAAAAAACAAAACAAAAAAAAAAAACACCAATTTTTCTAGGAAAATTTCCATTTTATTTTTCAGGTTTTCCAGGATGTGTGGGAACCCTGTCACCCTCATGTGTGCTATCGTCCCTTAAATCTACTATTAATCATTTATCTCATTTGCAGCTTTGCTCAATACTTTTTTCCGTATCCATGAAATGTTCAGTAATTTTATTGTTAGTTTCTAAAATCTTAGAAAGTAGCTTCCCATTCGCTGATTTACTGTCCAAAAATACATCTTTTAAATCTTCTCACATTTCTAAAGTTTTTAACTTAATATTCAATTTATATTTATTTTAGCAGCACTTAGTTTTTTAATAGAGCTTTAACATCCTTTACTTCTTTATACATGCTTCCCATTTTTTTTTTAAATCACGTAACAAAGTCACTTATTAAATTATTGTTATATATTTTCCCTATTTTTTCTCTCCTTAAGATGGTTAAATATTTGCGAACAATATTTGAACTTTCACGCATTGCAGGAGGAATCACAATTTTTATGTGTAATATTTAATAACAACACATTGTAAATTTTATTAAAGCGAAAAGAAAAGTTCAATTTTTCACAATATTGTAATTTTATTTCTTGGTACGAAAAGTTCATTTTAAACACTTTCAGGCGTATTTCAATTTAATAAGAATACATAAAAATAAAATCAAAATGCGGAAAGGATTATTCGACTTCATTACAGTTTAATATTCATTTTTCAAAGATTTTATAAACGTTCTTTAAGTGAGAAAATTCTTTTCTTTTAAATGTTGAAATGAATAGAAATGAATACAACTTACCGATCCCTTACGTCATTTCTTTGAATAAAGCTAGTAACCAACAACAAGCCTTAAATTAAATCTATGTGTATGTAGTCAAACAGTTTTAAATTATTTTAGAGTCCTGCAGAAATACATTCAATTTGGAAATCGGAAAAAAAACACAACAACAATGGAAAAATAAACTACAAATACAAGCAACCATTTATTTACGAAAATACTAACGTAGAATACAAACACGTAACGGGATTTTCGTTGTGATGTAAAAAAGCTTAGGAAGTGTTTCATTGTGAAATACAGACTTCAATCACCGCTATTATGCAGTAAAAAAAACTAAAACTAAAAAGTGTCAAGTTAAACAAAGGAAAACAACTTTCGTAATTAAACATGAAGATATTGGATTATAAAGAACATTATTTTAAATTGAAGAATCTAAAAAAAAAAAAATTTTAACAACTTACGGTTGTTAGAGAAACTGTGGATGCAGTCTTTTCTCTTTTTAAGGGGGGTTAATTTTATATTTCCTGTTGTGAATAAACCCGTTACGTTGTACATCTATTCTTCCATTCTCTTCCTACTTTTATGTCCAGTTACCACGCAATTCCAACAGGTTATGGGACCAGGACACGGAAAATATTAATCGACGGAAATAAAAAGAACTACGAACTGTGGGAAGTAAAATTTATGGAGTACCTCCACACGTTGAAATTAAAAAATGAACTCGAGAAAAAGGACATTGACCAAGGAAAGAATGAAGACATTTTTGCCGAGTTGATTCAAGTACTCGATGACAGAATTTTAGTGATGAGAGATGCGAAAGACAACGGACAAAAAAGTGATACAAATTTTAAAAGAACACTACATGTGCCAAGGAAAACCTAAAATAATCGCATTAATACTGAATTATCGACACAAACAAAAGATCGGGAAAAGGATTTAACGTACTTCGCGCTAAAAAAGCAGCAGCAACCTGAAGTAATTTCGGATTCACTAGTGATACTTTAGTATTCCGCTACTACTTTTTCTTCAATGTCGATTTTCGTGAAAAAAGTGGATCACAGCTTCATACATTTTTTCTGAAAACCTTAGCTTTTTAGGACAATAAATATTAAAATTATCTCGCTTATCTTCTCAATGAGCGAAACAAAACATATCAGGCTCCAGACTGAGTGGTTAACAAATATTAAAAAACAATTTACCTGCTCACCACTACGTCCGAATAGCATCAACCTACTTTTTGACCTGACGAAAAAAACAATGCTTTCAGGATCCTGTCACGTGATTAAAAAACATATAAATTAAAGGTACTGGGTTCCAGTCAGTGAGAATTTACGACGACTAGATTTTCTAAACAAGTTCGCGACGCTTGTACCTTTACTGCAGCGAAGTACAAAGTTAGAATCTCAAATTCTTTAACATGAAATAACTTCACTGTGTGTAACTCAAGCTAAATTTTCAACTCACTCACCAACTTCTTCTACAACTTACTAAAAACTATTCAATCACGCTATTTAATCTTACGAAACTTAAATTACAAACATTTACGAACAATACATTCCACTACGAGCAACGAAAACAAATTAGACATTACGGAACATTCACTTCTCCAACTTCTTTAAAGCTAAAAGTTTATCAACATATTTCCAGCTTTACAGGACTTTCTAAACTCTCTTTCAGTGAACATTTTGAGCGACAAGTTAATTCAACTTTTTGTGAGGTCAGGTAAAAAAATATCAGTAGTAAAATCTTTAACCAGTCAAAGGGAAGTAACTCATATTAATTCATGTAAAAAAACTGACGATTATATAAATGTTGTACCTATTTAGGTTATTTTCTTGTTTGCTTTTTGTTTGCTTAAACATTCGTAAAGTAAAAAATGTGCGGGTTGATTTACGCTGTCAATACCACTACAATACTACTCGAATGCCTTCCAGCATGTTTCAATACATTTAAAACTAATAACGCAAAGGACAACCAACACGGGAATTTAAAATAAATCTTCCTTACATGCTTTCGACGAAAGTGAAATATAGAAAAGAATCGGTGATGAAAACCTGTATAAGGAAAAACGTGCCCAAACCAGTCACCCCGTGCTTCAAATGTAACAAAAATGGCCACATAGCGAAAGACTGCCTACAAAACAGAAGATGGTGTGAATTTTGCTAATCAAAACACACAGCACAAAATTTTGTGGAAGAAAAAGAGACAATATTAACAATGTTAAAGAAAATTCAAGCTTTTATTACAAGGTAAGAGTAAATCCCAAAACCAACTAATTTTGAATTACTTGTAGATTGTGGAGCGACCACACACACATTATAAATGATGAAAGCAAATTTATAAAATTTGAAGACAATTTCAATCCAAATGCTAATTTTATTAAATTAGCAAATGGATAAAGAAATAATAATATTGCTCTGAAAAAAGGAACTGTTAAGTTAATGTTACATGTGAAAGGTTTTGAACACAGCATTTTATTTAAATAACATTCTCTATGTCCCAAGCATTAATCAGAATATCTTTTCTGTACAAGCTGCCTTTGAAAAGGGAGCTCTTATAAAATTTTCACAAAATTCAGTTTCATTAACCACCGGAAATGGAGTCAAGTTTAAGATAAAGAAATATGATCAACTATATTATTTAAATAAATGTGTGATGGAACACATAAGACAAGTAAAACAATCTCAAAATGTGGCATAAAATATTGGGTCACTCCCAAGTGCTGTGAAAGGAATGATCATCACAGATAAAACATCTTTGTCACCATGTGAGATATGTAATCTAAGTAAAATGCTTGAATTAAGATCACAAGAGAAAAAGCAAAATTACCCTTAGAACTTGTACACTGTGATTTGGCTGGCAGAGTAGAACCGACTAGCAGGGATGGATACAAATGTTTTGACCTTTACAGATGATTATTCTGGATTTAAGATGTCATATTTTTTTTAAATCTAAAAGTAATACAGTAGAAGCCACTAAAAAATTCTTGGCTGACTGCACCTTTTGGAAAAATTAAAAGACTGAGAAGTGATAACGGGTCTAAATTTATTTCAAGTGAATTCAAGTCTCTTTTAACCAGACACAGCATTACCATGAAACCTCATCAAAATGGAACTGCTGAAAGAGGTTGGTGAACATTATTTGAAATCTCTCGATGTATGTTAATAGATTCAAAATTACCAAAAAACCTTTGGAATTTTGCCCTACTTACGGCGACATATATCCGAAGTAGATGCTATAATCACAGACTAAAATTGACTCCATATAAAGCATTTACTGAAAGAAAACCAAATATTCAAAATATGAACATCTTTGGAACTGTTTGCTATGCATATATCCAAGGTAAGAAGAAACTGGATCCCAGATCAGAGAAAGGAATTTTTGTAGGATATGACAAGTATAGCCCTTCATATTTCATCTACCTTGAACAGAAAGACTTGTGGAGGTTGTGTTAATTGATTAACTTATATGGATCAATAAATGTTGAGTAAATAGGCTGCATGATGAAATTAACAATTTCCTCTCACATTAAAATTTCAGTATTCAACAAACAGAATAAGAACTGTGGGGGACTTCACCACATTAATTTAACTTTGATAAGAAAACAGGACTCATACAAGAATAATAACCACAAGACATGGTTGCACATAAAATATATGTATATTAACAAGATGTACAATATCAAACAACGATGTGAAAGAAAAAATGTATTTAAGAAAGATTGAATTAATCAAGTGTTGCCTCTCTTTGGCTGCAATTTAAGAGTTCAGTGAGAGATAATTATTTGGTTTAAAGTTCACTGGATAGATGTTCATGAGTGTTTCATGATATGATTGTTCTTGTTATATTACTGTTGAAAAGTATTGTTGTGTCAAAAGAAGTTTTTAGTGAAGGTGTACAAATTATCATCAACATGTGGGTGTGAGTGAGAAGGTTGGCGCATGGTTAGAACTGGAGTTCCAACTGTCGTAGATTCGTTTAGCAGCTGAGATCTCACTAATTGAGATGAGAAAAATCTTGGCTTAAATAAGCGACTATAGGCTCCGATTTGCTGTGCGGGGAAAAATTATTCTTCATGTGCAAACAATCTGATTGGTTGGCATCAATCAATCAGCGAGTGAGCTTTGGGGAGACTTAACGAAACTTCTGTGAGCCACTTCTCCTAAAAGTGCACAAATTTGACTACCTAAAAAATAAAGCGATTCCAAAATTATTGCATTACTGTGATTGCCTGTAGATTTATTAGCCAATGATCGTTTGGCATTGTACATGCGATTTTTTTTGTATATGTTCGTGCGTAAGTAGGTTTGCACAGAATAAACATGAGAACAATTTTTGCACAACAATGAATAAAATATTTGCATAACCAAGAGGTACAAACAATTGGAGTGAAGAGGTAGTTTAAGAAAGTTCAAATGTCCTTTTATGTTTGGATTGAAAAGTTATCAAAGTTCTGGTTTGATAGATTATTAGTTGTTGAACGGTTTGAGGAAAAGTAAACAGTTCAAGTTTGTACTAAAGTAGAGAAGTATTGTTCACGACTTACTTTAATGTTTATGAAGTTGTTGCTCTTTGACTTGTTTTCACTTTGAAGAGAATACTCTGTAGTTGGAGTAAGTGATTTTTAAGCTGTGTTTATGTTAATCGCAATAATTAACGTTGAGCTTGAAAGCATATAAAGATTCATGTATCAAGTTGAATGTGGAAAACTTGAGTTGCTGTGTGAGTGAGTGTTCTTTTCAGGCTGAAATCATGTTAAGGAACTTTAATGTAAAACCTGGAACGGTGTGATGACTTCAAAGGATTCTGTTTGGTTCACTGTCAAGGATGAATGACGTTTCATATTTATTGCTAACTTTGGTCACATGGTAGGCTCACAGGGGATTGACAGATTTTAGCGGAATTATTTTTTGGTCAGGTCAAGAACTAGGTCGATATTATTCGAACATGACTTAAATATTAAGTGACCAATCAGAAGTTGAGATTTTCTAAAAATATGTATGACACTTGATAAGCTCTGTGATCTGCTTTTTACACAGATTTGTACAAAAATTGATGCTGAAATAAAAGTGGCAGCAGGATGCTAAAGACTCTATCAGGAAAATTAGATCTGTTACTTTCATAAATAGATTTGCCATTGATAAAAAGGAAAATAATTATGAAGGATTTCATCCTAGAATAAATCATAACCAACCTGTAGAAGAAAAAGCTAATGTACCTACAAATGAACATAATGATCAGCGAAGAATGCTAGATTATCTAAAGGACTACATGACTGGTGATGCGTGGTGTGACCCTGATTCTGCATGTCTTAATGTGGATTTATATCATAAAATAATGGCTATTCCTCAAACCTGTACTGAAGCCATAAATTCTCCTGAATCACAAGAATGGAAAAAAGCAATGGACAAAGAAATTAAATCCTTAAAGGAAAAGAATACCTATGCCATAACAACCTTACCCACTGGTAAAAATGTAGTTGGTGGTAGATGGGTGTATACCATTAAGGAAAATACCAACAACACAATGAACTATAAAGCAAGATATGTTGCTAAAGGGTGTAGTCAAGGACTTAGACTACCATGAAACATACACACCTACTACTAAGATGACTACAATCAGAACTCTGATGCAATTTGTTGCACAATATGACAATAGTGCATCAAGTGGATGTTAAGTCTGCATACCTTAATGCAAAAATCAATTGTGAAATTTACTTAAAACAGACAGAAGAATATGAAATTTCAGAGAAGTGAAAGAAAAATTAGACTACAAGTTGAATAAATCACTGTATAGACTAAAACAAAGTGAAAAGAACTGGAATGAATTCAGTCAAGAACTTGTTAAAGAAAATTTCAAGCATCATTGATCCTTGTATGTTTGTGAAAAATAATGACCAGCAAGAAATAGTAATAATTTTAGTATAGGTTGATGACATTCTAATAGTTTCAAATAACAATGCTGGAGAATGTAAAAACTAAACTTTCACAAAAATTTAAAATGAAAGATTTAGGAGAAATGTCACGATTTCTTGGAATAGACTTCATAGTCAAACCAGGTGAAGTCAGAATGAATCAATGTGCATATATTGAGAAAATATTAACAAAGTTGGACATGAGAAAGTGCAAACCCAGGACAACACCTAGTGAACAGAAATTGAATTTCTCTAAGGATGCTCACCCTTTTGATACAAGAAATTATAGAGAAGCCATAGGAAGTTTGATTTATCTGACAACATGCACACAACCAGATATTACTTGGATTGTCAACAAGTTAGCACAGCACAATCAAAATCCTACCATTGAACACTGGAATGCAATAAAACATGTGCTAAGGTACCTAAAATAAACCATACAGTATGAGTTGTATTTCCAAAAATGCAATGGTAAATTACAACTATCAGGATTTACTGATGCAGATTGGGCAATCTGAGGATAGAAAAAGTACCTCAGGCTATTGTTACTCATTATGTGAACAAGGACCTGTTATATCTTGGAAAAAAAAACAGCCTACTGTAGTCTTGTCTACATGTGAAGCTGAATATGTGACCATGACACCAGCTATTCAAGAAGGACAATTCCTAATTTAGCTGCTGAATGAAATGAGTATTGATAAATCTATAAAATTAGCAGATTTATACTCAGATAATCAGTGCAATATGTATTGCAAAGGATCCTATCACAAGTCAAAGGACTAAAATGTTGATATAAAATATAACTTCATAAGAACCAAAACTGACGATGGTACCATAAACTTAAAATATGTACTGACAGTGAGAATATTGCAGACATTTTTACAAAATCCCTGCCGAAGACAGTTACAATCATTGGTATCAAGATTACTACTATTCAAAGTTTAAAGGGAGTAAACTGTGGTGCAGTTATCTCACTTTTTAAGGAACTTTCTAAAAAGGTGTTAATTTTATATTTCGTGTATATTTTATCTGTTGTAAATCAGTTGGTGAATAAACCTTTACGTTGTACATTTCTTCCATTCTCTCCCTACTTACTTGATATAATATGTCCACTTATCAAGCAACTCCAACAACGGTGAAAATAAATTTACAATAAAAGTTGATTTTATCGTCAATATTTGTGTAATAATATTCAATTTTGTTGAAAGAGAATATTTGATATATTTTTTCTTTTTAGTAATATTAATTTTTTTTAAAGTTATTCTTATTTTAGAAGGATGATATTCTTTTAAAAATTAAATTCTCTTTAAAAAAAAAAATCTTTTTAACAGAAAAAAAGAAAGAAATGTATATATTTAAAAAAAAATTTGTTAGTTTTTACTTTTAAAACTAGAGGCGTTATCTCCCGCAAGTTTTCTGATGTAAAAATCGTATTTATTATGCACTGTTTTTACAATAATTGTGTAACTACGGCTCAGTAAGTTATATCAACAAAACCTGATCACATTTTCAAGATTTGGTGTATCAAACGCAATTTTTCCGTCTTAGGCACCTCCAAAAACATGCAAACTTTTGAAATATTTTTTAAACAAAAAAGTAAAATAACACACAAACCGTGTTTAAAAGTTTACCCAACAATGGATTTTTTATCAGATTGAATTGAAATTCTCAACATTTAATTTATGAATAAACTTTATATTGATTTTTTTGAAAATATTTTATTTAAAGTTTTATGGAAACATTTTTCAGGTCAGTTATACCCCCCCCCATCCTTTCACTTATCCGTACTGGTGTATTATTTTTACTTAAGTTTTTGTTTTACATTTTTATGAGGCTAACAATCATGAATGTTCATTTAAAATAAATGAAAAACTATATTTAATATCGAGTGTAAACACATCGAGAATATTGTCTGAAAATAAGAAAAAACTCAGATTATTTTTGTGGAGAGTTGCTGTTAATTTTTTTAAGTGCAAAATTGTGAAAAATTAACATGTATTTTTTTTTACAGTACGATTTAAAAACCCATTCAGATCTGGGTGGTTACTGAAGTTGAGACATAAAGATATGTGTAAGGTATCACAAAATGTAATGTTTTATGCCATTTTCGAGTGAACAAGTATCAGAAAATTTTTAATATTAGGTAAGTGCACTCTCTAGATATCGCATATTTGCTTGGTCAGTACAGCTTTTGAAACCAACCAATCACTAGCCAGAATATGTTGGCGCCAATTATTAAAGAACACTATTCCCTTTTTTTTTTTTTTCTCTCCAAGATCTGCAAGGGACAGGATGTTAAAATCGTCTCTGCTTCAATACCAGTAGTTATGACAGGAGTACGTAAAACATTCTACTACAACACCAAGGACTTCAGTTATGTGGACTTCATTATATAATATATAGCTGCAAACAGAACAATTTGTTTGCAACAAGTGTTATTATTTTAAACAGTATTTGTATAAACGAATATATTGGAATTTGAGAACCACGCATACAATATTTTACAAGTTCACATTTTAGCCTATCTTCCAATCCCCACCCCAGCCTTTTTTCTTGCTTTCAAAACCGACTCACAAAGCCTTGATTCTTAGAAAAGATAAGAATATATTTTCTGACTAACGAGAGAGGTGGAAAATATAAAAAGGAATTCAACCACCATTATGCTTTCCATGGTGTCATAAAGTCTGGGTGAAACGCTCACAGCTTGTTGCAGTTCCCCAAAACTTGATTCTTATTAGAGATAAGAATATATTTTCTATACCAATGAAGGGTCCAGGCAATTTGTATAACAATTTGGTCGGGAAAAGTCCCCGCTATTTCTGCGCCTCCTTATCTCTATAAATTTGGAGAATCTTCGCCTATTTGGCAGTGACTAACTTCGACTGTCTGAGATAACAATGGGTCGCCAACAGAAAGGCATTCATCTTCAAGAAAGTTCTACCTGCTGGGCTGAAAAGACAGCACGTCAGCCCACTACTAAAAACTGATTGATAACTGCCTCCTTGCGACTGAAGATTTCTGTCGTTGACCTACGAACTCCCTCAACTACCGACATTTTCCTACTCTGCAAGAACTCTAAAGAAAACTGAGTTGTGACCCTTAACAAAGAACTTTTAGGCGCCAAGAGAAATATTTTGAGCAAGCCCTTTTTCTTTTATGAACATTTCTTCCTTTAAAGTTAAAGGACTTTTTCTTCTTTCTTTCTCTCGTAGTTGTGTTTATCCCTTTACCCTATTTTTGTACATGTTAAACACTTTCTTCTTTTATTATTACACATCGAGCAGGAGTTTGAGTCTTTCTTTATTCGTTCACCTACAAGAGTGTTTGTCTTTCAAACCGCAGTTGCTTGCAGTCTTTATTCAATTCTGGCGCAATTTTTAACCTCAACCCTTTCATGTGAGAAAGCCGTGACAAATTTCCCACAAATAATATTCCTTTAAACTTTGTTCCGTGTTCTTCCTGTATTGACTATTATTTGCGGCTTAAATCGCCATAATTTGCAAACAAATTTTGTGAAAAATCTCATATTTACAATAGTTTAAGATTTTGGGCTGAAACGGAACTGGAAATGAATGTCCACTTGCTATGAAGTAAACTTTCAGAAAGTGGGAAATTGATATATCAACAGTTACAAAAAGTAATAATCGTTTCAACCAGTTAAGAAATTCAATTCAAAACCACGAAATATAAAAAAAAACACACACACAGAATTAAAGAAAACAACCTTTTAGGAAAGGAAGCTATTATTAAAGCTATGCTAAGAGAAATTCGTTCCTTTAAACGATAAAATTAAAGGAATTTGTATTAAGACCGAAATGAGTTCAAATTTCGAACCTCTATTAATAACAAACTTGCTGAAATGGATGAGTCCATTCGCAATCCAAATATTGAGGACTGTCAAGCCATTCCCTTACCCGTTTTTACTATCCCCAAATTACAGTGTGCTACATTTAGTGGGATTAATCCATCTAAATAAGAATTTAAAAAATTTATGGTACAATTCAATAATTGCGCTAGCACCGAGTTCCGTTAGGTCTAAATTAGCTCTTTTAAGGAGCTATCTCACTGGCTATGTGCTGCAACTAATATCTCATCTATCCTTGGAGGACAACAATTACGAAATAGCGGTCAGTCTACTAATCAAAGAATTTTTGGATGTCTCGTTTATTATAAACGAAATATTTAAACAGGTCAAAGCCACGACACCCAAATACGACTTTACAGAAGTGAGAGTTGAAAACTTCTTACAAGCTGGATTATTTTGAGGAGAATTCGCCTGCGAACCTGCTTGTGAGCCACATAATTTTTGTCACATTGCCCTCCAATTTGAAATAAGAAATTAGTCACAGGGTGGGCCCAATTTACCCTTCATTGGATAAAATATATGAAACCTACAATGAAGCAATTCGTTCGCTGTGTAGTAACAAAAGGCCTTTTCGTGTTTCGTAAAATTATTCGAAGTAAAATGTTAAAACACATGAAAGGAAAGATGAAGGTGCCTTACAGAATTTTACCACAACCTCTGTAAATTTTGTTCTATTTAAGGTCGGTCTATGAACATGTGCACAAGGTTTCGTTCTTACGAGGCTAGAGTTGAGAGATGCAAGAAACTAAAATTATGCATTACATGTTCCAGCAGCAAGCATAAAGGCGAGAACAGACCCGGACTCGGAAATAAGCTATCCTTTTCCTGTAAAGGGTGTTCCTCAAGGACACATATTACATCGTTGTTTGATAATCTCAAGAAAGGAACTTCTCTCTTCAAGCACGTCTGTACCAATATGGAGGAGGGGGAATGACATATAGTAGCACTCACACGACATTGTGGCACCAGAAGAATCTCTGTAAATTGCATTTTGGACACTGGAAGCCAGTGGTCATATTTCTCCAAGGAAATATTAAATAAATTAAAGCATAAATCCTATAAATTTCCAGGTGAAAACCTACCTAGGTGTTTCCACAAAAAGATTGAAGCAAATTATGTTAAAAATAAATGTAGCTAAAGGGAAACCCATATACCCGTTTTGTTGGATGATGAGTTCAACATTCAATTTGAATTCAAGAATTTCAACGAGATAAAGACTAACTTAATTAAACTGAATTGCAAGTTGGCCTTTTCTGGTCAAGATAATCAAGTGAGGATACAGGGAATCTTAGGAGTAGATATATTTCAATTTATGAATGATGCCAAGATCATTAGATGCGTATCAAATCACTTCTGTGGAACCAAAACCCCCCAAAGTCCTCGGTAACTACCACACAATGATCTCCGAACATGCCTCTGTGAGACTACCCACCTCTGCAACTCGCTGCACAAAGATATAGACCCCACGTCGTAGAATTTCTGTGCGGTGGATCGAGCGAGAGGTAGGCTCACAGGTAAAAGAAAAACACAACTACAAACTTGGGTAGGACGAAAAGAGGAGAGAAGGTGTGTGACCTTTTTGTGGATGATAACTCTTGGTTGATTCTCGGCTGGCGGAAAAAATATATATCTTAACTAACAATGTCCGGCTGCTAATGGGTCGCTCTTCGATGTTACGTGCTCCGGCCTAAATCAACCTTCCTCGAACCTAAACTAAGTCTAACTACCCGTGGCCCAAAGCGCTGCCGTATATATGGAGAATCCTCTTTCATCATTTCCGGACAAGGGACACCCACGAATAAACCCATAACTTTTTCATGACCATTTCTCTCTTTGAAGAAAGTGGACATAAAAATATTTCTTAGCCTAGCTGACTCCGATTCAGGGACATTAAATTCAAACCCTTTTAAGTTTTGACCAGAGCCGGTCTTTTTCCTATCTTAGTATTTTGACAAGTACTTAACACTTATCTACCCTTTTCGCCATATGTTTTTATCTAGATTCCTAATCTAATCATTTGGTCTTGAAGTTTGATGCCCAGGTCAAATCTAACTAATCTTCTCGCACATATGTGTGCGCGCGCACGCACACACAGATGTGGGGGTGTATATATACACACACACAGATGTGCGGGCGCACACACACACACGTGTGCGCATATATCCAACTCATAGTGTCACACCTCCTGCCTCAAACAACATTTAGATTTTATAATGAAACCCAATGCTACTTAGCCAGATATGTTTCTGGACACCTTTGAACTATCTACAGTGAAAATAAATTTGGAAAAGATGTTTTCTGTGGAGTCTGATATTTTACTTTTCAGGAAGAATTTAATGATTATTATAATAAAAAAATGATATTTAACAATTCTATTGAGTTTAGGGACATGCTTATTTTGTAGCGCTTCCTTAGCAGGAATACAAGATCAAGTCTGTTCCCTCCAATTACCAAGTGGCTCTAAAAGTGCTTGATAGAACCATGCTTTCACTAGAAAAAAAGAAATTGAACAAAGCATACAACGAAATATTCCGTCAACAAGAGAATGAAGGAATCATAGAAAGGATAGAAGTTACCCCACAGAAGTTCCACAAATACATTTGGATACCTCATAGGTCTTTAAATCTGATCAGCAAGTAACTACCAAGCTCAAACCAATTTTCAACAGCTCATTGAAAACGGGAAATGGCTACTCTTTCAATTAAGCAGCTTACCCCGGAGTGAACATGCAAACGTATAAAAGATCCACCTGACCCAAAACAGTCTACTAAAATGTACTTAATAAAAATTATGCAATTACAAGCATTTAACAAAGAAATTGCTTACTTAAAGGATTATAATAACCAAGAAATTCCTTTGCTGGTAAAAAATCTTAATGTTTTTATTGATGCAGAATGTTATTTTGAGAGTTGACGGCAGAATCGCCAATGCAACAAGATATCAATATGATTTGGTTTATCCAATTGTAATTACCAAACACCACCTCAGGTGTAAGCATCTAGGTATTGGCACGACTATGACCAAGTTGAGACGATCAAGATATTGGGTTCCCCAAGCCAGGCAATCTGTGAAATCAGTAATATCCGATGTGCTACATGTGTAAAAGATTTAATAATCTTGCATTTAAGTACCCCCGAGTTAACGAACTTACTGAAATACAGAGTTAAACTGGTAAATCCCTTCCAACATATTGATAGTGATTACACTGGACACGTATAGGTACAAAGAGAAGGAAAATCTCACAAAATGTACTTATTGATATTTACATAAATGAAGGTGAGAGCCATCCACATTGAGCTTGTTCCCGATACGAGCACGCAGACTTTCATCCAAGCCTTGATTTGATTTTGCAATATTTATGATGTACCTAGTCACATATACAGTGATAATGCACGTTCCATCAATGCGGCCATGGGTGGAGACATAATTAAGCATCATATCAACAGCGCCGAGTTCAATAATGCATACACAAATTCTGTCATCAAGCATATAAAAATACCATTATATTCTCCTTGAATTGGAAGCACTTGGGAGAGGATGATTAGAGTTATAAAATCTTGTTTATTCAAGACATTGGGTAGACCCAAGGTAAATTATTTTCATCTTTTGACTTTATTATCAGACATCCACAGAGCAATGAACTCAAGACTGCTGACTTACAGTTGTTCTACAGATACGGATCTACTTCCCTTGACGCCTAATTGCTTCATCTGTCTTAATGTAAACGGTGAGCTCTCTTTCCAAACAGACACACCCAGTTTGGTTGAAGCAGAACCGATCACTAGGTCTCTCCTTGTGAGTGCCTTGGAAAATAGGGAGGAATCGTTGGTTAAATTCAAGGATATGTGGCATGAGAAATATTTGTTCTTCGAGAAGGCTGCATTAAACTGAATTTCATAACAAAATCAACGTCAATGATGTAATACTTTAAAAAATCCAGCCAAAACCAGTCCCTTCTGGGTGCTTGGCAGAGTTATTGAGCTATTCAGTGGAAGCGATCAAAAGGTTTGTTCTGCGCGAATGGTGATGGATCTGTGGAAACACACAGTCTCAGCTGTCTATACCCACTGGACTATTTTCCTGATAATCCAGCAGATGAAGAACCTGATGAATATAATGCAGTCTCTTCAAAGGACAGTAAGGGACCATGGCGTTCTATATTAACAGGCCTCTGCATAACGCAGCGACTTCGATTGACTGGAGGCCGGCTGACAATTAGATCGTTTTAGTTTCAGTTTAAGCGAACTGCTGCGTACTGTGTACTCTTATGTTTTGGCTCGAGAAATTCAAAGGAATCTTTTAATTTTACCTTTGGTTGGAATATCATTTAACTTATTTATTTGAAGAAGTAAGTATATTTGATTATTTTAGTTTGAGTCCATACATTATTTATATTTAAATTGTAAAAAGTAAACTTTGGTGCTTAAATTTACTCGCACAAAAAGATTTACTTTAAAAAAAGTTTAAAGCCTTAACATTTTTAAATTAAAGTTTAATTCATTTTTGGCATTTTCCCTCTTAAAGTTTGTTCAACATTTTTTGATTAAAGTTTAAAGAATTATTTATTGATAAAATGCAATTCTTTTTGAGTAATTTGTGTTATTTTAAGAAGCAAAACAAAACAACGTTTAACAAATTTGAACAGAATTTAATTTAGTTTCTTCAAAGACGTAAAGAAAACTATTTTTATTATAAAATGAATTAAAAATGTTTTTGTTTTTTTCATAAATTCAATGTCATTACTTAATTTGATATTTATTTTTGATATCGCAAAAAAAACATTGTTAGTATGAGTGAAAACATAACATCAACGAAATTAAAGTTTAATTTTCTCAAGTTTTTAACCATGATAAAAAATTAGCATAAGTCAACATTTTTCTATTAAAAGTTTAAGTTTGAATAATAAATTTGAATAAAATTTTAATAGAGAAAGGTTCATTAACATGTCTCTATTAAAACTTTATCCAACATTTCCATTAAAAGTAAAAAAAAACAAAAAAAAAAAAAAATTTCTTCGCGCTTTTGTTTCCGAAGTTAAAGTTCTGTTAAAATGATTATTTTTACTACATTAGTTACCATTTGGTGAACTGTAAGTATTTTTTTACTTATTAGAATTAAAGAAAAAAATAACAATAACAACATTCAACTTCAAATTGAATTTTTTAATTTCTAGTTTAATGGCACTATGCAACTATTACTATTTTTTGTTTGATTAAAAACAGTTTTATTGTTGATAATTAAACGATTAATAATATTGTGCAAAACTGCAAACCTGACAGTATACAACTTCAAACAAAACCATACCCCCCCCCCACACACACACACCATTTTTTTTTAAATTAAGAAGTGGATTCTCAAGCTGAAGGCAACTCTCTAAAATTTTTGGTTTTAATTAATTGTGTGTATTTGGGCAGGGTGCGTGGATAAAAGCTGTAATTAAGAGTATAATTAATTTAGCTTGAAAATTTACTCCTAAATTGAAGTAGTAAGAGAAATATTTGTTAAAGATGTTTAATCTACCATTTCAGATACTATTTAATTCCTAGCCATGCCCCGGAAGTGCTGTGTGTTTGCTTGCAAAACAAATTACAGAAGCCAGCAAGACAAAACTATGTGTGGTGAGATTAATAAAATACCAGTTTATCGTTTTCCAAAAAACAAAGACGAGAGAGAGCAATGGATAAAATCAGTTCCAAATGCCAATCTAAATGTTACTAACAATACTGTTATTTGTCAACAACATTGGCCTTCAAATTTTGATACCAGTTAATGGAAAAATACGTCCAAAAAATCCACCATCTGTATGGCCAGGTGTGCCAAGTAGTCAAATACCAACACCCTCAGCTGTTCAAAGGAATATAAAAAAAACCTCCGGTACTGTTAGAAATCAAATTGCTGATGAACTTTATGCTTTTTTAGAATTAGATAAAATTAATTATACAAATTTGAAAGAAAGTCTGCTTAACAACAAAAAAGACTTTATATGTCCAGTTGTAGCATTTTTGGATGAAAATATTTTAACTGTTCAATCATCAAAATCTATTGATGGTATTCCTCTCTTTATGTTGAAAATTTATAACAATTTGCGCTTTGAAACATTTCATTATGGAGTTAAGTGTTATATTAGCAGCCTGTCCAAAAATTGTATAAATACAGTTGATACTTGGTCAAAACTGGAGGAAACCATCCGATATTTAAATTCTATGGCTTTTGATCACAAGAAAAATATCCTGAGTCAACAATTTTTAGCAATGGCTCCCAAAATGGTTGGAATGAAATACAGCTCAGATATAGTTGTGCGTGCTTTTGGGTACTATGCAATATCACGGACATTGTATAATGAATTAAGATATGATTTTCAATTACCCTCATTAGCAACATTAGGAAGGATGACGTCAAAAGTTTCAAAACTTATAGAAAAATCTTTTATGTTATCTATATTTAATACTCTTAATACCAGTCAAAAAGAGTGCATAATTCTCCATGATGAAGTATATATGAAAAAGATGTTGCTATATCATAGCAAACAACTATTTGGTAAATCAGTTGACAATCCATCTGTACTTGCCCAAACAGTACTTGGTATAATGTTAATATGTCTCAATGGGGGTCCAAATTTTCTTACAAAATTGATTCCAATTTCAAAATTAACATCCGCCTTTTTATTTGAAAAAATTTAGTTAACAGTCCAAGCCATCACATCTGTACCAGCTGATGTAAAGACTATTATATGTGATGGCAACCGCGTAAATCAAGCTTTTTTTAAAATTATATCCTACACTTCCTGAAAAACCTTGGTTAACTGAAGATAATAAACATTTGCTTTTTGATTATGTTCATCTGTTGAAAAATATTCGCAATTTGTGGCTGATAGAAAAAACAGGAGAACTAATCTTTGATGATGATGGAGTAAGTCGAGTTGCAAAATGGACACATCTTAAACAGTTATATCCTTTTGAATCTGAAAGACTAGTCAAACTTTCAGATTTAAATGAAATTTCCATTGCTCCAAAGCCAATAGAAAGACAACGGGTTTCTACTTGCCTCAGAGTGTTTTCTGAAAAAACATATAATGCACTTCTCACTCAGTCTGAAATAAGTGCAGGTAAGAATGATACTGCCCTCTTCATAAACAAGGTTTTGACATGGTGGAAAATTTTAAATGTTAAATCCCTTCAAATTGATAAATTACATAATGATCCTCTACAAGCTGAAATCAGATCTCCAAATGACACCCGACTTGATTTTATCATTGAATTTGGTAAAATGGCTCTTAATATGGCTAGCAGTCAAGGTAATCGTAAAAAGCAATTATCCCAAAACACTGCTGCTGCCATACATCATACTTGCAATGTCGACACCTTTTAGTTACAAGTCATAAATATGTACTACTTGGGCAATTTTCAACTGATCCATTAGAAAAAGAATTTGGTAAACTTCGCCAAGGATCAGGTGGCACCTACTTTATAAATATTCAACAATGTATTAAGCAGATATCTTTACTTTTAAATCAAAATGTAAATATTGATGAATTTGATGTTAATCCAGGTCACCAATGTACATCTTGTGATTATAAACTTTGTGAGGAAGATTCAGAAATATTTGACAATTTTGAAAATTTAGAACCATCTCTTTCCAATGAAATAAAAATGGCTCCTGTGTACATAACTGGATATATTACAAGAAATGATAATCAACCCAGTGAATGTGAAACCCATTTTTATTATGAAAAGTATGGAAAATATACCAAATTAATTGACCGTGGAAAACTAAAAGTTCCTTCTGACCACATTTGTCAATGGTTATTTTTTTGTTTCATCCTTTTCCATACAATAAAGGAAAAGGTTTGCTATAAATCCTTAAGTAACATTTTTATGCTTATTTCTGAGTTTCATTTTTTCAACATGGAGAAAAAGCATGCTCCTATTTTTGCAAATATAGTTTTAAAAAATTTTTGCAAACATGGCACACCTAGACCAGAAAAAGAACCATCTCTAAAAGTTTTGAAACTTTCCTAGAATGATTTTGTTTTATTTGTCTATATTTCTGCGGTGATTGATTGTTATGTACACACTTCGGCTGATGTCTTCCAGCCTTCTCGGGTTCTGTTTGTCAAACCCAGTAACTGTAATGTAAATTTAAACCAAAGTCTTTATTCACTCACAGGGAATAGATTGAATAAAGGATTCAGTGACACCTGTAAATAATATAAATTTCTGATTCAATATATCTTTTACCAGAAATTATAATTACCCCTTTGTGTTGTTTAATAATTATCAGTGTTCATAGCAAAAATACATATTTTCATTTATTTATCTTTCAACACATCCTATTATCCTCAGGTGTGAATAAAAATGTTATTCTAAGTATTTCATAAAGTGGTTGACTTCATTTTCTTCTAAAATTTCTGAAAATCCTACATTTTTCAATAGGCCTCCAGTTCTGGCTCTCACTTGCGCTATGACTTGGCCTGGAGTATAGAACGCCATGTAAGGGACCCAACACTATGAAATCAACAGATAAAGTGACCAGTACCAGGTCTAAAAGGAAAAAGAAATCCACCCCAAACTCTGAATATCTTTATTATTAATAATATTAGAATGGTCAGAATAATGCCAGAAACACGAAGGTAGTCTGCCTGTAAATGTTTCTTAAAAAAATAAATTAAAATAAATAAATATAATTAAAATAAATAAAAAATAATCAATTTAAAAAAGGGTTCAATTCCCTTTAAGGATAACATGCAATAATTTCATCATTGCATTTTTTCTCTCGTTGGGAGAATATAAGAACATATATATTAAGTAAGTGAGTTATATCCCTTGGTCAACTGCACTCTCAAGTGACCACGTATAGCGTATTAGCTTGGTCAATACACCTTTTCAAACCAACCAATCACTAGTCAGAATATGTTGGCACCAGTTATCAAAGAACGCTATTCCTTTCTGTTTCTCTCCCTCTTTTCTGTCGAGATCTGTAAAGGACAGGACGTTAAAATCGTCCCTGCTTCAATACCATCAATTATGAAATGAGAGCCGTACTAATATGAGTACATAAAGCATTCTACTACAACACCAAGGACTTCAGTTAAGTGGACTTATATTGTTTCATTATATAATATATAGCCGCAAACAGAATTTGTTTGCAGCAAGAACTATTATTTCAAACAGTATTTGTATAAACGAATAATATTCCTTTAAACTTTTTATTTGTGTTCCGTGTTCTTCCGGTATTGATTAGTATTTGCGGCTTAAATCGCCGTACAAATTTTATATATTTTTTTCATTTTGCAACTGTTTTAATTTTTTATTATATGGAAAATAAAAAAATGAAATTTTTAATTTTGTCCTTTGACAAAAAATAACCATTTTCATGGTCACCAAAAATTGTTGAAAGTCTCTTGACTAATCCCATGCTAATACTATTTTTGTTTGTTTAATAAAGTTATCTTTGTCATTATAATGTTAAAAATACAACACAGATAAAGAAATAATTGGCTATATATACTCAGCAATAAAATGTTATCTTTCTCTTCTTACGGGGACACGCATG
Source organism: Acanthosepion esculentum (assembly GCA_964036315.1). NCBI lineage: Eukaryota > Metazoa > Mollusca > Cephalopoda > Sepiida > Sepiidae > Acanthosepion > Acanthosepion esculentum. The sequence goes on along the minus strand of OZ038500.1, from coordinate 37,801,117 downwards.
AACATCTCTCTTTCCCGTTTACGCGCGGGCGCACACACACACACACGTACGCACGCACGCACGCACGCACGCACGCACGCACGCACTACACATTTTGGACCACAAACTTTCCACATTCATTTGTTACTCACACGCGCGTGCGCGCGCGCGCGCGCACACACACACACACACATTTTTGTCTTTGTCAATTGTGACTTTTGTTGTTAATACATACTGGCCCGCAACATGACTTATACTTTATAGCGTGAATATTTGAAAGTCGGAGCTTGTTCGATCTTTGAACGTGTTGACAAGTGAAGGCATACTATACTGGGGAAAAATGTGAAAATATATTTTGTTCAATTTATGAATTTTAAATAAAGTTACTATTTTTCTTCAAAGCAAAAGCTTGAAACAGATATTGAAATTTCAAGATTATTAAACAATGAGGTATTTGAACCTTTTTTCTCTCCATAAGTCTGTAAAAGTCTTGTTAGTTGCCTGAAGCGTCAACTTACAATGTCCTTTTATTCTATTCATCTACAAGAGTAGAACCAGTATGGTTACAAACAAATAAAAGATAACAAGTTTCTTCATAAGCATGAGACTTTACAGGATTTTTTATTTGCTAAAAAAAAAAAAACTATGAAAAAATAGTTCAAAATAAATGTTTGTAACATCCAATTTTTATATGAGCTCACAACAAAGACAGACGACACAAGCCGAATTTAAAAACAGACAATTTATTGTTAACACACAAAAATTAATGAATTACACAAATTAAGTGCATTGTGTGCCAAATGATGGCCAATAATATGTATGCAAATTATCAATGAAAATGAAATATGCCTTTTTACAATAAAAATGATAAGGTCCCCATAAAATGAAGAAAGGACAAATTACTTCTCTGAATAGTTCTCACATTTCAAAGAACTGGTACAATTTTGGAACCAAAGTTTGGTGTAACAGTGAAGAATAGAAGAAGCTCGGCAACCGAAGACTTTTTCTTGGTAGGAGCGACTTTGATGTTCCTTTCAATTCTCGTCTGGTGGTTGCCAGATTTCTTTTGTGTTGTTTTCTCTCTGGACTGTGGCGACTTGGGTTCCTGCAACAGTTTGTTCGTCATCTCCTCCACATTTTGTAATACTGCCGGATAGTATTACGAAAATTACGTGACGGACAATAATGCTGTTGTCATTGTGTTCACCTGCCAGCTGCTATGAGCTGTGAAGGAACTGCTTTGTTTTATTATCGCTTATCATTTAACAACTACGGCAATTTTCTCCAGTAAGAGGTATACGTTCTAAACAGTCAATTTTTTGTTCAACTTAGTGAAAAGATTGTCTATCGGCATATTGTTGGGGAATAATTCCTTCGGTTATCGTTTGAATAAAAAATAAGAGAAAAGATTGTTGCGTGTTCAAATAAAATATTTATTTAAACGTAGGATATACAAATTTATCTGTAATTACTTATCATGAAATGAAAGTTAGAAACTTGTTTTTGACTGTAAGGAAATGAATATGAATAGTCTTTCAGTGAGGAAGAAAGAAAGTGGAGATGGAAGACAAGATCAAAGGGAGTTCACTGTTGCTTTGATGAGAAAGACAAGACACCAAGGTTGACTCATGTGTCTTTATTGCTATCAGTCCTTCTGTCGAGTTGAATGAATGTTTGGTTTTTATGGTCTTGTGTAGGCTCCAGAGGCCTATGTTAATTTTTTTTTTACTGGCGGGAGCTGATTTTATTAGCTATTTATTTTTATTAAATTTAAAATCTGAAGTTTGTTTGAAACTCAGAACTCTGCGCGGAGCCTTTGCGCACTGTGTTTAATTTTGTCATTTGCTCCTTTCATTTGATGTTGTTCATTTCCACCTACTATACAAATACTCCACCCACTCCAGACTGATAATTGAGAGAAAGTCAGTAAGTAATATACAGTTTAAAGTGTTTGGGCCAAGTGACCCTTCTTCCCGATTTAACGGTGCGATGTTGCTGGCTTTTTTCCGCTGTGGAGTTACTCTGTGGTGATTTGTTACTTGGATATGGTGATTGTGATAGCGTTGTTGGGTTTGATGCTGATGTATTTCTATTATCATCATACGCTGGCTTGATCCTATCCACTGCTTGATACTATCTTCTATTTTTCTGTTGTGTAAAATGGTAAAGTATTTATCTGTACCATGTGCGTATTCGATATTTGAGGTGAACTGTATTCTAGTTGTTTTAATTCTCTAGGAGAATATTTGTTTGTTGCTGAATGTAAATGAGTAAATTAATGGCTTGTGATCTGTGTAAACTGTGAAATCTCTACCTTCTAATGTGTGTTGATAATTCTTGATCGCAAGGTCTAGATAGCTAAAAGTCCCTGAGAAAAGGTACTGTAGTTACTCTGAGCAGGAGTTAATTTTGCCGAATAGAACGAAATGGGTTGAGAAATATCCTTACTAACTTGTTGCAACACTTCTCCGACTGAAACTGCTGATGCATCCGTAGTGAGGGTCAACTAATCAGTCCGACAAAAATTCTTGTTTGGTGAAATTGATTATAGCTTAAAGTTCTATATAACTTGAAGTTGTTCTGCATTTAGGGAGATGTTATTTTTTTCTTTAAGTAAAGTTGTAAGTGAAGTGAGAATGTGTGAACGTTTAGCTATGTGGTTCCTGCAAAATTGATGAGACTGTGGAACAGGACACAGTGTTTACACTTTAATCTGATGCGCGCGCGAGTTTTCACCCCCTTCCTTTCACTTTCGGCTAGTCATAGCAGTAAACCGTTGTTTCTAGCCGAAAGGAGGAGGCTGTTCAATTTTCGCGCCGTTTCGCTCTGACGTCACGGACAAACTTTTTCCTTGAATTCAGTCGCTGCCAGTACGTGGAAGAGATAAGTCGACTCATCCTTCTCTTGTCGTTCACCCATATATTTCGACAGAGATGCCTTCTAGCAAATATTGCTTTGTCCCTTCTTACTAGCAAATATTGCTTTGTCCCTTCTTACCAGCAAATATTGCTTTGTCCCGTCTAGCTTGACGCGTGCAATTTTAGCACCTAAGACATGTCAATTCATTATCCTTTTGATGACTTATTTCTCGTCTTGATACGAACATCCTGTTCGAAACGGCAAACGTCCTAGACCAGAGATCTATGAAACTTCCGACCTAAGAACAAGAATTTTTCATATTCTTCGAACTGTCCTCTCAGAACCTGTTACCTAAAAAAGAATTACATACACTCACAATTATAAACTATCGCAGTGAGTATTTTTCCTGAAGAAACATTTTCCCGCCATAGCCATCTTGGATTTAAATTTTGGCGCGGAACTTTATCTACCTATTTGTCAACTACCATATTTCCAGTATCTTACTGAAGGTCTTCACTCAAGACAATTAAATTTCATTCTCTACAATAATTCCAGTATCTTACTGAAGGTCTTAACTGAAGACAATTAAATTTCATTCTCTACAACATTTCCAGTAATCTTACTGAAGACAATCTACGTGGAGTATCTTACTGAAGGTTTTCACTGAAGACAATTAAATTTCATTCTTTACTACAATTCCAGTACATTTACTGAAGGTCTTCACTGAAGACATATTACTTGTTAAACTCTAATAAAATTTTATATTTGTTCACTTGACCAGGCTTATCTTCGTCATTCCTCCTGCTTATTTATTCTTACTTTGTTTGTGGATTCGGTAGTAGTGTGTGTAGTGTCTGGCACAAGGTCATTTCGTAAACCAGCGCTGCAACGCTATCAGGGTCCTCAACAAGATTTGTGACCATCCGAAGTGATACTACGTCCATAAAAAAATTTAGTGGCAGGAATGACGTCTGGTCAAGCAGGAGAGTCGTCGAGCATGGCCGCCGCCGTTGCTCCCTTTCCCCCCTTTTATGAAGGGAATATTAAGAGCTGGTTCCTACAAATGGAAGCCATTTTCGTCGTGAGAAGAATCACGGATCAGAAAACGAAATTTGGACACGTGGTAGCCGCTTTGCCACCCACCATTGTGGGTGAAGTGTCCGACTTCTTAGAAGCCGTTCCCGAAGTGGAACCATACAACACTCTGAAGGAGGCCATATTAAGGAGAATGGGCCGTTCTGAAGAAGCTTCTCATCCGCGAGTTATTTAGCGACTTAACTCGCGACGGTAGAACTCCATCGCAACTTTTGCGCTTTATGAAGAGTCGTCTGGGTAAAAACACTATGACTGAACCCATTTTAAGAAACCTGTGGTTGGATCGTCTCCCCACCACCATTACCCAAATTTTGGCGCCCATGTCTGAGAACACCCCACTCGACCAGTTAGCGGACGCTGCTGATCGTACTTTCTCCCAACTGGATCACCAAGTGACACCAGTACACAGTGCCGAAGCATCCAGTGACCACAGGTCCTTGGAGAAAGCGGTGGAAGACCTACAACGGCAAGTCAGAGATCTGACATTTGCTCTGAAAGACCGCGGTCGAAACCGGTTTCTTTCCCGCCGGCGTTTTAGGAGTCGACCACGTTCGTCTAGCCGAGACGGTGATACCTCTTCTTCTGCTATGTGTTATTATCACCGTAGGTTTGGTCCCTTAGCACATCGCTGCATTAAGCCGTGCAATTATGCTGTGGTTGCGGGAAACGAGACCGCCGGCAAGTGAGAGCGACTAATCTTGCTGGCAAGGCTCCTTCACCTAAACTTAGTCGCCTTTTTTACGTGACGGACACACGTAATAATTTACGTTTTTTGGTTGACACCGGCGCTGCTATCAGTGTGTTACCAGCTATTAATAAAGCAGGTTTAAAGCCTTATCAACTTCGCTTGCAAGCAGCGAATGGCTCCGGCATAAACACTTACGGTACTAAGTCCCTTACTTTAAATATAGGAATGCGCCGGGATTTTACATGGAACTTCACTATCGCTGACGTTCAGATGCCAATATTAGGTGCCGATTTCTTGGCACACTATGATCTTGCCGTTCGAATGAACAACCATTCCTTAACGGATAACTTAACTAACCTTTGTGTCGCTGGAACCTACTCCAAACATATCACTACTGGCATCACTGTGGCCACTTGCCATAATAAGGAGTATTTGGACATTCTAAATCGGTACCAGGACCTCCTACGTCCCTCTGGGTCTATTGATTCAACCAGACACCAGACACAACATTTTATTAAGACTACTGGTCAACCTGTCTTTTCCCGTCCTCGTCGTCTAGCACCTCATAGATTAAAATTTGCTAAGAAAGCTTTCGACGACTTACTACGAGATGGTGTTATTCGCCCATCCGACAGCAACTACGCCTCTCCCCTGGACTTAGTACCTAAGCCAGGAAAGGATGATTTCCGAATTTGTGTGGATTATAGGAAGTTGAATTCCGTCACCATCCGGGATCGCTATCCAATTCCCCATCTCCACGATTTCGCTTCCGGGTTACAAGGCGCGACGATTTTTAGTAAGATAGATCTCGCTAAAGCATACTATCAGGTGCCAGTAGCTGCTGCTGATATCCCAAAGACGGCTGTCACTACGCCCTTTGGCTTGTTTGAATTTTTAAAAATGCCTTTCGGTCTATGTAACACTGCACAGACCTTTCAACGTCTTATGGACGAAGTCCTGCGTGGACTCCCTTTCGTTTTCGACTATATTGACGATATTTTAATAGCTAGTGAGGACGCTGCCTCTCATAAGCGTCACTTAAACGAAGTCTTTCAACGTTTGTCTCACTATGGTTTCTGTCTGAACCTTGACAAATGTGTATTTGGAGCGAACCACATGGAGTTTTTAGGCCGTCATATTGATGCTAATGGAATATCTCCTGTTTCAGATAAAATTAAAGCAATTGCTGACTTTCCCGTCCCTGTTTCCATTAAGCAGTTGAGACGTTTTATAGGAATGATTAATTTCTACCGTAGATTCATTCCAAATTGTTCTGACTCCACTTACTAACCTTCTACAAAAAAGGAATAAAACTATAACACTGGAGAATGAAGCTTTGGTTGCATTTCAAGCAGCTAAAACCGCTCTAGGCAACTTTTCAAAACTTAGTTTCATAGAGGACGATCCTCAGTCAGATATTTACCTGACCACCGACGCCAGCGAATCCGCAATAGGCGCAGTCATTGAGCAAGTCCATGCCTCTCAGCGCAGGCCCATAGCATTCTTTTCTGCTAAGCGTTCTCCTGCACAGTCACGCTATAGTACCTTCTCGCGTGAACTGCTGGCTATCTTTCGTGCAGTTAAACACTTTAGACATCTGTTCGAAGGCCGGTCTTTTGTCATATTTACAGACCACAAGCCTTTAACTTCCATCATGTCTACTAATTCTGATAAGTACACTTCGAGAGAGATCCGGTATCTGGATTACATCTCTCAATTTACCATCAGGTACATTAAGGGATCGGATAACACTGTCGCCGATACCCTATCTCGAACTGAGACGTTCGACGTGCACGCTGATGCACTCAGTCAGGACTTGATCGCCGACGAACAGGAGGCGGACATAACTCTGAAGCATGTGTTATCCGACACTTCTTTGGAACTTCAGAAATGTCCAGCTCCTTTTAGCAATAAGGTCCTATATTGTGATGTCAAATCCAACATCCCTAGACCTTATGTGCTTCGTCGCTGCGCAGACAGGTTTTTGACCATTTGCACGGACTCTCACATCCTAGCAAGAGAGCCACCGTTAAATTGATTTCGGACCGTTTTGTTTGGCCGAATATGAACGCCCAGATTCGTGAATGGGTCACTACGTGTCTACAATGTCAGAAATGCAAGGTACATAGACACACGAAATCTCCTGTGGGCACCTTCAGCGAGCCTGATGCTCGTTTTTCTAATATACACCTAGATTTAGTTGGGCCTCTGCCAACTTGCCAAGGTTATCCTTACCTTTTGACTATAGTTGATCGTTTTTCTCGATGGCCTACTGCCATCCCTATACCACTGCTGTAACCGTCGCAAAAGCTATTCTACGCGATTGGATTTCAATCTTCGGGACTCCCAAAGTATTTACTACCGAGGAGCACAGTTCCAATCATGTCTGTTCAAGGAATTTACTGAACTTCTTGGAGCTAAGCACATACGTACCACAGCATACCACCCGTGTGCTAACGGAGTGGTGGAACGATTCCATCGCACCCTTAAGGCTTCCCTGTCTACGAAGCTTAACAGTCATAACTGGGTTGACGAGCTACCCCTCATCCTTCTTTCCCTGAGAAACCTTCTTAAGGACGATCTGAAATGCTCCCCAGCAGAACTCATTTTTGGTACGTCGTTGGCATTACCCGGACAATATTTTTCACCGGCTGTGGATACATCTCCAGCTTCTTCTTCTTTTATTCAGGTCTTGCGCCTTAAAATGGCTAATTTAAGTTACACACCGCCACGGCACTGCCCGGTTGGTGTCTATTTGCCTCATAAGCTTCAGGATTGTGATTTTGTGTTCATTCGTAATGACGCTGTCAGGCGACCTATCACACCGGCTTATATGGGACCGTATCGCTTTCTCAAACGCACGGATAAATATTTCCAAATACAGAAAGGTATTCGCACCGACAACGTGTCGATCGATCGTTTGAAGCCTGCATTTTTGGAAAAAACGGTGTCCCGCGCTACTCCGCAAGTCAAAGAGATTCCTGAGAGACCTACTGCTCCTGTTCCTTCTCCTCCCAAATTTACCCGTTCCGGTCGGAAGGTTACCTTCCCTAAGCGATTAGAGACTGTTCGTTACTTTTAGTTAAATGTCTGCCGACATTTAATCCAAGGAGGGGCTGTGTGGAACAGGGCACAGTGTTTACACTTTAATCTGATGCGCACGCGAGTTTTCACCCCCTTCCTTTCACTTTCGGCTAGTCATAGCAGTAAACCGTTGTTTCTAGCCGAAAGGAGGAGGCTGTTCAATTTTCGCGCCGTTTCGCTCTGACGTCACGGACAAACTTTTTCCTTGAATTCAGTCGCTGCCAGTACGTGGAAGAGATAAGTCGACTCATCCTTCTCTTGTCGTTCACCCATATATTTCGACAGAGATGCCTTCTAGCAAATATTGCTTTGTCCCTTCTTACTAGCAAATATTGCTTTGTCCCTTCTTACCAGCAAATATTGCTTTGTCCCGTCTAGCTTGACGCGTGCAATTTTAGCACCTAAGACATGTCAATTCATTATCCTTTTGATGACTTATTTCTCGTCTTGATACGAACATCCTGTTCGAAACGGCAAACGTCCTAGACCAGAGATCTATGAAACTTCCGACCTAAGAACAAGAATTTTTCATATTCTTCGAACTGTCCTCTCAGAACCTGTTACCTAAAAAAGAATTACATACACTCACAATTATAAACTCTCGCAGTGAGTATTTTTCCCTTGCCGTATGTTATTATGCATTACAACTGACTTTCTGACTTTCTTCCTGAAGAAACATTTTCCCGCCATAGCCATCTTGGATTTAAATTTTGGCGCGGAACTTTATCTACCTATTTGTCAACTACCATATTTCCAGTATCTTACTGAAGGTCTTCACTCAAGACAATTAAATTTCATTCTCTACAATATTTCCAGTATCTTACTGAAGGTCTTAACTGAAGACAATTAAATTTCATTCTTTACTACAATTCCAGTACATTTACTGAAGGTCTTCACTGAAGACATATTACTTGTTAAACTCTAATAAAATTTTATATTTGTTCACTTGACCAGGCTTATCTTCGTCATTCCTCCTGCTTATTTATTCTTACTTTGTTTGTGGATTCGGTAGTAGTGTGTGTAGTGTCTGGCACAAGGTCATTTCATAAACCAGCGCTGCAACGCTATCAGGGTCCTCAAGAAGACTGACAAATCTCCTTAATTGTTTGACTGAAGTTGGTGTTGGTAGGTTAGTGATGGCATCTGTTTTTCTTGAATAGGAGTAATGCCTTCTTTTGAAATTGTGTGTTCGAGAAAATTAAGTTTGTTAACTCCGATGAGGCCCTTTGTGAGGTTGAACCTTAGTCCATATTGTATAAGTCTACTAAGCAATTGTCGTAAATGTTTATACTCTTCTTCTTTGTCTTTGCTAGCTATTAATAAGTCGTCCACGTAGGCGAAAGCGAAGGGTAGCCCTCTTAAAACCTTGTCTATGAATCTCTGGAATGTTTGAGCGGCATTACGTAGCCCAAACAGTATTTTAGTGAAGGCAGTCTTGTGAATATCCTCATCAGTGGCTGGTATTTGGTAATATGCACATACTAAGTTGAGTTTGGGAAAATAGTGCAACCGTGTAGCGACGTAGTAAAATCACTCGGGAAGGGCAGGAGGTAATGGTCAGCTCAGATCATTGCATTCTATTTCACCATCTAAAATTCCCGCATATCCGCCAAGTTGATTCATACTTAAGAACCAAGTGTACAGGTGATGTTCAAGAACTTTTAGAAAGTCGAGTGGTTCCTTGCTCCAATAAACGATGAAATTCTCATTTGGCGAATTTTAACTTGTCTGGCCTTAACCTGCGAACTGTTGTCCAGTGGTCTGAATGTGGTATTTTGTTGAATGTTTACTACTGGTTGAGTGTGTTAATGGTTGTGTTAAGTCTGGGAATTGTCTGAATATTTAATACACTGTACTTATCCCAGTAGTAGAAAGGGACGTGCGAATTCCCGGTGTTTTCCGTCTAATTTCCCTATCAATTAAGGCGTAACAAGATATATTAACAGAGAGTTTAAACTTGGTTATGGGTGTTTTCACGTCAGCTATTATGAAAGTCCATTTGAATTCTCTCCGGAGACCTAAATTTAGCGTGAGGGTCCTTTCACCATCTGTCGAAATAACAGATCCATTTGCGACTTGTAGCATTAAGCTGTTATGACACTAACCTGCACGCCTGTATCTATCAGGAAGTTCATCTTAATGCAGCTGTCTTTGATGTAAAATAGGCGACCTTTTTTTTATATTGTTTATCCAGTCAATGCGGTCGCATTTGTTGACTGGATGAACAGTTTTCCTGAAACTCGCATGTTTTAGTGCATTTCTGGGCGTTGCTGCCGAATTTATTATGGTACCAGCAATATACGTCTCTTGAACTAGGTCTGTCGTCTGGTTGCGTTGTGTCTTTTCCTTTAATGGGATCTGTTGTTATAATGTTGATGCATCATTTGTTTAGTTAATTCTGCTACAGCTTCCTTGAGTTTTGTTAACTCCGTGTTTATGTTGTTTTGTGAGAACAATTGCAGTAATCTGTTCCTTTCTGTGTTATGAATTCTATCAGCGACATCAGCTAACCTCTCAAGGTTTTTGTCTTCTGACATAGGCGGTAAAATTTGCGTGGTCGTTGTAGGTCTAGCTATATCCTTTTAAGAATAGAATCGGTCATGGTATTGTCTAAGTAGCAACCTCATGTGGCGTGGTAATGGAGAGGGTGTTCTGTCACCAAGTTCTATATAAAATATGTAGAGGATTATTATTCAATGCAACTTTGGGGTTACCATCTGTAGAGGTACATCGGGATTAGCTACAATTTGTAGAGTGAATTCGGTTGCGTGTTCAAAGTAACATAAATCTTCAACACAATTACTTCTTCAACGAATTACAGAGCAATGAACAAAAAATGAGAAATAATGCAAAACAATATTATATAACAACACATTTTCATTTATATAGCATAAGAAAATACAGCAATTTATGCTGGAATGAATTCAGATTTGTAAATGAAATCTATGTGGTGTTTGTTTAAATATTTGTATAAATTCTTTTCGAGGTGTCTGGAATGTAGTTTTGAGTTTGTGAAAGATTGTATGTTGAAGTTGTGATGAAAAGTTCACAAGGTTAGTGAAAGTATTAATCTGTTTACGGGGAATTTAAACAGTTGTGCAATGTAAATTTACAATGTAGTTTGGAATAAATTTAGTTGTGGTAAAAGCTATCTTCCTTTGACCGTTTTTGTCAAGAAATAATGTTGAATTTTTTGAGCAAATTCAGAAGAGAAATAATATTCTGTGATTGAGAAATTGAAGTGATAAGCAATTCTCTGCTGTATAATAAACGAAGTTGAATTTTCATATTGTGAATGAGTGATGTCTGAAGGTTTGGATTATGTTAAAAGGTAACTTTAAAAAATTCAGACGATAAAGTGACTTACATTTGTTTTGCAACTGGTTTGTGGTCACGATGCTCACTAGCGAGATGACTTTGCGTGCTGAATTTATTTATTCGGGTGGACACGTGATAGGCTCCAGAAAATTAGCGCCAAAATATTTAACTCAATCACGAGATGAAAAACAGATGTGCGTGGTTGGGTGGCGACGTGCACAGTAAGCGAATTCTTGGAAAATATGTGTGGAGCTGGTTTTGTACAAGGATATCGCTGTGATCCACATTTAGATGGCTTTTGCACAGATTATAACAAAATCTCGTAATAATCCACTTTTAGATGATGTTTGCACAGAAGTGTAGAATTACGATTCTACAAATAAGTCGAATAGCATGCTTTCTTTATATTTTCCCATCCGTTTACTTATTGCTTAACATAAAATGTCATATGTAAAGGATTTTTTTTGGTAAAAAAAAATCTACAAAAAATATAGTTCAGACAAATGTTTGATGTAACATTTAATTTATAAGGCCAAGGGCACGCAACAAAGACTGATGATACGAGCCGAGTTTAAAAAATGCATACGATAAATTTATTAATACACAAAAATTGAAAGAATTACACAAATTAAGTGCTTTGTGTACCAAATGATTGCTAATAACTTGTATGTACAAATAATTACTGCATATAAAATATGCCTATTTCACAATAAAAATCACTATGTTGCATAAGTCCCCAGAAAAGGTAAACAACATAAAAATAAATGAAAAAAGGAAAAACAATACTTCTCTGAATAATTTTCAAAGTATAATTACAGTGTTCGAAGCAAAGTTCGTGGTAACAGCGAAGAAGAGAACAATCACATCAGTCGAAGAATTTTCCTTTGATGTGGGAGCGACTTTGATGTTCCTTTCAAATTTTCGTCTGGTGATCGTCAAATTTCTTCTCTGTTGTTTTTTCCTTAACCGAGCCGACCTGGGTTCTTGCAGCAGCTATTCATTGACTCCTGGAATTAAATTCTGTTTTTTTGTTTTTGCTTTTATTCACCAACATAGGCTCCATATTTGCTTATCGGAATCTGGAGTGAAACCTTTTGATTAATTCCGAGTAAAAACCAAATTCAGATATTTTCCCACAAATCGGAATGGTCCAAAATATTTTTGAAATTTAAAAGTTTAAGTAACATCCTAACACAGCGCCCGTTTTCTCACAGAAAAGAAGATAAAACTCCAACAGCTTAAATTTCTTATATTTTCCCTTCAGACAAAGACGCAAGAAACCAGTATTTTTTTGCATATAAATTTTATACTAAATGGGAGACCTTTCTTATGCAAGCAAAATTCTAATGAACCTTTGAACAAATCAGAAATAACATTCTTTCTTTTACAATATCTACGGAATGTAATTGTGCAATATATTTTACAGTAAATATACAATATTACAATTACGTACAAGGATATTCTTTTTACAATGTTTGAACCATGTTTGAAATTATCAAATACAAATTGCATTTCTTTATTTTGGTCATTTACACAAAATTTTATTTCCACATTACCAACAAAACTTGAATTTGAAAACATTTTACAATTGTTTAAGACATTCATTTATAGAGTGAGAACAACAATTGATTTTTTTTCTGTGCTACTGGCACAATATTTGAACACTAAATATATTTTCGTTTTACTTATTTTATAACCATTAATTCTGGCTTAACAGTCCATTTTGCATTAATTCACAATTATGCAATGTAAAGGGCCTAATACCAAACATAAGGATCTTTAGGGTCAGATTTTTAATTTTTCATCTTAGCTAACCTTTCAGATTTTCTGACTGATTCAATGCCCCTTAGTGAATGGCAGAAAACCGGATGGACAGGATTAAAGTTATGTGTTAAGGATAATTCCAAAGGATGAAGATGGCTCAAGCAGTCAGTTTAGGTCAATCCATCCTCTCCTTTAACTTTAACTGAGCAAACCCTTTTGTCATCACCTGATATAAGCTCAATTATTCTACCTAATTGCCAATAAGGGCGAGGTTTAGCTGGATTCTTTATGATCACAACATCATTCCCCTTAATAATATTTTCATATTTGTTATTACACACATCCTTACATTGCTCTCTTAAACTTAAAAGATATCCATTATACCACATTTTTTTAAAATTTATTAACTAAATAATCCCTTATCTCTAGAAATGTAATTATGGCTTTCCTTTGAGGGGGTTCAAACTCAATAATGCTTTCATCATCCATGTTTAACTGCAAGTTTTCTTTAGAAATAAGATATAAAAGCAGTTGGGAGTAATTATTTTCAAACCTGAATCAGAAGAACAGCGATAAGTGGCTGAGAATTTATTATCTTTTGTATATCCGAAAGAATTGTCAGTAGTTCAAAATACTTCACTTGATATCTTCTATGCTTTTATAAAGACATTATTTCACAGTGTTGTATACTATCACTCTTGTCTTCTCCCGGCCGGAGGTCGCTAAATGCTTTTGGTCCTGAGATAAAAGACATCAACAAAGAGAATTTTAACTTAGCTATTTTAATAACGTCAACGGATACATCTTCTATCAAGTGGGGTCGCTCTCCCCCACTGAAGAGCTGTTTCAGACATGAAAGAAAACATTTCTACATTGTTTTACAGTTAAGACTTAATTCACTTGTCTATACCTATCATTCCCATGCTGGCTCAGCCAATCAAAATCGACTTCCTTCTTTTGTCTTCCATCTGACCTCAAGGGTCAACCTCAGAAAGTGTGAGCAGAGATACCATTCCCCCTAAAAATAATAGTCTACTAAACTATTAACAACAGTCCTGATCATGCATCTCCATGTACTGCCCATCCAAGCTGAATATAAAGGTATTTTGAGGTGCTTAATGCTAAAGTTAGAAAATCTGTCTAAAACCTCTTTAGAGTTAAGAAATTTTTTTTAATCAACTTCCATCCAGCGATGAAGGACTTAGTATTATCACTATAAATGTGACTGGGAATCCAATAAATGTTAGAGAATCATATAAAGGCTAGCACAAACTTTCTGGCATTCATTTCCTTAACAAGTTCAATATGAATTGCTCTTACATTCATACAGGTGATGATCAAAATATACATCTTATTTCCACCCTTTTCATTTTTAATCATTAAATGTTCTGTGAAATCTATCTCTACACGAGAAAATGGTTTGAACAAGTTCACTATAAGTTTAGGAAGATTAGTTAATTTTGGATATTTAAATGAAAGTGCATTATATTTTCTGCATAGATAACAGCTGGAAATGAAATTTTTAAAGGTCTGTCTGGCCTTAGGAACCCAAAAGCTTGAGAACCCCAGTTTATTAAAGGTTCTACTAGAAATTCCTAAATGCTTATGTAGCGGTATTGTCAGCGTAAATCTACCCGCACATTTATTACTTTACGAATGTTCAAGCAAACAAAAAGCAAACAAGAGAAAAAACACAAGAAAATAACATTTCATAATAGGTACAAAATTTATATAATGTCAACAGATTTTTTACATGAATTATTAACATGAGTTGCTTCCCTTTAACTGGTTAAAGATTTTTACTACTGAATATTTTTACCTGAGCTCACAAAAAGTTGAATTAATTTCTCGCTCAAAATATTCGGTGAAAGAAAAATCAGAAAGTCCTGTAAAGCTGAAAATATGTCGAATAAACTTTTAGCTTTAAAGAAGTCGGAGAAGTGAATGTTCCGTGAATGCTAAATTTGTTTTCGTTGCTCGTAGTAGTTGAATGTATTGTTCGTAAATGTTTGTAATTTCGTCTCGTAAGATTCAATAGCGTGATTGAATTATTTTTTGTAAGTTGCAAAAGAAGTTGGTGAGTGAGTTGAAAATTTAGCTTGAGTTACAGTGAAGTTATTTCATGTTAAAGAATTTGAGATTCTAACTTTGTACTTCGCTGCAGTAAAGTTACAAGCGTCGTGAACTAGTTTAGCAAATGCTAGTCGTCGTAAATTCTCACTGCCTGGGTTCGCTCGTACATTCAATGTATATGTTTTTTATCACGTGGTTGGCTCCCAGAAGCATTGTTTTTTCGTCAGGTCAAAAAGTAGGTTTTTCGGACGTAGTGGTGAGCAGGTAAATTGTTTTTTAATATTTGTTAACCACTCAGTCTGGAGCCTGATATGTTTTGTTTCGCTCATTGAGAACAAATGTACGTGAAGATGAGCGAGATAATTTTAATGTTTATTGTCCAATGAGAAGCTAAGGTTTTCAGAAAAAACGTATGAAGCTGTGATCCACTTTTTTGCACGAAAATCGACATTGAAGAAAAAGTAGTAGAGGAAATGCTAAAATACTCCACCCAGATTGAAAGTTTGAAGAGAAGAAAAAAAAACTTTTAATATGTATGATACTTCGCGAATTTTGTAGGCCAGTGCACATGTCTGCCTGCTCTAGTTGTAGTTTTTGTCGGAGGAGTTTCAGGTAGAATATCCTTCTGCTGGGCGGATGAATTTGTAGAATCGTCCGTATTTTTCCACTCAACCCGTTTAAAGGCGGAATTTTCCATAAGAGCTAGTTTCGACCAATCAACACCACACATTGCGAAACTCGGCTTATTATTGGTCGAGACGCCCCAGGATAAATTTCGGCGGGAATGCGCTGGGAGCCGATCTAATTTTCGCAGAGTAAATAAAAGGACGAATCTTAGTCCGATTCACTAGTCAGCAATTCACTCTCAGAGAGATTTCTACAGAGATCCACGCGTGTCTACATCTTGACTTAAAGGACTTTTCGCGCGTCAACACCTGACTCAACCTTCAACCTCTTTCTCTCTCTCTCTCTGAAATCTTTGTACGATTCTAAAAAAGTGTTATTCTACACTACCAAACAGAAATTGTTACTAAAGCAAATATATATAAAAAATACGGTTCAAGGTGAATAACTCTGACAAAACAAAAACATACAAAATTCAGCAAAAAAATCTCGCAACTACAATACTTTAAAATTTATCTCTCGATAAATTTTCCTCAAATTTTTATGTGAACACTTTTCCTAAACAAAGGAACATTCATGAACTTTGAGTTCATAAAATACTCAATTCAACTTTTGTTCAACAATTCAGTTATTTCGACTGAAACACAACTTTTTCCAAAAATTGTATTGTAATTTATTTGTACATAAATATTCAATGTTTGTTTCTAATTGAATTCACGACTACCTTTGTTTCTTCGTTCAATATTGCCTTTGAGATTTATTCCTTTTGTATGTCTACGCTAAATTGTTGTGATTAATATGAAGAACATGCTTTTCACGTTTATTACCACAAACCTAAAAACCCTTCTGATTACACACTAATTCATAGCAATCCCAACAAATTGGTAACCCCGACGTTTGTACAGGCAAAACCACCAACAAATTGATAACCACATTATTTCAAACAACAAAACCTCAGTCGACATGGCAGATCCTGTACAACCAATTGAAGCTGCACTCAGGATGGAACTCCCTTCCTATACCACGAATACACAAACGTGGTTCATACAACTCGACGCGATTTTCCAAGCCAGACACGTGACGTCCCAGCAGTCGAAATTCGCGTTTGTTGTGGAGAAACTTCCCGCTGAAATCGCTGCGGAAGTAGCGGATATCCTTATTAATCTCCCGCCCGAAAAGCCGTATGAGGTGCTTCGGCACGCAATCCTACAACGAACAGGTTGCTCCGAGGAACGAAAGATTAAGGATCTCCTTACGAATGTAACACTCGGGAACAGCAAACCCTCCCAACTTCTTCGTAAAATGATTACACTACTCGGTGACAACAGTATATCCGAAACTGTATTAAAACAAATGTGGCTGGAGAAATTGCCGCCCGATATAGTGCAAATTTTAGCAGTCCTAACTGAGGAGGTCGATGTCCACAAGCTGGCATCGATCGCGGACAAAATCGTGGACACTAGACCAGCGCGCCAAATTTCCTCTGTCGTGACAGATAACCCGACCCCGGATGTTAACCAGCAACTCCATTTTCTGACTACCGAACTAAGGAACCTGTCTTTACGCCTAGACAGAATTCAGAGCATTCCTGGACGGAGTCGCGATACTTCAGCTAACAGACACAATCCTGGTAGGCGACGATCAACGTCAAGACATACTCGTCACCGCCAGAGAAACTATTGCTGGTATCATGAAGTGTTTGGCGCCCGTGCAAGAAAGTGTCAGCCACCATGTGCGTATAAGAACGCGGGAAACTCCGAACCCGGCAGCCATTAAGGGCGTGTGCTGCTGGGCTAAATAACGGAAATCGCCTATTTTACGTTCTCGACAACAACAGCAGATTGAAGTTCTTAGTTGACACTGGCGCTCAGATCAGCGTTATACCGCTGAGTTATTGTAAGAAATCGTCATTAACGCCCAGACAAACTCAACTCAAGCTACAGGCTGCAAACGGCACATCCATCAGCACGTATGGCGAGCGTATTATGTCTCTAAGCATCGGCCTACGGAGAGAATATACATGGACCTTCACTATAGCCGATGTAGAGTTACCCATTATAGGAGCGGATTTCCTCGCACACTTCGACTTGTCCGTGGAGCTGTCATCTCGGACACTTACCGATATGCGCACGGATATGCGACGACGCGGATTTTTATCCAAGCTTTCCACGGTTGGACTGACTGCCCTGGTACCTAGTGCGAACGGTTGCGAAGATTTGCTTAAGCAGTACAAATCTCTTTTAGCACCGTTCACTCATACAGAACCCGTAAAACACAACACAACACATACTATTAAAACAACTGGACCCCCAGTCCACGTGTCACCCCGTCGTCTACACCCAACTAAATTACGGGTGGCTAAGGAAGAATTCGAAAACATGCTCAAACTGGGCATAATAAGACCATCTTCCAGTCCGTATTCCACACCGTTACACATGGTCCCTAAGAACGAACCTGATGCCTGGCGACCGTGTGGAGATTACAGACTCCTAAACGCTCGGACTGTGCCAGACAAATACCCAATCCCTCATATTAAGGATTTTGCTTTGTCCCTTGAAGGCGCTACTGTCTTCACCAAGCTGGACTTAAGGAAGGCTTTTTATCAGATTCCTATCGAACCATCTGATATTCATAAAACAGCAATAACGACACCGTTCGGTTTGTACGAATTTACCCGAATGCCGTTCGGACTCCGTAATGCTGCGCAATCTTTTCAGCGTCTTATAGATGAAGTCCTCCGCGGATTACCTTATACTTATGCGTACATTGACGACGTACTGATAGCAAGTAAAACGCCCGAGGAACATCGTAACCATCTACAGTCGGTCTTTGAACGATTGCAACATTACGGACTAAAGTTAAACATTGATAAATGTTTATTCGCTGTCCCCGAATTAACTTTCCTTGGTCACGTCATTGATGAGAATGGCTTAGCTCCCCTGGACGAAAAGGTCAAGGCCATCAGTGAATTCCCACCACCGTCAACATTAAGACAGCTACGGCGATTCATTGGCATGATCAACTACTATCGCCGATTTATACGCGACTGTGCCATTGTACTTCTTCCACTGACGAATCTTCTTTCTAATCATAAGCGAAAAAACCCGAAGATTGTGTTATCTGCAGACGAGCTGGACTCTTTTTGCAAAGCAAAACAAGCTTTGCAGGATTGTACCAAACTTGTGTACATTACGTCCTCACCCGACGCGAAACTGACGCTAACTACCGATGCGTCGTCGGATACAGTTGGTGCCGTACTTCACCAGATAGTCGACGGTGTGGAAAGACCACTGTCATTTTTCTCTATTAAGCTAAATACGGCCCAACAGAAGTATAGTACCTTCAGCCGTGAACTGTTGGCAATTTATTTAGCCATCAGACACTACCGGCACATCCTGGAAGGTCGTGACTTTTCAATTTTTACAGACCATAAGCCACTTACATACGCTCTACATGCTAAGTCGGACAAACACAATCCGCGAGATATCCGCTACATGGATTACATATCACAATTCTCGTCGGATATACGCTACATTAGTGGAGCTAGTAATACCGTGGCCGACACCTTGTCTCGTACAACTCTCAGCGCAGTGCAGAGTACAACACTGAACTTTGATAACTTAGCTGACGAGCAAGACAAGGACGAAACCCTGCAAGCTATCCACTCGGACACTTCCTTAAAAATTGAAAAAAGACCGCTCCCGTTTACAAACAGGTCAGTTTATTGTGACATCAGCACGGGTAACCCGCGTCCGTACATTCCGCCAAATATGCGCCGTCTGATTTTTGAACATTTTCATACACAAGCACATCCTGGAGGCAAGGCGACGTTGCGGACCATATCGGACAGATTTATCTGGGCCGGTATGGCAGCTGACATTAAGCAGTGGTCCCGCACGTGTTTACGTTGCCAAGCCACCAAAGTTGGCAGACACACAAGGGCACCTACATCAACCTTTGCCGACCCAGACGGTCGTTTTACTCACTTGCATGCAGATTTGGTGGGCCCACTTGAAAATGTGAATGGATTCGAGTACATTTTGACGATAATCGACCGGTTTACTCGGTGGCCAGTCGCCATCCCACTGCAATCAACTACAGCTGAAACAGTGGCCAGTGCTATTTTTAATAACTGGATCACAAACTTCGGATGCCCTTCGGTAATCACGACCGATAGAGGTCCACAGTTTCAATCAGCCCTTTTCAACGAATTCACTGATCTATTGGGAATTAAACATATTTCCACTACAGCATATCACCCTTGTTCCAACGGCCTCGTAGAAAGATTCCATCGGCAGCTTAAATATGCTATAACTGCTTCAACTAAAGGCCGAACTTGGGTTGATAAACTTCCCCTGATCATGCTGGCTTTGAGGAATACTGTCAAGCAGGACTTGAAATGTACCAGTGCTGACTTGGTTTTTGGGACTCCCCTAACCTTGCCAGGACAGATCTTCGGCCCTGTATCGGACAACCTACCTAGCAGCCAGTTTATCAGCGACCTTCGGCAGAAAATGTCTGAAACTGTTTATACGCCGACCAGAGCCTTTCACAGGCCATATTACATCCCAGCTGATCTGCATACAGCCAAGTTCGTATTTCTACGCCGAGATATGGTCCGTAAACCTTTAACACCCAACTACACTGGACCGCATCAGGTCATTTCTCGAGCGTCGAAATATTTTGTTCTAGATCTCACCGGCAAGCGAACTACGGTCAGCATTGACCGGTTAAAACCAGCTTATATCAACAGTGACGACCAACCTGTGACCACTCAGCCAACACCTGTTTCTGAGACATCACATAAACACCCATCTTCTACGCCTGAACCCCAAATTAACCCACCTACACGGACCAGGTCCGGCAGGCGCGTTCATTGGCCAGCAAAGTACACCACATTTTATACATATTAATGTCCAAACTACGTTGACCATTAATCTCGTGGGGCTATTTGTAGAATCGTCCGTATTTTTCCACTCAACCCGTTTAAAGGCGGAATTTTCCATAAGAGCTAGTTTCGACCAATCAACACCACACATTGCGAAACTCGGCTTATTATTGGTCGAGACGCCCCAGGATAAATTTCGGCGGGAATGCGCTGGGAGCCGATCTAATTTTCGCAGAGTAAATAAAAGGACGAATCTTAGTCCGATTCACTAGTCAGCAATTCACTCTCAGAGAGATTTCTACAGAGATCCACGCGTGTCTACATCTTGACTTAAAGGACTTTTCGCGCGTCAACACCTGACTCAACCTTCAACCTCTTTCTCTCTCTCTCTCTGAAATCTTTGTACGATTCTAAAAAAGTGTTATTCTACACTACCAAACAGAAATTGTTACTAAAGCAAATATATATAAAAAATACGGTCCAAGGTGAATAACTCTGACAAAACAAAAACATACAAAATTCAGCAAAAAAATCTCGCAACTACAATACTTTAAAATTTATCTCTCGATAAATTTTCCTCAAATTTTTATGTGAACACTTTTCCTAAACAAAGGAACATTCATGAACTTTGAGTTCATAAAATACTCAATTCAACTTTTGTTCAACAATTCAGTTATTTCGACTGAAACACAACTTTTTCCAAAAATTGTATTGTAATTTATTTGTACATAAATATTCAATGTTTGTTTCTAATTGAATTCACGACTACCTTTGTTTCTTCGTTCAATATTGCCTTTGAGATTTATTCCTTTTGTATGTCTACGCTAAATTGTTGTGATTAATATGAAGAACATGCTTTTCACGTTTATTACCACAAACCTAAAAACCCTTCTGATTACACACTAATTCATAGCAATCCCAACAAATTTTGATCAAGCGAAGTTGAAGAGTGCTTATCGGCATCAATGAAAGCAGGGTTCAACCTGTCAATGCTGACAGTTGTTGTCTTATTATTGATCAAGATGGTAAAATATTTCGGTGCACGAGAGATAACTTGGAAGGGACCGGAGTACGTCGGTGTAAGGGTTTTTTTAACTGCATCTCTGCGTATAAATACAAACTCACAGTTTTCCAAAGTTCTCGGTACTGTTTTCGGACGTAGTGGTGAGCAGGTAAATTGTTTTTTAATATTTGTTAATATTTCCGTATTTAGATGCGTGGGTGATGTGGAAACAATGTGGGCGAATACTGCGTCTGGTTGCAAAACAAATGAAATTCAGAATCGAAAGAACAAGAAAGACGGTAGACATATTTTATAGTCTCTTTTAGTGAGGAAAATAAGAACAAGTAGAAAGTTCGTATTTAAGAAGTTGAATGTCTATGGTAGTGGCAAGTAAAGTTCATGGAGTTAACTTGATTTATGGAAGGGGAAGGGTACCCTTTGACAAGCGTCGGACGAGAGTTCATTAGCAGCAGCAGTCACATGCTTCGTTTTGTCGCCGGGCCAGTGTGTCAGGAGCGAGCGTCGTGACCCTTCTGCCTCGCCGTTGAATGGGACTCCCCTTTTTTGACTTTCCCGTGTTTAACTTATACACGCCTATCGGCTCCAAATGGAAATTTTTATGAGTACGCGGGAGACGGTCCGATTGGTTGATTTAATTTATTTTCATTTTTTTTGAGTTTATCCCAAACGGAAGTATCTGCATCGAGCCTATGCGTAGACGTGCAGTTTTCATTTCGAGTCGGGGACTCGTGATGGTAACTTCCGTTTATCGAAGCAGGGCAAGATCTCATCTTGTAACAGTACGAAAATTGCTCTATTTGATGTGCGCGCTGGGGTAAATACGAGGTTGATGCTATTCGGACGTAGTGGTGAGCAGGTAAATTGTTTTTTTAATATTTGTTAACCACTCAGGGAGCGCTTTACAAAACTCAGTCTGGAGCCTGATATGTTTTGTTTCGCTCATTGAGAACAAATGTATGTGAAGATAAGCGAGATAATTTTAATGTTTATTGTCCAATGAGAAGCTAAGGTTTTCAGAAAAAACGTATGAAGCTGTGATCCACTTTTTTGCACGAAAATCGACATTGAAGAAAAAGTAGTAGAGGAAATGCTAAACTTACACCAATACTGGGTAAATAATGTCAAACTGATAGATTTTAGTCTTAAATATTATTCTACTAAAACAAATTCGACCATTTTCATCTAAATACCAGTTTAAATCTATTACTAATTTAGGGATTTGTTTAGTTTGAGGATTTTGTAGATATTGAATTTCTTTACCATAAGATTGGTTCTGCATCAATTTGAGCAGATACAGCTTAGAATCTTGCTTACGATCTGTGTCAGAATGTTTTAACAGTGAATTTGAACATTAATGTTAATAGTCTTAATAATCTAGATAACTTTGAATGTTTCTCTAGATAGCTAACGTTGTTATTTTGGTTTTGAATAACATCTTTATTGCAATCACTCAAGCAATGTTGACCACTTTCAGGCCAAGCTACCAGATCCTTATTTAATCAAGATGGATCAGAAGTCCAAAATTTAAAATTTTGTCTAAACTTTTCCAGAGACAGTTCCCGAGTAATTAAATTAGAGTTTTCTGAGGAAGGCACATATTTGAATTTTACATCTAATCCATATTGAGAATGTAAATTTTCTAGGGCTATTTTTGTGCGAGTCTATCATGCATGAACATACATACATACAAATATAAATCACATGCAATGCCAAGCATTCATTGGTTAATTAATCACCACTACGTTATTATAGACAATTTACAAATCGCAGCAATGCGACAATTTTGTAATCACTCTATTTTCATGTAGTAAGTTTTGTGCACTTTTGGGAGAAACGGATCACAGAAGCTTTCTTAAGTCTCCCCAAAGCTAGCTCCCTCGCTCACTGATAGGTCTAAGCCAACTCATCAGATTGTCTGCACGTGAAGAATAATTCTTCTTGCGCAGCGATCTGGAGCCTATAGTCACTTATTTTCTCAATAATTTTCTAACCCTTTTTAGTGAGAATTCAACTGCCAAACGAATACAGACACAAAGAGCATCTGTTATGATCAGAACTATCAAAGTACAGATAGAAAAAGTGATTCCTTGGGCTATAGCAGCTGAACAGGCAGGTGTGAACCAAGAAGAAAATTATGGTTTCACCTGATATTTCTGAGAAGGCAAAAAATCATAGATACAAGTTTTTACCAAGAAGATACTTTGGTGACACAATTTTCAATAGAAAGGTTAAAAATTTCACTCCAGGAGGTGTTGCAAAGAAAATCATGAAATGAATCTCAGTCAGTATGCTGGTAACAGAGAGAAGTCTTAAGACTAGGAGGTTTGTATCTAATAGATAAATTAAAAGAAATATCGACAGATGCTACAGCATGATCCAAATTGCCAAAAGGATGGTTGCGATGCTCAACAAGAGCTAGGTAAAGAACAAAGTAAAGAAGCTTATCCTGAGAACTGTTTTTTTTTTCTTCTCCTTTTAAAAGAAGAGAAAGAATTTTTTGAGTTGTGACTGTACTTTCAAGATAAGATTTACTGGTTTTTCCTAGAACAAGTTCTGAATTTCTCAGAAAGAAGAATATCCTAGAATTCATAGGAAATAAACTATATCTTTATTATTGAAGATAATTTAACTTTAGTTTGATGACATTTTTCAGTTAGTAACCATATGATTTCTGATGTTTGCCTTTACCAGCCAGAGACGTTGGTATTAATGAGTGTCTGGTATCTTCTCTGTTGATTATGCTCTTGTTATTACTTTAATATTTTCAGGCATGTCATACATATATATTTTAGACAAGCAGATTTTATGTTTTGTGTAACAATATTACTCAATAATTTACAAAAATATTTTTTTAAATTTGTATTTAAAGCTTGTTTTTAAAACTACATTTTCTTTTCTTTTTCTCTACATTCCAGTACTTAGATTGTTTGTGGGCCCAGATAAAAAATTTACGAAATAACAAATGGATAGAAAAGCAGATTTTACGACCATATCTAGCATTTGACAATGTTCTATGTGAAGCCCTGCAAAACACCCTGCCCTGGATAACTCCCCCACCTCATCATGAAGATACTGTCTACCCTCTGCCTAATGTGGTTTTCAGATTATTTGATTATACAGATGTACCGGAGGTAAGTCACATGCGCTAATTTCTAATGCATTTTCTTTGACACACAACAAATCTTTGTCACATGCTACTACACATTACTTAAACTATATGGATGTTTTACCTATCAAAATTTACAAGTTATCTGATTTTAATAGAAAAGAATGAGTTTTTGTAATTATTTTCCCTGAATTTATTAATTTTGAAATAGAAGAGTGAAAAAGAAAATTGAAGAAAAAGGCTGCAAGTGAATATTTAATGTATGATTGATTTGTTTAAAATAAATTTTCAGAAATGATGTTTTGATGGGTATTTTTCTGTCCTTTTCCTTCACTATTCTTCACCCTAGCTTCTTGGCATATTATTACAAATTCTAAACTGAAAAGTTGTTCTTGTCAAGACAACTAATTAAAGATGAATGATGATGTAAATAATAAGCAAGCTACTTGGCAAATTAATGTTATTGTATATTTTTTATTTTTATATTTGGTACTTCATTACTCTTTGGCTTTTTAAATTCAATATATTACTTTCCCTTAAATGCCAAAAATGATTTAACTAGGTTTACTTTTGTCTACGTTTTGCTGTTCAAAATCTTATTTTCAAATTTGTGGTACTTATATATTCTTGGTATGAATGTATAAATTGGTTAAGTTTGCTTCTATTTTTACAAAGTACATTGTATTGAATTAGAGAATAAGCTCACCTCATTAAAAAAGAAATTGAGGATTTAATAATTTAGAATATTAAGCTACATTAATTATACAAGTTATAAAAATTTAAAATTATTTAGATTGATTTATGTTTTTATCATTGATTTTATTTTTCCTCTTTAAACAGTTGGAGGAAACACTTTTTGCCTCAATAAATATAGAGATCTGTATCTCAAGAAAATTCAATGATTGTGTTGAACAAAAGAATCTGCACATTTTTTTTTTTAAAATGGTTTTACAAATAACTTTCAAAACCATTTTAAAAAGTTAAAATTAGCACATGACTATTTTATCCCCACAACTCAAATCCTGATTGGTTTGTACATGACGTAACAATTTTTTTCTTTGAAATCTGATTGTTGGTAGCTGATATGTGCATATTATTATTTCAAAACTGAAAATGGGATATTTATTTTCTTGTTTTATTTAATTTTATTTTGTGGACTTGATAATCTGTCTGTAAGAAAAATACTTTGGCTAATATTTTCTTTCTGTTCGAATCAAAATAACTTATTTAAAAAAATTCCAAATTAATTTGTTTTTCCCCCTCTTTCAATATAATGTGCATAGGCACCTTCACAGGACTATGAAAAGGATCACTGCAAGAAAGCAGTGTACAGTAATGAGGGCAGCTTACTGGTACGGTATTACACCAAAATATGACATTATTGTATTCAAATGTTCCCGCCAATATGATACACCACTATCAAGTCTGGCTGAGAGAATGTCCTTTTGGCTGGGCCTTCAGAATATGCCAACTGCATCTCTGCAGAGGGGTAAGACCCCCTCTACCCAATGAGGCATCCTGGGTATGACAAACTGCATCCAGCAGTAAAGCCTCTGATCAGGAGGTTTTGAGTAGTGTGGAACCACCTCATAATTGCTGGTGTTCCCAGGTCCACCCTAACCTGGGCTGGTAGCACCTGTTAGGGTCCCAGCTAGGGGCAAATAGTTAAACTCCTTACTGAAGTCAAAGCACTATGAAAGTGTAAAAATAGGTTTTAATACCAGCAATACATTTTTGGAAGAAAAATTATTACCAGCAATAAAAATCTTCTTGGCATATGACATAAAACAAACCAGACCAGACCAAACCAAACCAAACCAACTGGTTGACGGCATTAATGTAGTGATCCTGCCTGCACAGAATAAAAAGCAGGTACTGTTTCACTTGGGATTGTGTGTGAATAAAAAACCCTCACAACTGGTGCACGACAGAACCTCAAATAGGACACATCACTGGAATCAAGTCTGCACAATATATATATATATATAATTTTTTTTTTCAATTTATCAACATCTTATGACATCTCACTTTATTTTATTATTGTACAAAAAACTCTTTAATAATAACTAATAAAATATTTTTCATACAAAACTTTGACCATTTCATACCGTTCAGCACTCATTTCATAAGGGCTATATTAAATATAATTTTTTGCTCTCAAAATGTCTACAGTCTATTTAATACAAAATGTTGCAAAAATTTTGCCAACTATTACATCTCCCTCCTTGACTGATATTCAGATCTCCCATGAGGATTGTCATTTCTTGTGATTTGTATTGAGCCTTGGTGTTTGTAAACAACACCAAGGCTCAATGCAAATCACAAGAACAGTAAATCTTTTAAATTTTTTCTTCTATACTTTGTGCTGTACAATTATGATGATAGATATGTTGATAGGCTGTCCTTTCAGTTTAACTGCAATAATTCTTTCTGGTAGTTGATAGTGTCACAGAACTCCATGTCTTCATTTTTCTCTCCGCCTATATATGATGATGTGTTTGTTACTGATGAAATCTCCATTGTTTGCCCACCTCGTTTTACATACGCCTAAAATATTAACCTTTAACCAAGGTGATCAATAACCCAGGCCCCGAAAGCGAGTTGAGGCCAGTAGGCGACTAGGGGCGGATGATTAACACGCGAACGTTCATTGCTGGAATTGGATTAAGAAATTTTTTTTAAAGAAATTTTTACTTTTTACCTTTGGATTAACTTAAGTTTGTTATTTAAGATACTGAAGTAAGTATAATGTTTATTTATTAACTTTTATATATTTTATCTTTAAACAAATTTTTACGATGCGAAATTTGCACGTGTCATTAAGAATTTACCACATAAAGTTAAATTTAATATTTTTCTCTATTTTTCTTCAACAATGACTATATTAAGTATAAAATTATGATTTTTTTATAATTTATGTTTTTCTTTAACTTAACATGTATTTCATTTTGAAAAGTATGTTGAATTTCCTGTCCTTCGTAAATAAATAGAATACATTAAAAATAAAAATGTAATGCTTTTCAGTGCAAAATTAACGGAAAATTACACATATTAAAGAATTTATCGCGTAAATTTAATGTCAAAAATTAAATTCAATAATAAATTTAATATTTTACAACTATTCTTAAAAATATACCACAAAAATGTAAAAGAGACGACATTGTCTTGTCAATATCGCCTTTCTCTTTTTTAATTTTTTGCGATTATTTTATAAATGTCATTATACTGAATTTTGTCACAGAAATTTAATTAAAATTTTTCTTTATGCTATTATCCTTCATAATAACGAATATTTTGATTATGAAATTCACTTTTTAATTAATAATTTGAGTTTTCTTTATAAGTATGTTGATACCATCTTGTAAGAAAGCAAAAATATGTATGTAACTTTTTACACTGCAAATTTTCTTATTTTTACTATTTTTTTGTCCATTTCAAAAAGAATTAATTTAATATTTTGTCTATGATATTATTCTTCATAGCAACAAATATATTGACTTAACAATTTAAAAAAGTAATTATTTACGGGTATTTAAAAATGTATGTTAAATTTTACTAGTATAGTTGTTAAAAAAGTAAAAGAAGTTACAAAATTAACCAGTTTACTATTTTTACAGTCAACTTTTAAAAAAAATCAGTAAAAATATTAAACTGGTTAATTTTGTTTAAGTAATCGTATTTTATGGGGGCGGAGGTGATTGATCTGCACCACCCTCCATAAAATACGATTATCCAAAATTTAATTTTTCAAATTCTTTTGTCCTGGCATTTCTTAATCCATTTTAGTCTCTAGAAGATTCCCACATTCATACAAACTTTAAATTTTAAATTCTGTAACCTAAATTCTGAAGTCCAAACCCTCCATACACTTTTTAGAAGCATCATGTAATTTTTACAAAATAATAGTTTAGTTAATATATTTTAATTTCAGTACCGCAAAACCTTTCTGAAAATGATCAAAAGTGCTGTGCAACAGGTTGTCATGGTAACTATTATGACCAAAATAAGGTTCGTGTATTTCGTCTTCTCCAAGATCAGAATGAGCGAGAACGATTGTTAAAGGCTATACCTCGAGATAATACCCATGAAAAACCAAGCACTCTTCTTTGTGAGAGTCATTTTCCATTTGATTATGAAACAGTGGTTACTGGAGGAAAAGTACGACTCAGAAATCAACTATCAGTATTTGATCACTTGCCATTACCCTGTCCTCAACCAAAACCAAAAACAACAAATGAAACTTTTGCTCCTATGCAAAATAGGCAAAATTTCTAGAAAATTAAAACATCCTCACTTTTGAAAATTTGTATCAGAATATTGATCAAAAGGATTTTGTGTCAGCAGTTAGATGATATAAGTCAAAATAATCAGTTGTTCACTGAAGGTATTCCAATGTTTTTAAATACATTTTTGAGATTAGAATGTTACCATGCTGGTGTATATACAACAATCTTTCTTTTTCAAAAAGTTGAATATCAATGTTTCACCACTGGTCACAAATCAATGAAGCAATTCGTTATGTTAATGTTATGCCACCACAAAGGATTGGGATAAAACATTATGATCCTGATATTCTTATCAGGGCATTTGAATATTTTGCTACATCTCAGTCATTATTCAAGATGATTTTAAGTTACCCAGTGTGAGAACATTATTAAGCGTTAGCATCAAAAGTCTAAAAATTAGATGACTTTGGTGATATTTTTAGTAAAATTTCTGAAAATCAGAAAAAGTTTTAGTATACACTTGATGAAGTGTATACCAAAGTTGCTCTACGATATCATGGACAAAATTTATTTGGTTTGGCTGAAATTTCTGAGGGATTATCAAAAACAGTATTAGGCATCATGGTAAAATGTATAAGTGGTGGACCCAAAATTTTACTTAAAATGATCCCAGTTGCAAAATTAGATGCAACCTTTTCATGTGAAACAATTTTATATATTGTTAATGCAATCAAACAATTAAATGGTCAAGTAATTGCTATTGTATGTGGCACTAACAGGACCCATCAATCTTTTTTCAAAATATTTGACAGTTTTTAATAAGCTTTGGGTAACTAAAAATAGGACTTTGTACTTACTTTTTGATTATGTCCACCCTTTTTAAAAATATTCAGAATAATTTGATTACTGAATCTACTTGTGAATTACTGTTTTATTCTGAAGGCAAACAAAAAAATACAGCAAAATGGCAAATTGTAAAAGGTCTTTTTGTGTATGAAAAAAATCAATTTGTTGAGCTGTCGAAAGTAACTAATGTAGCAGTTTACCCAAAACCTGATGAATGACAAAATGTTTCCCATTGTTTAAGAGTATTTTGCGATTAAACTGCAGCTGATATTAAAACATGACCATCATGAAATGGGGAGGATATCGTAGAAACAATTAATTTCATTAAAAAAGTCTTAAAATTTTGGAAAATTGTATATGGTAACACTAAGAAAGATTGTCCACTGAAAAAAGTGATATCAAATTGAGATGATAAATACCTGTTATTTCTTTCTAATTTTGGGAAAATGACAAAAAGAATGGAAAGAAAGCAAGGAAAAAGAAAGCATTAACAAGAGATACTAGTTTAGTCATTGAACATACATGCAATGGATTAATTGTTGTTTGTAGATATTTGCTAAGTAGTGGGTTTAATTTTGTTATTCTTGGTGAATTTACCACAGACTATTTAGAAAATCAATTTAGAAAATTAAGACAAAGTTCTTGAGGGGCATATTTTATAATAGTACCAAATGTTATTGAAAATTTTAAATATTGGAAAAACTAAAACTACTTCAATTAAATGTTAAATGTTGAACTTTGATCCAGGCCATAATTGCTCAAAATGTTGACATTTGCTGAATGAAATGGGATGCCAAACATTTGATAATTTACCAGACATCAAAAACTAGGATCCCTAAAGATATTAAAATGTCACTTTCGTACATAACAGAAAAATATATTACGAGAAAATATTGTCCCACAGAAAACAAAATTAATATTGGTTTTTATTTTCAAGAATCTGAACATTTTTTGAAAGAAATAGATTGTGGAATATAAAAGTTTCACTGGATTCAAGATATTTTTATTTTCAGTTTCCCGTCTTTTTGCATATATGGTTTGAGTTTGAGT
Source organism: Acanthosepion esculentum (assembly GCA_964036315.1). Lineage (NCBI taxonomy): Eukaryota > Metazoa > Mollusca > Cephalopoda > Sepiida > Sepiidae > Acanthosepion > Acanthosepion esculentum. The sequence continues at coordinate 37,770,493 of OZ038500.1, read as the reverse complement.
TTGGTTAACTCTCGAAATTGTTGATTAATTTTTTGTTCCTGTAAAGTGAGTTTAATTCTATGTTTACTGGTAATATCTATTATTGTATCGTAGCAAAATAAGTATTTTCTTCTTTTTCTATGAAACAAATTGTACATCATATCAAAAATTACGAATTTTGTAAAGATTACCAAAGTCTTTGTTTCTCTGAAATTGACATCTTTTGTAAAGTATTTTCAGACTTTATTGATAAACGATTTTGTAAAATGCTGAAACTGCTTTCTGATTGTATTTATACAGTTATATTTTCGGTAATCAATTAGCATAAAAAATTAACTTATTTTTGCAATATTATCTAAAAATATCTAATTTATGGTAAATAAAGTAATTTTTGTGCATTTTAGTTTAAATGGTATTTTTGTTCTTTCTTTGTACATTTGCATTTATGGAAATAAGTCAATAATTGTAAGATGCTGCCTAATATTATATATAGTTGTTAATTAACTAATTACTGGACATCACTTACAAGTTCTTTGCTAAACATGTTCTCAGTAATTGTTTTTTAGTAGTAATTTATATGACCGTTCCCAGTCGTGGATCCTAGTCGTATGGTTGTCAGGATCGCCTTGCCTTTAACCTATTCATTTCGTTCTTCATATTTTCTAACTGGTCACATTGATTTAGTGTTCTTATGCCCCCAAGAATTATTTTTGTTTCATGCGAACAGTCGCTGAATGATGGCCTAGAGACACCTGTCGTTCATGTCTTCCCTTACTGGGTAAAGGATCAATCCCAAAGAGTTTGCTAGTGGCATTAGTCTTGGACTCTAGAATCTATACTGCCTACACACTACTGCAATCTCTACTTGAAATACCATAGCAAGATGGCCACGTCGATAGAATCTTTGTTGCATGTAAAAGACTTAGATTTTTTGAAACTTGGATACGAGGCTTCGCAAACTTGTTAGAACAAAGAAAGTACAGAACACCAAAATAAATGGAGGCGCAAACCAAATCACAGATGTATTACTCGCAACAACAGGTTGTGAAGCTGTTAGGAATATTTAGTTAATGATTTCTTCGGTAGATGTGAAAGAATTGACATTTAACCAAATCAAAGAGATTATGCTAAATAATATTCGACCAAGAAAAGGGTTGGTCATTTCCAAACAAACCAAGTACTCGTCATAAAAAAAGAAGACGAGGAAACCATTATGAAATTTCTGCGCCGGCTATGTCAGCAGATATTGTGAATTTCAGTGTTTTTCTGACCTGGCATCTCGGCTTCAGTCACTTTCCCACAGCCGTAACGTAGCTTATCTGTGTCTTTTCTATAAATATTTTCATGTTAATTGTTCTGATGAAATTTCGTCTTTGGTACTTAGATTTTATGAATTTAAGTGCAGTACTAGATGGACGGCAATCTTTTACAGGTGAAATGACTAGATGTTACCATAAGCTCTATACTAAAATTTTCTTCTCTCGCTTATAGAATTCTCTTCCATTTTTAGTCAACTTTGATATTCAAAAAAATTAAATGTAATGTCAATCCTTATCGTCCATCTTCTTAATTCCTGTTCTTTCATTGCTCTCTCTCTTTAATAATGTTTTATTTTTCTTATATTTTCTCAAACTCAGTAACCTCTTGTGTTTTAGTGCCTTTATTGCCTTCATAGAAGGAAGGAACTTACACATAAATACAAGATCCATTGTACAATAAGCTTAATGAGCCACACAAAGGTATATTTCAATTGCTAGGAAAAATATTAGAAGAACATTTACTGGAAATACACATTACATGCATATGGATAGAAAAATGAATTAAGACAACAATAATATAATAGAAAGGTGTATAGAAAAATATGTATCTTCTCACCAGATTTATTTAACATTTACAACAAGGGGATCCTATCAGGATTTATTGTTGTTTGGCATAATTTTAACAACATAAGATATGCAAATGACATTGTAGGTAAAAAAAAACAAATCCCAAAAAACAAAACTGTTGTGGTAGGATCCACCTAATTTGCATAGCGGAGTACCGACGATATAAATATGGTTGGTACCGGAAGACTGTGGAGGCGAATCAAGAGATTGGGCACCTCGAGGGGGTGTAATGGTTAGCAAGCTTGACTCGCTAGAACAATTATGACTATGTAGTGAGTTCGGTCCTCACTGGGTGCCCCTACTTTCGGCCTTGTGCCACATCTAAGCTACGCTTGGAAAATCACTAGGACGAGGCGTGCAGTCCGGCCCTACGCGGGATCGCCGTTCCTGGAGGGTCTCGAGCCAGGGTTTCCGCGTACGCCGATGACGTATCTGCTTTCGTGTCGTCCCTTAACGACATTGAGGCGGTGCAGAAGGCGCTTGATCGGTACGAGAAGGTGACAGGGGCCAAGATAAACCGCGACAAGTCTTCCGGCTTGCGGTTAGGTGCCTGGAAGGGGCGTGATCTTCCAGGCCGCTTCGGTTGGACGGACGGTCCTGTCCGCATTCTTGGAGTGTGGTTTGGACCCGACCTCCAGCTGAAGAAAAATTGGTCTGAAGTACTAGCAAAGGTCGTTTCTGCCGGTAAGACTTGGAATCGACGGAGGTTGTCCGTAAAGGGCAGGGCGGAGGTGTGTGTTACATACATTTCCCCCTGATTCTTTATCGATTGTCAGTACCTCCTCTCTGTGAGGCCCAGATGAAGGCGCTCGAGCAAGCGCTATCCTCCATTTTGTGGAGGGGACGCGCGAACAGGGTCGACAGACGAGTCTGCACCAAACGTCCGTGTCATGGGGGGCTGGGAATGCCACACTTGGAGAGTCACATCCGTGCCTCTCGCTTGGCTTTCCTACGCCGCGCATTGACTAGAGGAGATCCGATTCTGGAGGGGATTGTTAGGGACGCCTTCCCTAGCCTTACCATCAATCCCCCCATCTCGAAGGCTGAGCGCCATTGTAAGTCTCGAGATGAATCGCTTTTCCTCAGCGAGTGTCGGTCAGCCTTGAGGGCTATTCCGCGGTCCAGTGACCTTTCACGGCCTAGGAAGGTCTTCTATCGGGAATTAGTGGAGGGTCGCGCGAAGGATTCTCTACGTGATACGCTCGACTGTTCGGAGGAGCAGTATCGCTCCTACTGGTCTTGGGCGCCAGCGGCGGATTATCTCAGTAACCCTGAGTTTTCGCTTACCTGGCGATTGGCTCGGAATCGGCTGCCTCTCAACGACAAGGCTTTCATATGGGGCTTGGCGGATTTGCCAGACTGTGATCGGTGTGGCCTTGGCTTAGAGGAAACGGCTGCGCACGCCTTCTACCATTGCCCCCGGGTCCGCCCCTTATGGGACCATGTCGGCGAGCTGACGGCTCGTCTCGCTCCCGAAGAACTCGTGTCCATTGATCGCGCATACGCGTGTGACAATGTGTCGCCCCCGTACTCCGGGGTGAAACGAATGGTGTTTCTAACGCTGCTAGCCACGGCTCGAATGGTGATATGGACGACGCGAATGGAGGAGGTCTTGCGAGGCAATAGTCTTTCGCATCAGGATCTGATCCGATTCTTTGAGCATCAGCTCAAGATGAAGATTAGAACTGATAGAAAACGATTGCATTCGACAGTCTTCACTGAAAGGTGGGTAAAAGAGGCGAGCTTGGTTCGTTTGAACGGGGTTAGCCTTGATTTTCTTTTCTAGGTCAACCAAAGTCACATCGGGGTGGTTTCCTGTGGAACCCTCCCCTCTGTTAGGTTAGACATGCTTAAGTGTACCTAGTTAATATGAGTAACTGTTGTTCCCGGCCTGTTTCCCGGCCTTCATTTTAGTTATGATCCAAGTCGAGATTCCCAACCTCCCCAGTTTGTTTTGGCCTCCTTTTCATCTCAACTGGATCAGCCTTTTACTTCCCCATGTCCCAGTTATTTTATCTCTTTCCCACTCCCTTAGCGAGAGTGCCTCTTGATTTTGTCCTCGGGCCAGAATACAGCGGCCTCTCTATTTTGAGGGTTGGACGGGTCCTACTAACATCAATTATGTTTTAGTTTAAGAATTTGTTGAAATTTTAGTTTGTTATGGGGTTCATCTCCCTCCCCCTTTCATCCGCTCACGATTTTTATGTATTTTCATTATCATTAAATGGGACGCTTTTTTGTAGGTCCCCACTGGTGTGGATGTGGTATTATGGTGTTCGGAGGATCGAATGGTGATGGACGAATTCTTGTGGTGAATGCGTCAATTGTAATGTATGAATGGGTCACGAATCTGATTAGCTAGGTATAGGATAGTTAGTCAAGACCAGCCTTACCCCTCCCCCTCTCTAGGCCCCGTGCCACAATTTGTATTTTATACGAATAAATCTTGAGGCGAATCAAGAGATTGGGCACCTCGAGGGGGTGTAATGGTTAGCAAGCTTGACTCGCTAGAACAATTATGACTATGTAGTGAGTTCGGTCCTCACTGGGTGCCCCTACTTTCGGCCTTGTGCCACATCTAAGCTACGCTTGGAAAATCACTAGGACGAGGCGTGCAGTCCGGCCCTACGCGGGATCGCCGTTCCTGGAGGGTCTCGAGCCAGGGTTTCCGCGTACGCCGATGACGTATCCGCTTTCGTGTCGTCCCTTAACGACATTGAGGCGGTGCAGAAGGCGCTTGATCGGTACGAGAAGGTGACAGGGGCCAAGATAAACCGCGACAAGTCTTCCGGCTTGCGGTTAGGTGCCTGGAAGGGGCGTGATCTTCCGGGCCGCTTCGGTTGGACGGACGGTCCTGTCCGCATTCTTGGAGTGTGGTTTGGACCCGACCTCCAGCTGAAGAAAAACTGGTCTGAAGTACTAGCAAAGGTCGTTTCTGCCGGTAAAACTTGGAATCGACGGAGGGTGTCCGTAAAGGGCAGGGCGGAGGTGTGTGTTGCATACATTTTCCCCCTGATTCTTTATCGATTGTCAGTACTTCCTCTCTGTGAGGCCCAGATGACGGCGCTCGAGCAGGCGCTATCCTCCATTTTGTGGAGGGGACGCGCCAACAGGGTCGACAGACGAGTCTGCACCAAACGTCCGTGTCATGGGGGGCTGGGAATGCCACACTTGGAGAGTCACATCCGTGCCTCTCGCTTGGCTTTCCTACGCCGCGCATTGACTAGAGGAGATCCGATTCTGGAGGGGATTGTTAGGGACGCCTTCCCTAGCCTTACCATCAATCCCCCCATCTCGAAGGCTGAGCGCCATTGTAAGTCTCGAGATGAATCGCTTTTCCTCAGCGAGTGTCGGTCAGCCTTGAGGGCTATTCCGCGGTCCAGTGACCTTTCACGGCCTAGGAAGGTCTTCTATCGGGAATTAGTGGAGGGTCGCGCGAAGGATTCTCTACGTGATACGCTCGACTGTTCGGAGGAGCAGTATCGCTCCTACTGGTCTTGGGCGCCAGCGGCGGATTATCTCAGTAACCCTGAGTTTTCGCTTACCTGGCGATTGGCTCGGAATCGGCTGCCTCTCAACGACATGGCTTTCATATGGGGCTTGGCGGATTTGCCAGACTGTGATCGGTGTGGCCTTGGCTTAGAGGAAACGGCTGCGCACGCCTTCTACCATTGCCCCCGGGTCCGCCCCTTATGGGACCATGTCGGCGAGCTGACGGCTCGTCTCGCTCCCGAGGAACTCGTGTCCATTGATCGCGCATACGCGTGTGACAATGTGTCGCCCCCGTACTCCGGGGTGAAACGAATGGTGTTTCTAACGCTGCTAGCCACGGCTCGAATGGTGATATGGACGACGCGATTGGAGGAGGTCTTGCGAGGCAATAGTCTTTCGTATCAGGATCTGATCCGATTCTTTGAGCATCAGCTCAAGATGAAGATTAGAACTGATAGAAAACGATTGCATTCGACAGTCTTCACTGAAAGGTGGGTAAAAGAGGCGAGCTTGGTTCGTTTGAACGGGGTTAGCCTTGATTTTCTTTTCTAGGTCAACCAAAGTCACTTCGGGGTGGTTTCCTGTGGAACCCTCCCCTCTGTTAGGTTAGACATGCTTAAGTGTACCTAGTTAATATGAGTAACTGTTGTTCCCGGCCTGTTTCCCGGCCTTCATTTTAGTTATGATCCAAGTCGAGATTCCCAACCTCCCCAGTTTGTTTTGGCCTCCTTTTCATCTCAACTGGATCAGCCTTTTACTTCCCCATGTCCCAGTTATTTTATCTCTTTCCCACTCCCTTAGCGAGAGTGCCTCTTGATTTTGTCCTCGGGCCAGAATACAGCGGCCTCTCTATTTTGAGGGTTGGACGGGTCCTACTAACATCAATTATGTTTTAGTTTAAGAATTTGTTGAAATTTTAGTTTGTTATGGGGTTCATCTCCCTCCCCCTTTCATCCGCTCACGATTTTTATGTATTTTCATTATCATTAAATGGGACGCTTTTTTGTAGGTCCCCACTGGTGTGGATGTGGTATTATGGTGTTCGGAGGATCGAATGGTGATGGACGAATTCTTGTGGTGAATGCGTCAATTGTAATGTATGAATGGGTCACGAATCTGATTAGCTAGGTATAGGATAGTTAGTCAAGACCAGCCTTACCCCTCCCCCTCTCTAGGCCCCGTGCCACAATTTGTATTTTATACGAATAAATCTTGAGGCGAATCAAGAGATTGGGCACCTCGAGGGGGTGTAATGGTTAGCAAGCTTGACTCGCTAGAACAATTATGACTATGTAGTGAGTTCGGTCCTCACTGGGTGCCCCTACTTTCGGCCTTGTGCCACATCTAAGCTACGCTTGGAAAATCACTAGGACGAGGCGTGCAGTCCGGCCCTACGCGGGATCGCCGTTCCTGGAGGGTCTCGAGCCAGGGTTTCCGCGTACGCCGATGACGTATCTGCTTTCGTGTCGTCCCTTAACGACATTGAGGCGGTGCAGAAGGCGCTTGATCGGTACGAGAAGGTGACAGGGGCCAAGATAAACCGCGACAAGTCTTCCGGCTTGCGGTTAGGTGCCTGGAAGGGGCGTGATCTTCCAGGCCGCTTCGGTTGGACGGACGGTCCTGTCCGCATTCTTGGAGTGTGGTTTGGACCCGACCTCCAGCTGAAGAAAAATTGGTCTGAAGTACTAGCAAAGGTCGTTTCTGCCGGTAAGACTTGGAATCGACGGAGGTTGTCCGTAAAGGGCAGGGCGGAGGTGTGTGTTACATACATTTTCCCCCTGATTCTTTATCGATTGTCAGTACCTCCTCTCTGTGAGGCCCAGATGAAGGCGCTCGAGCAAGCGCTATCCTCCATTTTGTGGAGGGGACGCGCGAACAGGGTCGACAGACGAGTCTGCACCAAACGTCCGTGTCATGGGGGGCTGGGAATGCCACACTTGGAGAGTCACATCCGTGCCTCTCGCTTGGCTTTCCTACGCCGCGCATTGACTAGAGGAGATCCGATTCTGGAGGGGATTGTTAGGGACGCCTTCCCTAGCCTTACCATCAATCCCCCCATCTCGAAGGCTGAGCGCCATTGTAAGTCTCGAGATGAATCGCTTTTCCTCAGCGAGTGTCGGTCAGCCTTGAGGGCTATTCCGCGGTCCAGTGACCTTTCACGGCCTAGGAAGGTCTTCTATCGGGAATTAGTGGAGGGTCGCGCGAAGGATTCTCTACGTGATACGCTCGACTGTTCGGAGGAGCAGTATCGCTCCTACTGGTCTTGGGCGCCAGCGGCGGATTATCTCAGTAACCCTGAGTTTTCGCTTACCTGGCGATTGGCTCGGAATCGGCTGCCTCTCAACGACAAGGCTTTCATATGGGGCTTGGCGGATTTGCCAGACTGTGATCGGTGTGGCCTTGGGTTAGAGGAAACGGCTGCGCACGCCTTCTACCATTGCCCCCGGGTCCGCCCCTTATGGGACCATGTCGGCGAGCTGACGGCTCGTCTCGCTCCCGAAGAACTCGTGTCCATTGATCGCGCATACGCGTGTGACAATGTGTCGCCCCCGTATTCCGGGGTGAAACGAATGGTGTTTCTAACGCTGCTAGCCACGGCTCGAATGGTGATATGGACGACGCGAATGGAGGAGGTCTTGCGAGGCAATAGTCTTTCGCATCAGGATCTGATCCGATTCTTTGAGCATCAGCTCAAGATGAAGATTAGAACTGATAGAAAACGATTGCATTCGACAGTCTTCACTGAAAGGTGGGTAAAAGAGGCGAGCTTGGTTCGTTTGAACGGGGTTAGCCTTGATTTTCTTTTCTAGGTCAACCAAAGTCACATCGGGGTGGTTTCCTGTGGAACCCTCCCCTCTGTTAGATTAGACATGCTTAAGTGTACCTAGTTAATATGAGTAAGTGTTGTTCCCGGCCTGTTTCCCGGCCTTCATTTTAGTTATGATCCAAGTCGAGATTCCCAACCTCCCCAGTTTGTTTTGGCCTCCTTTTTATCTCAACTGGATCAGCCTTTTACTTCCCAACGTCCCAGTTATTTTATCTCTTTCCCACTCCCTTAGCGAGAGTGCCTCTTGATTTTGTCCTCTGGGCAGAATACAGCGGCCTCTCTATTTTGAGGGTTGGACGGGCCCTACTAACATCAATTATGTTTAGTTTAAGAATTTGTTGAAATTTTAGTTTGTTATGGGGTTCATCTCCCTCCCCTTTCATCTGTTCATGATTATATTTTTATGTATTTTTATTATCATTAAATTTTTATGGTATGGGGCGCGTTTTTGTAGGTTCCCCCCTGGTGAGGATGTGGTATTATGGTGTACGGAGGATTGAAAGGTGATGGACGAATTCTTGTGGTGATTGCGTCAATTGTAATGTATGAATGGGTCACGAATCTGATTAGCTAGGTATAGGATAGTTAGTTAAGACCAGCCTTACCCCTCCCCTTTTTAGGCCTTGTGCCACAATTTGTATTTTATACGAATAAATCTTGAGGCGAATCAAGAGATTTTTTGTTGTCGTCGCCTATTGGATTTTTGGTCCAGCTATAAGCTAAGTTGTTTGAAAAGTTACATTTTTTTAAAAATTTGCACGCAATTTTGAACCGTTTCTTTCCGTTTTTTTTTTTTAATTTGTACGCATTTTTGCACCCTTTCTTTCCTGTTTGAACCCTTTCTTTCCTTTGTTTTTAATTTGTAGGCATTTTTGAACCCGTTTTTCCTTTTTCAGTTTGACATTTGTTTAGTTTTTTATTTCGTTTAATTTTTGTTCTTACCCTCCCCGTCTTTTATTTTGTACTTTCCGTTTACTGTTCATTGTTGGTTTTATTTATTTGTCTCGGATTTCGGTCCGACCTTTTTATTTTGTTTTATTTATTTGTTAGAAATTTCGGCTTAAAAGAAAAAAAAAATGTGAGAAAAGAAATTATAGTGTATTGAACCCTTTCTTTCCCTTTTTTGTATTGAACCCTTTCTTTTTTAGTTTGACAATTGTTTAGTTTTTTTTTGTTTTTTTTTAATTTTTCGTTTATTCTGCTCTTACCCTCCCCGTTTTTTATTTTGTTCTTTTTCATTTACTGTTAATTTTTGGTTTTATTTATTTGTCTCGGATTTCGGTCCGACCCTTTTATTTTTTGGTTTTCCTTATTTGTTAAAAATTTCTGCTTAAAAAAAAAAAAAAAAGGGGCAAAAGAAACTATACATTGGGTCGACCGTGGTGAGTAGTCTCTTCACCATGGTCGACATAAACACTACTAGTACACCAGTACTGAATCCGGTGTCGCCAGTTAAAACGGCCTGGACCGATAATAGACCGTTAATAAAAGATGGCCAATATTATATGGGCCAGTATAAGAAATACGAGGAGACGTTCAATGGGGATGAATTCCTGCCCATTAAAGAAGCCGTAGATGCGATAAGCCCAAGAACAATATCCCTGCTGACCTCGGATGTTAAAACTCATAAATTAATTGGAGTCAGCCGGGAAAGCATAGAAGAGGCCTTAAAAGTATTAAAGATCCACCCCAAAATACTGGCAAGGCGTACTAATGCGCTGTGGGATCTTATGTTAACAAGTGAAGACCAAGCTAAGCAGTTGGCGGGAAGTGTGTTGAGCACTAAGACTTTGCGGCTCCAGACGGAGTATATGGGCACCCGTCGTACGAGAGTGACGGTCCATGGGGTGCCCATAGACATCCCAGCCGATAGAATGGGAGCCTTCTTCACTAAATACGGTGAGGTCAACGACGTAAAGGCCCTCACTAGTAAAGGAGGCATAGAGACTGGAGATATGGAAGTGCACATAACTACAAACAGGCAGGGCTTCCAAGACATTCCTAATACTCTGGCATACGGTAAAAGAAGGATGTTGGTTGTCGTCGAAGGAAGGAAGCCGTGGTGCTGGGCATGTGGTAAGGAGGGGCATATGGCTAAGACATGTCCTGCCAAGAAGGAGACCCAAACCTCGGCGCAGCCAGCACCCGCAGCAGTAACTACCAATCAGGCAGAGGAGGGAACATCTAAAGATGGTGGAGAGTGGAAGGAGGTCCCCAAGAGACGGAAATCGGCCAACACCTCATCCCCCCCTCAGAAAGGGAAAATTCAAGAGGAGGAAAAGTCTCCCGAGAAGCCGGTAGAGGCGCATCAACAACCAGTCCGGGATGGGAAATCTCCCAAAAAGGTGCAGCATCCGGAGAAGCAGAAACCAAAAGAAGGACATAAACAGCAGCAGCAGCAGCAGCAAAAACCCCAACAGCCAGAAAGGCAGCAGCAGCAGCGAAAACAGCAGAAACCCCAACAGCCAGATAAGCAGCAACAGCAGGCGATGGAGGTGGAAGAAATTCCTCTCCCTCGGCAGACATCCCTCAAAAGAGCAAGGGAGGAGAGTGACGACGAACAGTCGCAAGGCCACTCTGACCGTGGTAGGGCGGAGAGAGTCATGGATAGAACCAGGGCAATCTCCGTCCCTGCTTCCTTTGCAGATGTCAAGCAACCCCTAAGAACCAGACGTCACTCTTCCTCTCCCACCCGCATTATTTCCCCCTCCCCCTTCACTCTTCCCATCAGCCCACTTTCCTCCCCCTCTCAGGCATCCACTTCTTCCCCCCCTCATCCATCAAGGGAGAAGAAGAAAAAGAAGAAAAAGACGTTTGCAGGCCCGGAGCAGGTCTGTAAAGTGGACAGGGATGAATACAAGAAGGGCCTTGCCAAGCAGAGAAAGGCCCTGTTAGGGACTCTCTACAAAATGGACCTGATTGACGGGAAAAACATAGAGGATCCCCGAAACTTCCCCGAGGCCCCAGGAGTTATAACCTGTATAAGGGAAACTGGGGGCCAACTTGAAGTGTGGAAACACCTGTATGAGGCTAGGGCAGCGTTCCCTAACATGAGGATTTTCGAGTTGGAAAACGACAACTTAAAGAAATTAAGACAATTTTGCTCTGGGAGGGTCCCGGTATTGCTCCACCCCTCCTTATATAGGGCTATAAAATTAATCTATCCCACGGACGTCGGCGGGATTGTCCCCGGGCGGGAGGATGACGACGGAATTGGGTACAGGAAGCCTGGGACAATCCGTCGGGGTCCTATCAGCTACAGATTTCCGCCCTGTATGTGCTTAGGTTTTTTGCTGTAATTTTTCCTTTTTTGCAGAATAAAATGGAAATAAAGATAGCCAGTTTGAATGTGAAGGGCTTGAGGACTCGGGGTAAGGCTGCCCGCCTGCGTCGGGATCTCCTGTCCTTCGGTGTAGATGTTGCCGCGATCGAAGAGACCCACTGTGTTTGCACTTCCGATGCGTGTGTGCTGGAGGATGACTTTGTCGTCTATTCAGCATATGGGGACCGGTTGGCCAGAGGAGTTTCTTTGTTAGTCAAACGTACTCTTGATGCGAAGGTGGACCTTGTGCATACCGATGCCGAGGGCAGGTTAATCGTGGCCGATATTGCCGTGAAAAGTGGTTCGTTTCGGGTCGTTGCAGTTTATGCGCCCAACGACCAGGAGGAGCGGTGTGACTTTTTTCGGCAGTTAGGGCCGTTCCTAGTCGATTCTTCGCGCCTAGTTCTAATGGGGGACTGGAATGCCATCCTGGACCCCACGTTAGACAGGGGGCGGGGCGCTAGCGGGAGAAGGGGCGATCGCAGCCTGGTCGATCTGATCGGCGATTATGGTCTCGTCGATAGATACCGGGTCGATCATCCCAGTGGGAAAATGTGGACGTGGGCGCATAATTGGCCGTCTGACAAGGTAGTTAGCTACCTTGACAGAATGTTAGTTCGTAGGGCCGACATAGACCTGTTAGATTGTCCCACGTTCCACTGGGTAGGCTACACGGACCACAAACTCGTTTGTGCCCGTGTGCGATTAGAACATAGGCCTAGAATGGCTGGTTACTGGAAGTTCAATCTGTCCTTACTGGACAGGCGGGACTTCCGGGAGCAGCTAATTAAATTAGTGCAGCGGGAGCTAGTGGGGGCGGTTATCGGGAATAGGTGGTGGGAAAAACTGAAAGATAGAATTAGGTCTTTCACCACCGATTTCAGCAAGCGGCTCGCTCTAGATAAGGCTGAGAAGGTGAAGACACTTAAGGCTAATTTTTCCCGGGCGGAGGCTGGGGGGATCCCCTAGAGATAGCCCTAGCTAGGGAGGCCCTGCAGCGGTCGAATAGCGATCGTTACATGGGTCAGGTAATTAGGCATAAGTTAAGTAAGATGTCTAACGAAGCTGTGAACCTGGGCGCAGATCTGCGTCGGGAAGAAATCCGTCGAGGTGGTGATCGTTACGTTCGTCAAGTCGAAACCCCGGAGGGGCGTACTCTGCGGTCGACTGACGACATGTGCGAGGCGTTTCGGCGGCATTTCGAGAGCCGCTTTACCAAGGAGCCTGGTCTCCGTGAGGAGGAGTTTCGCAGCTATTTGGCTGACTTTCCTCGGCTTGCGCCGACTGAAGCGGCTAGCTGCGAGGGAGAGATCACGGAGGGCGAAGTCTATGAGGCACTGAAGAGGGTCGGCAGAGGCAAGTCGCCCGGTCTGGATGGTTTGCCCTATGAATTGTACTTGAGGCTGTCGCACATCTTTGTTCCGATTTTGACAGCAGTGTTCAACAACTGGTTTCGGTCGGGGTCCATCCCCAATCGCATTTCCAGGGGTGTGATCACTCTGTTGAAAAAGGGCAAGGGTGTTGGGGGGAAACTAGATGACTATAGGCCCATAACTCTGCTAAACACAGAGTTAAAGATTATGGCCAAGATCCTGCAGGAGCGTTTGCAGTCAGTTGCCGAGTCTCTGTTGGGACCTGAGCAGACTTGTTCTGTGAGGGGCCGAACAATTCAGAGCAACCTGCATTTGATCCGCACGATCGTAGAGGGCGTAAAAGACGACGAAGAAGCCGCGCTGATCAATTTGGATCAGTCCAAGGCATTTGATAGGGTCGACCATCGCTACCTTGCTACTGTCCTGCAGGCCGCCGGATTCGCACCCGACTTCTGCCGCTGGGTTAGCCTCCTGTATCGCTCCCCCAGTGCTGTGGTACAGGTGAACGGAAAGTTGTCGGGCGCTTTTGTTCTGTCGAGGTCGGTTCGTCAGGGTTGTCCGCTGTCGCCTCTCCTTTACGCTTTGGCGTTGGAGCCTCTCCTGCGCCGGCTGAAGGACGAGGCGTGCAGTCCGGCCCTACGCGGGATCGCCGTTCCTGGAGGGTCTCGAGCCAGGGTTTCCGCGTCCGAATCAAGAGATTGGGCACCTCGAGGGGGTGTAATGGTTAGCAAGCTTGACTCGCTAGAACAATTATGACTATGTAGTGAGTTCGGTCCTCACTGGGTGCCCCTACTTTCGGCCTTGTGCCACATCTAAGCTACGCTTGGAAAATCACTAGGACGAGGCGTGCAGTCCGGCCCTACGCGGGATCGCCGTTCCTGGAGGGTCTCGAGCCAGGGTTTCCGCGTACGCCGATGACGTATCTGCTTTCGTGTCGTCCCTTAACGACATTGAGGCGGTGCAGAAGGCGCTTGATCGGTACGAGAAGGTGACAGGGGCCAAGATAAACCGCGACAAGTCTTCCGGCTTGCGGTTAGGTGCCTGGAAGGGGCGTGATCTTCCAGGCCGCTTCGGTTGGACGGACGGTCCTGTCCGCATTCTTGGAGTGTGGTTTGGACCCGACCTCCAGCTGAAGAAAAATTGGTCTCTAGCAAAGGTCGTTTCTGCCGGTAAGACTTGGAATCGACGGAGGTTGTCCGTAAAGGGCAGGGCGGAGGTGTGTGTTACATACATTTTCCCCCTGATTCTTTATCGATTGTCAGTACCTCCTCTCTGTGAGGCCCAGATGAAGGCGCTCGAGCAAGCGCTATCCTCCATTTTGTGGAGGGGACGCGCGAACAGGGTCGACAGACGAGTCTGCACCAAACGTCCGTGTCATGGGGGGCTGGGAATGCCACACTTGGAGAGTCACATCCGTGCCTCTCGCTTGGCTTTCCTACGCCGCGCATTGACTAGAGGAGATCCGATTCTGGAGGGGATTGTTAGGGACGCCTTCCCTAGCCTTACCATCAATCCCCCCATCTCGAAGGCTGAGCGCCATTGTAAGTCTCGAGATGAATCGCTTTTCCTCAGCGAGTGTCGGTCAGCCTTGAGGGCTATTCCGCGGTCCAGTGACCTTTCACGGCCTAGGAAGGTCTTCTATCGGGAATTAGTGGAGGGTCGCGCGAAGGATTCTCTACGTGATACGCTCGACTGTTCGGAGGAGCAGTATCGCTCCTACTGGTCTTGGGCGCCAGCGGCGGATTATCTCAGTAACCCTGAGTTTTCGCTTACCTGGCGATTGGCTCGGAATCGGCTGCCTCTCAACGACATGGCTTTCATATGGGGCTTGGCGGATTTGCCAGACTGTGATCGGTGTGGCCTTGGCTTAGAGGAAACGGCTGCGCACGCCTTCTACCATTGCCCCCGGGTCCGCCCCTTATGGGACCATGTCGGCGAGCTGACGGCTCGTCTCGCTCCCGAAGAACTCGTGTCCATTGATCGCGCATACGCGTGTGACAATGTGTCGCCCCCGTACTCCGGGGTGAAACGAATGGTGTTTCTAACGCTGCTAGCCACGGCTCGAATGGTGATATGGACGACGCGAATGGAGGAGGTCTTGCGAGGCAATAGTCTTTCGCATCAGGATCTGATCCGATTCTTTGAGCATCAGCTCAAGATGAAGATTAGAACTGATAGAAAACGATTGCATTCGACAGTCTTCACTGAAAGGTGGGTAAAAGAGGCGAGCTTGGTTCGTTTGAACGGGGTTAGCCTTGATTTTCTTTTCTAGGTCAACCAAAGTCACATCGGGGTGGTTTCCTGTGGAACCCTCCCCTCTGTTAGGTTAGACATGCTTAAGTGTACCTAGTTAATATGAGTAACTGTTGTTCCCGGCCTGTTTCCCGGCCTTCATTTTAGTTATGATCCAAGTCGAGATTCCCAACCTCCCCAGTTTGTTTTGGCCTCCTTTTCATCTCAACTGGATCAGCCTTTTACTTCCCCATGTCCCAGTTATTTTATCTCTTTCCCACTCCCTTAGCGAGAGTGCCTCTTGATTTTGTCCTCGGGCCAGAATACAGCGGCCTCTCTATTTTGAGGGTTGGACGGGTCCTACTAACATCAATTATGTTTTAGTTTAAGAATTTGTTGAAATTTTAGTTTGTTATGGGGTTCATCTCCCTCCCCCTTTCATCCGCTCACGATTTTTATGTATTTTCATTATCATTAAATGGGGCGCTTTTTTGTAGGTCCCCACTGGTGTGGATGTGGTATTATGGTGTTCGGAGGATCGAATGGTGATGGACGAATTCTTGTGGTGAATGCGTCAATTGTAATGTATGAATGGGTCACGAATCTGATTAGCTAGGTATAGGATAGTTAGTCAAGACCAGCCTTACCCCTCCCCCTCTCTAGGCCCCGTGCCACAATTTGTATTTTATACGAATAAATCTTGAGGCGAATCAAGAGATTGGGCACCTCGAGGGGGTGTAATGGTTAGCAAGCTTGACTCGCTAGAACAATTATGACTATGTAGTGAGTTCGGTCCTCACTGGGTGCCCCTACTTTCGGCCTTGTGCCACATCTAAGCTACGCTTGGAAAATCACTAGGACGAGGCGTGCAGTCCGGCCCTACGCGGGATCGCCGTTCCTGGAGGGTCTCGAGCCAGGGTTTCCGCGTACGCCGATGACGTATCTGCTTTCGTGTCGTCCCTTAACGACATTGAGGCGGTGCAGAAGGCGCTTGATCGGTACGAGAAGGTGACAGGGGCCAAGATAAACCGCGACAAGTCTTCCGGCTTGCGGTTAGGTGCCTGGAAGGGGCGTGATCTTCCAGGCCGCTTCGGTTGGACGGACGGTCCTGTCCGCATTCTTGGAGTGTGGTTTGGACCCGACCTCCAGCTGAAGAAAAATTGGTCTGAAGTACTAGCAAAGGTCGTTTCTGCCGGTAAGACTTGGAATCGACGGAGGTTGTCCGTAAAGGGCAGGGCGGAGGTGTGTGTTACATACATTTTCCCCCTGATTCTTTATCGATTGTCAGTACCTCCTCTCTGTGAGGCCCAGATGAAGGCGCTCGAGCAAGCGCTATCCTCCATTTTGTGGAGGGGACGCGCGAACAGGGTCGACAGACGAGTCTGCACCAAACGTCCGTGTCATGGGGGGCTGGGAATGCCACACTTGGAGAGTCACATCCGTGCCTCTCGCTTGGCTTTCCTACGCCGCGCATTGACTAGAGGAGATCCGATTCTGGAGGGGATTGTTAGGGACGCCTTCCCTAGCCTTACCATCAATCCCCCCATCTCGAAGGCTGAGCGCCATTGTAAGTCTCGAGATGAATCGCTTTTCCTCAGCGAGTGTCGGTCAGCCTTGAGGGCTATTCCGCGGTCCAGTGACCTTTCACGGCCTAGGAAGGTCTTCTATCGGGAATTAGTGGAGGGTCGCGCGAAGGATTCTCTACGTGATACGCTCGACTGTTCGGAGGAGCAGTATCGCTCCTACTGGTCTTGGGCGCCAGCGGCGGATTATCTCAGTAACCCTGAGTTTTCGCTTACCTGGCGATTGGCTCGGAATCGGCTGCCTCTCAACGACAAGGCTTTCATATGGGGCTTGGCGGATTTGCCAGACTGTGATCGGTGTGGCCTTGAGTTAGAGGAAACGGCTGCGCACGCCTTCTACCATTGCCCCCGGGTCCGCCCCTTATGGGACCATGTCGGCGAGCTGACGGCTCGTCTCGCTCCCGAAGAACTCGTGTCCATTGATCGCGCATACGCGTGTGACAATGTGTCGCCCCCGTATTCCGGGGTGAAACGAATGGTGTTTCTAACGCTGCTAGCCACGGCTCGAATGGTGATATGGACGACGCGAATGGAGGAGGTCTTGCGAGGCAATAGTCTTTCGCATCAGGATCTGATCCGATTCTTTGAGCATCAGCTCAAGATGAAGATTAGAACTGATAGAAAACGATTGCATTCGACAGTCTTCACTGAAAGGTGGGTAAAAGAGGCGAGCTTGGTTCGTTTGAACGGGGTTAGCCTTGATTTTCTTTTCTAGGTCAACCAAAGTCACATCGGGGTGGTTTCCTGTGGAACCCTCCCCTCTGTTAGATTAGACATGCTTAAGTGTACCTAGTTAATATGAGTAAGTGTTGTTCCCGGCCTGTTTCCCGGCCTTCATTTTAGTTATGATCCAAGTCGAGATTCCCAACCTCCCCAGTTTGTTTTGGCCTCCTTTTTATCTCAACTGGATCAGCCTTTTACTTCCCAACGTCCCAGTTATTTTATCTCTTTCCCACTCCCTTAGCGAGAGTGCCTCTTGATTTTGTCCTCTGGGCAGAATACAGCGGCCTCTCTATTTTGAGGGTTGGACGGGCCCTACTAACATCAATTATGTTTAGTTTAAGAATTTGTTGAAATTTTAGTTTGTTATGGGGTTCATCTCCCTCCCCTTTCATCTGTTCATGATTATATTTTTATGTATTTTTATTATCATTAAATTTTTATGGTATGGGGCGCGTTTTTGTAGGTTCCCCCCTGGTGAGGATGTGGTATTATGGTGTACGGAGGATTGAAAGGTGATGGACGAATTCTTGTGGTGATTGCGTCAATTGTAATGTATGAATGGGTCACGAATCTGATTAGCTAGGTATAGGATAGTTAGTTAAGACCAGCCTTACCCCTCCCCTTTTTAGGCCTTGTGCCACAATTTGTATTTTATACGAATAAATCTTGAGGCGAATCAAGAGATTTTTTGTTGTCGTCGCCTATTGGATTTTTGGTCCAGCTATAAGCTAAGTTGTTTGAAAAGTTACATTTTTTTTAAAATTTGCACGCAATTTTGAACCGTTTCTTTCCGTTTTTTTTTTTTAATTTGTACGCATTTTTGCACCCTTTCTTTCCTGTTTGAACCCTTTCTTTCCTTTGTTTTTAATTTGTAGGCATTTTTGAACCCGTTTTTCCTTTTTCAGTTTGACATTTGTTTAGTTTTTTATTTCGTTTAATTTTTGTTCTTACCCTCCCCGTCTTTTATTTTGTACTTTCCGTTTACTGTTCATTGTTGGTTTTATTTATTTGTCTCGGATTTTGGTCCGACCTTTTTATTTTGTTTTATTTATTTGTTAGAAATTTCGGCTTAAAAGAAAAAAAAAATGTGAGAAAAGAAATTATAGTGTATTGAACCCTTTCTTTCCCTTTTTTGTATTGAACCCTTTCTTTTTTAGTTTGACAATTGTTTAGTTTTTTTTTGTTTTTTTTTAATTTTTCGTTTATTCTGCTCTTACCCTCCCCGTTTTTTATTTTGTTCTTTTTCATTTACTGTTAATTTTTGGTTTTATTTATTTGTCTCGGATTTCGGTCCGACCCTTTTATTTTTTGGTTTTCCTTATTTGTTAAAAATTTCTGCTTAAAAAAAAAAAAAAAAGGGGCAAAAGAAACTATACATTGGGTCGACCGTGGTGAGTAGTCTCTTCACCATGGTCGACATAAACACTACTAGTACACCAGTACTGAATCCGGTGTCGCCAGTTAAAACGGCCTGGACCGATAATAGACCGTTAATAAAAGATGGCCAATATTATATGGGCCAGTATAAGAAATACGAGGAGACGTTCAATGGGGATGAATTCCTGCCCATTAAAGAAGCCGTAGATGCGATAAGCCCAAGAACAATATCCCTGCTGACCTCGGATGTTAAAACTCATAAATTAATTGGAGTCAGCCGGGAAAGCATAGAAGAGGCCTTAAAAGTATTAAAGATCCACCCCAAAATACTGGCAAGGCGTACTAATGCGCTGTGGGATCTTATGTTAACAAGTGAAGACCAAGCTAAGCAGTTGGCGGGAAGTGTGTTGAGCACTAAGACTTTGCGGCTCCAGACGGAGTATATGGGCACCCGTCGTACGAGAGTGACGGTCCATGGGGTGCCCATAGACATCCCAGCCGATAGAATGGGAGCCTTCTTCACTAAATACGGCGAGGTCAACGACGTAAAGGCCCTCACTAGTAAAGGAGGCATAGAGACTGGAGATATGGAAGTGCACATAACTACAAACAGGCAGGGCTTCCAAGACATTCCTAATACTCTGGCATACGGTAAAAGAAGGATGTTGGTTGTCGTCGAAGGAAGGAAGCCGTGGTGCTGGGCATGTGGTAAGGAGGGGCATATGGCTAAGACATGTCCTGCCAAGAAGGAGACCCAAACATCGGCGCAGCCAGCACCCGCAGCAGTAACTACCAATCAGGCAGAGGAGGGAACATCTAAAGATGGTGGAGAGTGGAAGGAGGTCCCCAAGAGACGGAAATCGGCCAACACCTCATCCCCCCCTCAGAAAGGGAAAATTCAAGAGGAGGAAAAGTCTCCCGAGAAGCCGGTAGAGGCGCATCAACAACCAGTCCGGGATGGGAAATCTCCCAAAAAGGTGCAGCATCCGGAGAAGCAGAAACCAAAAGAAGGACATAAACAGCAGCAGCAGCAGCAGCAAAAACCCCAACAGCCAGAAAGGCAGCAGCAGCAGCGAAAACAGCAGAAACCCCAACAGCCAGATAAGCAGCAACAGCAGGCGATGGAGGTGGAAGAAATTCCTCTCCCTCGGCAGACATCCCTCAAAAGAGCAAGGGAGGAGAGTGACGACGAACAGTCGCAAGGCCACTCTGACCGTGGTAGGGCGGAGAGAGTCATGGATAGAACCAGGGCAATCTCCGTCCCTGCTTCCTTTGCAGATGTCAAGCAACCCCTAAGAACCAGACGTCACTCTTCCTCTCCCACCCGCATTATTTCCCCCTCCCCCTTCACTCTTCCCATCAGCCCACTTTCCTCCCCCTCTCAGGCATCCACTTCTTCCCCCCCTCATCCATCAAGGGAGAAGAAGAAAAAGAAGAAAAAGACGTTTGCAGGCCCGGAGCAGGTCTGTAAAGTGGACAGGGATGAATACAAGAAGGGCCTTGCCAAGCAGAGAAAGGCCCTGTTAGGGACTCTCTACAAAATGGACCTGATTGACGGGAAAAACATAGAGGATCCCCAAAACTTCCCCGAGGCCCCAGGAGTTATAACCTGTATAAGGGAAACTGGGGGCCAACTTGAAGTGTGGAAACACTTGTATGAGGCTAGGGCAGCGTTCCCTAACATGAGGATTTTCGAGTTGGAAAACGACAACTTAAAGAAATTAAGACAATTTTGCTCTGGGAGGGTCCCGGTATTGCTCCACCCCTCCTTATATAGGGCTATAAAATTAATCTATCCCACGGACGTCGGCGGGATTGTCTCGGGCGGGAGGATGACGACGGAATTGGGTACAGGAAGCCTGGGACAATCCGTCGGGGTCCTATCAGCTACAGATTTCCGCCCTGTATGTTCTTAGGTTTTTTGCTGTAATTTTTCCTTTTTTGCAGAATAAAATGGAAATAAAGATAGCCAGTTTGAATGTGAAGGGCTTGAGGACTCGGGGTAAGGCTGCCCGCCTGCGTCGGGATCTCCTGTCCTTCGGTGTAGATGTTGCCGCGATCGAAGAGACCCACTGTGTTTGCACTTCCGATGCGTGTGTGCTGGAGGATGACTTTGTCGTCTATTCAGCATATGGGGACCGGTTGGCCAGAGGAGTTTCTTTGTTAGTCAAACGTACTCTTGATGCGAAGGTGGACCTTGTGCATACCGATGCCGAGGGCAGGTTAATCGTGGCCGATATTGCCGTGAAAAGTGGTTCGTTTCGGGTCGTTGCAGTTTATGCGCCCAACGACCAGGAGGAGCGGTGTGACTTTTTTCGGCAGTTAGGGCCGTTCCTAGTCGATTCTTCGCGCCTAGTTCTAATGGGGGACTGGAATGCCATCCTGGACCCCACGTTAGACAGGGGGCGGGGCGCTAGCGGGAGAAGGGGCGATCGCAGCCTGGTCGATCTGATCGGCGATTATGGTCTCGTCGATAGATACCGGGTCGATCATCCCAGTGGGAAAATGTGGACGTGGGCGCATAATTGGCCGTCTGACAAGGTAGTTAGCTACCTTGACAGAATGTTAGTTCGTAGGGCCGACATAGACCTGTTAGATTGTCCCACGTTCCACTGGGTAGGCTACACGGACCACAAACTCGTTTGTGCCCGTGTGCGATTAGAACATAGGCCTAGAATGGCTGGTTACTGGAAGTTCAATCTGTCCTTACTGGACAGGCGGGGCTTCCGGGAGCAGCTAATTAAATTAGTGCAGCGGGAGCTAGTGGGGGCGGTTATCGGGAATAGGTGGTGGGAAAAACTGAAAGATAGAATTAGGTCTTTCACCACCGATTTCAGCAAGCGGCTCGCTCTAGATAAGGCTGAGAAGGTGAAGACACTTAAGGCTAATTTTTCCCGGGCGGAGGCTTGGGGGATCCCCTAGAGATAGCCCTAGCTAGGGAGGCCCTGCAGCGGTCGAATAGCGATCGTTACATGGGTCAGGTAATTAGGCATAAGATAAGTAAGATGTCTAACGAAGCTGTGAACCTGGGCGCAGATCTGCGTCGGGAAGAAATCCGTCGAGGTGGTGATCGTTACGTTCGTCAAGTCAAAACCCCGTAGGGGCGTACTCTGCGGTCGACTGACGACATGTGCGAGGCGTTTCGGCGGCATTTCGAGAGCCGCTTTACCAAGGAGCCTGGTCTCCGTGAGGAGGAGTTTCGCAGCTATTTGGCTGACTTTCCTCAGCTTGCGCCGACTGAAGCGGCTGGCTGCGAGGGAGAGATCACGGAGGGCGAAGACTATGAGGCACTGAAGAGGGTCGGCAGAGGCAAGTCGCCCGGTCTGGATGGTTTGCCCTATGAATTGTACTTGAGGCTGTCGCACATCTTTGTTCCGATTTTGACAGCAGTGTTCAACAACTGGTTTCGGTCGGGGTCCATCCCCAATCGCATTTCCAGGGGTGTGATCACTCTGTTGAAAAAGGGCAAGGGTGTTGGGGGGAAACTAGATGACTTCTGCCGCTGGATTAGCCTCCTGTATCGCTCCCCCAGTGCTGTGGTACAGGTGAACGGAAAGTTGTCGGGCGCTTTTGTTCTGTCGAGGTCGGTTCGTCAGGGTTGTCCGCTGTCGCCTCTCCTTTACGCTTTGGCGTTGGAGCCTCTCCTGCGCCGGCTGAAGGACGAGGCGTGCAGTCCGGCCCTACGCGGGATCGCCGTTCCTGGAGGGTCTCGAGCCAGGGTTTCCGCGTACGCCGATGACGTATCTGCTTTCGTGTCGTCCCTTAACGACATTGAGGCGGTACAGAAGGCGCTTGATCGGTACGAGAAGGTGACAAGGGCCAAGATAAACCGCGACAAGTCTTCCGGCTTGCGGTTAGGTGCCTGGAAGGGGCGTGATCTACCGGGCCGCTTCGGTTGGACGGACGGTCCTGTCCGCATTCTTGGAGTGTGGTTTGGACCCGACCTCCAGCTGAAGAAAAATTGGTCTGAAGTACTAGCAAAGGTCGTTTCTGCCGGTAAGACTTGGAATCGACGGAGGTTGTCCGTAAAGGGCAGGGCGGAGGTGTGTGTTACATACATTTTCCCCCTGATTCTTTATCGATTGTCAGTACTTCCTCTCTGTGAGGCCCAGATGAAGGCGCTCGAGCAAGCGCTATCCTACAATTTTATGGAGGGGACGCGCGAACAGGGTCGACAGACGAGTCTGCACCAAACGTCCGTGTCATGGGGGGCTGGGAATGCCACACTTGGAGAGTCACATCCGTGCCTCTCGCTTGGCTTTCCTACGCCGCGCATTGACTAGAGGAGATCCGATTCTGGAGGGGATTGTTAGGGACGCCTTCCCTAGCCTTACCATCAATCCCCCCATCTCGAAGGCTGAGCGCCATTGTAAGTCTCGAGATGAATCGCTTTTCCTCAGCGAGTGTCGGTCAGCCTTGAGGGCTATTCCGCGGTCCAGTGACCTTTCACGGCCTAGGAAGGTCTTCTATCGGGAATTAGTGGAGGGTCGCGCGAAGGATTCTCTACGTGATACGCTCAACTGTTCGGAGAAGCAGTATCGCTCCTACTGGTCTTGGGCGCCAGCGGCGGATTATCTCAGTAACCCTGAGTTTTCGCTTACCTGGCGATTGGCTCGGAATCGGCTGCCTCTCAACGACATGGTTTTTATATGGGGCTTGGCAGATTTGCCAGACTGTGAACGGTGTGGCCTTGGATTAGAGGAAACGGCTTCGCACGCCTTCTACCATTGCCCCCGGGTCCGCCCCTTATGGGACCATGTCGGCGAGCTGACGGCTCGTCTCGCTCCCGAAGAACTCGTGTCCATTGATCGCGCATACGCGTGTGACAATGTGTCGCCCCAGTATTCCGGGGTGAAACGAATGGTGTTTATAACGCTGCTAGCCACGGCTCGAATGGTGATATGGACGACGCGAATGGAGGAAGTCTTGCGAGGCAATAGTCTTTCGCATCAGGATCTAATCCGATTCTTTGATCATCAGCTCAAGATGAAGATTAGAACTGATAGAAAACGATTGCATTCGACAGTCTTCAGCGAAAGGTGGGTAAAAGAGCCGAGCTTGGTTCGTTTGAACGGGGTTAGCCTTGATTTTCTTTTCTAGGTCAACCAAAGTCACATCGGGGTGGTTTCCTGTGGAACCCTCCTCTCGGTTAGGTTAGACAAGCTTAAGTGTACCTAGTTAATATGAGTAAGTGTTGTTCCCGGCCTGCTTCCCGGCCATCATTTTAGTTATGATCCAAGTTGAGATTCCCAACCTCCTCAGTTTGTTTTGGCCTCCTTTTCATCACAACTGGATCAGCCTTTTACTTCCCCATGTCCCAGTTATTTTATCTCTTTCCTACTCCCTTAGCGAGAGTGCTTCTTGATTTTGTCCTCTGGGCAGAATACAGCGGCCTCTCTATTTTGAGGGTTGGACGGGCCCTACTAACGTAAATTATGTTTAGTTTAAGAATTTGTTGAATTTTTAGTTTGTTATGGGGTTCATCTCCCTCCCCTTTCATCTGTTCATGATTATATTTTTATGTACTTTTATTATCATTAAATTTTTATGGTATGGGGCGCGTTTTTGTAGGTTCCCCCCTTGTGAGGATGTGGTATTATGGTGTACGGAGGATTGAATGGTGATGGACGAATTCTTGTGGTGAATGCGTCAATTGTAATGTATGAATGGGTCACGAATCTGATTAGCTAGGTATAGGATAGTTAGTTGAGACCAGCCTTACCCCTCCCCTTTTTAGGCCTTGTGCCACAATTTGTATTTTATACGAATAAATCTTGAGGCGAATCAAGAGATTTGTGTCCGTTTTGTCATTTTGTGCTCTATTTTTTAGACTGCTGACCGACTGCTCGTTTGCCCGAATTCTGTTTTGAATTGTATTTGGTTAAGTTTGTTTTTATTATTTCCTTTTGACTGTTTTGGAAAAAAAAAGAAAAAAAAAAAAAGTCCTTTGGATTTTTGCTTCTCTCTATTTTTTTAATTTACCCCCCTCTTTTAATTTCTGTTATTTTTTCTTTTTATTTCAGTTTTTTCTTTTTTCCAATTTTCCCCCTTTAATTTTTTTCCTTTTTATTTTATTTTTACCCCCGGTAATTCTTTGTTTCTTTATTTTTTACCCCTTTTTAATTTGCAGGCTTTTTCTTTTTTTCTAGTTTCTCGTTTTAATTTCCTTCCAACCTTTGATTTTTGTTTTTCATTTCTACCATTTTTTAATTTCCACGCCTTCGTTAAAATTTTCATTTTCCTTTAATTTCTGATTTTCGCGTTAATTAATTTTAATTTCTTGTTTCTTTCCTAACCTTACGTTTTTCCGTGTTTTTCGTTTTATAATTTGTTTGTATTAAATTCGTTTTGTAATCGTTGTATTGTATAATTTATTTGTTTATTTTTCTTTTGTTTATCGGTTCGACTCGCTTTTCTTTGGGTCGGCCATTTTGAATTTTTGTTTCTAGCTTTGGCTGTTGTCGAAAGTTACGTATTTTCTTTTGTTTATTGTTTTCGACTAGTGTCGGCCATTTTGATTTTTTGTTAATAGCCCCGGCTTTTTTTGCC
Source organism: Acanthosepion esculentum (assembly GCA_964036315.1). Classification (NCBI taxonomy): domain Eukaryota; kingdom Metazoa; phylum Mollusca; class Cephalopoda; order Sepiida; family Sepiidae; genus Acanthosepion; species Acanthosepion esculentum. The sequence goes on along the minus strand of OZ038500.1, from coordinate 37,745,150 downwards.
GAAGTTTAGTATTTTCTTTGTTTACCTTGTTTTGAACCGTTTTCTTTGTATTATTTAATTTTCCTCCTTGTGTTTTTTTTAATTATTTCGCCTCTAGGCGATATTTGTCTAAGTTTTTACGTGTTATTTTTGTTGTTTTAAATTTGTAATTGTTTAATTTAGCTGTTTATTTTTTTACTGGTTAGTCTCGCTTCTTAGAGTCGGCCATCTTTTATTTTATTTTAACTAGCTTCGGCTAGAGTTTAATCTTATTAGTTTTTCTTATCTATCTTTTCTCTGAACTTTTTTTTCTAATTTTCCCACTTTTTTCCGCCTTTTGGCGTTATTCGTTCTTTTTTGTTTCGCCTTTAGGCGAAATTTATTAAATATCCCTCCCCCTATTCCTCCACTCCCGACCCTCCCCTTTAATTCATCATGGAGAAGAAGGAAAAAAAAGCCCTTTCTTTTCTTATTACAAAAAAGAAAACAACCCTTGCTTCCTTCAGAAAGTCTATAAGGAAGCACCTATTTAACCCCAAAAACGATCCCCCCGATAAAGATAATCCGGAGGAATATCCTGCCCTCCCAAGAACCCCTACTAACGAGGAGATGGTTGAGGTCCTTAAAAAGGCCGCCAAAGCCAGGTTATCGGAAGAGAACCTGAAAATGACCGAGAATAAAGACAACCCAAAAGCTAATATCGAGGTCGGGGATTCGCCCTCTTGTTGGAAGTCCCCACCCAAATGTATAATCGATATTGCGGAGTTCTTGGATCGTGCCAAGAGTTACGCTCACCTCGTGGTGAAAGACGGGCTCTTGGAGGATCCAATTGAACTAAAGAGAATCGAAAAAAGAATTGTGTCAGTCTTTGTCGTCGACAAGCGTTCGCGCAAAATTTGTCGTTCGACTAAAGACACAGTGTTTAAAGCACTGGAGTCCCTGGGGTTCAAACCCCTACGAATTGTCAAGGGTAAGGGTTTTTTCATGTGGGACATACTGCTGCCCACAGCGGAAGACTGTTTAAGAGCCACCCGGAGGGAGTTGATCACAAAGGATCTCATCCTCCGTACCGAGTACGAGGGTCGGCGAAGGACCAGAGTAGCAGTATACGAGGTCCCTCCTCAGGTTATCGGGGAACACCTGGCGGCTTTCCTGTCCCAATACGGTGAGATATTGGCAGCTTCCTGTGATAGCCTGACTGGGGGATGGAGCTTTGACATGATGCTCGATCGAAAGGCCTTCAGCTCCGTCCCCAACTGGATTGACGTCAGTGACCTGAAGCTGCCGGTCATTGTGACCGGCCGTAAACCAGCCTGCTGGAAGTGCGGAGTGACTGGTCATCTCTCCTCTTCCTGCCCAGAGAAGAAGGCCTCTGGGACTCAGGTCACAAACGACCAAACTCCCCCTCTGACCGAGTCTCCAAAATCCGCCGCGCCTGTTATGGGCATGCCAGCTGCCGGGACCGGAGAGGTTGATCCCCCGGTTGGGTCTCCATCAAAGCCCCCATCTCCCGAAGAGCCCTCTTCCGCCGCTTCTGTGGCTAAGAAGGGGGAAGAAGGGGATTGGCAGGTAGTTGGCAGGGTCAGGGGGAAGCGTCAGTCAGCGGGTCCTCAGTCCCTGAAGCCTCGGGGACTAAAGACACAAACAGCCCCACTCCCTCTATCAACAGCAAGGGCGACGCCCCGACCTCTAATCTGAACATCGATGAGCAAAGGAAAAACTACGATCCAGGTTTTGAAAAAACTGAAAAGATTAAGGCTCTAAAGAAACAGCTCGATGATCAAAAAAAAGGAAAATCATCTCCATCAAAGAAATCCTCCACTTCACAGTCTCCTAAACCCTCACAAGTCAAATCTCCCACTAAAATAAAGGCCACTCCCTCCACATCCTCCAACCCGCCTCCTCCTTCTTCACGTCCGTCAACCCCTAGAGTGAAGCCTTCCCCTGCCACACCTTCCACTTCTTATGCCCAGCCCCAAATCCCTCTCAGTAGAGACCCCAGCCCTTTTAGACAATCAAGCACACCCCGTAACACTCCCAGTCCTTCTCCCATTAAATCTTCCCAAATGCCCCCTCCAGTTACCAAGAGGCCCAGAAGCCCTACTCATGATACTGCTGACAGGAAAAAAAAAACTTAACACATATATAATCCCGGAATTGATATTTGCAAAATCTCCCCTCTGCAAGCAGAAAAAGCTAGAGACTACGGGAACAGAATTACCAACCTCAAATATCTTCTATCAATCAAACAATTCGCGGATAAAGATATAGACAACCCAAATAACTTTCCTAATGCCCAAAGGGTATTAACTGTAATACGTGCAGATACTGGTGCCAAACAAATTTGGGCCATGTAGGACGAGGCTATGTCTGCGTTCAACATGACCCCTCCTATAGCCATCGTGCAGAACGATAAACTTCGACATATGAAACAATTTTGTGCAGGGAGGGTCCCGGTTTTCGTTCACCCCTCCCTCTATAGAGCACTAAAATTAACGTTCCCGTGGGATATCGGCGGAATCTCCGAAGACGGTTCCATCAAGAATGAGATGGGCCATGGGTCTATGGGAGAGGCTGTCAGTATCCTTACCCCAGCCATGTTCAAAGCAGATAAACAACCCTAATCAGTATTCAATATGGCTCTCTGGTTAGCTAGTTTAAATGTCCGGGGCCTGAGGTCCGAGTCTCGCAGGGCGAGGCTCTCTCGTGACCTTCAGCGCCTCGGGCTGAATATCTGTTGCGTGCAGGAGACCCGGTTTTCTTCTCATGATCGTGAGGACGTGCTGTCCCTTTATTCAGCATGTTTTGATGGTCGTTCAAGGGGTGTCTTTTGGCTAGTGAGCAGGTCTTTAGATGCTGTATGTACTCTTGTCTTCGCAGATCCGGCGGGCAGGCTTTGTGTGCTGGACGTTACCATAAAAGGTAAGGCTTTACGTCTCATTGGCGTTTATGCGCCCAATATCCATGCTGAGCGACCTGGTCTGTTTCGGCAGATCGAGCCGTTTTTGACGACATCTCGTCGGGTAGTTTTAGCGGGCGATTGGAATGCCGTCCTTGACCCCGATATAGATCGTATAGGGAAAAAACGGGGTACTAACAATCCTGATGTGAAACCATTTCGGGACTTTATCGACGGGTTTGATCTTGTCGATAAGTACCGGAATGAGCACCCTCGGGAGGTAGCATGGACGGACTAATAGTGGCAACTCGGCTCCTGGGACGTTTGCGTGCTACCTCGACCGAGTCTTAGTTAAGAGAGTCGATGTAGGGCTCTTAGGGTGTCCAAGTTTCCATTACATAGTTTATTCGGATCATAGGCTTGTCCGGGTCCGGGTAAACTTAGATAAGCCTAAGGTTAGGTTGGCTGGTTACTGGAAATTCAACTGTTCACTATTCGGTGAGCAGGGATTTCGGGACCAGCTGCTACTAATGATTCAACGGGAATTGTCGGGGGCGGTTTTTGGGAACGCCTGGTTCCCCAAAAAATTAGAACGTTTGCTGCCGATTTTAGTCGTCGACTCAATCGAGATAGATTAGCGGCGCAAACTGCTCTAGAAGAAAAAGTTGATCGGGCAGTGAAATCCCGTGTTAGTGGGGATATAGCCTTAGCTAAGGCAGAGTTGGCCTCCTTGCTTATCAAGAAGGACCAAGCTCTGGTAGTTAGGGCTAGGTTAAAAAGAATGTCCTCTGAGGCGACGAATATGGCCGCTGAATTGCGTGCAGAGGAGAGTAGGAGTGCGTCTCGGCGACATATCGCGTGCGTCACATTACCGGATAATCGGACCGTGACTACAAACGCGGGCATATGTGAGGTCTTTCGAGATTACTTTCAGGATCTTTTCACCAGGGAGCCCGGTCTGAGCTCTGCTCGGTTCGACTCCTATTTAGCCGACTTTCCCTGCCTCGAGGCAGCTGAAGCGGCTGGGTGCGAGGGTCCCATAACAGTCTGAGATCTGGGAAGCGCTGAAGCAGGTTGGCCTGGATAAATCTCCGGGACTCGATAGTCTTCCCTACGAAGTGTACTTGAGGCTCTCGCCCGTTTTTGTTCCTTTGCTGGAGCTGATTTTCAACCACTGGATGAAGCAGGGGTCTATACCTCAACGCTTCACCAGGGGTGTGATCAAGTTGCTGCGTAAGGACAAGAACGGTGGGGATGGGTTAGGGAACTTTCGCCCTTTAACCATGTTAAACACTGAGTTAAAGATTTTGACGAAGATCTTAGCCAATCGTTTGCAGCTTGTCCTGTCTAGTCTGATTGCCCCCGAGCAGACTTGTGCTGTGAAGGGCAGGACTATTCAGGATAACCTGCATATGATACGCTTGATCTTAGAACAAGTCGACGGTGAAGCCGCGCTGATCAATTTAGATCAGTCCAAGGCCTTCGATAGGGTTGACCATCGTTTTCTGGAGGCTGTCCTTTCGGCGGCCGGTTTCGGAGACGACTTTCGCTCCTGGATCCGACTCTTGTATGCAACCCCCGGTGCGCTGGTGGAAGTGAATGGAGTAAGGTCGAAGTCTTTCGTATTGTCTCGCTCTATTCGTCAGGGTTGTCCGCTCTCGCCTTTGCTTTACGTTCTTGCCTTGGAACCTTTCCTTCGCAAGTTAAAGGCGAATCCGGTCCTGCGTGGAATATCTCTGCCTGGGGCTACCACCTCAGCCAGGTATTCTGCCTATGCTGACGACGTTTCAGTTCTTGTGTCGAGCAGAGCCGAGATTGACGAAGTCAGCAAAGAGGTCAGTGGTTATGAGATGGTGACAGGGGCCAAGATCAATTGCGATAAGTCTGTTGGCTTGCGGTTGGGTGCGTGGAAGGGAGTTTCTCTTCCCGGACCTTTCCTCTGGACGGAGGGGCCGATCAAGATACTCGGCGTCTGGTTCGGTCCGGATCTCCAGTTGGAAATGAATTGGTCGGAGGTACGAGGGAAGGCCGAGATCGCGGTTAATCTGTGGTCTCGGAGGAGGCTTTCCCTGAAGGGAAGGGCGGAAGTTTGTGTTTCACACATATATCCAATTCTCGTGTACCGACTCTCTGTACTTCCACTTCCGTTTACCCCACTAATTTTATTAGTAAGGCTCTTGTTCTCTTTCTTGTGGAGAGGCAAGGCCGCTATGGTATCTCGGGAGATCTGTTGCCTTCATACCGCTGAGGGCGGCCTGGGTATGCCAAGCATTGAGATTCGTCAACATATGCTTCGCATTGCTTTCCTAGACCGATTGTGTCGCGAATCGGATGAGGTAGGAGCCTTCTGGAAGGAAGACGCCCGGAAAAATTTCCCGTCCCTGAGAAGTGTGCACTCGTGCGAGGGGGAGGCCCGCCGTAGACCCCGAACCGAAAGCTCCTTCTATCACGAATGTCGTCGCGCTCTGAAATGCCTCTTACGGGCGTCGGAAGGCCTCTCCAACGTCCAGGCGTTGTCTCGTAGGGCATTGTATCAAGTGCTAGTTCGGGGGTCCGTTCAAGATGGTTTGATCAGCGAGCTCGGTCTTACGAAGCAGCAGGCCCGCTCAATATGGCCTTGGGCGCCTGGGTTGAAATGCCTCACTAACGATGAGGCATCACTCACCTGGCGGGTGATTCGTAGAGCCCTCTGGGTCGGCAAAAGACTTTGTTCAGCGGGCTTGGAGAATTCTCCAAACTGCCGCCGCTGTGTTGGGGAAGTCGAGACCATTGGTCACGCCTTCTTTCAGTGCACGGTGGTAGTGCCGTTGTGCAAGTTTGTTGAAGGCCTCATGGTCCGCGTGCTGCATAGAAAGTCCTTTGTCCTGGATGCCGTTTCTGTTTGTAGCAATGTGCTGCCGCAGATGTCGAAGGCTGAACATTATGTGTTCTGTTGCTTACTAGGCGTTATGAGAGTCGTGATTTGGACGACGCGTCAGAAGGAATTCCATGGTGGCGAGAAGTTTGCTTCTTCCGAACTGATCTTGTTCTTTAGGCATCAGCTTAAAGTCAAGATTAGGACGGAAAGGCAGCGCCTCACATCATCTGAATTTGGCGAAAGGTGGGTGAGTCTTGCGCGTTTGTGTCGAGTGAGAGGGGCTGACCTTGAGTGGCATTTTGATGCCGGTTAGGCATCAGGATATTGTTTGTCTGGGTTGAACTTGGGCAACCCATCCATGCTGTAGGCTAGAGTAGGTTTTTGTGTGTAATCTTTTTAGTTTATTGCATTTATGTAAACTTAGCTAGGGTGTGTTTGCTCATTGGCTCCCCCTTTTTTTCTGTCCCCCTTTTCTTTTCCTTTAGTTTAACTCCCCATCCCTCCCCTCTTTAGGTGCGCAGTGATTTCAGTTCTCTGGTGGATACGGGACGCCTTTCGCTTTCGAGTGTGTGATCTTTTTCGTACGTTTGAGTCTGAATCAGTGCGTGTTTGTGTGAGTGGTTGGGATGGATAAATGTTTATTTTATATTGTCAAAGTCCCGTGTCGATTTCGCCCAGTTAATTGATTTTACTGTCACGTTTAGGATTTGTGGGTTTTTTTTATTACTAACATAATTTTGTTTAGTTTCATGTACATATTTCTAGTCATATTGTATTTATTCATTGGGGAATATTTTATTTTTAAATTTTTACTCCCGCCCCCACAGACTTTATTGTACATATGGGGTTATTTAGGATTTTCATTGAGACAATGAGGTATTTTGGTGGATGTAGCATGAAAGGTAAGTATGAATGTGGCGTTTTGGTGGAAGGAATATTGTATTGTATGTTTGGGTCAGTGTTCGTGACTAGCTAAGTTTAAAGTTAAGACAATTGATGACCTCCCTTTCCCAACCCCCACTTTTGGCCTTGTGCCACATTTGTACCTTTGTACATTAAATATTGAGGCAAATCAAGAGATTGGTTCTCTGTCTCGGTTTTTTCCGACCGTTTACGACCGTTATTTTTCAGCTCGTGGGATTATCTGTTTACGTCAACGACCTTTTGTTTGTGTGAACTGTTTTGTTACGTTAAGTTGTTTTTTTTTCTGTTTTTCTTTCGTACTGACATTCTTTGCAAAAAAAAAAAAAAGTTTGATTTTTTTTTTCCATTTTTTCTTTTATCACCCCTCTTTTCACTATATTCATTTATTTTTAAATTAGGTTTTTATTTTGTTTTATATTTCTATAACCCTCCCCCTTAAAATCCTTCTTTGTTTCCACGTATTTATTTTGTCTTACCTTTTAAATTTCTCTTCATTTATTACGTATTAATTGTTTCTTTTCCTTTAAAAAAATATCATTTAAGTCCGTCCTTTTTAACATTTAAGCTTTTCTGTGTTAAAACTTCCGTTTATATTTGTTAATCTGTCTTTATTATTGTTTGTGTTTCGTTCGTCTTCTGGTCGGACTAGATTTTTCTAGCGGCCATATTGTAAATTTTTTAATTTATTGTTTCGTATTTTTTAAAAAGTTATCGTTAAACGTTTTCCTTTTTCCTGTATTATTGTATTAATTTTTGTTTTGCAATTGTAACCTTTCTTTTTCCGTTTTAAAAGTTTTTGTGACCGTTACTTGATTTATATTTATCTTTTTCGTTTAACTTTATTGTTTACATTTCGCCGTTAGGCAATCCTTGTTTTTGTTAATTTCTGTATGTGACTTTAGCTGTACTTTTGTAATTAATTTTTTGCTCGTCTCGCTTTCCGGCGAGTTTTGTAATTTATTTATTTATTTTATTTTTATTTTTTTCGCTAATAGGCAAGTTTCACTTAGTTCTACTCTCCCCACACGCCTATAGGCGATCTTTGTTTTCTTTCCATCCCTCCCCTTCCTTTCCCTTCCCGTCGTATGATTTTTTTTAAAAAAATGGATAAAAAGAAAAATAAAGCCACTTCTTTTTTGATAAAAAAGAAAAAACCAGTAATAGACATTAAAAAGTCTGTTAAAAGACATTTATTTTCTATATATAAAAAACCGCCTGACAAAGACGATCCACTGGTGTACCCACTTTTAGAGGACACTTTGGAAGAACAAAATAGGCCTAGTCCTAATAATAGTCAAAAAAATGTAGTAGATAAAAATAGTCTAAATAAAAAAGCTACGGAAGCCCAAAAGGGTCAGAATCCAAAAGCTTTGAAAGCCGAAATTACGGAAGCCGAAAATGGCCAAAATCTAATGGAAGCCAATAAGGGCAAAAATACAGAAAGTATGGAGGCTAATAATGGCCAGAATACTGAAAGTATGGAGGCCAATAATAGCCAAAACGACAATGATATGGAGGCCAGTAATGGCCAACACAAACAAAAGAACAAGTCAGAGGCCGGGGAATCGCCCTCTTGTTGGTCGTCCCCACCAAAATGTATTATCAATTTAGCGGAGTTCTTGGAGCGTGCTAAGAGTTACGCTCACCTTGTCGTAGAAGGTGGACTTTTAGAAGACCCCATAGAACTAAAGAAAATTGAAAAAAGAATTGTGTCAGTTTTCGTCGTCGACAAGCGTACACGCAAAATTTGTCGTTCGACGAAAAACACTGTGTTGAAAACACTAGAGTCCTTGGGGTTTAAGCCCCTCAGAATAGTTAAGGGAGCAAAATACTTTATGTGGGACGTACTACTACCCACGCCTGAAGATTGCGTTGCTATGTCTAGCCGGGATCTTATAACGAAAGATCTCATAGTACGAACGGAGTACGGAGGCCGAAGACGGACCAGAGTGGCAATATATGAGGTCCCTCCTCAGGTTATCAGCCTTTTTGTCCCAGTATGGCGAAATTCTGGGCGCCTCCTGTGATAGCCTGAACGGGGGGGGGCTTTGATATTATGTTGGACGAGAAGGCCTTCCGCTCCATCCCCAACTGTCTGGATGTTGGTAGCTTGAAGTTACCGGTCATAGTAACTGGCCGAAAACCAGTATGCTGGAAGTGTGGAGAGATTGGTCACCTCTCCTCTTCCTGCCCAGGGAGGAAGGCCCCTGGCAGTCAAGCACCAGTAGACCAAAATCCCCCTCTGACCGAGTCTTTACCTTCCGCCTCGCCTGTAGTGGGCGTACCAGCTGCTGGGACCGGGTCGGTTAATCCGCCGGTTGGTGAAACATCGAAAACCACTTTACCCAAAGAGCCTTCGCCCGCTGCTTGTGCAGTTGTGGAGAAGGGGGAGGGGGAATGGCTGGTAGCTGGTAAGGCCAGAGGGAAGCACCGGACAGCGGGTCCTCAGTCCCCTGAAACCCCAAGGGCGAAAGACACGGACAGTCCCACTCCATCTTGCAACGCTAAGGGCGATGCCTCGGCCTCTCAGCTATCATTCAAAGAAAAACAAAAAAAGTATGACCCAGCTTTTAAAAAAACTGAGAAAGTAAAAGAACTGAAAAAAAATTAGATCGTCAAAAACAGTCCCAAAACACAGAGCCTATTCCATCCACGTCCTCTGCCCAGTCCACACTCTCTCCCATGAAGAAACCTTCCCCTCCGTCAACCCGGTCCAACTCTCGTCCTCACAGTAGAGATCCTAGCCCCTACAATCATAGGTTCTACTATACTCCCCTTCAAACCCCTACTGCTTCTCCTGTTAAACCGAGTTCCTCCAGCACACCTCGGAAAACTCCCTGTCCTTCCCCCTCTACTAAAGCAGAAATGCCTCCTCCCGCTACAAAACGGCAGAGAAGCCCTGCTCAGGAGAAGAAAGAAAGGAAAAAAAATCACAGAAACTTATATTCAACACAGGGGAGGATGTCTGTCGCGTTTCACCGGCTCAGGCCGAGAGAGCCCGCGATTACGGTAATCGCATAAAAGAACTGAAATATCTGCTGTCCATAAGTCAATATGCGGACCTAGACGTAGAGGTTCCACAGAACTTCCCACTTGCGCAAAGGGTTCTAACTGTGATTCGAACCGGAACTGGTGCGAAACAGATATGGGCAATGGTGGATGAGGCCATCAGCGCTTACAAGATGGCCTTACCCATAGCCATTGTGGAAAACGAGCAACTCAATCATCTGAGGCAATTTTGTGCAGGGAGGGTCCCCATTTTAGTTCACCCATCCCTGTACAGGGCTCTTAAACTGACATTTCCCTGGGATATCGGCGGAATCTCTCAAGACGGCTCTATCAAGAATGAGATGGGTCACGGGTCTATGGGAGAGGCTGTTGGTATCCTCACCCCAGCCATGTTCAAACCAGTATCACAACACTAATCGGTTTTCATTATGGCTCTTTGGTTAGCAAGTTTGAATGTCCGAGGCCTGAGGTCGGAGTCTCGAAGGGTGAGGCTCGTTCGCGATCTTCAGCGCCTCGGGGTGGATGTATGTTGCGTGCAGGAGACCCGTTTTTTATCTCGCGATTATGAAGACATTCTGTCTAAGGGGTTCGACCTCTTTTCAGCATGTTTTGATGGACGCTCGAGGGGTGTTTCCTGGCTGGTGAGCAAGTCTCTGGACGCGGTGTGTGCTCTTGTCTTCGCGGATCCGGCGGGCAGGCTTTGCGTGCTGGATATTACCATAAAGGATAAGGCTCTTCGTCTCATTGGGGTTTATGCGCCCAATGACCATGCGCAGCGGTCTGTTTTGTTTCGGCAGATCGGGCCGTTTCTGACGACTTCTCGTTCGGTAGTTCTAGCGGGTGATTGGAATGCCGTCCTTGATCCCGATATAGATCGTATAGGGCAAAAACCGGGTACTAACAATCCGGATGTGAAACCGTTTCGAGACTTTATCGACGCGTTTGATCTCGTCGATAGGTATCGAAATGAACACCCCCGGGAGGTAGCATGGACTTGGACTAGGGGCAGCAGCTCGGTGGTTAGCGCAAGCTACATCGACCGAGTTCTAGTTAAGAGAGTCGAAGTAGGGCTCTTAGAATGTCCAAGCTTCCATTTTATAGTTTACTCGGATCATAGGCTTGTCCGGGTCCGGGTAAACTTAGATAAGCCTAGGGTTAAGATGGCTGGGTATTGGAAATTGAACTCATCATTATTTGGTGAGCAAGATTTCCGGGACCAGCTTTTACTAATGCTACAGCGGGAATTGTCGGGTGCTGTGGTGGGGAATAGATGGTGGGACTTTCTAAAATCCAAACTTAGGTCTTTTGCTGCTGATTTTAGTCGACGACTCAACCTAGCAAGGCTAGCAGCGCAAAAGTCTCTAGAGGCAAAAGTTGATCGGGCGGTTAAATCCCGTGATAGTGGGGACATAGCCATAGCTAAGGCGGAGCTGGCCTCCTTGCTTATCAAGAAGGATCAAGCTCTGGTAGTTAGGGCTAGGATAAAAAGAATGTCTTGCGAGGCTACGAATATGGCCGCTTCATTGCGTTCAGATGAACTTCGTAGGGCAACTAATCGGCATATCGCGAGCATCACATTGCCGGATAAGCGGACGGTGACTACAGACGTGGGCATTTGCGAGGCTTTTCGAGACTACTTTCAGGAGCTTTTTACCAGGGAGCCCGGTCTGAGCACTGCTCAGTTCGATGCCTATTTAGCCGACTTTCCCCGCCTTGAGGCGGCTGAAGCGGCTGGGTGCGAGGGGCCCATAACAGAGTCTGAGATCTGGGATGCGCTGAAACAGGTAGGCCTAGACAAGACTCCGGGATTAGATGGTCTTCCCTATGAAATGTACTTGAGGCAGTCGCCCGTCTTTGTCCCCTTGCTGGCACTGATTTACAACAACTGGTTTAAGCAGGGGTCTATTCCTCAACGCTTCACCAGGGGTGTGATCAAGTTGCTTCGCAAGAAGAAAGACGGTGGGGATGGGGTAGATAATTATCGGCCTTTGACGATGTTAAATACAGAGTTGAAGATTTTAGCCAAGGTCTTAGCTGACCGTTTGCAGGTTGTCCTCTCTGATTGGTCCCGAGCTGTGAAGAGCAGGACTGTTCAGGACAACCTTCATATGGTTCGCTTGATCATTGAGAAAGTCGACAGTGATGCCGCGCTGATCAATTTGGATCAGTCCAAGGCTTTCGATAGGGTCGACGATCGGTTTCTGGAGGCTGTTCTTTCGGCCGCTGGTTTCGGGCCGCACTTTCGCACTTGGATCCGGCTGCTGTATGCGTCCCCCGGTGCGCTGGTAGAAGTGAATGGGGTAAGATCTAAAACTTTCATTTTGTCTCGCTCTATTCGTCAAGGTTGTCCGCTGTCTCCATTGCTGTACGTTCTTGCGTTGGAACCTTTCCTGCGTAAGTTGAAGACAAATCCGGTCCTTCGCGGAATTTCCCTACCTGGTGCTACCACTTCGGCCAGGTACTCCGCCTATGCTGATGACGTTTCGGTTCTGGTGTCGAGTAGGGCCGAAATTAACGAAGTCAGCAAAGAAATCAACGGTTATGAGATGGTGACAGGGGCCAAGATCAACCGCGATAAGTCTGTTGGCTTGCGGTTGGGTGCGTGGAAGGGAGTTTCTCTTCCCGGACCTTTCCTCTGGATGGACGGGCCGGTCAAGATACTCGGCATCTGGTTCGGTCCCGACCTCCTGTTGGAAATGAATTGGTCGGAGGTGCGGGAGAAGGCCGAGTTTGCAGTACGTCTGTGGACTCGGAGGAATCTTTCCTTGAAGGGGAGGGCGGAAGTATGTGCTACGCACATCTACCCGATTCTCCTTTACCGACTCTCCGTGCTTCCACTCCCGTCTAACACTTTACTGGCGTTTGTAAGGCTCTTGTTCTCTTTCTTGTGGAGAGGCAAGGCTGCCATGGTTAGTCGCGAGATCTGTTACCTCCATCCCTCTGATGGCGGTCTGGGGATGCCTTGCGTTGAGACTCGTCAACATACGCTTCGCATTTCATACCTAGACCGGATGTGTATGCAAGTGGATGAGAACGGCGAATTCTGGAAGGAAGACGTCCATAAACATTTTCCATCCTTGTGCGCTCGTGTGAGGAGGAGGCCGCTCGTACTCCTCGAGGCGAGGGCTCTTTCTATCGCGAATGTCGGATTGCCCTCAAGCGACTCTTACGGGCGAAGGATGGCCTCTCCGACGTCCAGCCGTTGTCCCGTAAGGCATTATATCAGGTGTTAGTTAGGGGGAACGTTCAAGATAGTCTGATAGGCGAGCTCAGTCTGACTGAGCGGGAGGCTCGCTGCATATGGCCTTAGGCGCCCGGGTTGAAATGTCTCACTAACCCTGAGGCATCACTCACCTAGCTGGTGATTCGAAGGGCCCTCTGGGTCGCCAAAAGACTTCGCTCAGCGGGTTTGGCAAAGTCGCCAAACTGCGTTCGCTGCAGTGGGGAGGTGGAGACCCTAGGTCACGCCTTCTTTCATTGTAGTGTTGTAGTTCCGCTGTGCAAGTTTGTTGAAGACATCATGGTGCGCATGCTGCGCGGAAAGTTTTTTTGTCCTCGAGGCCAGTTCCGTCTGTAGCAATATAGTACCGCCGTTGACTAAGGCTGAGCACTATGTGTTCCTTTGCTTACTGGGGGTTATGCGAGTCGTGATATGGACGACGCGACAGAAGGAATTCCATGGGGACGAGAAGTTTACCTCTTCCCAACTGATCTTGTTCTTTAAGCATCAGCTTAAAGTCAAGATCAGGACGGAAAGGAGGCGACTCCATCCATTGGAATTTGGCGAAAGGTGGGTGATTCTTGCGCGTCTCTGCAGAGTGAAAGGTGCTGACTTAGAGTGGCATTTTGATGCCGGTTAGGAGGATATTGTTTTTGCTGGGTTGAACATTGGCAACCCACCCCTTAATAGGTTAGTGTAGGTCGTTTTGTTGTTTTAGTTGTTTTTTTTCTCTCCCGTTATTAAACTTAGCTAGGTTGTGTATGCGCATTGGCCCCTTTTATTTTTCGTCCCTATTTGTTTTTCTTTGAGTTTAATTCCCCATCCCTCCCATCGTTAGGTGGCTAGTGTCGTCAGTTCTCTGGTGGATGCGGGGCGACTTTCGTTTCGGGTATGTTGTTTCGTGACTGTTTTTGTGTTTGGATGAGCGTGTGTTTGAGTGAATGGTTGGGATGCACAAATGTTTTATTTCTTTCCAAGTCCCGCATTGATTTCGTCCAGGGAACTGATGTTACTGCTACATTTAGTTGCTTTGTGGGGGTTTTATTACTAACAAAAATTTTGTTTAGTTTCTTGTATATAGTTCTTATACATTTGTAATTACTCATTGGGGTTTTTAAATTGATTTTTATTCCCACCCCCCCCACAAACATTGAGTTGTATATATGGGGACTAGTTAGGACATCATGGAGTTTTTGAGGTATTATGGTGTTTGAGGTAAGAATGGTAATGTAAGAATGAGTCGTTTTGGTGAAAGGAATATTGTCAGTTTGTTTGGGTCAGTGATTGCGGTAGCTAAGTTTAAACGCTAAGACAGAAGAAGACCAGCCTTTTCCCCCTTTCCCCTTTTCGGCCTTGTGCCACACTTGTACCTTTGTACAATAAATATTGGCAAATCAAGAGATTTTTGTTGTTGTCGCCTATTGGATTTTTGGTCCAGCTATAAGCTAAGTTGTTTGAAAAGTTACATTTTTAAAAAAAAATTTGCACGCATTTTTGAACCCTTTCTTTCCGTTTTTTTTTAAAATTTGTACGCATTTTTTAACCCTTTCTTTCCTTTTTTGAACCCTTTCTTTCCTTTGTTTTAATTTGTACGCATTTTTGGACCCTTTTTTTCCTTTTTCAGTTTGACATTTGTTTAGTTTTTTATTTCGTTTAATTTTTGCTCTTACCCTCCCCGTCTTTTATTTTGTTCTTTTCGTTTACTGTTCATTGTTGGTTTTATTTATTTGTCTCGGATTTCGGTCCGACCTTTTTATTTGGTTTTATTTATCTGTTAGAAATTTCGGCTTAAAAGAAAAAAAAATGTGAGAAAAGAAATTATAGTGTATTGAACCCTTTCTTTCCTTTTTTGTATTGAACCCCTTCTTTCCTTTTTTGAGCCCTTTCTTTTTTAGTTTGACAAGTGTTTTTTTATTTTTCGTTTATTTTGCTCTTACCCTCCCCGTCTTTTATTTTGTTCTTTTTCGTTTACTGTTCATTGTTGGTTTTATTTATTTGTCTCGGATTTCGGTCCGACCTTTTTATTTGGTTTTATTTATTTGTTAAAAATTTCTGCTTAAAAAAAAAAAAAAGTGTGAGAAAAGAAATTATAGTCAGCCGCGGCGAACTTTGTTCGCCCAAATGGCTGAGAAAAACATTGACACTCCAGCTACACCGGTAACAATACCGGTGTCAGCTGAAAAAACGGCCTGGAGCCAAAATAGGTCGCTAAAAAAGGATGGCGTATTTTACGCAAACGAAAGAATTCGATTCCAAGAAACTTTCAGTGGCAATGAATTCTTGACAATCACCGAGGCATTCGAGGAGGTGAAACCTCGGACCATTTCTTTGCTCACCTCGGATGTCAGAACTCATAAGCTGGTTGGAGTGAGCAGGGAGGGTATGGAGGAAGCCCTGAAGGCGTTAAGCATTTGTCCAAAAATTTTAGCAAGAAGAACAAATGCTCTATGGGACCTCCTTCTGCAGACAGAAGAACAAGCAAAGAGATTATCCGGCTGTGTCTTAAATACAAAATCTTTAAGACTACAAACCGAATATATGGGCACCCGTCGAACAAAGGTGATGGTTCATGGGGTGCCCATAGACATTTCCGGTGACAGACTCGGGGCATTCTTCGCCGAATTCGGAGTAGTTAACGAAGTGAAGGCCATCAGCAGTAAGGCAGGAATCGAGACGGGAGATTTCGAAATCCACATCACATTGGACAGAGAAGGATTCCAGGACATCCCAAACGTGTTACTATGTCGCAACAGAAGGATGTTGGTAGTGGTGGAGGGCAGAAAGCCGTTCTGTTGGTCATGCGGAGAGGCAGGACACATGGCAAAGGCGTGCCCTAAGAAAGAGAAGACACCAGCCCCACCACCTCCAGCACATGCAGCAAAAACCAGTACCCCAGAGAAGGAAACCCCGAATCCGGAAGGCGAGTGGAAGGAAGTCACTAAAAGGCGGAAGCCCCAAAGTGCGCCGGCTCCACCCCAGAAGGAGATTCCCCCCAAAAGGCAGACGGAAGGGGAATTTAAAAAGCAACCCAAAGAAGGCCAAAACAAGCGGCCCGAGGATCAAACTAAACTGCAACAGAAGCAAATAGAACATCAGCCTCAACAGCAGAAGCAACCTGAACAACCTCAACAGCAACGACAGAAGAAGCAACAGCAGCCTCAACAGCAGCGGTCACAGCAGAAACCCAAGAAGCAGCAAGAGCATCCGCAGATGGAGCAGCAGCAGGAAGCACCAATGGAGGTAGAAAGTATGCCTCCACCACGAGCTTCCTCTTTGAAAAGAAGTAGGGAGGAAGACTTTGAAGAGCAAGAAAAAGGTACCTCTGGACGTAGCAGGGCAGAGTGTAGCATGGACAGAACCAGGCGGCACTCCTTCCCTGCATCGCCCATAAGACAAACTGTTTCCCCTAGAGATAGGAGTCTCCCTTCCTCCCATACACGTACTCCATCCCTCTCTCCCTCTATTTCTTCCCCCAGTTCTCTAAATACACCACCCCATACATCCACTTCTTCCCCTCCCCATCCTTCAAGGGAGAAGAAAAAGAAACTTTTCGAAGGGCCCCAAACAATTTGTCATGTAGACAAAGAAGTCTACAAGAACGGGCTCACCAAGCAAAGAAAAGCACTGTCGGGGCTCCTTTTCCAAATGAACGAGGTTGACGGGAAGTCAACAGAAGACCCTCGTAACTTTCCTAAGGCGCCAGGTGTGATAACCTGCGTAAGGGATACGGGGGCTTACTTGCGTGAAGTTAAAGAGGCCTTCCCGAACATCAGAATGTTCGATATGGAGGACCCCACTATAAGAAGATTGCGACAATTTTGTGCAGGGAGGGTCCCCGTTTTGATCCATCCTTCATTATATAGAGCGATCAAACTAATATACCCCATGGACGTTGGCGGTATTGCCCTGGATGGACGCATTACGTCAGAGTTGGGAGTAGGGAGCCTGGGGCAATCCGTCGGGGTCCTGTCCAGCTCAGATTTCCGCCCCGTATGTGATTAAGGTTTTAGCACTAATTCTTTTTTATATTTTCAGGCCTAGAAAATGGAAATAAAGATAGCCAGTTTGAATGTGAAGGGCTTGAGAAATCGGGGTAAGGCTGCCCGCCTGCGTCGGGATCTCCTGTCCTTCGGTGTAGATGTTGCCGCGATCGAAGAGACCCACTTTGTTTGCACTTCCGATGCGTGTGTGCTGGAGGATGACTTTGTCGTCTATTCAGCATATGGGAACCGGTTGGCCAGAGGAGTTTCTTTGTTAGTCAAACGTACTCTTGATGCGAAGGTGGACCTTGTGCATACCGATGCCGAGGGCAGGTTAATCGTGGCCGATATTGCCGTGAAAAGTGGTTCGTTTCGGGTCGTTGCGGTTTATGCGCCCAACGACCAGGGGGAGCGGTGTGACTTTTTTCGGCAGTTAGGGCCGTTCCTAGTCGATTCTTCGCGCCTAGTTCTAATGGGGGACTGGAATGCCATCCTGGACCCCAAGTTAGACAGGGGGCGGGGCGCTAGCGGGGGAAGGGGCGATCGCAGCCTGGTCGATCTGATCGGCGATTATGGTCTCGTCGATAGATACCGGGTCGATCATCCCAGTGGGAAAATGTGGACGTGGGCGCATAATTGGCCGTCTGACAAGGTAGTTAGCTACCTTGACAGAATGTTAGTTCGTAGAGCCGACATAGACCTGTTAGATTGACCCACGTTCCACTGGGTAGGCTACACGGACCACAAACTCGTTTGTGCCCGTGTGCGATTAGAACATAGGCCTAGAATGGCTGGTTACTGGAAGTTCAATCTGTCCTTACTGGACAGGCGGGACTTCCGGGAGCAGCTAATTAAATTAATGCAGCGGGAGCTAGTGGGGGCGGTTATCGGGAATAGGTGGTGGGAAAAACTTAAAGATAGAATTAGGTCTTTCACCACTGATTTCAGCAAACGGCTCGCTCTAGATAAAGCTGATAAGGTGAAGACACTTAAGGCTAATTTTTCCCGGGCTGAGGCTGGGGGGATCCCCTAGAGATAGCCCTGGCTAGGGAGGCCATGCAGCGTTCGAATAGCGATCGCTACATGGGTCAGGTAATTAGGCATAAGTTAAGTAAGATGTCTAACGAAGCTGTGAACCTGGGCGCAGATATGCGTCGGGAAGAAGTCCGTCGAGGTGGTGATCGTTACGTTCGTCAAGTCAAAACCCCGGAGGGGCGTACTCTGCGGTCGACTGACGACATGTGCGAGGCGTTTCGGCGGCATTTCGAGAGCCGCTTTACCAAGGAGCCTGGTCTCCGTGAGGAGGAGTTTCGCAGCTATTTGGCTGGCTTTCCTCGGCTTGCGCCGACTGAAGCGGCTAGCTGCGAGGGTGAGATCACGGAGGGCGAAGTCTACAAGGCACTGAAGAGGATCAGCAGAGGCAAGTCGCCCGGTCTGGATGGTTTGCCCTATGAATTGTACTTGAGGCTGTCGCACATCTTTGTTCCGATTTTGACAGCAGTGTTCAACAACTGGTTTCGGTCGGGGTCCATCCCCAATCGCATTTCCAGGGGTGTGATCACTCTGTTGAAAAAGGGCAAGAGTGTTGGGGGGAAACTAGATGATTATAGGCCCATAACTCTGCTAAACACAGAGTTAAAGATTATGGCCAAGATCCTGCAGGAGCGTTTGCAGTCAGTTGCCGAGTCTCTGTTGGGACCTGAGCAGACTTGTTCTGTGAGGGGCCGAACAATTCAGAGCAACCTGCATTTGATCCGCACGATCCTAGAGGGCGTAAAAGACGACGAAGAAGCCGCGCTGATCAATTTGGATCAGTCCAAGGCATTTGATAGGGTCGACCATCGCTTACCTTGCTACTGTCCTGCAGGCCGCCGGATTCGCACCCGACTTCTGCCGCTGGATTAGCCTCCTGTATCGCTCCCCAAGTGCTGTGGTACAGGTGAACGGAAAGTTGTCAGGCGCTTTTGTTCTGTCGAGGTCGGTTCGTCAGGGTTGTCCGCTGTCGCCTCTCCTTTATGCTTTGGCGTTGGAGCCTCTCCTGTGCCGGCTGAAGGACGAGGCGTGCAGTCCGGCCCTACGCGGGATCGCCGTTCCTGGAGGGTCTCGAGCCAGGGTTTCCGCGTACGCCGATGACGTATCTGCTTTCGTGTCGTCCCTTAACGATATTGAGGCGGTACAGAAGGCGCTTGATCGGTACGAGAAGGTGACAGGGGCCAAGATAAACCGCGACAAGTCTTCCGGCTTGCGGTTAGGTGCCTGGAAGGGGCGTGATCTTCCAGGCCGCTTCGGTTGGACGGACGGTCCTGTCCGCATTCTTAGAGTGTGGTTTGGACCCGACCTCCAGCTGAAGAAAAATTGGTCTGAAGTACTAGCAAAGGTCGTTTCTGCCGGTAAGACTTGGATTCGACGGAGGTTGTCCGTAAAGGGCTGGGCGGAGGTGTGTGTTACATACATTTTCCCCCTGATTCTTTATCGATTGTCAGTACTTCCTCTCTGTGAGGCCCAGATGAAGGCGCTCGAGCAAGCGCTATCCTCCATTTTATGGAGGGGACGCGCGAACAGGGTCGATAGACGAGTATGCACCAAACGTCCGTGTCATGGGGGGCTGGGAATGCCACACTTGGAGAGTCACATCCGTGCCTCTCGGTTGGCTTTCCTACGCCGCGCATTGACTAGAGGAGATCCGATTCTGGAGGGGATTGTTAGGGACGCCTTCCCTAGCCTTACCATCAATCCCCCCATCTCGAAGGCTGAGCGCCATTGTAAGTCTCGAGATGAATCGCTTTTCCTCAGCGAGTGTCGGTCAGCCTTGAGGGCTATTCCGCGGTCCAGTGACCTTTCACGGTCTAGGAAGGTCTTCTATCGGGAATTAGTGGAGGGTCGCGCGAAGGATCCTCTACATGATACGCTCGACTGTTCGGAGGAGCAGTATCGCTCCTACTGGTCTTGGGCGCCAGCGGCGGATTATCTCAGTAACCCTGAGTTTTCGCTTACCTGGCGATTGGCTCGGAATCGGCTGCCTCTCAACGACAAGGCTTTCATATGGGGCTTGGCGGATTTGCCAGACTGTGAACTGTGTGGCCTTGGATTAGAAGAAACGGCTTCGCACGCCTTCTACCATTGCCCCCGGGTCCTCCCCTTATGTGACCATGTCGGCGAGCTGACGACTCGTCTCGCTCCCGAAGAACTCGTGTCCATTGATCGCGCATACGCGTGTGACAATGTGTCGCCCCCGTATTCCGGGTTGAAACGAATGGTGTTTCTAACGCTGCTAGCCACGGCTCGAATGGTGATATGGACGACGCGAATGGAGGAAGTCTTGCAAGGCAATAGTCTTTCGCATCAGGATCTAATACGATTCTTTGAGCATCACTTCAAGATGAAGATTAGAACTGATAGAAAACGATTGCATTCGACAGTCTTCAGCGAAAGGTGGGTAAAAGAGGCGAGCTTGGTTCGCTTGAACGGGGTTAGCCTTGATTTTCTTTTCTAGGTCAACCAAAGTCACATCGGGGTGGAACCCTCCCCTCGGTTAGGTTAGACAAGCTTAAGTGTACCTAGTTAATATGAGTAAGTGTTGTTCCCGGCCTGCTTCCCGGCCATCATTTTAGTTATGATCCAAGTCGAGATTCCCAACCTCCCCCGTTTGTTTTGGCCTCCTTTTAATCTCAACTGGATCAGCCTTTTACTTCCCCATGTCCCAGTTATTTTATTTCATTCCCACTCCCTTAGCGAGAGAGCTTCTTGATTTTGTCCTCTGGGCAGAATACAGCGGCCTCTCTATTTTGAGGGTTGGACGGGCCCTACTAACATAAATTATGTTTAGTTTAAGAATTTGTTGAATTTTTAGTTTGTTATGGGGTTCATCTCCCTCCCCTTTCATCTGTTCATGATTATATTTTTATGTACTTTTATTATCATTAAATTTTTATGGTATGGGGCGCGTTTTTGTAGGTTCCCCCCTTGTGAGGATGTGGTATTATGGTGTACGGAGGATTGAATGGTGATGGACGAATTCTTGTGGTGAATGCGTCAATTGTAATGTATGAATGGGTCACGAATCTGATTAGCTAGGTATAGGATAGTTAGTTAAGACCAGCCTTACCCCTCCCCCTTTTTCGGCCTTGTGCCACAATTTGTATTTTTACAAATAAATCTTGAGGCAAATCAAGAGATCCAACTAGAGACTCTGCCCGACTGCGACTTAGTCAACACATTCTCCAGGAACGGTCTTCCCAGAAATATACAAAAGACTATATGTAAATATTGTGTACACTTTCTTGTTTCAATACATTTTATTCTAACTACATTTTGTGTTTGCATTATTATTCCATGCATTAGTCAAGTTTCAACAAAAACAAAAAAGGAAGGAACTCCGAGATAAGATAGTAAAAGAAAGAGGGAAAAAAGGACTAATCATTAATTGTACAAAGGCAGAATTTATAGTTGGGAGCAACAGACAGCTTAAGATGTGAGCTACAAATTGGAGATGTCAAAAATGAAGTAAGTATAGAAATTTAATCAAGGAAGTGTTATAACAGACGATGGGAAAGTGCATTTGAATTGCTAAAGAATCTATTAAGAGACAAGAAAACTTCATAGAAACAATACTATTGAAATGTTAAGTAATACCACTCCCCCTCTATGGTAGATGAAAAGGTAGTGTAACAGGTGTACAGAAGGCCATTATTTCCCTTTGATGGAGATAAGTTAAGTTTGTTTTCATCAGCCAAACGAAAAGATTACTTTCTTTAGTCCGAGCTACCCCATGGTCCGGGCCGAGACTTAAATTTACCTCCCCAACAGCTTACAAGTTTATGGTTCCGTTTCTCTTTGGAAATATATCTTTTCTGGATATAGAATAAAACTCCAGCCCGGAGCCCTCAATTTAGAAAAAACCAAGACTCACTGTTTTCTGTTCGTGGGATATGCCCTTGCCTGGGAAATAAATGAATTTGCTTGGTCCGTTGAAAACGGCTTCTCAGGTAAGAAGTATCTCCATATTATATGTAAGACCCCTCCTTTTTAATTCTCACTTACACTCTGCTTGTTGTGTAGATATATGTGACATATTATTAACTGAGTAGGAAATTTATATATAATTTTCTGTATATCTTTGTGGTATAAAAGTCTATCTGAAATCAAAACGTGTTTGTCATTCTTTTTCCTTTTAGCCATTCCGTTCCGTCTGTGAAATATCGACGTTATTATATCATGGATATAATAATGCCCATAAGGGGGCGGGAAAATAAATCTTTCTTCCAAGCGCTCCCGCTGCACTGGTGACTCCGACGCGATATTATTTAACCGACATGTGATATTATTATCACCAGTTACACTAGTGACACCGACGCAATATGAACCAGCAAGCAAATATGAAATGTTAATTTCTCCTTCAGCACAATGTCGGTAACAGGATAAAATGCGCGTAATGTTTTCCACGTGAAACGAGTCGCTATGATACATTTCAGCAATGGCACAGCGATATATAACACGTGAGAATGTTCGTCACTACTTTCTGGCATAAAAGAACTACGTAATCTGTTATTCACAACGGGAGATATAAGAAAAGATTAACTAGCGACATTTCCAACAATTTTATCACGGTAAATATCGGAGCGATAAGAACAATTCATTGTTAATGGAAAAGTTCAGGAACATAACAAACTCATATTTGTCTAACATGTTAAATAATTATCATTTCTTGATGTTTAAGCTAGAGACTTCACGACGTTTACATTAAACACGTCTCAGTATATCTAGCTCGTGTGATATTTTCTGTGTGATATTTCTGTGTGATATTTTACGTGTCATATTTTCTCCGTCCTTCATTCAGAGGTTGAATATAAAATCAACTTTGTCCACCTCTGACCCTTTTTCGCTTCTACTTTAACTGTTTTTTGTGTGTGTTCGACTATAGCAAGGTTAAATACATTTTCCCTAGTTGACTAACGGATTTTTATGTGTTGTTTTTGTGATAATTTTAATAACATATCTTTTTGTCACATTCCCAGTTTTTCCTTCAAGTGAAATCTTTTTCCACGTGTACACTAAATAGGTCAAGTGTATCGGACACAGCTTTTTTTTATAATACTGCCCTTCGGCGTGGTAGTGACAAATTTCAGCTATACACATTTTTGTAGTTACTTGACCGCCGAATATTAAGAGCATTTACGCCGTCGAATATATATTTTATGACATAAAACTTTCCTTATATTTTTATAGTGTTGGGTCTTGTGCTAACCCAAATATGGTTTTAACTATACGTTAAGTTTTTCGTTTTAAATTTCTGTGATCGTTGAAACCTTTTTGCATTTTATTTTCAGTTTGTCTTTCTTTGGCTGGGTGACATTGTCATTCAAGTGACTTTGACACGTAAAAGCTTTGCGGACATCCTCAACGTATGTAGGGAGAGAAAAATGCTGGTAGTAGTGGGAGGCTTGCGACCCTACTGATGTCGTGTGGGGCCTCGGGGCATATGGCGAAGGTGTGACCCGGGAAGAACGCGACGCCACAACTTCGCACAACAGCAACAGCAAAGGCAAAATTGTAGGCAGAATCTGGCAAAGCTTCAGACGGTTTCTGGAAGGAGGTGGTGACTAAGGTACGAAAGCAGGATGTCCCACCGAAACAGCAACAGCCACCCCAGGAGCAGCCGGAGGAGCAACTGGAGGAACCGACATAACATGGGCAAAAAGAATACTACATCAGAAGCATCAGCATCAGCAAGAAAAGTCACCAGAAAAGAAGCAACAACAACAACAACAACAGAAATATAAAAAAACAAGCAACATAAAGAGCAACGGCCGGACGAGAACATGGAGGTAATACTCCTTAAAGAGGAGCAGGGGGAGAAGAGGGGGGAAACCAATAAAAAAAGAAAAATGCACCAGATAAAGTAGGTCGGGGAGGGAGATGGAAAGAGCCCTCACCACTGAATATATAGCCAGTCTCTCAAGGATAGTTTGTCCCAGGCGGAGGCTGGGGGCGATTCCCTAGAGATAGGTTTAGCTGGGCAGGCTCTTGAGCAATCGATTAGCGAGCGCTACAAGGGTCAGGTAGTTAAGTATAGATTAAACAATATGTCTAACGAAGCTGTTTTTTGTCTGTTGCCGGGGGAATTTTTGTCATTCGTTATTCTTGACTGACGGATTTTCCATTTTGAGTACGATTTTGGCGGAGTGTGTGTTTTGGTCCAGTTGAAGTTCGGCGAACAAATCTAACGTTAAGTTTTTCATTTCTATTTTATTTATTTTTTAATCTTTTTGTATTTTATTTTCAGTATTGTTTTTTCTTTGTGTATTTGCAAACATCCCGGGTTTTATTCATTTTTATTATTTCTTTTAATGGACTCGTTTTTGGTAAGCCATGTTTATTTGGTTTATTTACCTCGGACTCTAGTCCGTTTTTCTTTCTTTAAATCCTTTCCTGTAAATACTTTATTTTACATTTTATTTCTGTAAAAGTATTATGGCGGATTTAACACAATCTCCTGTGGCGACGGAAAATGTATCCCCTCAAAACCAGACCCAAAAAGGACGCGATATATTATGTAAAACTACAACAAAAATACAACGAGCTCCTCACCATACAAGATACCTTCGATACAGTTAATATAAGGAAAATTTCCCTGCTGACGACCGAGGTAAAAAGTCGGAATTTAATTGGTGTCAGCAGGGAAACCATGGAGGAGGCTCTAAAGAGCTTGAGGATTGAGCCAAACATTTTAGCGAGACGATCACGGGCTATGTGGGACTTGTTATTGACCTCTGAACACGAAGCCAAGGAATTATCGGGGAGAGTATTGTCAACAAAAAATCTTCGCCTATAAAAAGAATTCATGGGAACCCGAAGAACGAAAGTTACTTTTCATTGGGTGCCCGTAGGCATTACGGAAGACAGGTTAGGTGCATTTTTTGCCCAATACTGCAATGTGGAGGAAGTAGTGAGTGTGACCAGCAAGGCAGGGATTGCGACTGGCGACATTGTAATTGAAATCACTTTAAACCGTAAAAGCTTTCAGGACATCCACAACAACCTGATGTGTAGGGATATTGGTTGTGGTGGAAGGCCGGAATCCCTACTGTTGGTCGTGTGGGAAAGAAAGTAACACCACAACCAAAAGCAACAGCAGCAACAACAGCAAAAAAGGCTAAAATAACAGAGGAGGTAGAGTCTGGCAAGGCTCCTTGTGATTGTTGGAAGGAGGTGGTAGCCAAGATAAATCGAGAGCAGCCCCTCGGCCGTCACCCCAGAAGGAGGTCCCACCGAAGTAGCAGCAACCACCCAAGGAACAGCCGGAGGAACAACCAAAGGAACCGATTCAACAAAAGCAGCAGAAACAGCAGTAGAAGCTAAAACCGAAAAGCCAACCGGCGCTAGAAGAAAAACAGCAACATCAAAAACAGCAGCAAAGGTCGGACAACGAGATGGAGGTGGAGGAATTAGCTCCAACACGTCCATCTTCCTTAAAGAAGAACAGGGAAGAACAGGGAAGAGGAGGAGGAGGAAAACCCCATTAAAAAACACTCTGCACGAAGTATGACGGGACAGGGCTTGGAAAAAGCCAGATCCTTAACTGTCCCTGATACACCGGAAAAAGACCAGGACGCTGATCCAGTATATAGGAGTCTCCCCACTTCACTCACTCGTGTTCCGTTCCCTCCCAACACTCCCACATCTCCTCACACACCCACTCCTCACCTGACTCGTCACCTCCACAACCGTCCAATTCTACACCCACCCCCTGTCCACCCAGACACACCCAAACAGGAGGAAAAAGGAAAAAAAGAAAAAGAAACTGTTACTCAAAGCAGAGGAAATATATAAAGTGGACAGGGGGAACTGGAGAAGAACCTCTCTTCACGTAAGAGATCTCTCTTAGGTCCCCTTTTTAAACTTGCCTCCATCGATGGAAAATCGGTGGAGAACCATAACAATTCTCCTAGGGCTCCGGGGGTCATTACCTTCATCAGGGACACCGGGAAATACTTGAAGGTATGGTCCCATGTATTCGAGGCGAAAGACACCTATCCGGGAACCAGGATGGCTAAATCAGACACTCCTGACTTGAAGGAGTGACATAAATTTTGTGCAGTATTTCTCCACCCATGATTATATAGGGCGTTAAAACTAACGTACCCCACGGACGTTGGCGGGATTGTCTTGGATGGTTGCATGACGACAGAGTTGGGGACAGGGAGCCTGGGATAATCCGTTGTGGTCCTGACTGACGCAGATTTCTGCCCAGTCTGTGATTAGTGGATCCAAACTTAAAAAATGTTTCTCAAGTTAGCTAGGTTCAATGTGAGGGGCTTGAGGGATCGGAGTAAGGCTGCGTGCCTGCTTCGTGATCTTCTGGCATAGATGTAGCTGCGATCCAGAGGACGCACTTTATTTGCGAAGTTGATGCGCGTGTACTGTCTAGCGACTTTGTTGTCTATTCAGCATACGGGGACGAACAGGCCAAAGGTGTTTCCTTGCTGGTTAAGCGTATCCTGGGTGCGAGGGTGGACCTTGTCCACGTCGATACGGAGGGCCGGTTGATCGTGGCTGATATTGCCGTGAACAATAGTTCTTTACGGGTCGTTGCGGTTTATGCGCCTACCGACCAGACTCGTTTTATCGACAGTTAGGGCCGTTCCTGGTATATTCGTCGCGCTTAATCTTAGTGGGGGACTGGAATGCCATCCTGGACCCCGATATAGACAGGCGGCGGGGAGCAAGTGGGAGGTCATTGGATGATCGTTGATTTGATTGGCGATTTTGGTCTTGTCGATAGATATCGTGTCGATCATCCTAGGGAGATGAGGACGTGGAGATGAGGACGTGGACACGTAAATGGCCGTCTACCCGGGTAGCCAGCTACCTGGATAGAATGTTAGTGAGAAGGGCCGATATAGACTTATTAGATTGTCCCACGTTCCACTATTCCACGTTAGGCTATTCGGACCATAGACTCGTCTGTGCCTGGATAGCGTTAGATTCTAGGCCTAGAATCGCTGGACACTGGAAGTTCAATCTGTCTTTACTGGACAGGCGGAACTTCCAGCAACAGCTAATTAAAGTAGTGCAGCGGAAGCTAGTGGGGGCAGTTATTGGGAATAGGTGGTGGGAAAGGTTTAAGTTTAGGATTAGATCCTTCACCATCGAATATAGCCAGAGGCTCGTACTAGATAAGGCTAATAAGGTGAAGATACTTAAAGATAGACTGTCCCGAGCGGAGGCTGAGGGGGATCCCCTAGAGATAGGTTTAACTAGGCAGGCTCTTGAGCGATCGATTAGCGAACTCTACAAGGATCAGGTAGTTAGGCATAAATTAAAGAAGATGTCTAATGAAGCTGTGAACATGGGCGCAGAATTGCGCAAGGAAGAGATTCTTCGAGGTTCCGATCGTTACATTCGTGAGATCAAAACCCCAGAGGGGCGTAATCCGAGGTCGGCTTACGATATGTGTGAGGCGTTTCGGCAGCATTTCGAGAGCCGATTTACCAAGGAGCCTGGTTTCAGTGGCGATGAGTTTCGCAGCTATTTGTCTGACTTTCCTCGGCTTAAGCCGACTGAAGCGGCTAGCTGCGTGGGAGAGATCACGGAAGGCGAAGTCTACTTGGCATTGAAGAGGGTGGGCAGTGGCAAGTTGATGGTTTCCCCTATGAATTGTACTTGAGGTTGTCGCACATCTTTGTGCCGATTTTGACTGCCGTGTTCAACAACTGGTTTCGGCAGGGGTCCATCCCCAGTCGGATCACCATGGTGTGTGGCCACGCTGTTGAAAAATGGCAAGGATAGAATTAGATGATTACAGGCCCATAACTCTGCTAAACACAGTGTTAAAGATTTTGCCCAATTCCAGCCTAGTAACATTGAGTATAGATACGCTCTCTTTAACCGACTGAGCCATTGCTTGTTGTCTCTGTTCTACCACCTCTAATTTCCTCTTAATTACTCTCACGTCGCCTTCGAAGACTGTACCAAACAACACGCTTAATGCCTTTCCCATTATAGGTAATACTGCCCTCTTTTGCCTGGTCCGTAACAACTTTATTCCTTTCAAATAGTAACTCATATCCTTCCATTGTCTCTCAAGTATTAGGGATTCCTGAGTTAAGGGGTGTAATATATGGTGGTATTCCGGAGTCTGTAAATAGTCTCCGGCGACTTGTGTCCTGACTGTATCTAGTTTGTCCACTTCGATCTTCAATTGACCCAGTAACTTCTCATATGGCTGATAACTTTGGTGATAGACCACCAAAGTTATCAACCACTTTGATCTAGTTATAATCACTTCGCTAGTCTTCTTAAATACAGTATTCTCACTTTGTTCCCAGGTATTACCTACCATAACTAGCATCACCAGTACCACGAGCCTCCTCTCATCCATGTCTGCAAAGAGATGGGGAGAATAATTCGTCTTACTCAATCATTTTCTTATTGTTTTTAGCGGGTGGTTATATCTTAGAGCGATACCTCAAGCACCGACCCACACCGCCACCAGCGCCGTGCATGCATGGGGTCCGTCCACACAGTTCACAAGCACTGATGATAAATGCACAGTTAGTCCCAGACCGTCACTCGTTCAACACAGCCACTGTACTGGTTTCACTTAATCCTTGGGCTCAGGCTGCACCGCTCCCCTCAATCGCCGTTTTAGTGGTAATTCCTCATTAACTCTAAGTGCTTTTTTCTCAGCCCGCAATTTACTCTGCAATTGAGCTAACGGAATTTCATCCTTTTCTTCTTCCCTAAAGTTAGGCTCAATCCCTGTTTCCTCAGAATGTCCCACTGGGGTCCAACTTACCTCCCTCAGCCTTCGAAGGGTAGTTGGGCTAATTTCAATCTCCTCACTCCCTTCACTTTCACTCTCAGTCTCTAACCCTTCAGGTTATACCAACGTCGATCTCCTCAGCCTTTTCTGTTGAGTTTCTTTTTCGGCTTCTTTCCATTCTCCTATTTCAGCTAGCTTTATATCATTCGCATGCACTCTCTTTACCTGTCCGGTCAGTTGGTCCCAGATCACGAAGGAAACCGGACCCGTCTGCTCCACGATCCTATAGTATGGACTCCATCTCTGGTCCAATTTACCTTCTCTCCGGTGTATTTTATAATACACTGGATCACCTATCTGGAAGGAAACTTCTCTATTTTTATTTACCCTATCGTTTCGCCTTTTCTGGGCTCTTTGAATCCTCCTCCTCATCTGTGTAAAAGATTTTTGCTGTTGTTCTAAAACTATTTGGTGATGATCCTCTCCTAAATACTTCCTCCTAGGTTGTAACAGATTGTCTATAGGTAAGACTACATCCCTGCCATATATCAAGTAATAAGGGGAAAATTTTGTCGTCTCGTTCATTAAGAATCTCACAGCTGCTAACGCTTGGGTCATGAATAAATCCCAATTTTCCCTATTATCCTCTGTTAGTTTAGCTAACACATCAGCGAGGGTTTTATGAAATCTTTCTACCTTAGCGTTACTTTGTGGGGTGATATGGAGAGGTGGTTATGTGCTGTATGTTTAATTCTCCCAACACCTCTCTCATAATCTGATTCACATTCTCCGATCCATTATCGGTAACCAACTGTTCGGGGGTCCCATACCTAGGGAATATTTCGTTCAGTATTATATCTGACACTGTTCGTGAATTCTTATCCGGTATGGCAAATGCCTCAGACCAATTCGTCAGTCAGTCCACAAAACTCAGGATGTAAAGATTACCTCTATGAATTTCCCCATAGGGCCCGGAAATATCCATGCTTACTCTCTGAAATGGATAATTCGGAACATCCGTTTCTAATACTGGGGCAACCCTACTCCTTCGTCTCTGTACTTGGCATGTTACATATTTTTTACATGGTTCATACCGTCATTAATCAACTTAGGCCAGTAGTAATTTCTCATTATTAATCCATACGTCTTATCAATTACCCGGTGTCCTAACCTCCTATGGAATTGGTCTAGAATTTCAGCTCTCAACTTCTCAGGTATCACCATTTTTAAACCTACTTCCTCAACTCTTCCTGGAAGGTAATACAACACTTCATCATGCACCATATATTTGGGGGTACGCCCAGCCTCTACCTTGGGATTGATAGTTGCTATCTCGCTATCCTCTTGTCTTTCCAGTGGGGTCGGAAACAATCTCCGTTTCACTCGTTTTCTGATCTTCCCAACCAAGTCTCTCCTTCAACGTCTGTGAATTGATCACATTAATTTGGAATGCTTTATCATCCACACCCGGCCCCAACCTGACAGATTCGGTCTCTAATTGCCTCGGAATACTCGATAACAGGTCAGCACGGGCGTTATCCTTCCCTGCCAAATATTCTATTCTGCAGTTATACCCACTTAACTTCAGTGCCCACTGTTGTATCTTCTCATTCGTCCACTCCACCTCTGACAAATATTTGAGGAGTTGGTGGTTTGTTTTAATGGTAAACACAGCCCCACTCAAATAATAATCTAATTTCTGCACAGCGTACAAAATGGCGAACGCCTCTTTTTCTATTACTGGCCACCTTTGCTGAGTCTCGGAGAGCCGATGAGACAGAAAATAGATCGGCACTTCCTCAGGCACACCCGGTACTGGTCCATCCTTATCGGGACATGGTTGTGTTCGCCCCGAGGAACTTATCACTAGCATCTGTGTACAGCACCATGGGCTTACTCAGGTCTGGGTAGGCCAACAGGGGTACAGCTGTCTGATGGTCCTTTAGGGCTCGAATGCACGCTGACAATCCTCGGTCCACTTAAACTTAGCATGCTTCTTAGTTAGAGCTATTAGAGGGCCTGCATGCCGACTAAATGCTGGTATGAACCTCCGGTAATATTCGATGGCTCCAATAAATCCCCTAATCTCTCTTACGGTCTTCGGTGCGGGCATGGATCTTATAACCTCAACTTTGTCTAAATCCGTTTTTATTCCCTCTTTGTTTATGATAAACAATAAGTACTTTGTTTCTTCTTTCATAAACTGACACTTCGATAATTTTAACTTTAATCCATGTTCTCTTAACCTATCGAACACCTTTTACAGATGTTCAAAATGCTCTTCTTGTGATTTTGCAAACACCATGATGTCAAATGCCTCAGTGTCATTCAATACGATGGATATTAACTGGCTAAATACACCCGTGGCGTTTGCCAGACCAAACGGCATAACTCTAAAATTGAAGAGGCCCTTGTGGCAGCTAAAAGCGGTCTTTTCCTGATCCTTTTTGCTAAGTGCTACCTGCCAATATCCCGACCTCAAATCCAAGGTGGAAAAACATTTAGACTTTCCAAAAAGAGCTAGAATATCATCAATTAAGGGGAGGGGCACTGCCAGTGGTTTCATAATGGCATTTAATTGACGAAAATCCACACAAAACCTATGTCATCCACCCTTCTTTTCAACAATCACTATTGGAAAACTCCAGGGAGATTTGGATCTTTCGATTATACCTGATTCCATCATTTCATTCACTGCATCCTCTACTAATTTTCTTTTGTGGATTGGGGTCCTATACGGTGATTACCCGTGTCTATCTGTGTCTATCTTCATTTCAACTGTCTCCGTCTGTCCCAGTTCCTTATCAGTAATAGCTATTACCTCCCGTTTACCGTTCAGCAACCTGTCTTATTCCCAGGCCTATTCTCATCCCATACTCTCACCTGTTCGACTTCTCTCACTGGGCACGCCTGTGCCAGCTCCTCTCCCTGCATTATTTTAATAGTTTTATTGGCAGTATTGGTTTACAGTAAGGGGACGGTCCCCGACCTCTTCACCAACGAATCACACACGGTTATTTCCCATTCACTATTATCATACCTATCAGTAGGGACCACTTGGTACAGGTCACTGTTCAGCACTCCTTCTGTTATAATCTTGCCCTTCCCAGATACAGTAGTCCTAGGGGGAAGCTTTATATATGTCTGGGCCACCACTGGCAATTGTTCATAATTATCCTCTCCCAACAATATCCCTATCCCGTTCAATGTCGAAACGGATCTGTACCTTATTCTGCCTAAGCTAGTCACTCCCCAAATTTAGCTCACCACACAAGTCAGGTGCCACATAAAACTTAAGTTTACCAAGTTTTTCTTGCCAACTGGAACGGTAGCTACGTCATACCCTCTATCCTCATCCTGCTACTATCAGCCTAACTTATTAGTAGATCGACGGGACTAAGCTTCGTTTTCAGTCCCAACTGTCTAAAAACCTTGGAGCTAACAAGTGACACTGAAGCTCCAGTATCGACAAGGGCCTTCACCTTCTTGTCTCCCAGCAACACACTACAGATGAAGTCTGGCCCTTCCTTCAGCAAACGGTATACATGTAACTTTTCCCTTCCCGTACGTTCTCTCCTTTCCTCTCGCTTTCTCGACAACCGAGACGTAGGAGTCGGTCACAGGAGTTCAGATTTTTTTAGTGGCTCCCATTTCTGTCTAGGGGCCACCCTGGGTGGGGGAGAGCACGGATGACTCTCTTTTCTCGGACTAGCAACCCATTTCTCCCCCTCTATTCGAGTTAGGTTTGTTCCGTTCGGTGTGGTCCATCTTTCTCCTGCGAGGACAGGTTCGTCTCAGGTGACCCACTCCTCCACGGCGCCAACACCTTCGCTCCTTACAACTGGCCGAAAAGTGCCCAACCACACCACATGTTCAGCATCTCAGAGGTCTTACTTGTACTGAGGTCACCCTGCCTCTTACTATTTCACGGGTGACCAATCGGCGTTTCCCGGACCCTTTTCCTTCTCAGTAGGGGGCACCAGCGTATTAACTCACTTTATCCGCAGTTTACGGTCTCCCTTTGCCGTACACCACCGAGCCTTGTGCCTGAACGCCACAAGTCGTGCAGTTTGGCCCCAAAGACCGTGGGTCGCCTCCATAATTTGTCAGACAGTCGCGAGCCCGATGCCCACCATACTTGCAAGTCCAGCACACCAGCCCTTATTGGCCCGGTGTGGGCTTGTGAAACCCATAACATGGATCCCAGGCTTTACTATTGGGAACTGCCTCAGCCTCCCAGTCCTCTTCCACCTCTTCTTTCCGCTCCCGATCCTTCTTTTTCATAATTACTTTGGCCCCTCGGGAGTTCCTACCTACACCCCATATTATTCTACCCCAGAGTCGTTCGCTGTTCCGAGCCGCCTCTATGGCTGCGGCCAGACTGACCGGTCCTCCACTCAGGTCCCTGTCGCTCAGCGCGTCCACATACACATCGGCCAACAAGGCCTGAATAGGACCACTGTCTCAAGTCGCCAACTCCGGAAAAGCTAACGCCGTTAGCCCCGCGTTTCTTTCTCCCAATTCCTCATTAGCCTCTCCTTCTTGTTGCTACAGCTGGAATAATTTCCTGACTGCCTCAATGGCCGTACTCTCACTTGCGTATTGCCGCACCAGAGTGGATTTAAGCTCGGTCTACGTCTATAAACTTGGATACCTGCCCCGATGCGGTGTCGTAAGCTAGGAGTACCATTTCTTGGTCCGAGAGACCATAGATCACCTGCTTCTTCTGTATGGACAGAAACCATTCGTGCAGCCCCGCAGGGTTTCCTTTATAAGTAGGTAGCTTCATGCTACCTATCAGCCTCCTGAAACCCATCGATATTTGGGGGACTCCCACGTCTCCAAGTTCATCACTGGCGTCTGATCCTGCTTCGATTATCCTAGCGTCTTCTCAACTACCACTTTCAACGACAGAACGAAAAATACTTAACACGGTGGTGGCGCTTCAACTGCTTACAACGTCTACAAAAACAAGATCAACAATATTACTGGCAGAACTAAGTGCAATGAGCGAACAAAGGAAACCAAAAAGTGACTTACGCCGCTCCGTATTTTGTTTCTTTTTCCTCCTTCTTTTGCATCCTTCTCCTTTCCTCCTTATGCCCCTTTTAGACCAATATAGTCCGAAGACTAGTGTCCTTTCTGGTCTTACTTGGTCCCGACTGGACAACACAAATGCAACCCTCTCTCCCTTTTCAGGCGGCCGTTGTAATTTCCACGGGTTTATCCTAGTAAAGGCTACCAGTCTAACAACTTTCGCCCCAGCTCCTCAACCTCCGACGTCTTACTCTCTGGGTTGAGGTGTGTACTCGGTCTTAACATAACTTAAGGGAGTGATCGTAGGTCCCCTGAGCATCCGTAGATCATTCGACCAGTCCAGTGGTTTAATCCTGCTTCCTGCCCACGTTGTGTTTGGTTTGATCCAGAAAGCAGAAGTGATATTCATCCATTCACGGTCGACTGAAAATGTAGACACGGCTGGAGAGTCTGTGCTAAGAAATTTAGAATGCCCCAAATATATATATATATATATATATATATATATATATATATATATATATATATATATATATATATATATCTGTAATAAGCCGAACAAACAACAATTCAATGGTTGAATTGTTAATGTCTTTTATATAGCAGAAAAGAATAGTATAGAAAAGAAACGGGTTACAGAAATGAAAATAATTGACGTAAAAACTCATACACTGGATACTAGACAGAGAGAGAGTGGGTTGTGATTAGCTTCTGAAATCGTCTCAGAACGATATGCGACTCTTGATTATTGTAGCTTGTTCGACGTTTCCGTTTCCAGTGGTAGTAATAATAGTAGAAGTAGTAGTCTTAGACATTGGAGGAGTAATTCGCTTCTTCGTATGTATATCAACAAAATATGTAAGCGGTAGCCTGGCTCCAAACTCTGACGTCACTCCCAATCTCCGACCTTTCTCTCCAGCTCGACTGCACTCGACGGCAGACCAGCCAACCACTCTCTGCCTCTTCCGTCTGGCCACTTCTGTCGGTCCTCTTCCGTCTGTCTTTCTCGTCGGCCTTTCTCGTCAGCTTTTCTCGTCTGTCTTGTAGCGCCACTACACGTAACGGTCGACGCGGGTGCTCATGCGCGTGACGGCACGCAGGCGGCGACGACGCTCCGACCGATCGCGGGCTCTCCAGTCTCTTCGAGTTGCCTCAGTAACCCTGAGTTTTCGCTTATCTGGCGATTAATTGGTCATCGGTGTGACCTTGGCTTAGAAGAAACGGTTTCATACATTTTCTAGCACTGTCCTCAGGTGCGCCCTTTCTGGGACTATGTCGGCGAGTTGACGGCTCGTATCGCTCCCGATCTTCTCGTGCTCATTGATCTCGCATACGTGTGCGATAATGTGTCACCCCCGTTTTCTGGGGAGAAACGGATGGTGTTTCTGACGCTGCTAGCCGTGGCGCGAATGGTGATTTGGACGTCGCGGATGGAGGGAATCATACGATACGAACGATATTCTCATCAGTATATGGTCAGATTCTTTCAGCATCAGCTGAAAATGAAGATCAGAACTGATAGAAAGCGTTTGTATCGACATATTTCAGCGTAAGGTAGGTAAGAGTAGCGAGTTTGGTTTGTGTGAAAGGGGCTAACATTGAGTTTCTTTCTTAAGTCCACTTGGTCGCAACGGGGCGGTTTCGTGTGATCCTTCCCCCTGGTTAAGCTAGACACTCTTGATTTGCCTAGTTAATATGAATAAGTTTTGCTCCTGGCCTGTTCCCAGCACTCTTTTGTTATGATCCATGTCGAGATTCCCAACCTCCCTAGGTGTTTTGGACCCCGTTTTCATCTCGGCTGGATCAGACTTTATTTTTCCCATTCCGTCATTTATTTTTACCGTCCCCATTCTTTTAGTGAGTGTGCTACTTGATTCTGTCTATTGGCAGAATACAGCAGCCACTCAGTTTATTTTGAGGGTTGGACGGGTCTAACTAAAATCTGTTTTGCTTTAGTTTGTTTTTTGTTCCAATTTTAGTTTGTTTTCGGGGTTCATTCCTTCCCACCTCATTTCATGCTTCATGAAATTTTTATATATTTTGTATTTAGGAATTTAAAATTTTTATATCGTGGGGTGTAGGTTTCCTTGCTGAGTAAGTGGTATTGTGGTATATGTAGGATTGAATGGTGATGAATGAGTTCTTGTGGTAAATGGAACAATTGTATTGGATGAATGGGTCATGATCGTGATTAATTAGGAATAGGATAGTCAGAGAAAACCAGCCTCTCCCCATAAAATTATTGTATACAGTAATAGATATAATTTTTCAAAAAATTTGTAAAAACTAAAATGTGTAATATAACTTTGTGAAAACTGTTGAAACTTGTCAAAATCAATATTTTTCGATCGATACCATATCGATTTTCAATAATTTTATTGGTTTTCTAATTTCAAATAGCAAATTAAATTTTCAAACAAAACTTACAAAATGTAGCCAAACTAGCTTGATTTTGCATGTAAATTTCAATATTTTTCAAAAGTTTGTAAAAACAAAAATTTGTAGTATAACTTTGTGAAAACGGTTGAAACTTGTCAAAAACAATATCTTTCGATTGATACCATATCGATTTTCAATAATAATTTTATTGGTTTTCAAAAGATTTTAATGAGCAAATCAACTATAATTCTGCTTGATTTCAACATTTTCAATTAAAAAATAATATCTGCAATAATACCATTTGATTTTAAGATTTCAAATGGAAAAATAACAAAATCTGACATAATTTTATATTATTTACACATTTACAACAGAAAAATATCAAAATCACATATAATTCCATTTGATGTCAACATTTTCAATTGCAAAAAACAAAATCAGCTAAAATTCTAATTGATTTCAGTATTTTCAATTGAAAAATAACAAAATCTAATATAAATTCATTTGATTTCAAAATTTTCAATTGAAAATAAAACAAAATTTTCTATAATTCTATTTTATTTCAAATTCATTTGAAAAATGAAAAAATCTGATATAACTCCATTTGATTTCAATATATTCAATTGACAAATAACAAAATCTGCTAGAATTCCATTTAATTTCAAAATTTCAAATGGAAAAATAACAAATTCTAATATACTTCTACTTTATTTCAACATTTTACATTGAAAAATAAACAAAAATCTGCTATAATTCCATTTGATTTCAACATTTTAAATAGAAAAATAACAAAATCTGATATCATTCATCTTTATTTCCAAATTAACAATGGAAAAATGACAAAGTCTCCTATAATTACCTCTGATTTTAACATTTACATTTGAAAAATAAGAAAATCAGTTAAAATTCCACTGGATTTCAACATTTTCAATTGTAAAATGAAAAAATTGATATAATACTATTTAATTTCCACGTTTATTTTGAAAAATCACACTATCTGATATAATTCAAATTTATTTCAACATTTTCAATTTAAAATTAACAAAATCTGCTATAATTCCATTTGATTTCAACATTTTCAAATGAAAAATATCCAAATCTGCTATAATTCTAATTTATTAAAACATTTTGAATTGAAAATTAACAAAATCTGATATAATTCCATTTGATTTCAACATTTTCAATTAACAAATAACAAAATGTGCTATAATTCTAATTTATTTCAACATTTTCTATTGAAAAATAACAAAATCTGGTATAATTCTATTTTATTTCAACATTTTCAATTGAAAAAAAAACTTCTAATAAAATCCTACTTCATTTCAACATTTTTATAACAAAATCTGCTATAATTCTAATTTATTTCAACATTTTCTATTGAAAAATAACAAAATCTGCTATAATTCTACTTTATTTCAACATTTTAAATTGAAAAATAACAAAATCTGCTATAATTATAATTTATTTTAACATGTTCAATTGAAAAATGAACAAAATCAGCTATAATTCCATTTGATATCAACATTTAAAATTGAAAAAGAACAAAATCTGATATAATTCTACTACATCTAAATTTTTTCAATTGAAAAGTGACCAAACGTGCTATAATTCTAATTGATTTAAACATTTTCAATTGAAAAATAACAATCTGATATAATTCAACTTGATTTCATATTTTCAATTGAAAAATAACAAAATCTGCTATAATTCCATTTGATTTCAACATTTCAAATTGAAAAATAACAAAATTCTAATTGATTTAAACATTTTCAATTGAAAAATAACAATCTGATATAATTCAACTTTATTTCACATTTTCAATTGAAAAATAACAAAATCTGCTATAATTCCATTTGATTTCAACATTTCAAATAAAAAAATAACAAAATATAATATAATTCTACTTTATTTCAACATTTACAATTGAAAAATAACAAAATTTGCTATAATTCTAATTTATTACAAAAGTTTACAATTGAAAAATAACAAAAATCTCCAATAATTCTACTTTATTTCAACATTTTCAATTGAAAAATAAGAAAATCTGGTATATTTCCATTTAATTACAATATTTTCAATTGAAAAATAGCAAAAATGTGATAATTCTACTTCATTTCGATATTTTCATTGAGAAATGAGAAAATCTGCTATAATTTGATTTGACTTCAACATTTTCAATTAAAAAATAACAAAATGTGCTATAATTGGATCTGATTTCAACATTTTAAATTGAAAAAGAACCAAATCTGATATATTTCCATTTGATTTCAACATTATAAATGGAAAAATTACAAAATCTGATATAATTCCAATTTATTTCAAAATTTTCAAATGAAAAATGAAAAAATCTGCTATAATTGTAATTGATTTTGAAATTTTCAATTGAAAAATATCAAAATCTGCGATATTCTAATTTCTTCCAACATTTTCAATTGAAAAATATAATCGGCTATAATTCCATTTGATTTCAACATTTTTAATTGAAAAATAACAAAATCTGATATAATTCTAATTTATTCAATTGAAAAATAAAAAATCTGCTATAATTCTAATTTATTCAACATTTTGTAGTGAAAAATAACAATATTTGCTATAATTCTACATGATTTCATGATTTTCCATTGAAAAAGGTCAAAATTGCTATAATTCCATTTGATTTGAACAATTAATATAGAAAAATAGCAAAATCTGCTATAATTATTCTTTATTTCAATATTTTAAATTAAAATGTAACAAAATCTGCTATAATTCTACTTGATTTCATGATTTTAAATTAAAAATGACAAAATCTGTAATAATACATTTGATTTAATCATTTTAAATTGAAAAATAACAAAATCTGATATAATCCTATTGATTTTAACATTTTCAATTCAAAAATAGTAACATATGGTATAACCTTACTTGATTTAAACATATTTACTTGAAAAATAATTCCATTTCATTTTAACATTTTCAATTGAAACATAACAAAATCTGATATAATTCCATTTGCTTTCAACATTTTCAGTTGAAAAATAACAAAATCTTGTATAATTGTACTTTATTTCAACATTTTCAATTGAAAAATAACAATCTTTAATTCCAATAGATTTCAACATTTTCTATTGTAAAATTAAAAAATTGATATAATACTATTTGATTTCCACGTTTATTTTGAAAAATCACAATATCTGATATAGTTCAAATTTATTTCAACATTTTCAATTTAAAATTAACAAAATCTGCTATAATTCCATTTGATTTCAACATTTTCAAATGAAAAATATCCAAATCGGTTATAATTCTAGTTTATTTCAAAATTTTGAATTGAAAATTAACAAAATCTGATATAATTTCATTTGATTTCAACATTTTCAATTAACAAATAATAAAATCTGCTATAATTCTAATTTATTTCAACATTTCTATTGAAAAATAACAAAATCTTGTATAATTGTACTTTATTTCAACATTTTCAATTGAAAAAAAATTCTGCTAAAATCCTACTTCATTTCAACATTTTTAATTGAAGACTAACAAAATCTGCTATAATTCCAATTGATTTCACCATTTTAAATTGAAAAATAACAAAATCTGCTATAATTATAATTTATTTTAACATGTTCAATTGAAAAATGAACAAAATCAGCTATAATTCCATTTGATATCAACATTTAAAATTGAAAAAGAACAAAATCTGGTATAATTCTACTACATTTAAATGTTTTCAATTGAAAAGTGGGCAAACGTGCTATAATTCTAATTGATTTAAACATTTTCAATTGAAAAATAACTAAATCTGCTATAATTCCATTTGATTTCATTTTCAATTGAAAAATAACAAAATCTGATATAATTCGACTTGATTTCACATTTTCAATTGAAAAATATCAAAATCTGCTATAATTCCATGTGATTTCAACATTTCAAATTGAAAAATAACAAAATCTAATATAATTCTACTTTAATTCAACATTTACAACTGAAAAATAACGAAATTTGCTATAATTCTAATTTATTACAAAAGTTTACAATTAAAAAATAACAAAAATCTCCAATAATTCTACTTTATTCAATAATTCAATTGAAAAATAACATTATGTGCCAAAAAGGGAACTTTATTTCAACATATTAAATTGAAAAATAAGAAAATCTGCTATATTACCATTTAATTACAATATTTTCTATTGAAAAATTACAAAAATGTGATAATTCTACTTCATTTCGATATTTTCAATTGAAAAATGAGAAAACTGCTATAATTTGATTTGACTTCAATATTTTCAATTAAAATTAACAAAATGTGCTATAATTGGATTTGATTTCAGCATTTGAAATAGAAAAAGAACCAAATCTGATATAATTCCATTTGATTTCAAAATTATAAATGGAAAAATTACAAAATCTGATATAATTCCAATTTATTTCAAAATTTTCAAATGAAAAAATTTGCTATAATTGTAATTGATTTTGAAATTTTCAATTGAAAAATATCAAAATCTGCGATATTCTAATTTCTTCCAACATTTTCAATTGAAAAATATAACCGGCTTTAATTCCCTTTGATTTCAACATTTTTAATTGAAAAATAACAAAATCTGACATAATTCTAATTTATTTCAACATATTCAACTGAAAAATAACAAAATCTGCTATAATTCTAATTTATTCAACATTTTCAAGTGAAAAATAACAAAATTTGCTATAATTCTACATGATTTCATAATTTTCCATAGAAAATATCAAAATTGCTATAATTCCATTTGATTTGAACAATTTATATAGAAAAATAGCAAAATCTGCTATAATTATTCTTTATTTCATGATTTTAAATGAAAAATGACAAAATCTGTAATAATACATTTGATTTAATCATTTTAAATTGAAAAATAACAAAATCTGATATAATCCTATTGATTTTAACATTTTCAATTCAAAAATAGTAACATATAACCCTACTTGATTTCAACATATTTACTTGAAAAATAATTCCATTTCATTTTAACATTTTCAATTGAAACATAACAAAATCTGCTATAATTCCAATTGATTTCACCATTTTCAATTGAAAAATAACAAAATCTGCTATAATTATAATTTATTTTAACATGTTCAATTGAAAAATGAACAAAATCAGCTAATATTCCATTTGATATCAACATTTAAAATTGAAAAAGAACAAAATCTGGTATAATTCTACTACATTTAAATGTTTTCAATTGAAAAGTGACCAAACATGCTATAATTCTAATTGATTTAAACATTTTCAATTGAAAAATAACTAAATCTTCTATAATTCCATTTGATTTCATTTTCAATTGAAAAATAACAAAATCTGATATAATTCAACTTGATTTCACATTTTCAATTGAAAAATATCAAAATCTAATATAATTCTACTTTATTTCAACATTTACAATTGAAAAATAATAAAATTTGCTATAATTCTAATTTATTACAAAAGTTTACAATTAAAAAATAACAAAAATCTCCAATAATTCTACTTTATTTCAACATATTCAATTGAAAAATAACATTATGTGCCAAAAAGGGAACTTTATTTCAACATTTTAAATTGAAAAATAAGAATATATGCTATATTTCCATTTAATTACAATATTTTCAATTGAAAAATAACAAAAATGTGATAATTCTACTTCATTTCGATATTTTCAATTGAAAAATGAGAAAATCTGCTATAATTTGATTTGACTTCAACATTTTCAATTAAAATTAACAAAATGTGCTATAATTGGATTTGATTTCAACATTTTAAATTGAAAAAGAACCAAATCTGATATAATTCCATTTGATTTCAAAATTATAAATGCAAAAATTACAAAATCTGATATAATTCCAATTTATTTCAAAATTTTCAAATGAAAAATGAAAAAATTTGCTATAATTGTAATTGATTTTGAAATTTTCAATTGAAAAATATCAAAATCTGCGATATTCTAATTTCTTCCAACATTTTCAATTGAAAAATATAACCGGCTTTAATTCCATTTGATTTCAACATTTTTAATTGAAAAATAACAAAATCTGACATAATTCTAATTTATTTCAACATATTCAACTGAAAAATAACAAAATCTGCTATAATTCTAATTTATTCAACATTTTCAAGTGAAAAATAACAAAATGTGCTATAATTCTACATGATTTCATGATTTTCCATTGAAAATATTAAAATTGCTATAATTCCATTTGATTTGAACAATTTATATAGAAAAATAGCAAAATCTGCTATAATTATTCTTTATTTCAATATTTTAAATTAAAATGTAACAAAATCTGCTATAATTCTACTTGATTTCATGATTTTAAATGAAAAATGACAAAATCTGTAATAATACATTTGATTTAATCATTTTAAATTGAAAAATAACAAAATCTGATATAATCCTATTGATTTTAACATTTTCAATTCAAAAATAGTAACATATGGTATAACCCTACTTGATTTCAACATATTTACTTGAAAAATAATTCCATTTCATTTTAACATTTTCAATTGAAACATAACAAAATCTGATATAATTCCATTTGCTTTCAACATTTTAAATTGAAAAATGACAAAATCTTGTATAATTGTACTTTATTTCAACATTTTCAATTGAAAAATAACAAAATCTTTAATTCCAATAGATTTCAACATTTTCCATTGTAAAATTAAAAAATTGATATAATACTATTTGATTTCCACGTTTATTTTGAAAAATCACAATATCTGATATAATTCAAATTTATTTCAACATTTTCAATTTGTAATTAACAAAATCTGCTATAATTCCATTTGATTTCAACATTTTCAAATGAAAAATATCCAAATCTGCTATAATTCTAATTTATTTCAACATTTTGATTGAAAATTAAGAAAATCTGATATAATTCCATTTGATTTCAACATTTTCAATTAACAAATAACAAAATCTGCTATAATTCTAATTTATTTCAACATTTCTATTGAAAAATAACAAAATCTGCTAAATTCCTACTTCATTTCAACATTTTTAATTGAAAACTAACAAAATCTGCTATAATTCCAATTGATTTCACCGTTTTAAATTGAAAAATAACAAAATCTGCTATAATTATAATTTATTTTAACATGTTCAATTGAAAAATAAACAAAATCAGCTATAATTCCATTTGATATCAACATTTAAAATTGAAAAAGAACAAAATCTGGTATAATTCTACTACATTTAAATGTTTTCAATTGAAAAGTTACCAAACATGCTATAATTCTAATTGATTTAAACATTTTCAATTGAAAAATAACTAAATCTGCTATAATTCCATTTGATTTCATTTTCAATTGAAAAATAACAAAATCTGATATAATTCGACTTGATTTCACATTTTCAATTGAAAAATATCAAAATCTGCTATAATTCCATGTGATTTCAACATTGCAAATTGAAAAATAACAAAATCTAATATAATTCTACTTTATTTCAACATTTACAATTGAAAAATAACAAAATGTGCTATAATTCTAATTTATTACAAAAGTTTACAATTAAAAAATAACAAAAATCTCCAATAATTCTACTTTATTTCAACATTTTCAATTGAAAAATAACATTATGTGCCAAAAAGGGAACTTTATTTCAACATTTATATTGAAAAATAAGAAAATCTGCTATATTTCCATTTAATTACAATATTTGCAATTGAAAAATAACAAAAATGTGATAATTCTACTTCATTTCGATATTTTCAATTGAAAAATGAGAAAATCTGCTATAATTCGATTTGACTTCAACATTTTCAATTAAAATTAACAAAATGTGCTATAATTGGATTTGATTTCAACATTTTAAATTGAAAAAGAACCAAATCTGATATAATTCCATTTGATTTCAACATTATAAATGGGAGATTTACAAAATCTGATATAATTCCAATTTATTTCAAAATTTTCAAATGAAAAATGACAAAATCTGCTACAATTGTAATTGATTTTGAAATTTTCAATTGAAAAATATCAAAATCTGCGATATTCTAATTTCTTCCAACATTTTCAATTGAAAAATATAATCGGCTTTAATTCCATTTGATTTCAACATTTTTAATTGAAAAATAACAAAATCTGACATAATTCTAATTTATTTCAACATATTCAACTGAAAAATAACAAAATCTGCTATAATTCTAATTTATTCAACATTTTCAAGTGAAAAATAACAAAATTTGCTATAATTCTACATGATTTCATAATTTTCCTTTGAAAATATCAAAATTGCTATAATTCCATTTGATTTGAACAATTTATATAAAAAAATAGCAAAGTCTGCTATAATTATTCTTTATTTCAATATTTTAAATTAAAATGTAACAAAATCTGCTATAATTCTACTTGATTTCATGATTTTAAATGAAAAATGACAAAATCTGTAATAATACATTTGATTTAATCATTTTAAATTGAAAAATAACAAAATCTGATATAATCCTATTGATTTTAACATTTTCAATTCAAAAATAGTAACATATGGTATAACCCTACTTGATTTCAACATATTTATTTGAAAAATAATTCCATTTCATTTTAACATTTTCAATTGAAAACTAACAAAATCTGCTAAAATCCTACTTCATTTCAACATTTTTAATTGAAAACTAACAAAATCTGCTATAATTCCAATTGATTTCACCATTTTCAATTGAAAAATAACAAAATCTGCTATAATTATAATTTATTTTAACATGTTCAATTGAAAAATGAACAAAATCAGCTAATATTCCATTTGATATCAACATTTAAAATTGAAAAAGAACAAAATCTGGTATAAT
The DNA here is from genome assembly GCA_964036315.1 of Acanthosepion esculentum. NCBI lineage: Eukaryota > Metazoa > Mollusca > Cephalopoda > Sepiida > Sepiidae > Acanthosepion > Acanthosepion esculentum. The sequence goes on along the minus strand of OZ038500.1, from coordinate 37,700,315 downwards.
TCTACTACATTTAAATGTTTTCAATTGAAAAGTGACCAAACATGCTATAATTCTAATTGATTTAAACATTTTCAATTGAAAAATAACTAAATCTGCTATAATTCCATTTGATTTCATTTTCAATTGAAAAATAACAAAATCTGATATAATTCAACTTGATTTCACATTTTCAATTGAAAAATATCAAAATCTGCTATAATTCCATGTGATTTCAACATTGCAAATTGAAAAATAACAAAATCTAATATAATTCTACTTTATTTCAACATTTACAATTGAAAAATAACAAAATGTGCTATAATTCTAATTTATTACAAAAGTTTACAATTAAAAAATAACAAAAATCTCCAATAATTCTACTTTATTTCAACATTTTCAATTGAAAAATAACATTATGTGCCAAAAAGGGAACTTTATTTCAACATTTTAAATTGAAAAATAAGAAAATCTGCTATATTTCCATTTAATTACAATATTTGCAATTGAAAAATAACAAAAATGTGATAATTCTACTTCATTTCGATATTTTCAATTGAAAAATGAGAAAATCTGCTATAATTCAATTTGACTTCAACATTTTCAATTAAAATTAACAAAATGTGCTATAATTGGATTTGATTTCAACATTTTAAATTGAAAAAGAACCAAATCTGATATATTTCCATTTGATTTCAACATTATAAATGGAAAAATTACAAAATCTGATATAATTCCAATTTATTTCAAAATTTTCAAATGAAAAATGACAAAATCTGCTACAATTGTAATTGATTTTGAAATTTTCAATTGAAAAATATCAAAATCTGCAATATTCTAATTTCGTCCAACATTTTCAATTGAAAAATATAATCGGCTTTAATTCCATTTGATTTCAACATTTTTAATTGAAAAATAACAAAATCTGACATAATTCTAATTTATTTCAACATATTCAACTGAAAAATAACAAAATCTGCTATAATTCTAATTTATTCAACATTTTCAAGTGAAAAATAACAATATTTGCTATAATTCTACATGATTTCATGATTTTCCTTTGAAAAATGTCAAAATTGCTATAATTCCATTTGATTTGAACAATTTATATAGAAAAATAGCAAAATCTGCTATAATTATTCTTTATTTCAATATTTTAAATTAAAATGTAACAAAATCTGCTATAATTCTACTTGATTTCATGATTTTAAATTAAAAATGACAAAATCTGTAATAATAAATTTGATTTAATCATTTTAAATTGAAAAATAACAAAATCTGATATAATCCTATTGATTTTAACATTTTCAATTCAAAAATAGTAACATATGATATAACCCTACTTGATTTCAACATATTTACTTGAAAAATAATTCCATTTCATTTTAACATTTTCAATTGAAACATAACAAAATCTGCTATAATTCCAATTGATTTCACCATTTTCAATTGAAAAATAACAAAATCTGCTATAATTATAATTTATTTTAACATGTTCAATTGAAAAATGAACAAAATCAGCTAATATTCCATTTGATATCAACATTTAAAATTGAAAAAGAACAAAATCTGGTATAATTCTACTACATTTAAATGTTTTCAATTGAAAAGTGACCAAACATGCTATAATTCTAATTGATTTAAACATTTTCAATTGAAAAATAACTAAATCTTCTATAATTCCATTTGATTTCACATTTTCAATTGAAAAATATCAAAATCTAATATAATTCTACTTTATTTCAACATTTACAATTGAAAAATAATAAAATTTGCTATAATTCTAATTTATTACAAAAGTTTACAATTAAAAAATAACAAAAATCTCCAATAATTCTACTTTATTTCAACATTTTCAATTGAAAAATAACATTATGTGCCAAAAAGGGAACTTTATTTCAACATTTTAAATTGAAAAATAAGAATATATGCTATATTTCCATTTAATTACAATATTTTCAATTGAAAAATAACAAAAATGTGATAATTCTACTTCATTTTGATATTTTCAATTGAAAAATGAGAAAATCTGCTATAATTTGATTTGACTTCAACATTTTCAATTAAAATTAACAAAATGTGCTATAATTGGATTTGATTTCAACATTTTAAATTGAAAAAGAACCAAATCTGATATAATTCCATTTGATTTCAAAATTATAAATGCAAAAATTACAAAATCTGATATAATTCCAATTTATTTCAAAATTTTCAAATGAAAAATGAAAAAATTTGCTATAATTGTAATTGATTTTGAAATTTTCAATTGAAAAATATCAAAATCTGCGATATTCTAATTTCTTCCAACATTTTCAATTGAAAAATATAACCGGCTTTAATTCCATTTGATTTCAACATTTTTAATTGAAAAATAACAAAATCTGACATAATTCTAATTTATTTCAACATATTCAACTGAAAAATAACAAAATCTGCTATAATTCTAATTTATTCAACATTTTCAAGTGAAAAATAACAAAATGTGCTATAATTCTACATGATTTCCTGATTTTCCATTGAAAATATTAAAATTGCTATAATTCCATTTGATTTGAACAATTTATATAGAAAAATAGCAAAATCTGCTATAATTATTCTTTATTTCAATATTTTAAATTAAAATGTAACAAAATCTGCTATAATTCTACTTGATTTCATGATTTTAAATGAAAAATGACAAAATCTGTAATAATACATTTGATTTAATCATTTTAAATTGAAAAATAACAAAATCTGATATAATCCTATTGATTTTAACATTTTCAATTCAAAAATAGTAACATATGGTATAACCCTACTTGATTTCAACATATTTACTTGAAAAATAATTCCATTTCATTTTAACATTTTCAATTGAAACATAACAAAATCTGATATAATTCCATTTGCTTTCAACATTTTAAATTGAAAAATGACAAAATCTTGTATAATTGTACTTTATTTCAACATTTTCAATTGAAAAATAACAAAATCTTTAATTCCAATAGATTTCAACATTTTCCATTGTAAAATTAAAAAATTGATATAATACTATTTGATTTCCACGTTTATTTTGAAAAATCACAATATCTGATATAATTCAAATTTATTTCAACATTTTCAATTTGTAATTAACAAAATCTGCTATAATTCCATTTGATTTCAACATTTTCAAATGAAAAATATCCAAATCTGCTATAATTCTAATTTATTACAACATTTTGATTGAAAATTAAGAAAATCTGATATAATTCCATTTGATTTCAACATTTTCAATTAACAAATAACAAAATCTGCTATAATTCTAATTTATTTCAACATTTCTATTGAAAAATAACAAAATCTGCTAAATTCCTACTTCATTTCAACATTTTTAATTGAAAACTAACAAAATCTGCTATAATTCCAATTGATTTCACCGTTTTAAATTGAAAAATAACAAAATCTGCTATAATTATAATTTATTTTAACATGTTCAATTGAAAAATAAACAAAATCAGCTATAATTCCATTTGATATCAACATTTAAAATTGAAAAAGAACAAAATCTGGTATAATTCTACTACATTTAAATGTTTTCAATTGAAAAGTTACCAAACATGCTATAATTCTAATTGATTTAAACATTTTCAATTGAAAAATAACTAAATCTGCTATAATTCCATTTGATTTCATTTTCAATTGAAAAATAACAAAATCTGATATAATTCGACTTGATTTCACATTTTCAATTGAAAAATATCAAAATCTGCTATAATTCCATGTGATTTCAACATTGCAAATTGAAAAATAACAAAATCTAATATAATTCTACTTTATTTCAACATTTACAATTGAAAAATAACAAAATGTGCTATAATTCTAATTTGTTACAAAAGTTTACAATTAAAAAATAACAAAAATCTCCAATAATTCTACTTTATTTCAACATTTTCAATTGAAAAATAACATTATGTGCCAAAAAGGGAACTTTATTTCAACATTTATATTGAAAAATAAGAAAATCTGCTATATTTCCATTTAATTACAATATTTGCAATTGAAAAATAACAAAAATGTGATAATTCTACTTCATTTCGATATTTTCAATTGAAAAATGAGAAAATCTGCTATAATTGATTTGACTTCAACATTTTCAATTAAAATTAACAAAATGTGCTATAATTGGATTTGATTTCAACATTTTAAATTGAAAAAGAACCAAATCTGATATAATTCCATTTGATTTCAACATTATAAATGGAAGATTTACAAAATCTGATATAATTCCAATTTATTTCAAAATTTTCAAATGAAAAATGACAAAATCTGCTACAATTGTAATTGATTTTGAAATTTTCAATTGAAAAATATCAAAATCTGCGATATTCTAATTTCTTCCAACATTTTCAATTGAAAAATATAATCGGCTTTAATTCCATTTGATTTCAACATTTTTAATTGAAAAATAACAAAATCTGACATAATTCTAATTTATTTCAACATATTCAACTGAAAAATAACAAAATCTGCTATAATTCTAATTTATTCAACATTTTCAAGTGAAAAATAACAAAATGTGCTATAATTCTACATGATTTCATGATTTTCCTTTGAAAATATCAAAATTGCTATAATTCCATTTGATTTGAACAATTTATATAAAAAAATAGCAAAGTCTGCTATAATTATTCTTTATTTCAATATTTTAAATTAAAATGTAACAAAATCTGCTATAATTCTACTTGATTTCATGATTTTAAATGAAAAATGACAAAATCTGTAATAATACATTTGATTTAATCATTTTAAATTGAAAAATAACAAAATCTGATATAATCCTATTGATTTTAACATTTTCAATTCAAAAATAGTAACATATGGTATAACCCTACTTGATTTCAACATATTTATTTGAAAAATAATTCCATTTCATTTTAACATTTTCAATTGAAAACTAACAAAATCTGCTAAAATCCTACTTCATTTCAACATTTTTAATTGAAAACTAACAAAATCTGCTATAATTCCAATTGATTTCACCATTTTCAATTGAAAAATAACAAAATCTGCTATAATTATAATTTATTTTAACATGTTCAATTGAAAAATGAACAAAATCAGCTAATATTCCATTTGATATCAACATTTAAAATTGAAAAAGAACAAAATCTGGTATAATTCTACTACATTTAAATGTTTTCAATTGAAAAGTGACCAAACATGCTATAATTCTAATTGATTTAAACATTTTCAATTGAAAAATAACTAAATCTGCTATAATTCAACTTGATTTCACATTTTCAATTGAAAAATATCAAAATCTGCTATAATTCCATGTGATTTCAACATTGCAAATTGAAAAATAACAAAATCTAATATAATTCTACTTTATTTCAACATTTACAATTGAAAAATAACAAAATGTGCTATAATTCTAATTTATTACAAAAGTTTACAATTAAAAAATAACAAAAATCTCCAATAATTCTACTTTATTTCAACATTTTCAATTGAAAAATAACATTATGTGCCAAAAAGGGAACTTTATTTCAACATTTTAAATTGAAAAATAAGAAAATCTGCTATATTTCCATTTAATTACAATATTTGCAATTGAAAAATAACAAAAATGTGATAATTCTACTTCATTTCGATATTTTCAATTGAAAAATGAGAAAATCTGCTATAATTCAATTTGACTTCAACATTTTCAATTAAAATTAACAAAATGTGCTATAATTGGATTTGATTTCAACATTTTAAATTGAAAAAGAACCAAATCTGATATATTTCCATTTGATTTCAACATTATAAATGGAAAAATTACAAAATCTGATATAATTCCAATTTATTTCAAAATTTTCAAATGAAAAATGACAAAATCTGCTACAATTGTAATTGATTTTGAAATTTTCAATTGAAAAATATCAAAATCTGCAATATTCTAATTTCGTCCAACATTTTCAATTGAAAAATATAATCGGCTTTAATTCCATTTGATTTCAACATTTTTAATTGAAAAATAACAAAATCTGACATAATTCTAATTTATTTCAACATATTCAACTGAAAAATAACAAAATCTGCTATAATTCTAATTTATTCAACATTTTCAAGTGAAAAATAACAATATTTGCTATAATTCTACATGATTTCATGATTTTCCTTTGAAAAATGTCAAAATTGCTATAATTCCATTTGATTTGAACAATTTATATAGAAAAATAGCAAAATCTGCTATAATTATTCTTTATTTCAATATTTTAAATTAAAATGTAACAAAATCTGCTATAATTCTACTTGATTTCATGATTTTAAATTAAAAATGACAAAATCTGTAATAATAAATTTGATTTAATCATTTTAAATTGAAAAATAACAAAATCTGATATAATCCTATTGATTTTAACATTTTCAATTCAAAAATAGTAACATATGATATAACCCTACTTGATTTCAACATATTTACTTGAAAAATAATTCCATTTCATTTTAACATTTTCAATTGAAACATAACAAAATCTGATATAATTCCATTTGCTTTCAACATTTTAAATTGAAAAATAACAAAATCTTGTATAATTGTACTTTATTTCTACATTTTCAATTGAAAAATAACAAAATCTTTAATTCCAATAGATTTCAACATTTTCTATTGTAAAATTAAAAAATTGATATAATACTATTTGATTTCCACGTTTATTTTGAAAAATCACAATATCTGATATAATTCAAATTTATTTCAACATTTTCAATTTAAAATTAACAAAATCTGCTATAATTCCATTTGATTTCAACATTTTCAAATGAAAAATATCCAAATCTGCTATAATTCTAATTTATTTCAACATTTTAAATTGAAAATTAAGAAAATCTTATATAATTCCATTTGATTTCAACATTTTCAATTAACAAATAACAAAATCTGCTATAATTCTAATTTATTTCAACATTTCTATTTGTGAGACTACTCACCTCTGCAAGTCGTTGCACAAAGATATAGACCCCACGTCGTAGAATTTCTGTGCGGCGGATCAAGCGAGAGGCAGGCTCACAGGCAAAAGAAAAACACAACTACAAACTTGGGTAGGACGAAAAGAGGAGGGAGGGCGATTGACCTTTTTGTGGATGATTAACTCTGGGCTGATTCTTGGCTGGCAAAAAAATATATATATCTTAGCTAACAATGTCCGGCTGCTAATGGGTCGCTCTTCGTCGTTACTTGCTCCATCCTAAATCAAACTTCTTCGAACCTAAACTAAGTCTAACTGTCGTGGCCCAAAGTGCTCCCATATATATGCAGAATCCTCTTTCATCATTTCTGCACAAGGGACACCCACGAATAAACCCATAACTTTTTCATGACCATTTCTCCCTTTGAAGAAAGTGGACATAAAAATATTTCTTAGCCTAGATGACTCCGATTCAGGGACATTAAATTCAGACCCTTTTAAGTTTTGACTAGAGCCAGTCTTTTTCCTATCTTCGTATTTTGACAAGTACTTAACACTCATCTAGTCATTGGGTCTTGAAGTTTGATACCCAGGTCAAATCTAACTAATCTTCTCGCACATATGTGTGCGCGTGCACGCACACACAGATGTGGGGGTGTATATATACACACACAGATGTGCGGGCGCACACACACACGCGTGCGCATATATCCAACTCATAGTGTCACACACCTCCCCCAATCATCTTTGTCATTTATTTCATAAATTACACAAAGAATTCAACAACAATGAGACATTATGCATCTCCCTCTGCACATTATGACCCTGCTGGGGCGTCCCCGAAGAGAATACAATAATGTACAGGTCACAAAAAACAAATTACCACAGAATTTACAACAATTATCGCCACTCATCAGGGGTTGTCAACAGGTTTCAACAATACAATATGAGACTATGTATCTCAACTCGGCCGAGGAGAAAACAAAATAAAAATATACAACACACACAAAAAAAATATATACAGACAACAACAACTGAAATTACAAGAATTTCAAAGGGTTTCGGTCATCCCCTAACAAAATAAAACAATGGCATAGCCAACACTGCACTGGGGTGGTTGGGATCATCCACCCCTTACAACACTAACATACATATAAGGAGAGAGGAAGAAAAAATTGTTGGTTTCAGTTCTTCCACTTTGTTTTCCTGTGAGCAATTTTGAGGGGCTCCTGACTCATTCCTATTCCGCAATCCAGGAGGACTTTTCGATTCACCTCCAACATCATTCAATTTTTCAACATTTCGCCCCCCCAACAAACACAGGGGAATTTTAACCACCCCTATCCAAATATTCAGGAGTATTTTTCGGCTTATCTCCCCTTTTCCTTACGGCGTGGGAACATCATAATTTCCGCAGTTCTTTCGGTGTCGTAACAGGAATAATGTTTTTGGAAAGCATTGTGGAATTCACTCCTCCACCAGGGATCTTCACTACCCCCTGTACAAAACCACAAACTCTCTCCCTGTGTTTACTGGGTATGTCAATATGACTGACTTCCTAGCCATCCATCACACCATCTACATACAACAACACAAAAAAAAAAAAGAAAAAAAAGAGAAGAAAAGAAAAAAAAAATGTTCACCTTCAATGGTTAAGCTTGGCGAGTTTTGCTTTTTTTTTTTTTTTTCTCTTCTCTTTTCCTTTCTTTAGTCATTCATTTTTATGACGCCAAGTTGTAGCGGCTTTGTAAGTGGTGACTCCACTGAGCATGCAGTGTCCGATTGGTCCATAATTGGGAAAACTATACTGTCTTTTGTTTCCTTGGTCCCTGCTATCCTGACTGACATTCCATCTTTGTCACTATGTCTCTTTTCTGGCATATTTCTCATTCTACACCTTATCAACCACTGCCTTCCCCGGATTATCAATATCACTACAATTACAATTACGACCATGACACACACACCTAGTGACGACCAGGCTATGGTGCCTGTGGGTTGATCGTACCATGTAGGAATTTCCCTTCCCACAGTCTCCAACTTATACACCAGCTTGTGTAGATTAATGTTATCTACATTTTCCAGAAGCTGGGGCAATTTAGCCATAGTTAAGTTGGGCAATTTTTTCACCAGCGGTTCCCACAGGCCCGCCCACTTGCTAGAAGAGACATTTGAGAGAGCAAGGAAAGAGTCCCTAGTTTCAAATTCCTCCTCCGCCTGATAATAAGGCGGTAAGGTGATGGAACCCCCGAAGGCTGAGCAACCCATAGGCAAACTGATAACAGTCAGAGGGGGCGCTGCTCTTATGGTTATTGTTGACCGCCCCCCACACACCTGAGACAGTTCTCCAGTACCACCGCCCAAACCCCATCGGACAACCCTATGGCCTGTGGCATCATGGCCCTCCTAGACACTTCCACATGACAAGTTTCCTGAATACCCTTCTTGTTATTTCTAAACAGCTCAACCAAGCACAGTCTATGGTCCCCGGTGGTGTATATGGGGCTCTTGGATGTACATGATCCCAGTGCACCTGTCTTACACTTATCTGCTTCCCCTTTGGTGAGCAGCATGAACTGTGTTCTGGCTAGGTTAAGAGCTATACATTCTGCCTCTAATTTGTACTTAGCTACAACGCCTAATTTTTGTTTCGGGTCAGGGTAGGGGATTGGTAAATTCATCACCTGAAAGACTTCAAAGGTACTATCCCTATCCGAGAGTGGCACGGGCACTAGTGCCAATATTTTTTTCTCCTCCATCAGAGTTATGCAACCTAAGGAGCTATAATAGCACCAAAGCTCCCTAGTGGGATCAGAGGGCAACCGAAGGTGGTGAGGAAGCTCAGTTTGAATCTTGAGCAGGATGTCCCGAAGGTGAGTAGGGCCCACCAAGGTTGGCGATAGGTGCCCCAGGAAGAGCATGTCTAGCTGTGCCCTAACATGTGCAAGTGACAACCGTAGCGACTGTGAAGTTTGCTGCAGTCTGCTGATTGCCATTGACAGTTGCAGGAACTGCCTCACAAAGCCCCCCAGTCACTGCAGTCCCATTGACATGGACTGTGTTACATTTCTCAGTTCTCCTTCCACATCCAAGACACCCTTAATTAACCGGTTGATGGCCTGTCTGTTTTTCGTTAGGTCTACTCTAGTGACATTCAATATTGACAAACCGCTCCTTGCCTCCTGCACCAGAACCCTCTCACCTTCCTCTATAGGTATCAACTTTTGTTTGATTGCCTGTAATTCTGTCTCTGAGACTGTCCCGAAGAGGATATTAAGAGCTTTACCAACTATGGGAAGCACGGCCCTCCTTTTTCTAGGTTGTAGCAGCTTCAATTCCCCCAGATAGTTCCCCATCCCTTCCCACTGAGACTCTAGTGCTTGGATCTCCTGCCTAAGGGAATACATGATCCCACGGTATCTATCAGAATAGTGATCCATAGCTATCTCATCCCCGATCACTCTTACCTTCTCTATTTCATATGCTAACTTCTCCAATAGCTCGTTATAGGGCTTCAGGTCGATCATAAGTGTGATGATCCATTTCGACCGTGTAATCACCACTTCTGTGGACTTTTTAAAAATGGTGCTCTGACTGCACCTCCACGCACCAATTGGCATCATCAGAATGAGCCGTAGCAGGATCCTCTCTCCAGCCATTCTTGTAGGGACCGGAATAGATTCCCTTTTTCTGTTTCTTTCTTTCTTCTTTTTTCTTTACATCTTCCCACCCTTTCTCTTTTTTTTTTTTTTTTTTAAGTGTTCGTTTACTTGTTCATTGCAGTCGTCCTCCTAGATGTAGTAAAAATTAAAAAAAAAAAAAATCTCCAGTGCTTGAAGTGTCCATTCTCTAAGGGGGAGAGAAGTGTGTATCTGTCTGACCCTCCTTTCTTGATTCCTTTCTCTCTCTCACTCTGCGTCACTTTCTTCTTAACTGTTCCCTTTCCTCCTTTTTCCTCTGTTTTTATTTGTCTTTGTTTCGTCGTTCGTCTGTTTCTGTTTTGGTTTGGTTGTTTTTTGTTTTTCCTAATCTTTTTTTTTTTATACACACGTATCTGTGTCTATCGGATTATCGAAGTCTTCACTCATTTACACATATATACACATACACCTATGCACATATATTGAGTGTTTAATTGGACGATTCAATCTTTCCTTCCTTCTCCTTCCTCCACAACGTCTATCGTACTAGCGTGCAACCCAAGGTCGATCCTTGTCCACGGCACCAATGTGAGACTACTCACCTCTGCAACTCGTTGCACAAAGATATAGACCCCACGTCGTAGAATTTCTGTACGGCGGATCGAGCGAGAGGCAGGCTCACAGGCAAAAGAAAAACACAACTACAAACTTGGGTAGGACGAAAAAAGGAGGGAGGGCGTGTGACCTTTTTGTGGATGATTAACTCTGGGCTGATTCTTGGCTGGCAAAAAAATATATATATCTTAGCTAACAATGTCCGGCTGCTAATGGGTCGCTCTTCGTCGTTACTTGCTCCGGCCTAAATCAACTTTCCTCGAACCTAAACTAAGACTAACTGCCGTGGCCCAAAGCGCTCCCGTATATATGCAGAATCCTCTTTCATCATTTCCGGACAAGGGACACCCACGAATAAACCCATAACTTTTTCATGACCATTTCTCCCTTTGAAGAAAGTGGACATAAAAATATTTCTTAGCCTAGCTGACTCCGATTCAGGGACATTAAATTCAGACCCTGAAGTTTTGACCAGAGCCGGTCTTTTTCCTATCTTCGTATTTTGACAAGTACTTAACACTCATCTACCCTTTGGCCATATGTCCAAAACATGTTTTTATCTAGATTCCTAATCTAGTCATTGGGTTTTGAAGTTTGATACCCAGGTCAAATCTAACTAATCTTCTCGCACATATGTGTGCGCGTGCACGCACACACAAATGTGGGGGTGTATATACACACACACACAGATGTGCGGGTGCAAACACACAAGCGTGCGCATATATCCAACTCATAGTGTCACATATTGAAAAATAACAAAATCTGGTATAATCTACTTTATTTCAACATTTTCAATTGAAAAAAAATTCTGCTAAAATCCTACTTCATTTCAACATTTTTAATTGAAAACTAACAAAATCTGCTATAATTCCAATTGATTTCACCATTTTAAATTGAAAAATAACAAAATTTGCTATAATTCTAATTTATTACAAAAGTTTACAATTAAAAAATAACAAGAATCTCCAATAATTCTATGTTATTTCAACATTTTCAATTGAAAAATAACATTATGTGCCAAAAAGGGAACTTTATTTCAACATTTTAAATAGAAAAATAAGAAAATCTGCTATATTTCCATTTAATTACAATATTTTCAATTGAAAAATAACAAAAATGTGATAATTCTACTTCATTTTGATATTTTCATTGAGAAATGAGAAAATCTGCTATAATTCGATTTGACTTCAACATTTTCAATTAAAATTAACAAAATGTGCTATAATTGGATTTGATTTCAACATTTTAAATTGAAAAAGAACCAAATCTGATATAATTCCATTTGATTTTAAACATTATAAATAGAAAAATTACAAAATCTGATATAATTCCAATTTATTTCAAAATTTTCAAATGAAAAATGAAAAAATCTGCTATAATTATAATTGATTTTGAAATTTTCAATTGAAAAATATCAAAATCTGCGATATTCTAATTTCTTCCAACATTTTCAATTGAATTAATTCTAATTTATTTCAACATATTCAACTGAAAAATAACAAAATCTGCTATAATTCTAATTTATTCAAAATTTTGTAGAGAAAAATAACAATATTTGCTATAATTCTACATGATTTCATGATTTTCCATTGAAAAATGTCAAAATTGCTATAATTCCATTTGATTTGAACAATTTATATAGAAAAATAGCAAAATCTGCTATAATTATTCTTTATTTCAATATTTTAAATTAAAATGTAACAAAATCTGCTATAATTCTACTTGATTTCATGATTTTAAATTAAAAATGCAAAATCTATAATAATACATTTGATTTAATAATTTTAAATTGAAAAATAACAAAATCTGATATAATCCTAACATTTTCAATTCAAAAATAGTAACATATGGTATAACACTACTTGATTTCAACATATTTACTTGAATTGAAACATAAAAAAATCTGATATAATTCCATTTGCTTTCAACATTTTAAATTGAAAAATAACAAAATCTTGTATGATTGTACTTTATTTCAACATTTTCAATTGAAAAATAACAAAATCTTTAATTCCAATAGATTTCAACATTTTCTATTGTAAAATTAAAAAATTTATATAGTACTATTTGATTTCCACGTTTATTTTGAAAAATGTCAATATCTGATATAATTCAAATTTATTTCAACATTTTCAATTTAAAATTAACAAAATCTGCTATAATTCCATTTGATTTCAACATTTTCAAATGAAAAATATCCAAATCTGCTATAAGTCTAAATTATTTCAACATTTTGAACTGAAAATTAACAAAATCTGATATAATTCCATTTGATTTCAACTTTTTCAATTAACAAATAACAAAATCTGCTATAATTCAAATTTATTTCAACATTTCTATTGAAAAATAACAAAATCTGGTATAATTCTACATTATTTCAACATTTTCAATTGAAAAAAAATTCTGCTAAAATCCTACTTCATTTCAACATTTTTAATTGAAAACTAACAAAATCCGCTATAATTCCAATTGATTTCACCGATTTAAATAGAAAAATAACAAAATCTGCTATAATTCCATTTGATATCAACATTTAAAATTGAAAAAGAACAAAATCTGGTATAATTCTACTACATTTAAATTTTTTCAATTGAAAAGTGTCCAAAAGTGCTATAATTCTAATTGATTTAAACATTTTCAATTGAAAAATAACTAAATCTGCTATAATTCCATTTGATTTCATTTTCAATTGAAAAATAACAAAATCTGATATAATTCAACTTGATTTCACATTTTCAATTGAAAAATATCAAAATCTGCTATAATTCCATGTGATTTCAACATTTCAAATTGAAAAATAACAAAATCTAATATAATTCTACTTTGTTTCAACATTTACAATTGAAAAATAATAAAATTTGCTATAATTCTAATTTATTACAAAAGTTGACAATTAAAAAATAACAAAAATCTCCAATAATTCTACTTTATTTCAACATTTTCAATTGAAAAATCACATTATGTGCCAAAAAGGGAACTTTATTTCAACATTTTAAATTGAAAAATAAGAAAATCGGCTATATTTCCATTTAATTACAATATTTTCAATTGAAAAATAAAAAAAATTTGATAATTCTACTTCATTTCGATATTTTCAATTGAAAAATGAGAAAATCTGCTATAATTCAATTTGACTTCAATATTTTCAATTAAAATTAACAAAATGTGCTATAATTGGATTTGATTTCAGCATTTGAAATTGAAAAAGAACCAAATCTGATATAATTCCATTTGATTTCAAAATTATAAATGGAAAAATTACAAAATCTGATATAATTCCAATTTATTTCAAAATTTTCAAATGAAAAAATTTGCTATAATTGTAATTGATTTTGAAATTTTCAATTGAAAAATATCAAAATCTGCGATATTCTAATTTCTTCCAACATTTTCAATTGAAAAATATAACCGGCTTTAATTCCCTTTGATTTCAACATTTTTAATTGAAAAATAACAAAATCTGACATAATTCTAATTTATTTCAACATATTCAACTGAAAAATAACAAAATCTGCTATAATTCTAATTTATTCAACATTTTCAAGTGAAAAATAACAAAATTTGCTATAATTCTACATGATTTCATAATTTTCCATTGAAAATATCAAAATTGCTATAACTCCATTTGATTTGAACAATTTATATAGAAAAATAGCAAAATCTGCTATAATTATTCTTTATTTCAATATTTTAAATTAAAATGTAACAAAATCTGCTATAATTCTACTTGATTTCATGATTTTAAATGAAAAATGACAAAATCTGTAATAATACATTTGATTTAATCATTTTAAATTGAAAAATAACAAAATCTGACATAATCCTATTGATTTTAACATTTTCAATTCAAAAATAGTAACATATAACCCTACTTGATTTCAACATATTTACTTGAAAAATAATTCCATTTCATTTTAACATTTTCAATTGAAACATAACAAAATCTGATATAATTCCACTTGCTTTCAACATTTTAAATTGAAAAATAACAAAATCTTGTATAATTGTACTTTATTTCAACATTTTCAATTGAAAAATAACAAAATCTTTAATTCCAATAGATTTCAACATTTTCCATTGTAAAATTAAAAAATTGATATAATACTATTTGATTTCCACGTTTATTTTGAAAAATCACAATATCTGATATAATTCAAATTTATTTCAACATTTTCAATTTGTAATTAACAAAATCTGCTATAATTCCATTTGATTTCAACATTTTCAAATGAAAAATATCCAAATCTGCTATAATTCTAATTTATTTCAACATTTTGATTGAAAATTAAGAAAATCTGATATAATTCCATTTGATTTCAACATTTTCAATTAACAAATAACAAAATCTGCTATAATTCTAATTTATTTCAACATTTCTATTGAAAAATAACAAAATCTGCTAAATTCCTACTTCATTTCAACATTTTTAATTGAAAACTAACAAAATCTGCTATAATTCCAATTGATTTCACCATTTTAAATTGAAAAATAACAAAATTTGCTATAATTCTAATTTATTACAAAAGTTTACAATTAAAAAATAACAAGAATCTCCAATAATTCTATGTTATTTCAACATTTTCAATTGAAAAATAACATTATGTGCCAAAAAGGGAACTTTATTTCAACATTTTAAATAGAAAAATAAGAAAATCTGCTATATTTCCATTTAATTACAATATTTTCAATTGAAAAATAACAAAAATGTGATAATTCTACTTCATTTTGATATTTTCATTGAGAAATGAGAAAATCTGCTATAATTCGATTTGACTTCAACATTTTCAATTAAAATTAACAAAATGTGCTATAATTGGATTTGATTTCAACATTTTAAATTGAAAAAGAACCAAATCTGATATAATTCCATTTGATTTTAAACATTATAAATAGAAAAATTACAAAATCTGATATAATTCCAATTTATTTCAAAATTTTCAAATGAAAAATGAAAAAATCTGCTATAATTATAATTGATTTTGAAATTTTCAATTGAAAAATATCAAAATCTGCGATATTCTAATTTCTTCCAACATTTTCAATTGAATTAATTCTAATTTATTTCAACATATTCAACTGAAAAATAACAAAATCTGCTATAATTCTAATTTATTCAAAATTTTGTAGAGAAAAATAACAATATTTGCTATAATTCTACATGATTTCATGATTTTCCATTGAAAAATGTCAAAATTGCTATAATTCCATTTGATTTGAACAATTTATATAGAAAAATAGCAAAATCTGCTATAATTATTCTTTATTTCAATATTTTAAATTAAAATGTAACAAAATCTGCTATAATTCTACTTGATTTCATGATTTTAAATTAAAAATGCAAAATCTATAATAATACATTTGATTTAATAATTTTAAATTGAAAAATAACAAAATCTGATATAATCCTAACATTTTCAATTCAAAAATAGTAACATATGGTATAACACTACTTGATTTCAACATATTTACTTGAATTGAAACATAAAAAAATCTGATATAATTCCATTTGCTTTCAACATTTTAAATTGAAAAATAACAAAATCTTGTATGATTGTACTTTATTTCAACATTTTCAATTGAAAAATAACAAAATCTTTAATTCCAATAGATTTCAACATTTTCTATTGTAAAATTAAAAAATTTATATAGTACTATTTGATTTCCACGTTTATTTTGAAAAATGTCAATATCTGATATAATTCAAATTTATTTCAACATTTTCAATTTAAAATTAACAAAATCTGCTATAATTCCATTTGATTTCAACATTTTCAAATGAAAAATATCCAAATCTGCTATAAGTCTAAATTATTTCAACATTTTGAACTGAAAATTAACAAAATCTGATATAATTCCATTTGATTTCAACTTTTTCAATTAACAAATAACAAAATCTGCTATAATTCAAATTTATTTCAACATTTCTATTGAAAAATAACAAAATCTGGTATAATTCTACATTATTTCAACATTTTCAATTGAAAAAAAATTCTGCTAAAATCCTACTTCATTTCAACATTTTTAATTGAAAACTAACAAAATCCGCTATAATTCCAATTGATTTCACCGATTTAAATAGAAAAATAACAAAATCTGCTATAATTCCATTTGATATCAACATTTAAAATTGAAAAAGAACAAAATCTGGTATAATTCTACTACATTTAAATTTTTTCAATTGAAAAGTGTCCAAAAGTGCTATAATTCTAATTGATTTAAACATTTTCAATTGAAAAATAACTAAATCTGCTATAATTCCATTTGATTTCATTTTCAATTGAAAAATAACAAAATCTGATATAATTCAACTTGATTTCACATTTTCAATTGAAAAATATCAAAATCTGCTATAATTCCATGTGATTTCAACATTTCAAATTGAAAAATAACAAAATCTAATATAATTCTACTTTGTTTCAACATTTACAATTGAAAAATAATAAAATTTGCTATAATTCTAATTTATTACAAAAGTTGACAATTAAAAAATAACAAAAATCTCCAATAATTCTACTTTATTTCAACATTTTCAATTGAAAAATCACATTATGTGCCAAAAAGGGAACTTTATTTCAACATTTTAAATTGAAAAATAAGAAAATCGGCTATATTTCCATTTAATTACAATATTTTCAATTGAAAAATAAAAAAAATTTGATAATTCTACTTCATTTCGATATTTTCAATTGAAAAATGAGAAAATCTGCTATAATTCAATTTGACTTCAATATTTTCAATTAAAATTAACAAAATGTGCTATAATTGGATTTGATTTCAGCATTTGAAATTGAAAAAGAACCAAATCTGATATAATTCCATTTGATTTCAAAATTATAAATGGAAAAATTACAAAATCTGATATAATTCCAATTTATTTCAAAATTTTCAAATGAAAAAATTTGCTATAATTGTAATTGATTTTGAAATTTTCAATTGAAAAATATCAAAATCTGCGATATTCTAATTTCTTCCAACATTTTCAATTGAAAAATATAACCGGCTTTAATTCCCTTTGATTTCAACATTTTTAATTGAAAAATAACAAAATCTGACATAATTCTAATTTATTTCAACATATTCAACTGAAAAATAACAAAATCTGCTATAATTCTAATTTATTCAACATTTTCAAGTGAAAAATAACAAAATTTGCTATAATTCTACATGATTTCATAATTTTCCATTGAAAATATCAAAATTGCTATAACTCCATTTGATTTGAACAATTTATATAGAAAAATAGCAAAATCTGCTATAATTATTCTTTATTTCAATATTTTAAATTAAAATGTAACAAAATCTGCTATAATTCTACTTGATTTCATGATTTTAAATGAAAAATGACAAAATCTGTAATAATACATTTGATTTAATCATTTTAAATTGAAAAATAACAAAATCTGACATAATCCTATTGATTTTAACATTTTCAATTCAAAAATAGTAACATATAACCCTACTTGATTTCAACATATTTACTTGAAAAATAATTCCATTTCATTTTAACATTTTCAATTGAAACATAACAAAATCTGATATAATTCCACTTGCTTTCAACATTTTAAATTGAAAAATAACAAAATCTTGTATAATTGTACTTTATTTCAACATTTTCAATTGAAAAATAACAAAATCTTTAATTCCAATAGATTTCAACATTTTCCATTGTAAAATTAAAAAATTGATATAATACTATTTGATTTC
Organism: Acanthosepion esculentum; assembly: GCA_964036315.1. NCBI lineage: Eukaryota > Metazoa > Mollusca > Cephalopoda > Sepiida > Sepiidae > Acanthosepion > Acanthosepion esculentum. The sequence continues at coordinate 37,681,465 of OZ038500.1, read as the reverse complement.
CACGTTTATTTTGAAAAATCACAATATCTGATATAATTCAAATTTATTTCAACATTTTCAATTTGTAATTAACAAAATCTGCTATAATTCCATTTGATTTCAACATTTTCAAATGAAAAATATCCAAATCTGCTATAATTCTAATTTATTTCAACATTTTGATTGAAAATTAAGAAAATCTGATATAATTCCATTTGATTTCAACATTTTCAATTAACAAATAACAAAATCTGCTATAATTCTAATTTATTTCAACATTTCTATTGAAAAATAACAAAATCTGCTAAATTCCTACTTCATTTCAACATTTTTAATTGAAAACTAACAAAATCTGCTATAATTCCAATTGATTTCACCATTTTAAATTGAAAAATAACAAAATTTGCTATAATTCTAATTTATTACAAAAGTTTACAATTAAAAAATAACAAGAATCTCCAATAATTCTATGTTATTTCAACATTTTCAATTGAAAAATAACATTATGTGCCAAAAAGGGAACTTTATTTCAACATTTTAAATAGAAAAATAAGAAAATCTGCTATATTTCCATTTAATTACAATATTTTCAATTGAAAAATAACAAAAATGTGATAATTCTACTTCATTTTGATATTTTCATTGAGAAATGAGAAAATCTGCTATAATTCGATTTGACTTCAACATTTTCAATTAAAATTAACAAAATGTGCTATAATTGGATTTGATTTCAACATTTTAAATTGAAAAAGAACCAAATCTGATATAATTCCATTTGATTTTAAACATTATAAATAGAAAAATTACAAAATCTGATATAATTCCAATTTATTTCAAAATTTTCAAATGAAAAATGAAAAAATCTGCTATAATTATAATTGATTTTGAAATTTTCAATTGAAAAATATCAAAATCTGCGATATTCTAATTTCTTCCAACATTTTCAATTGAATTAATTCTAATTTATTTCAACATATTCAACTGAAAAATAACAAAATCTGCTATAATTCTAATTTATTCAAAATTTTGTAGAGAAAAATAACAATATTTGCTATAATTCTACATGATTTCATGATTTTCCATTGAAAAATGTCAAAATTGCTATAATTCCATTTGATTTGAACAATTTATATAGAAAAATAGCAAAATCTGCTATAATTATTCTTTATTTCAATATTTTAAATTAAAATGTAACAAAATCTGCTATAATTCTACTTGATTTCATGATTTTAAATTAAAAATGCAAAATCTATAATAATACATTTGATTTAATAATTTTAAATTGAAAAATAACAAAATCTGATATAATCCTAACATTTTCAATTCAAAAATAGTAACATATGGTATAACACTACTTGATTTCAACATATTTACTTGAATTGAAACATAAAAAAATCTGATATAATTCCATTTGCTTTCAACATTTTAAATTGAAAAATAACAAAATCTTGTATAATTGTACTTTATTTCAACATTTTCAATTGAAAAATAACAAAATCTTTAATTCCAATAGATTTCAACATTTTCTATTGTAAAATTAAAAAATTTATATAGTACTATTTGATTTCCACGTTTATTTTGAAAAATGTCAATATCTGATATAATTCAAATTTATTTCAACATTTTCAATTTAAAATTAACAAAATCTGCTATAATTCCATTTGATTTCAACATTTTCAAATGAAAAATATCCAAATCTGCTATAAGTCTAAATTATTTCAACATTTTGAACTGAAAATTAACAAAATCTGATATTATTCCATTTGATTTCAACTTTTTCAATTAACAAATAACAAAATCTGCTATAATTCAAATTTATTTCAACATTTCTATTGAAAAATAACAAAATCTGGTATAATTCTACATTATTTCAACATTTTCAATTGAAAAAAAATTCTGCTAAAATCCTACTTCATTTCAACATTTTTAATTGAAAACTAACAAAATCCGCTATAATTCCAATTGATTTCACCGATTTAAATAGAAAAATAACAAAATCTGCTATAATTATAATTTATTTTAGCATGTTCAATTGAAAAATGAACAAAATCAGCTATAATTCCATTTGATATCAACATTTAAAATTGAAAAAGAACAAAATCTGGTATAATTCTACTACATTTAAATTTTTTCAATTGAAAAGTGTCCAAAAGTGCTATAATTCTAATTGATTTAAACATTTTCAATTGAAAAATAACTAAATCTGCTATAATTCCATTTGATTTCATTTTCAATTGAAAAATAACAAAATCTGATATAATTCAACTTGATTTCACATTTTCAATTGAAAAATATCAAAATCTGCTATAATTCCATGTGATTTCAACATTTCAAATTGAAAAATAACAAAATCTAATATAATTCTACTTTGTTTCAACATTTACAATTGAAAAATAATAAAATTTGCTATAATTCTAATTTATTACAAAAGTTGACAATTAAAAAATAACAAAAATCTCCAATAATTCTACTTTATTTCAACATTTTCAATTGAAAAATCACATTATGTGCCAAAAAGGGAACTTTATTTCAACATTTTAAATTGAACAATAAGAAAATCTGCTATATTTCCATTTAATTACAATATTTTCAATTGAAAAATAAAAAAAATTTGATAATTCTACTTCATTTCGATATTTTCAATTGAAAAATGAGAAAATCTGCTATAATTCAATTTGACTTCAATATTTTCAATTAAAATTAACAAAATGTGCTATAATTGGATTTGATTTCAGCATTTGAAATTGAAAAAGAACCAAATCTGATATAATTCCATTTGATTTCAAAATTATAAATGGAAAAATTACAAAATCTGATATAATTCCAATTTATTTCAAAATTTTCAAATGAAAAAATTTGCTATAATTGTAATTGATTTTGAAATTTTCAATTGAAAAATATCAAAATCTGCGATATTCTAATTTCTTCCAACATTTTCAATTGAAAAATATAACCGGCTTTAATTCCCTTTGATTTCAACATTTTTAATTGAAAAATAACAAAATCTGACATAATTCTAATTTATTTCAACATATTCAACTGAAAAATAACAAAATCTGCTATAATTCTAATTTATTCAACATTTTCAAGTGAAAAATAACAAAATTTGCTATAATTCTACATGATTTCATAATTTTCCATTGAAAATATCAAAATTGCTATAACTCCATTTGATTTGAACAATTTATATAGAAAAATAGCAAAATCTGCTATAATTATTCTTTATTTCAATATTTTAAATTAAAATGTAACAAAATCTGCTATAATTCTACTTGATTTCATGATTTTAAATGAAAAATGACAAAATCTGTAATAATACATTTGATTTAATCATTTTAAATTGAAAAATAACAAAATCTGACATAATCCTATTGATTTTAACATTTTCAATTCAAAAATAGTAACATATAACCCTACTTGATTTCAACATATTTACTTGAAAAATAATTCCATTTCATTTTAACATTTTCAATTGAAACATAACAAAATCTGATATAATTCCACTTGCTTTCAACATTTTAAATTGAAAAATAACAAAATCTTGTATAATTGTACTTTATTTCAACATTTTCAATTGAAAAATAACAAAATCTTTAATTCCAATAGATTTCAACATTTTCCATTGTAAAATTAAAAAATTGATATAATACTATTTGATTTCCACGTTTATTTTGAAAAATCACAATATCTGATATAATTCAAATTTATTTCAACATTTTCAATTTGTAATTAACAAAATCTGCTATAATTCAAATTTATTTCAACATTTCTATTGAAAAATAACAAAATCTGGTATAATTCTACATTATTTCAACATTTTCAATTGAAAAAAAATTCTGCTAAAATCCTACTTCATTTCAACATTTTTAATTGAAAACTAACAAAATCCACTATAATTCCAATTGATTTCACCGATTTAAATAGAAAAATAACAAAATCTGCTATAATTATAATTTATTTTAGCATGTTCAATTGAAAAATGAACAAAATCAGCTATAATTCCATTTGATATCAACATTTAAAATTGAAAAAGAACAAAATCTGGTATAATTCTACTACATTTAAATTTTTTCAATTGAAAAGTGTCCAAAAGTGCTATAATTCTAATTGATTTAAACATTTTCAATTGAAAAATAACTAAATCTGCTATAATTCCATTTGATTTCATTTTCAATTGAAAAATAACAAAATCTGATATAATTCAACTTGATTTCACATTTTCAATTGAAAAATATCAAAATCTGCTATAATTCCATGTGATTTCAACATTTCAAATTGAAAAATAACAAAATCTAATATAATTCTACTTTGTTTCAACATTTACAATTGAAAAATAATAAAATTTGCTATAATTCTAATTTATTACAAAAGTTGACAATTAAAAAATAACAAAAATCTCCAATAATTCTACTTTATTTCAACATTTTCAATTGAAAAATCACATTATGTGCCAAAAAGGGAACTTTATTTCAACATTTTAAATTGAACAATAAGAAAATCTGCTATATTTCCATTTAATTACAATATTTTCAATTGAAAAATAAAAAAAATTTGATAATTCTACTTCATTTCGATATTTTCAATTGAAAAATGAGAAAATCTGCTATAATTCAATTTGACTTCAATATTTTCAATTAAAATTAACAAAATGTGCTATAATTGGATTTGATTTCAGCATTTGAAATTGAAAAAGAACCAAATCTGATATAATTCCATTTGATTTCAAAATTATAAATGGAAAAATTACAAAATCTGATATAATTCCAATTTATTTCAAAATTTTCAAATGAAAAAATTGGCTATAATTGTAATTGATTTTGAAATTTTCAATTGAAAAATATCAAAATCTGCGATATTCTAATTTCTTCCAACATTTTCAATTGAAAAATATAACCGGCTTTAATTCCCTTTGATTTCAACATTTTTAATTGAAAAATAACAAAATCTGACATAATTCTAATTTATTTCAACATATTCAACTGAAAAATAACAAAATCTGCTATAATTCTAATTTATTCAACATTTTCAAGTGAAAAATAACAAAATTTGCTATAATTCTACATGATTTCATAATTTTCCATTGAAAATATCAAAATTGCTATAACTCCATTTGATTTGAACAATTTATATAGAAAAATAGCAAAATCTGCTATAATTATTCTTTATTTCAATATTTTAAATTAAAATGTAACAAAATCTGCTATAATTCTACTTGATTTCATGATTTTAAATGAAAAATGACAAAATCTGTAATAATACATTTGATTTAATCATTTTAAATTGAAAAATAACAAAATCTGACATAATCCTATTGATTTTAACATTTTCAATTCAAAAATAGTAACATATAACCCTACTTGATTTCAACATATTTACTTGAAAAATAATTCCATTTCATTTTAACATTTTCAATTGAAACATAACAAAATCTGATATAATTCCACTTGCTTTCAACATTTTAAATTGAAAAATAACAAAATCTTGTATAATTGTACTTTATTTCAACATTTTCAATTGAAAAATAACAAAATCTTTAATTCCAATAGATTTCAACATTTTCCATTGTAAAATTAAAAAATTGATATAATACTATTTGATTTCCACGTTTATTTTGAAAAATCACAATATCTGATATAATTCAAATTTATTTCAACATTTTCAATTTGTAATTAACAAAATCTGCTATAATTCCATTTGATTTCAACATTTTCAAATGAAAAATATCCAAATCTGCTATAATTCTAATTTATTTCAACATTTTGATTGAAAATTAAGAAAATCTGATATAATTCCATTTGATTTCAACATTTTCAATTAACAAATAACAAAATCTGCTATAATTCTAATTTATTTCAACATTTCTATTGAAAAATAACAAAATCTGCTAAATTCCTACTTCATTTCAACATTTTTAATTGAAAACTAACAAAATCTGCTATAATTCCAATTGATTTCACCATTTTAAATTGAAAAATAACAAAATTTGCTATAATTCTAATTTATTACAAAAGTTTACAATTAAAAAATAACAAGAATCTCCAATAATTCTATGTTATTTCAACATTTTCAATTGAAAAATAACATTATGTGCCAAAAAGGGAACTTTATTTCAACATTTTAAATAGAAAAATAAGAAAATCTGCTATATTTCCATTTAATTACAATATTTTCAATTGAAAAATAACAAAAATGTGATAATTCTACTTCATTTTGATATTTTCATTGAGAAATGAGAAAATCTGCTATAATTCGATTTGACTTCAACATTTTCAATTAAAATTAACAAAATGTGCTATAATTGGATTTGATTTCAACATTTTAAATTGAAAAAGAACCAAATCTGATATAATTCCATTTGATTTTAAACATTATAAATAGAAAAATTACAAAATCTGATATAATTCCAATTTATTTCAAAATTTTCAAATGAAAAAATCTGCTATAATTATAATTGATTTTGAAATTTTCAATTGAAAAATATCAAAATCTGCGATATTCTAATTTCTTCCAACATTTTCAATTGAATTAATTCTAATTTATTTCAACATATTCAACTGAAAAATAACAAAATCTGCTATAATTCTAATTTATTCAAAATTTTGTAGAGAAAAATAACAATATTTGCTATAATTCTACATGATTTCATGATTTTCCATTGAAAAATGTCAAAATTGCTATAATTCCATTTGATTTGAACAATTTATATAGAAAAATAGCAAAATCTGCTATAATTATTCTTTATTTCAATATTTTAAATTAAAATGTAACAAAATCTGCTATAATTCTACTTGATTTCATGATTTTAAATTAAAAATGCAAAATCTATAATAATACATTTGATTTAATAATTTTAAATTGAAAAATAACAAAATCTGATATAATCCTAACATTTTCAATTCAAAAATAGTAACATATGGTATAACACTACTTGATTTCAACATATTTACTTGAATTGAAACATAAAAAAATCTGATATAATTCCATTTGCTTTCAACATTTTAAATTGAAAAATAACAAAATCTTGTATAATTGTACTTTATTTCAACATTTTCAATTGAAAAATAACAAAATCTTTAATTCCAATAGATTTCAACATTTTCTATTGTAAAATTAAAAAATTTATATAGTACTATTTGATTTCCACGTTTATTTTGAAAAATGTCAATATCTGATATAATTCAAATTTATTTCAACATTTTCAATTTAAAATTAACAAAATCTGCTATAATTCCATTTGATTTCAACATTTTCAAATGAAAAATATCCAAATCTGCTATAAGTCTAAATTATTTCAACATTTTGAACTGAAAATTAACAAAATCTGATATTATTCCATTTGATTTCAACTTTTTCAATTAACAAATAACAAAATCTGCTATAATTCAAATTTATTTCAACATTTCTATTGAAAAATAACAAAATCTGGTATAATTCTACATTATTTCAACATTTTCAATTGAAAAAAAATTCTGCTAAAATCCTACTTCATTTCAACATTTTTAATTGAAAACTAACAAAATCCGCTATAATTCCAATTGATTTCACCGATTTAAATAGAAAAATAACAAAATCTGCTATAATTATAATTTATTTTAGCATGTTCAATTGAAAAATGAACAAAATCAGCTATAATTCCATTTGATATCAACATTTAAAATTGAAAAAGAACAAAATCTGGTATAATTCTACTACATTTAAATTTTTTCAATTGAAAAGTGTCCAAAAGTGCTATAATTCTAATTGATTTAAACATTTTCAATTGAAAAATAACTAAATCTGCTATAATTCCATTTGATTTCATTTTCAATTGAAAAATAACAAAATCTGATATAATTCAACTTGATTTCACATTTTCAATTGAAAAATATCAAAATCTGCTATAATTCCATGTGATTTCAACATTTCAAATTGAAAAATAACAAAATCTAATATAATTCTACTTTGTTTCAACATTTACAATTGAAAAATAATAAAATTTGCTATAATTCTAATTTATTACAAAAGTTGACAATTAAAAAATAACAAAAATCTCCAATAATTCTACTTTATTTCAACATTTTCAATTGAAAAATCACATTATGTGCCAAAAAGGGAACTTTATTTCAACATTTTAAATTGAACAATAAGAAAATCTGCTATATTTCCATTTAATTACAATATTTTCAATTGAAAAATAAAAAAAATTTGATAATTCTACTTCATTTCGATATTTTCAATTGAAAAATGAGAAAATCTGCTATAATTCAATTTGACTTCAATATTTTCAATTAAAATTAACAAAATGTGCTATAATTGGATTTGATTTCAGCATTTGAAATTGAAAAAGAACCAAATCTGATATAATTCCATTTGATTTCAAAATTATAAATGGAAAAATTACAAAATCTGATATAATTCCAATTTATTTCAAAATTTTCAAATGAAAAAATTTGCTATAATTGTAATTGATTTTGAAATTTTCAATTGAAAAATATCAAAATCTGCGATATTCTAATTTCTTCCAACATTTTCAATTGAAAAATATAACCGGCTTTAATTCCCTTTGATTTCAACATTTTTAATTGAAAAATAACAAAATCTGACATAATTCTAATTTATTTCAACATATTCAACTGAAAAATAACAAAATCTGCTATAATTCTAATTTATTCAACATTTTCAAGTGAAAAATAACAAAATTTGCTATAATTCTACATGATTTCATAATTTTCCATTGAAAATATCAAAATTGCTATAACTCCATTTGATTTGAACAATTTATATAGAAAAATAGCAAAATCTGCTATAATTATTCTTTATTTCAATATTTTAAATTAAAATGTAACAAAATCTGCTATAATTCTACTTGATTTCATGATTTTAAATGAAAAATGACAAAATCTGTAATAATACATTTGATTTAATCATTTTAAATTGAAAAATAACAAAATCTGACATAATCCTATTGATTTTAACATTTTCAATTCAAAAATAGTAACATATAACCCTACTTGATTTCAACATATTTACTTGAAAAATAATTCCATTTCATTTTAACATTTTCAATTGAAACATAACAAAATCTGATATAATTCCACTTGCTTTCAACATTTTAAATTGAAAAATAACAAAATCTTGTATAATTGTACTTTATTTCAACATTTTCAATTGAAAAATAACAAAATCTTTAATTCCAATAGATTTCAACATTTTCCATTGTAAAATTAAAAAATTGATATAATACTATTTGATTTCCACGTTTATTTTGAAAAATCACAATATCTGATATAATTCAAATTTATTTCAACATTTTCAATTTGTAATTAACAAAATCTGCTATAATTCAAATTTATTTCAACATTTCTATTGAAAAATAACAAAATCTGGTATAATTCTACATTATTTCAACATTTTCAATTGAAAAAAAATTCTGCTAAAATCCTACTTCATTTCAACATTTTTAATTGAAAACTAACAAAATCCGCTATAATTCCAATTGATTTCACCGATTTAAATAGAAAAATAACAAAATCTGCTATAATTATAATTTATTTTAGCATGTTCAATTGAAAAATGAACAAAATCAGCTATAATTCCATTTGATATCAACATTTAAAATTGAAAAAGAACAAAATCTGGTATAATTCTACTACATTTAAATTTTTTCAATTGAAAAGTGTCCAAAAGTGCTATAATTCTAATTGATTTAAACATTTTCAATTGAAAAATAACTAAATCTGCTATAATTCCATTTGATTTCATTTTCAATTGAAAAATAACAAAATCTGATATAATTCAACTTGATTTCACATTTTCAATTGAAAAATATCAAAATCTGCTATAATTCCATGTGATTTCAACATTTCAAATTGAAAAATAACAAAATCTAATATAATTCTACTTTGTTTCAACATTTACAATTGAAAAATAATAAAATTTGCTATAATTCTAATTTATTACAAAAGTTGACAATTAAAAAATAACAAAAATCTCCAATAATTCTACTTTATTTCAACATTTTCAATTGAAAAATCACATTATGTGCCAAAAAGGGAACTTTATTTCAACATTTTAAATTGAACAATAAGAAAATCTGCTATATTTCCATTTAATTACAATATTTTCAATTGAAAAATAAAAAAAATTTGATAATTCTACTTCATTTCGATATTTTCAATTGAAAAATGAGAAAATCTGCTATAATTCAATTTGACTTCAATATTTTCAATTAAAATTAACAAAATGTGCTATAATTGGATTTGATTTCAGCATTTGAAATTGAAAAAGAACCAAATCTGATATAATTCCATTTGATTTCAAAATTATAAATGGAAAAATTACAAAATCTGATATAATTCCAATTTATTTCAAAATTTTCAAATGAAAAAATTGGCTATAATTGTAATTGATTTTGAAATTTTCAATTGAAAAATATCAAAATCTGCGATATTCTAATTTCTTCCAACATTTTCAATTGAAAAATATAACCGGCTTTAATTCCCTTTGATTTCAACATTTTTAATTGAAAAATAACAAAATCTGACATAATTCTAATTTATTTCAACATATTCAACTGAAAAATAACAAAATCTGCTATAATTCTAATTTATTCAACATTTTCAAGTGAAAAATAACAAAATGTGCTATAATTCTACATGATTTCATGATTTTCCTTTGAAAATATCAAAATTGCTATAATTCCATTTGATTTTAACAATTTATATAAAAAAATAGCAAAGTCTGCTATAATTATTCTTTATTTCAATATTTTAAATTAAAATGTAACAAAATCTGCTATAATTCTACTTGATTTCATGATTTTAAATGAAAAATGACAAAATCTGTAATAATACATTTGATTTAATCATTTTAAATTGAAAAATAACAAAATCTGACATAATCCTATTGATTTTAACATTTTCAATTCAAAAATAGTAACATATAACCCTACTTGATTTCAACATATTTACTTGAAAAATAATTCCATTTCATTTTAACATTTTCAATTGAAACATAACAAAATCTGATATAATTCCACTTGCTTTCAACATTTTAAATTGAAAAATAACAAAATCTTGTATAATTGTACTTTATTTCAACATTTTCAATTGAAAAATAACAAAATCTTTAATTCCAATAGATTTCAACATTTTCCATTGTAAAATTAAAAAATTGATATAATACTATTTGATTTCCACGTTTATTTTGAAAAATCACAATATCTGATATAATTCAAATTTATTTCAACATTTTCAATTTGTAATTAACAAAATCTGCTATAATTCCATTTGATTTCAACATTTTCAAATGAAAAATATCCAAATCTGCTATAATTCTAATTTATTTCAACATTTTGATTGAAAATTAAGAAAATCTGATATAATTCCATTTGATTTCAACATTTTCAATTAACAAATAACAAAATCTGCTATAATTCTAATTTATTTCAACATTTCTATTGAAAAATAACAAAATCTGCTAAATTCCTACTTCATTTCAACATTTTTAATTGAAAACTAACAAAATCTGCTATAATTCCAATTGATTTCACCATTTTAAATTGAAAAATAACAAAATTTGCTATAATTCTAATTTATTACAAAAGTTTACAATTAAAAAATAACAAGAATCTCCAATAATTCTATGTTATTTCAACATTTTCAATTGAAAAATAACATTATGTGCCAAAAAGGGAACTTTATTTCAACATTTTAAATAGAAAAATAAGAAAATCTGCTATATTTCCATTTAATTACAATATTTTCAATTGAAAAATAACAAAAATGTGATAATTCTACTTCATTTTGATATTTTCATTGAGAAATGAGAAAATCTGCTATAATTCGATTTGACTTCAACATTTTCAATTAAAATTAACAAAATGTGCTATAATTGGATTTGATTTCAACATTTTAAATTGAAAAAGAACCAAATCTGATATAATTCCATTTGATTTTAAACATTATAAATAGAAAAATTACAAAATCTGATATAATTCCAATTTATTTCAAAATTTTCAAATGAAAAATGAAAAAATCTGCTATAATTATAATTGATTTTGAAATTTTCAATTGAAAAATATCAAAATCTGCGATATTCTAATTTCTTCCAACATTTTCAATTGAATTAATTCTAATTTATTTCAACATATTCAACTGAAAAATAACAAAATCTGCTATAATTCTAATTTATTCAAAATTTTGTAGAGAAAAATAACAATATTTGCTATAATTCTACATGATTTCATGATTTTCCATTGAAAAATGTCAAAATTGCTATAATTCCATTTGATTTGAACAATTTATATAGAAAAATAGCAAAATCTGCTATAATTATTCTTTATTTCAATATTTTAAATTAAAATGTAACAAAATCTGCTATAATTCTACTTGATTTCATGATTTTAAATTAAAAATGCAAAATCTATAATAATACATTTGATTTAATAATTTTAAATTGAAAAATAACAAAATCTGATATAATCCTAACATTTTCAATTCAAAAATAGTAACATATGGTATAACACTACTTGATTTCAACATATTTACTTGAATTGAAACATAAAAAAATCTGATATAATTCCATTTGCTTTCAACATTTTAAATTGAAAAATAACAAAATCTTGTATAATTGTACTTTATTTCAACATTTTCAATTGAAAAATAACAAAATCTTTAATTCCAATAGATTTCAACATTTTCTATTGTAAAATTAAAAAATTTATATAGTACTATTTGATTTCCACGTTTATTTTGAAAAATGTCAATATCTGATATAATTCAAATTTATTTCAACATTTTCAATTTAAAATTAACAAAATCTGCTATAATTCCATTTGATTTCAACATTTTCAAATGAAAAATATCCAAATCTGCTATAAGTCTAAATTATTTCAACATTTTGAACTGAAAATTAACAAAATCTGATATAATTCCATTTGATTTCAACTTTTTCAATTAACAAATAACAAAATCTGCTATAATTCAAATTTATTTCAACATTTCTATTGAAAAATAACAAAATCTGGTATAATTCTACATTATTTCAACATTTTCAATTGAAAAAAAATTCTGCTAAAATCCTACTTCATTTCAACATTTTTAATTGAAAACTAACAAAATCCGCTATAATTCCAATTGATTTCACCGATTTAAATAGAAAAATAACAAAATCTGCTATAATTATAATTTATTTTAGCATGTTCAATTGAAAAATGAACAAAATCAGCTATAATTCCATTTGATATCAACATTTAAAATTGAAAAAGAACAAAATCTGGTATAATTCTACTACATTTAAATTTTTTCAATTGAAAAGTGTCCAAAAGTGCTATAATTCTAATTGATTTAAACATTTTCAATTGAAAAATAACTAAATCTGCTATAATTCCATTTGATTTCATTTTCAATTGAAAAATAACAAAATCTGATATAATTCAACTTGATTTCACATTTTCAATTGAAAAATATCAAAATCTGCTATAATTCCATGTGATTTCAACATTTCAAATTGAAAAATAACAAAATCTAATATAATTCTACTTTGTTTCAACATTTACAATTGAAAAATAATAAAATTTGCTATAATTCTAATTTATTACAAAAGTTGACAATTAAAAAATAACAAAAATCTCCAATAATTCTACTTTATTTCAACATTTTCAATTGAAAAATCACATTATGTGCCAAAAAGGGAACTTTATTTCAACATTTTAAATTGAACAATAAGAAAATCTGCTATATTTCCATTTAATTACAATATTTTCAATTGAAAAATAAAAAAAATTTGATAATTCTACTTCATTTCGATATTTTCAATTGAAAAATGAGAAAATCTGCTATAATTCAATTTGACTTCAATATTTTCAATTAAAATTAACAAAATGTGCTATAATTGGATTTGATTTCAGCATTTGAAATTGAAAAAGAACCAAATCTGATATAATTCCATTTGATTTCAAAATTATAAATGGAAAAATTACAAAATCTGATATAATTCCAATTTATTTCAAAATTTTCAAATGAAAAAATTTGCTATAATTGTAATTGATTTTGAAATTTTCAATTGAAAAATATCAAAATCTGCGATATTCTAATTTCTTCCAACATTTTCAATTGAAAAATATAACCGGCTTTAATTCCCTTTGATTTCAACATTTTTAATTGAAAAATAACAAAATCTGACATAATTCTAATTTATTTCAACATATTCAACTGAAAAATAACAAAATCTGCTATAATTCTAATTTATTCAACATTTTCAAGTGAAAAATAACAAAATTTGCTATAATTCTACATGATTTCATAATTTTCCATTGAAAATATCAAAATTGCTATAATTCCATTTGATTTGAACAATTTATATAGAAAAATAGCAAAATCTGCTATAATTATTCTTTATTTCAATATTTTAAATTAAAATGTAACAAAATCTGCTATAATTCTACTTGATTTCATGATTTTAAATGAAAAATGACAAAATCTGTAATAATACATTTGATTTAATCATTTTAAATTGAAAAATAACAAAATCTGATATAATCCTATTGATTTTAACATTTTCAATTCAAAAATAGTAACATATAACCCTACTTGATTTCAACATATTTACTTGAAAAATAATTCCATTTCATTTTAACATTTTCAATTGAAACATAACAAAATCTGATATAATTCCACTTGCTTTCAACATTTTAAATTGAAAAATAACAAAATCTTGTATAATTGTACTTTATTTCAACATTTTCAATTGAAAAATAACAAAATCTTTAATTCCAATAGATTTCAACATTTTCTATTGTAAAATTAAAAAATTGATATAATACTATTTGATTTCCACGTTTATTTTGAAAAATCACAATATCTGATATAATTCAAATTTATTTCAACATTTTCAATTTGTAATTAACAAAATCTGCTATAATTCCATTTGATTTCAACATTTTCAAATGAAAAATATCCAAATCTGCTATAATTCTAATTTATTTCAACATTTTGATTGAAAATTAAGATAATCTTATATAATTCCATTTGATTTCAACATTTTCAATTAACAAATAACAAAATCTGCTATAATTCTAATTTATTTCAACATTTCTATTGAAAAATAACAAAATCTGCTAAAATCCTACTTCACTTACACATTTTTAATTGAAAACTAACAAAATCTGCTATAATTCCAATTGATTTCACCGTTTTAAATTGAAAAATTACAAAATCTGCTATAATTATAATTTATTTTAACATGTTCAATTGAAAAATGAACAAAATCAACTATAATTTCATTTTTTTATCAACATTTAAAATTGAAAAAGAACAAAATCTGGTATAATTCTACTACATTTAAATGTTTTCAATTGAAAAGTTACCAAACATGCTATAATTCTAATTGATTTAAACATTTTCATTTGAAAAATAACTAAATCTGCTATAATTCCATTTGATTTCATTTTCAATTGAAAAATAACAAAATCTGATATAACTCGACTTGATTTCACATTTTCAATTGAAAAATATCAAAATCTGCTATAATTCCATGTGATTTCAACATTGCAAATTGAAAAATAACAAAATCTAATATAATTCTACTTTATTTCAACATTTACAATTGAAAAATATCAAAATTTGCTATAATTCTAATTTATTACAAAAGTTTACAATTAAAAAATAACAAAAATCTCCAATAATTCTACTTTATTTCAACATTTTCAATTGAAAAATAACATTATGTGCCAAAAAGGGAACGTTATTTCAACATTTTAAATTTAAAAATAAGAAAATCTGCTATATTTCCATTTAATTACAATATTTTCAATTGAAAAATAACAAAAATGTGATAATTCTACTTCATTTCGATATTTTCAATTGAAAAATGAGAAAATCTGCTATAATTCAATTTGACTTCAACATTTTCAATTAAAATTAACAAAATGTGCTATAATTGGATTTGATTTCAACATTTTAAATTGAAAAAGAAACAAATCTGATATAATCCTATTGATTTTAACATTTTCAATTCAAAAATAGTAACATATGGTATAACCCTACTTGATTTCAACATATTTACTTGAAAAATAATTCCATTTCATTTTAACATTTTCAATTGAAACATAACAAAATCTGATATAATTCCATTTGCTTTCAACATTTTAAATTGAAAAATGACAAAATCTTGTATAATTGTACTTTATTTCAACATTTTCAATTGAAAAATAACAAAATCTATAATTCCAATAGATTTCAACATTTTCTATTGTAAAATTAAAAAATTGATATAATACTATTTGATTTCCACGTTTATTTTGAAAAATCACAATATCTGATATAATTCAAATTTATTTCAACATTTTCAATTTGTAATTAACAAAATCTGCTATAATTCCATTTGATTTCAACATTTTCAAATGAAAAATATCCAAATCTGCTATAATTCTAATTTATTTCAACATTTTGATTGAAAATTAAGAAAATCTGATATAATTCCATTTGATTTCAACATTTTCAATTAACAAATAACAAAATCTGCTATAATTCTAATTTATTTCAACATTTCTATTGAAAAATAACAAAATCTGCTAAATTCCTACTTCATTTCAACATTTTTAATTGAAAACTAACAAAATCTGCTATAATTCCAATTGATTTCACCGTTTTAAATTGAAAAATAACAAAATCTGCTATAATTATAATTTATTTTAACATGTTCAATTGAAAAATGAACAAAATCAACTATAATTCCATATTTTTATCAACATTTAAAATTGAAAAAGAACAAAATCTGGTATAATTCTACTACATTTAAATGTTTTCAATTGAAAAGTTACCAAACATGCTATAATTCTAATTGATTTAAACATTTTCAATTGAAAAATAACTAAATCTGCTATAATTCCATTTGATTTCATTTTCAATTGAAAAATAACAAAATCTGATATAATTCGACTTGATTTCACATTTTCAATTGAAAAATATCAAAATCTGCTATAATTCCATGTGATTTCAACATTTCAAATTGAAAAATAACAAAATCTAATATAATTCTACTTTATTTCAACATTTACAATTGAAAAATAACAAAATGTGCTATAATTCTAATTTATTACAAAAGTTTACAATTAAAAAATAACAAAAATCTCCAATAATTCTACTTTATTTCAACATTTTCAATTGAAAAATAACATTATGTGCCAAAAAGGGAACTTTATTTCAACATTTATATTGAAAAATAAGAAAATCTGCTATATTTCCATTTAATTACAATATTTGCAATTGAAAAATAACAAAAATGTGATAATTCTACTTCATTTCGATATTTTCAATTGAAAAATGAGAAAATCTGCTATAATTCGATTTGACTTCAACATTTTCAATTAAAATTAACAAAATGTGCTATAATTGGATTTGATTTCAACATTTTAAATTGAAAAAGAACCAAATCTGATATAATTCCATTTGATTTCAACATTATAAATGGAAGATTTACAAAATCTGATATAATTCCAATTTATTTCAAAATTTTCAAATGAAAAATGACAAAATCTGCTACAATAGTAATTGATTTTGAAATTTTCAATTGAAAAATATCAAAATCTGCGATATTCTAATTTCTTCCAACATTTTCAATTGAAAAATATAATCGGCTTTAATTCCATTTGATTTAAACATTTTTAATTGAAAAATAACAAAATCTGACATAATTCTAATTTATTTCAACATATTCAACTGAAAAATAACAAAATCTGCTATAATTCTACATGATTTCATGATTTTCCTTTGAAAATATCAAAATTGCTATAATTCCATTTGATTTGAACAATTCATATAAAAAAATAGCAAAGTCTGCTATAATTATTCTTTATTTCAATATTTTAAATTAAAATGTAACAAAATCTGCTATAATTCTACTTGATTTCATGATTTTAAATGAAAAATGACAAAATCTGTAATAATACATTTGATTTAATCATTTTAAATTGAAAAATAACAAAATCTGATATAATCCTATTGATTTTAACATTTTCAATTCAAAAATAGTAACATATGGTATAACCCTACTTGATTTCAACATATTTATTTGAAAAATAATTCCATTTCATTTTAACATTTTCAATTGAAAACTAACAAAATCTGCTAAAATCCTACTTCATTTCAACATTTTTAATTGAAAACTAACAAAATCTGCTATAATTCCAATTGATTTCACCGTTTTCAATTGAAAAATAACAAAATCTGCTATAATTATAATTTATTTTAACATGTTCAATTGAAAAATGAACAAAATCAGCTAATATTCCATTTGATATCAACATTTAAAATTGAAAAAGAACAAAATCTGGTATAATTCTACTACATTTAAATGTTTTCAATTGAAAAGTGACAAAACATGCTATAATTCTAATTGATTTAAACATTTTCAATTGAAAAATAACTAAATCTGCTATAATTCCATTTGATTTCATTTTCAATTGAAAAATAACAAAATCTTATATAATTCAACTTGATTTCACATTTTCAATTGAAAAATATCAAAATCTAATATAATTCTACTTTATTTCAACATTTACAATTGAAAAATAATAAAATTTGCTATAATTCTAATTTATTACAAAAGTTTACAATTAAAAAATAACAAAAATCTCCAATAATTCTACTTTATTTCAACATTTTCAATAGAAAAATAACATTATGTGCCAAAAAGGGAACTTTATTTCAACATTTCAAATTGAAAAATAAGAATATATGCTATATTTTCATTTAATTACAATATTTTCAATTGAAAAATAACAAAAATGTGATAATTCTACTTCATTTCGATATTTTCAATTGAAAAATGAGAAAATCTGCTATAATTTGATTTGACTTCAACATTTTCTATTAAAATTAACAAAATGTGCTATAATTGGATTTGATTTCAACATTTTAATTGAAAAAGAACCAAATCTGATATAATTCCATTTGATTTCAAAATTATAAATGGAAAAATTACAAAATCTGATATAATTCCAATTTATTTCAAAATTTTCAAATGAAAAATGAAAAAATTTGCTATAATTGTAATTGATTTTGAAATTTTCAATTGAAAAATATCAAAATCTGCGATATTCTAATTTCTTCCAACATTTTCAATTGAAAAATATAACCGGCTTTAATTCCATTTGATTTCAACATTTTTAATTGAAAAATAACAAAATCTGACATAATTCTAATTTATTTCAACATATTCAACTGAAAAATAACAAAATCTGCTATAATTCTAATTTATTCAACATTTTCAAGTGAAAAATAACAAAATGTGCTATAATTCTACATGATTTCATGATTTTCCATTGAAAATATCAAAATTGCTATAATTCCATTTGATTTGAACAATTTATATAGAAAAATAGCAAAATCTGCTATAATTATTCTTTATTTCAATATTTTAAATTAAAATGTAACAAAATCTGCTATAATTCTACTTGATTTCATGATTTTAAATGAAAAATGACAAAATCTGTAATAATACATTTGATTTAATCATTTTAAATTGAAAAATAACAAAATCTGATAAAATCCTATTGATTTTAACATTTTCAATTCAAAAATAGTAACATATGGTATAACCCTACTTGATTTCAACATATTTACTTGAAAAATAATTCCATTTCATTTTAACATTTTCAATTGAAACATAACAAAATCTGATATAATTCCATTTGCTTTCAACATTTTAAATTGAAAAATAACAAAATCTTGTATAATTGTACTTTATTTCAACATTTTCAATTGAAAAATAACAAAATCTTTAATTCCAATAGATTTCAACATATTCTATTGTAAAATTAAAAAATTGATATAATACTATTTGATTTCCACGTTTATTTTGAAAAATCACAATATCTGATATAATTCAAATTTATTTCAACATTTTCAATTTGTAATTAACAAAATCTGCTATAATTCCATTTGATTTCAACATTTTCAAATGAAAAATATCCAAATCTGCTATAATTCTAATTTATTTCAACATTTTGATTGAAAATTAAGATAATCTTATATAATTCCATTTGATTTCAACATTTTCAATTAACAAATAACAAAATCTGCTATAATTCTAATTTATTTCAACATTTCTATTGAAAAATAACAAAATCTGCTAAAATCCTACTTCACTTACACATTTTTAATTGAAAACTAACAAAATCTGCTATAATTCCAATTGATTTCACCGTTTTAAATTGAAAAATAACAAAATCTGCTATAATTATAATTTATTTTAACATGTTCAATTGAACAATGAACAAAATCAACTATAATTTCATTTTTTTATCAACATTTAAAATTGAAAAAGAACAAAATCTGGTATAATTCTACTACATTTAAATGTTTTCAATTGAAAAGTTACCAAACATGCTATAATTCTAATTGATTTAAACATTTTCATTTGAAAAATAACTAAATCTGCTATAATTCCATTTGATTTCATTTTCAATTGAAAAATAACAAAATCTGATATAATTCGACTTGATTTCACATTTTCAATTGAAAAATATCAAAATCTGCTATAATTCCATGTGATTTCAACATTGCAAATTGAAAAATAACAAAATCTAATATAATTCTACTTTATTTCAACATTTACAATTGAAAAATATCAAAATTTGCTATAATTCTAATTTATTACAAAAGTTTACAATTAAAAAATAACAAAAATCTCCAATAATTCTACTTTATTTCAACATTTTCAATTGAAAAATAACATTATGTGCCAAAAAGGGAACGTTATTTCAACATTTTAAATTTAAAAATAAGAAAATCTGCTATATTTCCATTTAATTACAATATTTTCAATTGAAAAATAAAAAAAATGTGATAATTCTACTTCATTTCGATATTTTCAATTGAAAAATGAGAAAATCTGCTATAATTCAATTTGACTTCAACATTTTCAATTAAAATTAACAAAATGTGCTATAATTGGATTTGATTTCAACATTTTAAATTGAAAAAGAACCAAATCTGATATAATCCTATTGATTTTAACATTTTCAATTCAAAAATAGTAACATATGGTATAACCCTACTTGATTTCAACATATTTACTTGAAAAATAATTCCATTTCATTTTAACATTTTCAATTGAAACATAACAAAATCTGATATAATTCCATTTGCTTTCAACATTTTAAATTGAAAAATGACAAAATCTTGTATAATTGTACTTTATTTCAACATTTTCAATTGAAAAATAACAAAATCTTTAATTCCAATAGATTTCAACATTTTCCATTGTAAAATTAAAAAATATAATACTATTTGATTTCCACGTTTATTTTGAAAAATCACAATATCTGATATAATTCAAATTTATTTCAACATTTTCAATTTGTAATTAACAAAATCTGCTATAATTCCATTTGATTTCAACATTTTCAAATGAAAAATATCCAAATCTGCTATAATTCTAATTTATTTCAACATTTTGATTGAAAATTAAGAAAATCTGATATAATTCCATTTGATTTCAACATTTTCAATTAACAAATAACAAAATCTGCTATAATTCTAATTTATTTCAACATTTCTATTGAAAAATAACAAAATCTGCTAAATTCCTACTTCATTTCAACATTTTTAATTGAAAACTAACAAAATCTGCTATAATTCCAATTGATTTCACCGTTGTAAATTGAAAAATAACAAAATCTGCTATTATTATAATTTATTTTAACATGTTCAATTGAAAAATGAACAAAATCAACTATAATTTCATTTTTTTATCAACATTTAAAATTGAAAAAGAACAAAATCTGGTATAATTCTACTACATTTAAATGTTTTCAATTGAAAAGTTACCAAACATGCTATAATTCTAATTGATTTAAACATTTTCAATTGAAAAATAACTAAATCTGCTATAATTCCATTTGATTTCATTTTCAATTGAAAAATAACAAAATCTGATATAATTCGACTTAATTTCACATTTTCAATTGAAAAATATCAAAATCTGCTATAATTCCATGTGATTTCAACATTGCAAATTGAAAAATAACAAAATCTAATATAATTCTACTTTATTTCAACATTTACAATTGAAAAATAACAAAATGTGCTATAATTCTAATTTATTACAAAAGTTTACAATTAAAAAATAACAAAAATCTCCAATAATTCTACTTTATTTCAACATTTTCAATTGAAAAATCACATTATGTGCCAAAAAGGGAACTTTATTTCAACATTTTAAATTGAAAAATAAGAATATATGCTATATTTCCATTTAATTACAATATTTGCAATTGAAAAATAACAAAAATGTGATAATTCTACTTCATTTCGATATTTTCAATTGAAAAATGAGAAAATCTGCTATAATTCAATTTGACTTCAACATTTTCAATTAAAATTAACAAAATGTGCTATAATTGGATTTGATTTCAACATTTTAAATTGAAAAAGAACCAAATCTGATATAATTCCATTTGATTTCAACATTATAAATGCAAAAATTACAAAATCTGATATAATTCCAATTTATTTCAAAATTTTCAAATGAAAAATGAAAAAATTTGCTATAATTGTAATTGATTTTGAAATTTTCAATTGAAAAATATCAAAATCTGCGATATTCTAATTTCTTCCAACATTTTCAATTGAAAAATATAATCGGCTTTAATTCCATTTGATTTCAACATTTTTAATTGAAAAATAACAAAATCTGACATAATTCTAATTTATTTCAACATATTCAACTGAAAAATAACAAAATCTGCTATAATTCTAATTTATTCAACATTTTCAAGTGAAAAATAACAAAATGTGCTATAATTCTACATGATTTCATGATTTTCCTTTGAAAATATCAAAATTGCTATAATTCCATTTGATTTTAACAATTTATATAAAAAAATAGCAAAGTCTGCTATAATTATTCTTTATTTCAATATTTTAAATTAAAATGTAACAAAATCTGCTATAATTCTACTTGATTTCATGATTTTAAATGAAAAATGACAAAATCTGTAATAATACATTTGATTTAATCATTTTAAATTGAAAAATAACAAAATCTGATATAATCCTATTGATTTTAACATTTTCAATTCAAAAATAGTAACATATGGTATAACCCTACTTGATTTCAACATATTTATTTGAAAAATAATTCCATTTCATTTTAACATTTTCAATTGAAAACTAACAAAATCTGCTAAAATCCTACTTCATTTCAACATTTTTAATTGAAAACTAACAAAATCTGCTATAATTCCAATTGATTTCACCGTTTTCAATTGAAAAATAACAAAATCTGCTATAATTATAATTTATTTTAACATGTTCAATTGAAAAATGAACAAAATCAGCTAATATTCCATTTGATATCAACATTTAAAATTGAAAAAGAACAAAATCTGGTATAATTCTACTACATTTAAATGTTTTCAATTGAAAAGTGACCAAACATGCTATAATTCTAATTGATTTAAACATTTTCAATTGAAAAATAACTAAATCTGCTATAATTCCATTTAATTTCATTTTCAATTGAAAAATAACAAAATCTGATATAATTCAACTTGATTTCACATTTTCAATTGAAAAATATCAAAATCTAATATAATTCTACTTTATTTCAACATTTACAATTGAAAAATAATAAAATTTGCTATAATTCTAATTTATTACAAAAGTTTACAATTAAAAAATAACAAAAATCTCCAATAATTCTACTTTATTTCAACATTTTCAATAGAAAAATAACATTATGTGCCAAAAAGGGAACTTTATTTCAACATTTTAAATTGAAAAATAAGAATATATGCTATATTTCCATTTAATTACAATATTTTCAATTGAAAAATAACAAAAATGTGATAATTCTACTTCATTTCGATATTTTCAATTGAAAAATGAGAAAATCTGCTATAATTCGATTTGACTTCAACATTTTCAATTAAAATTAACAAAATGTGCTATAATTGGATTTGATTTCAACATTTTAAATTGAAAAAGAACCAAATCTGATATAATTCCATTTGATTTCAACATTATAAATGGAAGATTTACAAAATCTGATATAATTCCAATTTATTTCAAAATTTTCAAATGAAAAATGACAAAATCTGCTACAATTGTAATTGATTTTGAAATTTTCAATTGAAAAATATCAAACTCTGCGATATTCTAATTTCTTCCAACATTTTCAATTGAAAAATATAATCGGCTTTAATTCCATTTGATTTCAACATTTTTAATTGAAAAATAACAAAATCTGACATAATTCTAATTTATTTCAACATATTCAACTGAAAAATAACAAAATCTGCTATAATTCTAATTTATTCAACATTTTCAAATGAAAAATAACAAAATGTGCTATAATTCTACATGATTTCATGATTTTCCTTTGAAAATATCAAAATTGCTATAATTCCATTTGATTTTAACAATTTATATAAAAAAATAGCAAAGTCTGCTATAATTATTCTTTATTTCAATATTTTAAATTAAAATGTAACAAAATCTGCTATAATTCTACTTGATTTCATGATTTTAAATGAAAAATGACAAAATCTGTAATAATACATTTGATTTAATCATTTTAAATTGAAAAATAACAAAATCTGATATAATCCTATTGATTTTAACATTTTCAATTCAAAAATAGTAACATATGGTATAACCCTACTTGATTTCAACATATTTATTTGAAAAATAATTCCATTTCATTTTAACATTTTCAATTGAAAACTAACAAAATCTGCTAAAATCCTACTTCATTTCAACATTTTTAATTGAAAACTAACAAAATCTGCTATAATTCCAATTGATTTCACCGTTTTCAATTGAAAAATAACAAAATCTGCTATAATTATAATTTATTTTAACATGTTCAATTGAAAAATGAACAAAATCAGCTAATATTCCATTTGATATCAACATTTAAAATTGAAAAAGAACAAAATCTGGTATAATTCTACTACATTTAAATGTTTTCAATTGAAAAGTGACCAAACATGCTATAATTCTAATTGATTTAAACATTTTCAATTGAAAAATAACTAAATCTGCTATAATTCCATTTAATTTCATTTTCAATTGAAAAATAACAAAATCTGATATAATTCAACTTGATTTCACATTTTCAATTGAAAAATATCAAAATCTAATATAATTCTACTTTATTTCAACATTTACAATTGAAAAATAATAAAATTTGCTATAATTCTAATTTATTACAAAAGTTTACAATTAAAAAATAACAAAAATCTCCAATAATTCTACTTTATTTCAACATTTTCAATAGAAAAATAACATTATGTGCCAAAAAGGGAACTTTATTTCAACATTTTAAATTGAAAAATAAGAATATATGCTATATTTCCATTTAATTACAATATTTTCAATTGAAAAATAACAAAAATGTGATAATTCTACTTCATTTTGATATTTTCAATTGAAAAATGAGAAAATCTGCTATAATTTGATTTGACTTCAACATTTTCAATTAAAATTAACAAAATGTGCTATAATTGGATTTGATTTCAACATTTTAAATTGAAAAAGAACCAAATCTGATATAATTCCATTTGATTTCAAAATTATAAATGCAAAAATTACAAAATCTGATATAATTCCAATTTATTTCAAAATTTTCAAATGAAAAATGAAAAAATTTGCTATAATTGTAATTGATTTTGAAATTTTCAATTGAAAAATATCAAAATCTGCGATATTCTAATTTCTTCCAACATTTTCAATTGAAAAATATAACCGGCTTTAATTCCATTTGATTTCAACATTTTTAATTGAAAAATAACAAAATCTGACATAATTCTAATTTATTTCAACATATTCAACTGAAAAATAACAAAATCTGCTATAATTCTAATTTATTCAACATTTTCAAGTGAAAAATAACAAAATGTGCTATAATTCTACATGATTTCATGATTTTCCATTGAAAATATCAAAATTGCTATAATTCCATTTGATTTGAACAATTTATATAGAAAATAGCAAAATCTGCTATAATTATTCTTTATTTCAATATTTTAAATTAAAATGTAACAAAATCTGCTATAATTCTACTTGATTTCATGATTTTAAATGAAAAATGACAAAATCTGTAATAATACATTTGATTTAATCATTTTAAATTGAAAAATAACAAAATCTGATATAATCCTATTGATTTTAACATTTTCAATTCAAAAATAGTAACATATGGTATAACCCTACTTGATTTCAACATATTTACTTGAAAAATAATTCCATTTCATTTTAACATTTTCAATTGAAACATAACAAAATCTGATATAATTCCATTTGCTTTCAACATTTTAAATTGAAAAATGACAAAATCTTGTATAATTGTACTTTATTTCAACATTTTCAATTGAAAAATAACAAAATCTTTAATTCCAATATATTTCAACATTTTCTATTGTAAAATTAAAAAATTGATATAATACTATTTGATTTCCACGTTTATTTTGAAAAATCACAATATCTGATATAATTCAAATTTATTTCAACATTTTCAATTTAAAATTAACAAAATCTGCTATAATTCCATTTGATTTCAACATTTTCAAATGAAAAATATCCAAATCTGCTATAATTCTAATTTATTTCAACATTTTGATTGAAAATTAAGAAAATCTTATATAATTCCATTTGATTTCAACATTTTCAATTAACAAATAACAAAATCTGCTATAATTCTAATTTATTTCAACATTTCTATTGAAAAATAACAAAATCTGCTAAAATCCTACTTCATTTCAACATTTTTAATTGAAAACTAACAAAATCTGCTATAATTCCAATTGATTTCACCGTTTTAAATTGAAAAATAACAAAATCTGCTATAATTATAATTTATTTTAACATGTTCAATTGAAAAATGAACAAAATCAGCTATAATTCCATTTGATATCAACATTTAAAATTGAAAAAGAACAAAATCTGGTATAATTCTACTACATTTAAATGTTTTCAATTGAAAAGTGACCAAACATGCTATAATTCTAATTGATTTAAACATTTTCAATTGAAAAATAACTAAATCTGCTATAATTCCATTTGATTTCATTTTCAATTGAAAAATAACAAAATCTGATATAATTCAACTTGATTTCACACTTTCAATTGAAAAATATCAAAATCTGCTATAATTCCATGTGATTTCAATATTGCAAATTGAAAAATAACAAAATCTAATATAATTCTACTTTATTTCAACATTTACAATTGAAAAATAACAAAATTTGCTATAATTCTAATTTATTACAAAAGTTTACAATTAAAAAATAACAAAAATCTCCAATAATTCTACTTTATTTCAACATTTTCAATTGAAAAATAACATTATGTGCCAAAAAGGGAACTTTATTTCAACATTTTAAATTGAAAAATAAGAAAATCTGCTATATTTCCATTTAATTACAATATTTTCAATTGAAAAATAACAAAAATGTGATAATTCTACTTCATTTCGATATTTTCAATTGAAAAATGAGAAAATCTGCTATAATTCAATTTGACTTCAACATTTTCAATTAAAATTAACAAAATGTGCTATAATTGGATTTGATTTCAACATTTTAAATTGAAAAAGAACCAAATCTGATATAATTCCATTTGATTTCAACATTATAAATGGAAGATTTACAAAATCTGATATAATTCCAATTTATTTAAAAATTTTCAAATGAAAAATGACAAAATCTGCTACAATTGTAATTGATTTTGAAATTTTCAATTGAAAAATATCAAACTCTGCGATATTCTAATTTCTTCCAACATTTTCAATTGAAAAATATAATCGGCTTTAATTCCATTTGATTTCAACATTTTTAATTGAAAAATAACAAAATCTGACATAATTCTAATTTATTTCAACATATTCAACTGAAAAATAACAAAATCTGCTATAATTCTAATTCATTCAACATTTTCAAGTGAAAAATAACAAAATGTGCTATAATTCTACATGATTTCATGATTTTCCTTTGAAAATATCAAAATTGCTATAATTCCATTTGATTTGAATAATTTATATAAAAAAATAGCAAAGTCTGCTATAATTATTCTTTATTTCAATATTTTAAATTAAAATGTAACAAAATCTGCTATAATTCTACTTGATTTCATGATTTTAAATGAAAAATGACAAAATCTGTAATAATACATTTGATTTAATCATTTTAAATTGAAAAATAACAAAATCTCATATAATCCAACTTGATTTTAACATTTTCAATTCAAAAATAGTAACATATGGTATAACCCTACTTGATTTCAACATATTTACTTGAAAAATAATTCAATTTCATTTTAACATTTTCAATTGAAAACTAACAAAATCTGCTAAAATCCTACTTCATTTCAACATTTTTAATTGAAAACTAACAAAATCTGCTATAATTCTAATTGATTTCACCGTTTTAAATTGAAAAATAACAAAATCTGCTATAATTATAATTTATTTTATCGTGTTCAATTTAAAAATGAACAAAATCAGCTATAATTCCATTTGATATCAACATTTAAAATTGAAAAAGAACAAAATCTGGTATAATTCTACTACATTTAAATGTTTTCAATTGAAAAGTGACCAAACATGCTATAATTCTAATTGATTTAAACATTTTCAATTGAAAAATAACTAAATCTGCTATAATTCCATTTGATTTCATTTTCAATTGAAAAATAACAAAATCTGATATAATCCTATTGATTTTAACATTTTCAATTCAAAAATAGTAACATATGGTATAACCCTACTTGATTTCAACATATTTACTTGAAAAATAATTCCATTTCATTTTAACATTTTCAATTGAAACATGACAAAATCTGATATAATTCCATTTGCTTTCAACATTTTAAATTGAAAAATAACAAAATCTTGTATAATTGTACTTTATTTCAACATTTTCAATTGAAAAATAACAAAATCTTTAATTCCAATTGATTTCAACATTTTCTATTGAAAAATATCAAAATCACCTATAATTCCATTTGTGACAGAGAGTGGGCCTGGGAAACACACACACGCATGCACGCACGCACTCACGCACACACGTATGCTTTTTTTATTGAAATTGGAGCAGATCTGGGTAGTGAAATTAGATCAAAGCATTTTGTTTACTAATGGAGAAATCTGATCTAGGGCAGGAGTTGTACCCACTGATCTGCGTCATTAGAAATATAATGAAAATGGTTGAAATAATTTTTATTGATTAAAACTTGAAATAGAGCGGAGTAAGCTAGGAGGAACTTTAGAATTCACATGATTTTGGTTGAAGCAGCCAGAACCTTGTGATGATCACGTGTGAGGTTGTGGGGCTGAGGGTCGGTTATGACCAGCTGATTTTTTCCATATAAATGCGTAGTTATGTTGGAAAAGTGGCAGACGGAAGAGAGAGACGGGAGAGGCTGTGATCGGTCGGTGCATCATCATCGCATGCGAACCATCACGCGCATGGGCACTCGCATTGACTGTTACGGGTCGCGGCGCTACATGAGAGACAGGAGAAAATTCTTGGCGAGACTGGAGAAGAGAATTAGCCCGGGCAGAGTTGGGCTAGAGACAGTGGAGAGTTGAGTTGGAGACTCGAGGAGGAGAGGAATTGACGTCAGAGATTGGAATGAAGCATCCGCTAATATGTACTGTTGATATAAGTACCACTGCTTCTGCTACAATGAATATTACTACTACTGTTACTACTGCTGAGGAGGAATGCCACTATAAATGAGACAGTGGAGAGTCGAGTTGGAGACTCGAGGAGGAGCGGAAGTGATATCAGAGATTAAAACGAAGCATCCACTAACAAACCTTAAGTCATGGAAAGAAATCTATATCCCACCATCGCAAGAGTTGTATATTGTTCTGAGATGATTTAACAAAAAGTTAATCACAATACACTTTCTACCTCTGTCTAGAATCCAGTGTATGAGTTTTTACATCAATTACTTTTCTTTTCTTTAACCTGTTTCTTTTCTGTACAATTCTTTTCTGCTATATAAAAGACATAATCAATTCAACCATTAAATAGTTGTTTGTCCGGCTTTCTGCAGATATTAATTCTTTTTTTTTTTCTGTATTCTAAATTTCTTAGCACAGACTCTCCAGCTGTGTCTACATCATCAGTCGACTGTGAATGGATGAACATCACTTCTGCTTTCTGGATCAAACCAATCACAACGTGGGCAGGAAGCAGGATTAAACCAGTGGGTCGGTCAAATAATCTACATATGTTCAGGGGACCTACGGCTACTCCCTTAAATTTGGTTAGGATCGAGTACACACCTCAACCCAGAGAGTAAGACGTCGGAGATTGAGGGGCTGGGGTGAAAGTGTTAGACATTTGATTTCAACATTTTAATTGAAAAATGACAAAATCTGATATAATTCTACTTTGTTTCAACATTTGCAATGGAAAAATCACAAAATCTGATATAATTCTAACTTATTTCAATATTTTCAATTGAAAAATAACAAAATCAGCTATAGTTCCATTTGATTTCAACATTTATATTGAAAAATAACAAAATCTAATATAATTCACATTTATGTCAACATTTTGAAAAGAAAAATAACAAAATATGCCATAATTCCCTTTGATTTCAACAATTTGATTTGAAAAATAACAAAATCTGCAATAATTCTAATTTATTTAATCATTTACAATTGAAAAATAGCAAAATCTGCTATAATTACGTTTGATTTCAACATGTTCAATTGAAGATTAACAAATCCGCTATAATTCTAATTGATTTCAATATTTTCAGTTGAAAAATATCAAAATCTGCTATATTCTAATTCATTTCAACATTTTCAATTTTTCAGCTTTAATTGCATTTGATTCTAACATTTTAATTGAAAAATGACAAAATGTGATATAATTCTACTTTATTTCAACATTTGCAATTGAAAAGTAACAAAATCAGTTATAATTTGATGTGCTTTCAACATTTATTATCAAAAATTAACAAAATCTGCTATAATTCCATTTGATTTCAACATTTTCAATTAAAAAATGACAAAATCTTCTTTAATTCAAATTGATTTCAACATTTTCAATTATAAAATAATAAAATCTGCTATAAATCTATTTGATATCAATATTTTCAAATAAAAAATAACAAAATCCGGTACAATTTCATTTGATTTCATGATATTCAATTGAAAAATAGCAAAATCTGCTAAAATTCTAATTGATTTCAACATTTTCAATTATAAAGAATTAATGTGTGTCATAGATCCTCCCCAACGTGTTGCCATCACAGGGATAGATAACGCCTGGTTAGGACCAATATATCCTGCCGTGATAATATTCCTTTTTGTTTCTTTGATTAACGTATCATTAAATACTCATAGAATAAGGGTTAGGGTTGCTTCCCTTGCACTGAAGGATTATTGGCAGAATAGATAAAGATTTTATAAAGAAAAATAAGTATTAGTTCAATTAGAATTAGAATTAATTGAACTTAGTGTTTCCAGGTTCCCTAAGTAACACATTCAACTGACCACAGACCAAGGTTGAATGAAACAATGGACATTAACATATATAATAATTTAATGAACATAAAGAAGGGGTCGAATGACAAGAGTGGAAGGGGGTTGTATGAAATATTGTCTCTATCCAACGTTAGGAGATGATGAGCAACGACGAATGCAAGACCCAACACACATAACAGGAACAGGACATTCGTTAATATTCTAAGTAATACATGTGTAATGGCGTTTACATGAACATAATTTCCGTGTGTCTGTTGTGAGCTAAATCTATATCGGGGAAGGGGTGCAAGAACTTATCTGATGTTTTTGTGATTTAAGAGACATCTTCGTTATAAAAGTCTTTCTTCTCTTTTTTCTTTCTGATGACCGAGGTTTATATTTTCAATCTGGTTCGTATCTTTCACTTCTGATCTGAAGCCAGATTTTCTTCTTGCTATGGCCTTCTGCGCTGGACGATCTCTTCATGTTCTCGGTACTGGGAACAGTCTGGTTTGCTTTTCTGCCTCAGGGGATGTGCAGTCGCAGCTTATTTCTCGGAATTGCAATTGATATGACTTCACCCGTCACAATCTGGCCAGCTACTGATTTTTCGAATCACCTTCTTTTGGCGCCTAAATTTTCTGCTAGCTTAATGGTTGTTCTTGGCCAATCATATTGCTTCTTTCTTATGTTGTCCCTGCTGGGTCTATTTTAGCGTTCGCCGATGCGTATGTAACCTAGGTTATGGTGTGGGAAGGGGTGGGTGTTAATTGCTGGCTTACATTCGTCACATGTGCTATAATTCCTTTTGATGTCTCCATTTTCCAGTTAAAAATTAGAAAATCTGCTATATTTCTAATTGATTTCAACATTTTCAAATGAAAAATAATTATTCCATTTGATTTCAAGGTTTTAAAGTGAAAGTCAGCTATAATTTACTTTATTTCAAAATGTTTTACACAATAATGACAAAATATGCTACACATCCATTAGATTTCAACATTTTCAGGGGAAAAATAACAAGATCTATAAATCTACTTGATTTCAAAATTTTCCACTGAAAAATGACAAAATCTGCTATAATTTGATTTGATTTCAACATTTTCAATTGAAAAATAAGAAAATCTGCTATAATTCTTCTAATATCAATATTTTCATTTTAAAAATAACAGAATCTGATAGAATTATTCTATATTTCAACATTTTCAATTGAATAAAAATAATCTGCTATAATTCCATTTAATTTCAAAATTGAAAAATTAAAAAAAAAAAATTTGCTATAATTCTATTTATTTCAACATTTGTAATTGAAAAATGATAAAATCTGATATAATTCTATTTCATTTCAACATTTTCAATTTAAAAATAAAATCTATTACAATTCTACTTCATTTCAACATTTTCAATTGAAAAATAACAAATCCTTCTATTATTCCATTTGATTTCAACATTTTCAATCGATATCTGCTATAATTCTACTTGATTTCAACATTTTCAATTGAAAAAAGACAAAATCTGATATACTTCGGAAGGATTTCAATATTTGCATTTCAAAAATATATAACATCTGCTCTAATTCTTCTTTATTTTATCATTTTCAATTGAAAAATAACAAAATCTGCTATAGCATAATTTGATTTCATCATTTTAAATTGAAAAATGAGAAAATCTGCTATAATTCCATTCGATTTCAACATTTTCAATAGAAAAATAACAAAATATGCTTTAATTCTACCTGATTTGAACATTTTCAAATCTGATATAATTCTAATGGATTTCTAGATTTTCCATTGAAAAATAAGAAAATCCGCTATAATTCTACTTTATGCCAACATTTTCAATTGTAAAATAACAAAATCTGCTATAATTCTACTTTATTTCAATATTTTTCATTGAAAAATCAGAAAATCTGACATATTTCCATTTGATTTCAACATTTTCAATTGAGAAATAACAAAATTTGCTATAATTCTATTAATTTCAACATTTTCAATGGAAGAATAAAAAAAATCTGCTATAATTCTACTTAATTTCAACATTTTACTATTGAAATATGACAAAATCTGTGATAATTCCATTTTATTTTTTCATTTTCAATTGTAAAATAACAAAATCTTCTATAATTCCATTTGATTTCAACTTTTAAATTGAAACATTAAATTATTTGCTATAATTCTAATTTGTTTCAACATTTTCAATTGAAAAATGACAAAATCTGCTATAATTCCATTTGATTTCAAATTTTTCAAATGAAAATAATCATCTGCTATAATTCTACTTTATTTCAACATTTTCAATTGAAAAATAATACAGTCTGCTATAATTCCATTTGATTTCAATATTTCAAATTGAAAAATAACAAAATCAGATATAATTCTTCTTTATTTCAACATTTTCAATTAAAAAATAACAAAATCTGTAATAATTCCATTTTATTCCAACATTTTCAATTGCAATATAACAAAATCTGCTATAATTCTGCTGGATTCAACATTTCATTTGAAATATAACAAAATCTGCTATAATTCCATTTGATCTCAACATTTATATTGAAAAATAATAAACATTGACATAATTCATTTCATTTGATTGCAACAATTTGAAAAAGAACATTATCTGCTATAATTCTATTTATTTCAACATTTTCAATTGAAATATGACAAAATCTGATATATTTCCATTTGATTTCAAAATTTTCAATTGAAAAATAACAAGATCAGCTATCATTCTACATGATTTCAACATTTTCAATTGAAAAATAAAAAAAATCGTATATAATTCCATTTGATTTCAATATTTTCAATTGATAAATAGCAAAATCTATAATTCTACTTGATTTCAACATTTTCAATTGAAAAAAAACAAAATGTGTTATAATTCCATTTGATTTCAATATGTATATTGAAAAATAACAAAATCTGATATAATTATTGTTTATTTCAATATTTTCAATTAAAAAATAACATAATCTGCTATAATTCCATTTGATTTCAATGTATTTTATTGAAAAATCTCATATAATTCTATGTTATTTCATCATTTTCAATTGAAAAATCACAAATTGTGTATTAGTTCCATTTGATTTCAACATTTTCAATAGAAAAATAACAAAATATGCTATAATTCTACTTGAATTGAAGAATGAAATAATCTGATATATTTCTAATAGATTTCAACATTTTCACTTGAAAAATTGAAAAAATTCTTCTATAATTCCATTTCATTTCAACATTCTAAATTGAAAAATAATAAAATCTGATATAATTCCATATGATTATATCATTCTAACTTGAAAAATAACATTATCTGCTATAATCCTACTTTATTTCAACCTTTTCAATTGAAAAATCAGAAAATCTGATATAATTCCATTTGATTTCACTTTCCCTTGAAAAATTACAAAATCTGCTATAATTCTACCTGATTTCAACATTTTCAATTGAAAAAATTACAAAATCTGGCATAATTCTAATTGATTTCAACATTTCCTATTGAAAAATAGCAAAATCTGCTATAATTCTTTTTGATTTCAACTTGTAAATTGAAAAATGACAAAATCTGACATAATTCTAATTTATTTAACATTTCCAATTGAAGAATAACACATTGTGCTCTATTTCTACTTTATTTGACCTTTTTCAATTAAAAAAATTATAATCTGCTATGATTCTAATTGAGTTCAACATTTTCAATTGAAAAATGCAAAATCTTCTATAATTCCATTTGATTTCCACCATTCAAATTGAAAAATAAGAAAATCTGCTATAATTCTATTTGATTTGAACCCTTCACATTGGAAAACTATCAAAAACTGATATAATTCTACTTTCTTTCAAAATTTTCAATTCAAAAATATCAAAATCTTCTATAATTCCATTTGATTGCAACATTTTGAATTAAAAAATAGCAATATCTGCTATAATTCTACTTTATTTCAACACTTTCAATTGAAAAATTATAAAATCTACTATAATTCCACTTAATTTCAATATTTTCACTTGAAGAATAACAAACTCTGCTATAATTCTAATTGATTTCAACATTTTTGAATTGAAAAGTAACAAAATGTGCTATACTTCTACTTGATTTTAACATTTTCAATTTGAAAAATATGAATATTACATATTATAATTCTACTTGATTTCTACATTTTCAAGTGAAAAATATATGCTATCATTCCATTTGATTTCATTATTTTCAATTTGATAAAAGAAAATCAGCAATAATCTTATTTGATTTCAACACTTTGAAGTACCAAATAATATATAATTACTTTTGATTTCCACATTTTTAATTGAAAAATATAAAAATCTCTATAATTCAATTTGATATTAACATTTTCAAATGAAAAATATGAAAATCATCTATAATTCATTATATCTCAATTTTTCAATTGTCATTAAAAAATTTTCAAATTGAGATATAATTCCATTTTATTTCAACATGTTCAACTGAAAAATAACAAAATCAGCTATAACTCTATATAATTTTGTAATTTTGAATTGGAAAATGAGAAAACTGGCCATAATTCCTTTTATTTCAGCATATTTAAATGGAAAATTACAAAATCAGCTATAATTCTGTCTGATTCCAACATTTTCAATTGATAAATACCGAAATCATCTATAATTCCAATTAACTTCAAAATTTGCAATTGATAACTAATGGAATGAGCTATAATTCCATTTGATTTAAATATGTTCAAGTGAAAAATAACAAAATCAGCTATAAGCCTATTTGATTTCAACATTTTCCATTGAGAAATGACAAAACCAGCTATAATTATATTTGATTTCAAACCTTTCTCTTAAAAAATACCAAAATATGATATAATTCCACTTGATTTCAAAATTTTAAATTGATAACCACAAAATGATCTATAATTTCATTTGATTTTCAACATTTTCAAAATGACAAGCTCAGCTTTCCATGACAGTTGAACAATTTCTCTTGAAAAATGACAAAATGAAATTGGTTATAAACAATGTAATTTTCAATGTTTTTCAAAACATTTTAAAATCTAAAAGTTTCAAAATAATGCTATGTAAACAATTGAAACTTGTTAAATCAATCTATTTCTAACGATACCGAATCGATTTTAAATAATTTTATTGAATTTGTTGTTATTTTATTTTATTTTGTGTTTTTATTGTTTTCAAACTATATTTTCAAAGAACGGTTGAAAAAGTAATCGAAATTGGCCAAAACAACTAGTTTTTCAACGTAATATTCAATGTTTTTCAAAAGTTTGTAAAATCCACAATTTTTAAAAAAAAATATAACTTTGTGTAAACTACTGAAACTTGTTAAAATCAATATTTTTCGATCGATACGTAATCGATTTTCAATAATTTTATTGGTTTTCTAATGTTTTCAAATACCAAATTGTATTTTCAAACAGGCGTTATTGCCGTGGTAAAACGAATCGAAATTGTGCAAAACAACTATTTTCTCAACGTAATTTTCAATGTTTTTCACAAGTTTGTAAAATCCACAAGTTAATATAAGTTTGTGTAAACTACTGAAACTTGTTAAAATCAATATTTTTTGATCGATACCTAATAATTTTATTGGTTTTCTAAGGGTTTCAAATACAAAATTATATTCTCAAAGAAAAGTGATTAACTTTGTAAAAAAAGGAATCGAAATTGTGCAAAACAACTAGTTTTTCAACGTAATTTTCAATGTTTTTCGAAGCATTGTAAAATGCAAAATTTTAAATAACTTTGTGTAAAGTATTGAAACTCGTTAAAATCAATATTTTTCGATCGATACTTTCAATAATTTTATTTGTTTTCTATTGTTATTGTTGAAACTTAACTAATGCATGGAATAATAATGCAACACAAAATGTACTTAGAACAAAATGTATTGACACAAGAAAGTGTACACAATATTTACATATAGTCTTTTGTATATTCCTGGGAAGACCGTTCCTGGTGAATGTGTTGACTAAGTCGCGGTCGGGCAGAGTCTCTAGTTGAATCTCTTGATTCGCCTCTCCTGTCTTCCCGGTACCAACCATATTTATATCGTCGGTACTCCACTATGCAAATTAGGTGGATCCTACCACAACACACCCCTCCCAAGCCTTGGAATCCCTTTTGGATTTCAAACTGGCTTCCTAACTGGCTATTTCTTTGTAGATCCCATTTGCATACTTCATATGTATATGTCAATCCGCTTAATTTTAATATCTTTTCCGTTTTGGATTCACGTCCAATGGGTCCGTGAACTTTCGTTTCCTACCGGATCTTCTCGGTTCAGGAATATTCTGCGGAGGTTCTACTTGAAAAATATCATACATTACATCAATGGGATCTTCCTCCTCATCCGGTATACTCTCTTCATGCTCTAGAACGTAACATTTTTTAAGTTGGTTCTGATGCCTTTTATGGGTATTCTTCGGCCCTTTAATTATGTAAATCAGGTCCCCGATTCTCTTGTCCACTATGCCTCGCTCCCAGAACTCAATGTTGTTTCTGAAGCACTTGAAAAACACCTTCTCTCCGGAGGTGTATCTTTTTCTAGCTGTATACATAGTATTCTTTACTCTATTTTTTCCTGGCAAAAGCTTGTCAAACACTGACTTAATTTTCCTAGCGAACATTAGTTCAGCTGGTGCCATGTTTGATTGTGTTCTCTGGTTTGGCGTGATTCTGTATATTTGTAGGAATTGCTGAAGCGCCTTTTCCGTTGGAACTCCTGAGGCTTTCTTCAGAGCGCGCTTTAACGTATCGACAAATATTTCTGTGAGTCCATTGGATCTCGGATGATACGGTGGCGTCGTTATGTGGTTAATTTGATATAACTCACAAAATTCCTTAAATTCTTCAGAAGTGAATTGTGTACCATTGTCACTCACAATACACTCTGGCACACCGAACCGTACAAATAGTTCATGCAAAAAAGTTGTTGTGGTATTGGACGTAGGCTTTTTGCAGCGTAGTACTTCCGGCCATTTTGTAAAACTATCTACCACTATTAAGTAGTAATAATCTTCTACTGGACCAGCGAAATCAATGTGTAATCTTGTCCACGGATGATCCGTCTTGGGCCATGGTTTGTGTACTACAGGTGGTGCCTTAGCTGCTAACGCACACCCTTTACATCGATGAACCATGTTTTCGATATCCACATCCAT
Source organism: Acanthosepion esculentum (assembly GCA_964036315.1). Lineage (NCBI taxonomy): Eukaryota > Metazoa > Mollusca > Cephalopoda > Sepiida > Sepiidae > Acanthosepion > Acanthosepion esculentum. The sequence continues at coordinate 37,642,872 of OZ038500.1, read as the reverse complement.
TCCTTTCCAATATACAAAGCTTCGCATTAAGCTTTTTGTTCTATTAATCCCCGGGTGACCCATATGAAAGTCCCGTAGGATTCTTTTCTGCAACTTTTTTGGTACTACTACTCTCTCACCATATAATAAAATTCCGTCACATATTGAATAAATCTCCTGCACTTTTTGGTCATTTGCTACCATTTTACTTTTTATTTCTAAAATGAAATCATCGCTTTCAGCTTCTTTTTTGATTTCCTTTGATGTAACCGGTAGCTCTCTTACAATGTTGTTTACCATGCTTTTCACCTCATAATCTGCTCTGGTATTTGCAATAATTGATTCTTCGAATCTTTCTTCTTGACTCGGTACGAGTCTTGATAAAGTATCCGCATGAATTATATTTTTGGATGATAGGTGCTTTATGTGAAAATCATAATTGAGAAGAACGGTTCCCCATCTTAACAGTCGATTTGCCGTATAAACGGGTAACCCTTTCTTTGAACCAAAAATAGTGATCAGAGGTTTATGATCCGTTTCTAACATAAAATGTCTGCCGTAGATGTATCTATGAAATTTTGTTATGGCAAAAATGATACTCAGAGCTCTTTGTCTATCTGTGAGTAACTTCGTTCTCCTGGGAGTAATGCTCTCGAAGCATGTGCAATTGGTTTTCTAGAACCATCTGACATTATGTGTTGAATACACGCTCCTACCCCGTATGAACTAGCGTCACTTGCCACTACAATATCAAGTTTTGGATTGTAATGGGTTAAAAAGAGGTCGGACGTAAGCATTTTCTTTATTTCATCAAAGGCTTTCTGACATTCTACCGTCCATTCCCATGCCTTGTCTTTTTTTAGTAGTTCATTCAACGGAACTCTTAGATTGTACATTCCTTTAATGAACACTTGATAATAGTTTGCGAGCCCCAGAAAACTCTGTAGCGTCGCCACATTAGTGGGCGTCGGCATGTCTCTAATCGCAATGGACATTTCTGGATCTGGAAATCTGCCATTTTTGTTGATTATGTGACCTAAATACTTAATTTCCTCCAAACCAAATTCGCACTTTGATTCTTTGACTTTAAATCCAAAGTCCTGAATCTTTTTAAATACTTGATTGAGGTGCTCTCGATGTTCGTCGACGTTTGCACTCCTTACTATGATGTCATCTAAGTAGGAGCATACAAAGTCTAAATCATTCAACATGACGTCCATAGCTTGTTGAAAAATGGCTGGTGCCACTTTAATGCCAAAAGGAAGCCTGTTGTACTTGAATAACCCTCTATGCGTGTTTATCCCTCGTAACTTCGAACATTTCTCTTCGACGGGAATTTGGAGATAGGCATCTGATAAGTCGATTTTTGAAAATATAACTTCGCCATTTAGCTTGTTAAAAATCTCCTCCGGACTCGGTAACGGGTAATGGTAGTCCTTAATTACCGAGTTCAACCCTGTCGAAAAATCAACGCAAACTCTGATTTGGTTTGATTTCTTTTTTATGCACACAATCGGCGCAGCCCATGAATTAGATTCTACTTTCGAAATAATTCCCATTTTTTCCAACCTATCAAGTTCTTCGTTAATTTTCTCTACACTTGCGAAAGTCACGTTACGTTTCTTTTTAAAAATTGGCATAGTATTTTCCTTTAATTCAAATTTAGCTTCAAACTTGTTACATCTTCCAAGACCAGGTGTGAAGGTTTCCGGAAACTTTTTCTTTAATTCATCTTTAATGTCCTGTCTTGTTTGCGTATTACTTTCTACTTTTCTGCAGAATGAGTTTAACGGTTTATCCCACAATTCGAATGTTTCAATAAAATCTGTACCCGTCAAGTTTTCTCCATTTTTCAGAATGAAAACTTATTTTTTTAACGATCCCGTTCAATTTCATGGGACGTACAACCTCGCCTTCGAAGTTAATTTCCTTTCCAGTTACCGTTCGAGCGAGTTTCGTTGACTTCATTATTGTAGGCCTTTTTAAAATTTTCCATGTTTTATAGTTCATTATTGTTAAATCTGACCCCGAATCGAGTTGAAATTTGATATTCTTTTTAAATATTTCAGTCGTCACATATTTCCTCAAATCTCTATCTGATTTGATATTCGAATTTGTTTGTCTAATACGGCTATTGAATTTTTTCGTTTTACAACACGATCCTTTGTGACCATTCTTGTGGCACACGAAACATTTCTTATTTCTATATGGGCAATTTACCTCCCAGTATCTTTCGTTACAACGTCTGCAATTATATGGTGGGACCTTTTTATTTAATTTTTCTTGTCTATTTTTAAGATACGCCAAATTTTTTCTCCACTTTTTTGCTGATGGGTAATTTGACTGTTTTTTTATTTTTTTAATATAAGCAATGCCAGCTTCTTCGATTTTTTGAGACTCTTTCTTTAAACTTACGGCCCGTTGACACTCCTCTGCTAACTTTTGCAGGGTAAGGTTTTGTTCAGATTCGAGTTTAGACAAAACTCTACGTCTTATTTCGGCACTCTTACTGGATACCAGTCCTTGAGCAAAAATTAAACACTTGAATTCTTCAACCGTAATCTCTGCCAATCTAAAATTGTCACAATGTCTGTTCACTATAGATGCATATGTTAAGTAATCCTGATCATCGGATTTAGAGACATTCATGCATAACCATCGCTTATGCCAAAGCGACATATTTGCTCCAAACAGCTCTTTTAGCAATTTCACTGTTTCCGAGAATTCCAATACAGTTGTTTTTCTCGGTACAATAAAATCTACAAATTTGCTATGTTCTGCTGTACCTAGCTTTCTTAGTAATAGACTGACTTTTCTTGAATTCGACCAGTTTTCACAGTCTGTGTAGAAAATATCTTCATATCGTTTAAAGTACGCTTCAAACGTTTTTTCTTCGTCTGGCACATAGTTGAAAGTTTCCAGCGAATTAAATATGGTGTTATTAGAATATGAAGAATGTCCTTCATTTGCCTGATAGTTGTTTAATTTCTCCAGTGTTAACTTTTGAAAAATCTAAAAGTCTTTCCTCTTGCTGTTCTTGATATTTTTGCTGTCTTTCACCTTGCTTTTCTTGATATTTTTGCTGTGCTATCTGTTGTTCCCTTATTAATAAGGCAAACTGATATGGCTTTGGATAATTCATCCATTTTTAGCTGATAGTGTTCATGTAACAAAGAATATATTTTTAATTTGTGTATCCACGTATATCATATAAGCTGACCAAAAAATCGAAACAGCGTACGACTTTTTAATTTTATGTCTTGCTTTTACATTCACGCCCGTGATAATCAACTTTGGTATTTTTTTTTTTTGTGAACAGAGACCGTCGGACTTTTTTTTTTCGTTTTCGACTTCTGTTCGCGTATTTCAATGACCACTTCTAATTTTATTATCAGAGATAATTCGTCACTATATTGTTGAACAAACAAAAAAAAATAATTTTTTAAAGTTCGTTACCTTTCAAAGTCGACACGGTGTATTTGTGCGCCTTTTAAATCCATACATGTTTTGTAGTCGGCCAGTTTTTTTTTCTTTTTAGCGGGTGTCTCGTTGTAGATAATTTTTCAATTTAAAATCACCGTTATTCGTTTACGACACCTTTCAAATTTTTCTGAGTGAACGTTCCTTTATGCTTAGTCGTCCTTTAACGAGTTCTACATATCCAGAAATTCAGAATCCTTCGTCGTTACGTTAAATGTTGGACTTTTAATTAATAATTTTTTTTTCAGCCTGGGTTCTTCAATGACTTGTCCCAATTGTTGAAAACTCTCAATTATTAATTCTTTTTTTTTTCGTATGGTTCTTTCTACTTCGTCGCCATTGTTGAAACTTGACTAATGCATGGAATAATAATGCAACACAAAATGTACTTAGAACAAAATGTATTGAAACAAGAAAGTGTACACAATATTTACATATGGTCTTTTGTATATTTCTGGGAAGACCATTCCTGGGGAATGTGTTGACTTAGTCGCAGTCGTGCAGAGTCTCTAGTTGAATCTCTTGATTCGCCTCTGGATTTACTTGACCTTCCACAGGGCCAGGTTGTGACACAAGGTCGAGGTTTAACGTGGGAAGGGAGAGGGAATGGACCCGAGTTTTCACCCGGGCCGCAGTGCTTTGGCTTTAGCTGGTCTTAGCTTGTCCAAGCTGGTCTTTAGCTGGTCATAGCTAGTCATAGCTGGTCTTAGCTGGTCATAGCTTGTCCAAGCTGGTCAGAGCTGGTCCGAGCTGGTCATAGCTAGTCAGACGTAGCCGCGATACTACCAGCGCAGGGACGAATCCCTGCGACCGGCCTGTATCGGAGAGGCGAATCAAGAGATTCGCCTCTCCTGTCTTCCCGGTACCAACCATATTTATATCGTCGGTACTCCACTATGCAAATTAGGTGGATCCTACCACAACAGTTATCAAATACCAAATTATATATTTTCAAACAACCGTTGAAAAAGTAATCGAAATTGGCAAAACATCTAGTTTTTGAACGTAATTTTCAATGTTTTCAAAAGTTTGCGAAATCAATGCGAAATCAATGCCTAATTGATTTTCAATAATTTTATTGGTTTACTAATGTTTTCAAATACCAAATTATATTTTCAAACTAGCGTTGAAAAAGTACTGGAAATTGGCCTAAACAACTAGTTTTTGAACGTAATTTTCAATGTTTTTCATAAGTTTTAAAATCCCAAATTTTCATTATAAGTTTGTGTAAACAGTAAACTATTTTAACCTGTTAAAATTAATATTTTTCGATCGATACGTAATCGGTTTTCAACAATTTTATAGGTTTATTAATCTTTTCAAACACCAAATTATATTTTCTAACAACCGTGATTAATGTTGAAAATGTACTCGAAATTGCCCAAAACCTCAAGGTTTTCAACGTAATTTTTCAATGTTTTACAAAACATTGTAAAAAATCCAAAATTTTTAATATAACTCTCTGTAAACTATTGAAACTTGTTAAAATCAAAATACTTTAGTCGATACGTAATCGATTTTCAATAATTTTATTGGTTTTCTACCGTTTTCAAATACCAAATTATATTTTCAAACAACCGTTGAAAAGGTAATCGAAATTGGCCAAAACAACTAGTTTTTGAATGTAATTTTCAATGTTTTTCACAAGTTTTAAAATCCAAAATTTTTAATATGTTTGTGTAAACTATTGAAACTTGTTAAAATCAATATTTTTGGATCGATACTTTTCAATAATTTTATTGGTTTATTAATCTTTTCAAATACCAAATTATATTTTCTAACAAACGTGATTAACGTCGAAAAAGTAATCGCAATTTTCAAAACTTTTAATATAAATTTGGGTAAAGTACTTAAACTTGTGAAAATTAATATTTTTCGATTGATACCTAATCGTTTTTCAATAATTTTATTGGTTTTCTAGTGTTTTCAAATACCAAATTATATTTTCAAAGAACCGTGACTAACGTTCAAAATTCAAAATCTACTCGAAATTGTCGAAAACAATTATTTTTTCAGTATATATGTTAATGTTTTTCATACTTTATAGGACCAAACATTTTTGATATAACTTTGTGTAAAGTAATGAAACTTGTTAAATAAATCAATATTTTTCGATCGATGCCTCATTGATTCTCAATAATTTTATTGATTTACTAATGTTTTCAAATACCAAATTATATTTTCAAACTAGCGTTGAAAAAGTACTGGAAATTGGCCTAAACAACTAGTTTTTGAACGTAATTTTCAATGTTTTTCACAAGTTTTAAAATCCAAAATTTTTAATATAAGTTTGTGTAAACAGTAAACTATTTTAACTTGTTACAATTAATATTTTCGATCGATACATAATCGGTTTTCAACATTGGTTTACTAATCTTTTCAAATACCAAATTATATTTTCAAACAACCGTGATTAACGTTGAAAATTTACTCGAAATTGGTCAAATATCGTACGTAAGAACGTAATTTCCAACGTAATATTCAATGTTTTTCAAAATATTGTATTATCCACAATTTTCAACATAACTTCGTGTAAACTATTGAGAGCTGTTAACCTAATCAATTTTCAATGATTTTATTGGTTTTTTAATGTTTTCAAATACCAAATTATATTTTCACCATCTCAAGTTCGTTTGTACTGTTTTCTATGTCGCCTATTGTCCAAGAAAGAATTTCCTTTTTCTATATCGGGATTCAATGACTGGAAACAGCAATGTTACATGAATGTGAAAATGGGGAAAAATATCGAAATTGTATGACTGCATAAGGCATAAAGAAATTGTAAGCGTTGATTCTTTATTCCTTGAGCATCATTGCTCAAAGTGGGAATAAGGTGTTGAAACCAGTGGTTTTTTTAATTCGCTTTCTTGCCTCCAGAGGGGAGAAAAATAAGATTATCGGATCAACAGAAAAAAATGCAAACTGTTTAGTTATGCTAGAGCTGCTGAGTGAATCTTATCATTTCTCTGGAAGAATATCTCAAAATGTATGGAAATCCTGGAAAAGGGAATCTGTCCTATTTTGCATATATTTTTGAGGAATTTATTGAATTAATGAGACAACAGGTTCTTTGTACTATTCTTGAAAATGTTAAAGTATTATTCAATAAGTGTAGACTCCACTCCAGACATCTTACACACAAATCAACTGACATTTGCTGCCCGATGCATTAAAGGCTGTGTGCTTGTGGAACCTTTCTTGACGTTCACCCACATCTTTTCTTAGAGCAAAGGATCTAACAGACACTGTTGTGGATTTTTTTTAAGTAGAACAAAATTTTACTATCAAACTACCGTAGTCAGTCATACGATAACGCCTCAAATATGTCTGGACGATATACTGGATTGCATGCACAGATTCATCAACTCGCTGAGTTTATCATCTATTGTGACACTGGCAAAAGTAAGGGTTAAAACTAAAATATAGCTTGGAACAAGAAGAAAAGATTGGAACGATAGACAGTCTTGGATAAAGAAACGCGATTTCTTTTAATTTCAAAAGTCTATTTGGGTGAAAAGTGGAAGAAAAGTAATTTTGTTGGCAAGATATTACCACGGAGGCAATGTGGCAAGGTTGGGCTGACAGCTGATTGATGACCCTGCCTAAAAATACCAGTTATGAAAACAGTAATCGAGAGATAAAAATTAGTAATTTTGGGGACAAGGCAGAATTAAAAAACTGATTTGTTTTTGCCTATCAAAAAGTGGAAATAAAATTAATCGACCATTTACTTTTTATTTATGTGAGTGGTTGTCGTAGCGGCCCCAGCACACTGGTTTGCTCAGAGGCCCATAATGGTGTTAAGACGACCCCATCCTCAGTCACCGCTATCTATACTTCATCTATACTAAATATTTTATTTCTTATCAGGTTGAGGTCTGATAACAAATAAAACAGTTGCCATGAAAGCACGAAGGAAAATCAATTTCATTTTTTATGCTGTTGCGGATTTGTGATGAGTTGGATGTGTCAGAAGGTTTAATTGTATGAAAGCTTAGAAATGGGCGTGTTTGTTTAACATTCATCCACAACAAATAATACAAGTAAGCATTTAAAGGCAAATCAATTGGAAGAAATCAAGGAGGAACAATGGATTTAAAGATTTCAACAAATAACATGTATTTATATACGTCTGACATACACAGAGTGAATCAGTGATGAGTGATCAAGTGTGATGTGTTAGACAAACATTTAAGGAATGACCATGCAAAGATTTGACGTATAAGAGTTTACAGTTCAGGTTTGTCCATAAATTTAAATAAATTATATTTAGCAGGGTAAAAATGTCACTTGTGTGTGTTGAGATGTTAGTGTGTATGTGTGTTATAATAGTAAACATTTGCTTAAATTCTTAAGGAGTTATGCACCTTGGACTGGATTTATATTAATTGACTGAGGTATACAATTACTGCTTGGTAGTGAAGGTTATCATTTTTTTAGTAAATTGTAAGTTGAGTTCTTGAAAGAGAAATGGTGATTATTGAGTCAGCAGATTGACGCGAGAAAAGTTCGTTGGGTCAGTGTAATGACGCGCGTGGAGTTAGTTGGCATCTCTCAAAGATTATGTTACTGATTGTTTGAATCGGATCAAACAATCCTATTTATTTATTTTCTGGGTTTCAAACCGGCTCCAGATCAGTGAGCAGGAAAACAGATTTGTCGCAACTTGCTACACTTTTTGTGTTGTTTTGACCAATGAGAAGTCAAGATTGAAAAAGTGAAGTACTGATTGGTTAAAGTTGGTTTGGGAGAAGAGTGCATTCTTCCCCAGGGGCGAGTAGTAAATACGGATGATTCTATCAATGCTTTTTGTCCGACATGCATTGTTTATATGAAAAATAAGACTAAAACTAGACCCGAGAACAAATTAAGTATTTCTCTCGAGTATAACGTAACCATTTCGGTATATTTTTACTTTTCCAAAAAGAGTAAATCAAATCAGATGCATTATTCCACGATAATGAGAGAAGCTAAAATTACATAAAACAGCAAGAGGGAGATAACCTCTGAACACAATTGTTGCATCCCATGTTCTTTTGCAACATCAAATTCAAAGAAAGATATTGAAGAGATTTTTGATAAATTTGAAAGAAGATATCCCCAGCGACAAAGCAGAAAAACACAAAATATTAAGGATTATTATGACCCCAACATAACCTTTCATTTTTGTTGATTGGTACTCATTTAGTCAGAAACGAAACAATTTTTTTTTTTACAATTTTAAAAGAAGGTTCTGTTCACAATATCGATATAGTGTAAAATCGATCTCTGAGTTTTTAAAATGTTTTATAAATGTCAAGTTCGAAACTGTGATTACGTTACTGATATGATATCAGTGATATCTATGCACGAAAACAGGCCGGGCATGGAGGCAACAAATGGAGAGTTTTCCACAGAAATATTTCTACTAAAGAATAGAAACTATCCATAAAACATACGGTTACATCAAGCTAGTTCAGCAGTAAAACGGCGAGACCTATTTGCCAATCTAGTAAATCTTAAATTCATTTAGTCCTAGCACTAAGGTCATCAGAAAAGCTGCCATGAAAATATTTATAAAAAAAGACTCAGGGAAGTCACGTCACACCGGCAGGGAAAGTGATTGATGTCGAGATGCCAGGCTAGGATCGATTACAATTATTACAGACTCTTCTTTGGATCACAAAAAAACAAAAAACAAACAAAACAAAAAAACAAAAAACAAACAAAAAAAAAAACAGAGGAGTGTTTTTTTTTATTTTGTAAATAATCATGCTCTTTTCAAAGATCGTGCAAAGTTTGCGCATTAATTATTTCCTTTCGAGCACTTTTTTTATTTTGTAATTTTTTTTTTAATTTTATTTTGTAAATGTTCATGCTCTTTACAAAGTTTACGCATTAATTATTATTTGTTTTATTTTTAAATAAAAAAGTTTCTTGAGCGGCCGCTCTGATCAACAGTTGCATAATATCGGGGTGTCTGTAGTGCCATGTCCCGCATGGATAGGTGTCCCTGCAGTCATTTCCGGTGGGCCACATTATGAATCTTGCTGTGCCAAACCTCCTCTCTGTTCGCGTCATGGGTATCAACCGTCGGCTTCCTTTAACCCAGGCCTTCTCTCTCTTTCCAAAAACCAATTACCAACATGAATAACAAAAAACTGAAATACAAACCTAAACCAGCCTTCCAAAAATCACCCAAACCTCTAAATATCTCCTTCTCTAACATCCGTGTCATTAGAACCAACTTCTGCAGCGTTGAGTCTTTCCTCATAGCTAAGTGCCCGGATATACTCGCCCTGTGTGAGACCAATCTTGACTCCTCTATCCCTTCCTCTGATCTCTCGATCCCTGGATACCTCCCACTCCTCAGAAAAGACTCTATAACCCACATGCATTGCCTGGGTGTCTACGTCAAGGACCATCTCCCTCTGGCTAGAGAGACCTCTCTCGAATCGCCGGATCATTCCTACTTGTGTCTCCGCCTATCTCTTCTCAATGCTGTAAGCTATCTTTTCTTCCTCTACCGCTCTCCATCCTCTCGGGACTGCGGGATACTCGATGTCATTTCTGACAGCATAGATAAGGCCCTCTCTGTCCATCCGTCCGCTCACATATTTGTGTTTGGTGATTTCAACGCCCATCACAACCAGTGGCTACAGAACGCTACCACTGACCTCGCTGGCGTTCATACTCTTAACTTTTCAATCTCTCAATCCCTCACCCAGATAATCGATTTCCCCACGCGTTTTTCCTACAATCGTGACTGTAAGCCCTCACTCCTCGACCTGTGTTTTACCTCCATCCCTGAGTCGTGTAGCTCTGTCCTATCGGTAACTCCAATCATGCTGTCGTGTCTGTTAATATCTCCTTCAGCCCCACCCCCTGCAAAGAACCTCCTACCACCAGAACCACTTTCTGCTACCAACGGGCTGACTGGGACTCGTTTCGGGACTTCCTCCGCGATGTCCCCTGGGATGCTGTATTTAAGCTCCCCACTCATGAGTGTGCTTCTGAGTTCTCCTCCTGAATCAAAGCCGATATCAAAGCTTTCATCCCCTCCAGGAAATTCAAGGTCAAACCACGCTCCTCCCCCTGGTTCACAGCTGCTTGCTCAGCCGCCATTGCCCATAGGAACCACTTCTTCCACCGTTTTCGTAGTGACATGTCCGACTCCAACAGACGTCTATTTACCTCTGCACGCAATGAGTGCAAGCGTACCCTCGACAATGCCAAGGCACTATTTGCAACTCGGATGAAGGAACGTATTGCATCCCGCAAATTTGGCTCCAAGGACTATTGGCGCCTCTGCAAGAGCGTTCTGAATAGTAACAAACCCTCCATTCCTCCACTGTTCAATCAGTTTGAGGTCCTGACCACCTCTGCCGACAAGGCCGAATGCTTCGCTCGAAAGTTTTCTTCCAATTCTATGCTTGACTCCTCTGGGGTACCCTTGTACTCCCAGAACTGAGGCCCTACTGGACGGCTTGCACATAACCCCGTCGTCGGTACTGGGCATTATTTCTAACTTAGATCTCCACAAGGCTACCGGCGGTGACGGAATACCAGCCATTGTCCTGAAGAAATGCGCACCTGAACTGGCACCTGCCCTCTCTAAATTGTACAACCGCTGCCTCAAGGACTCCTGTTTTCCTGACTACTGGAAGTCCTCTACCATTGTTCCTGTCTTTAAGAACTCTGGCGACCCCTCCAACCATTCTAATTACCGTCCTATCAGTCTCCTTCCCATCTTCGGCAAAGTCTTCGAGGCCATTATCAACACCGAAGTGATTACTCACCTGATATCCCACGATCTGCTCTCAGACAAGCAGTATGGTTTCCGCTTTGCCCGGTCTACTACCGATGTGCTTACGGCCATCACTGAATTTGTCTACCAAGCTATCCATAGTAACGGCGAAGCCCGTGCCGTGGCCCTTGACATCTCCAAAGCATTCGATAGGGTTTGGCATGCCGGCCTCCTTCGCAAGCTCCGGGGTTATGGTATCACAGGTCGATTGTTTGACCTAATTCAATCGTTCCTATCAAACCGGGATTTGAAGGTTGTTCTCAGTGGATTCTTCTCCAACTCCTATCCCACTACCGCTGGTGTTCCTCAAGGCTCCATCCTTGGCCCTACTCTGTTCCTCATATTTATAAATGACCTTCCAGACGCCATAGACTCCCAAGTCGGTATCTACGCTGACGACACTACTATTTACTCCTGCCTCAAGCACAAATCTACTGAGGCGGACAAAATTAACCTGGCAGCTCAAATTGAAAAGGACCTCCAATCGGTTGTGGACTGGGGAGAGAAATGGATGGTCAACTTTAATGCCTCTAAAACAAAACTGCTCTCCATTAACCACCACAAGGACCCATCCCTGCATCCCATCAGAATGTCTGAGGACCAACTTCTCGAGAGTTCCTCCCTGCGGCTGCTCGGTCTCACGCTGTCCGCTGATCTGAGATGGAACAAATGCATCGAGTCAGTTGCATCATCCACCGCAAGAAAAGTTGGTTCCCTGTGCCGAGCCAGGAAATTCTTCTCCCCGGAATCGATCCTCCAAGTCTATAAGTCTACCATTCGACCTTGCATGGAGTATTGCTGCCATTTATGGTCTGGGGCCCCTGCGTGTTGCCTCAGGGTTCTTGATAAGATCCAGAGACGGATATGCAATGTGATTGGTCCTGATCTGTCATCTCGTCTGCAGTCGCTCTCTCACAGACGCGATGTTGCATCGCTCTGCCTTTTCTACAAGTACTTCCACGGTAATTGCTCTGAGGAGTTGCTTTCGCTTGTCCCTAAGCCTCGTGAATTTAAGCGTCCTACGAGGCTGGCATCCCGTTCCCACCCCTTCACCGTTGAAACTGTTAGATGTAGACGTCTTTTCTACTCCAATAGCTTCATGTCTCGCACATCTCGCCTATGGAACTCCTTCCCTATTACTGTTTCCCTGACAAATACAATCTCCAACGGTTTAAGTGTAGCGTCAATCGTCATCTCCAATTGCCTTGATCTATCCACTTCCTGACATCTTTCATTCCTATCTGCTCTCGCTCTATATCTCCCGTAACCCCCCTGCCTCGATCGACCCTCCGTCCTTCTCTTTCTCCACATCCCTTCCTTTACCACTCCTATCTGCTCTTCCTCCAACCCTTCTGTAACCCCATGCGTGATAGTGGCCACCGGCCTTGCTTGGGGTGATACGCTTAAAAAAACAAAACAAAAAAAAAAAACTGCTTTTACTGATCTTTCTCGTCTAAATTACAACGCACTGTTGGAAAGCAATGACAAGTGTTGTCTTATTTTTTAACAGAAAACCCTGTTTTCTGTGTAGAAAAAGGGACAAATTAAAAAATACAAATTAAATAATACAATAAACCCTTATTTCGTTTCTAGCATTTTTTTCATTTTGTACATAACCATGCTCTTTACAAAGGGTTAGGGTTCTTTATTTTATTATTTGTCTTTTTTTTTAATTTATAAGGGGTATTATGGGATAAGGGATAGGGTTAAGGTTAGAGTTAGAGTTGGGGTTAGGGTTAAGGTTCTACATTTCATTATTTAACTTTTTTTAATATAAAAGTTAAGGTTAGGGGTTGAGATTAGGGTTAGAATTGGGGTTAAGGTTAGGGTTAGGGTTGGCGCTAGGATTCCTTATTTTATTATTTAATTTGTTTTTTAATTTAAGAAAGAAAGCCTTACTTAAAAAAAAACAACAGTTGAAAAAAAAAACAAAAAAACAACACATTGCTTTTCAACACAATTTAAGTGCGCGGTAATTTATACGAGTAAAGATCAGTTAAGAGCAGTAAAAATGGCCGTTATTTAAGATTCCGAGCGCAAAATGTTTCGCATTGAATGTGGTTAAACAAAAAAAAGCCAGTAATGGAGGACGGCTGAACTTTTATTATCGATAACTCCAAAACGGTAGATTTTTATTTTTTTTTGTTATTTTTTAATTAAGCATGTAAATTTACACCTAAATACAACGATTCCAGAAATTTTTATTAGATAGTTATCGCTGGACTTAAAAAGCAATTTACACCTTTACTTTTCCGGAAGTTTTATCTATCTATCTATCTATCTATCTATCTATCTATCTATCTATCTATCTATAACTTTTCCAAAAAGAAATAAAGTTCCACGATACAATAAAATTATAGCAAAGGGGGATAACCTTTGAATATGAGTTGCTTCCCATTGACTATTTTTGCAGCATCAAATCGAAGGAAAATATTGAAATTAAAAAGGGAATAATTTGTGATAAGTCAGCGTAAAAAATAATATTGTTAAATATTATGCTATTGACAACAACAACAAAACGTAAACAATCACATAGAAATCCTGTATAAGGATAAAAGACAGTTAAAAGTTTATACAGGTGTTATAGACAAGCGTATGTTTGCAAGATAGACGACAACAGCAGAAATAGATTTACGTGATTTATTTCAATAGGAACGTGTGTTTTTGGGACATCTACCTTGTGGTATAGTTCATAAGCCGGCTGCCAATCCGGGTTGATCTCTCATAGTAGTTCCCACTGGTTGGCGTGGCGTTCCTCCTGCTGACTGCCCAGACTGACCGTGACAGATCTCTTCCCCGGCCTCCCGTTGACGGCTTTGTACTTCCCAGTAAACGACGCGGGTATAATTAGGAGGGAAGCATTTTTATTGGTCGAAAAATAGAAGCACTTTGAAATATTATTTTATTTTTCGACCGGAACTCGTGCGTCGGGCCTATGCGTAAACGACGATAATGGTCATTTTGTGACGGGGCCTTGTGCCGTTCACATCCGGCTCTCTCGTATGTTAGTTTATTTGACTGCAAATCAGCCGAGATATGTCTTATTTTATTTCATAACACAGGGAAGATTTTCTGACGGAAGCAGAATTTGAAAGGGGTGTACTCATGTACACAGATCGAACGGAGAGTGAAAAGGAAAGGCGATGAATTTGATACCGAGACAAAGGTGGGTTCTGAAGGCTTTCCTGATGCATAAAGCAAATGTCCTTTTTTATTGTAAAGCTCTACAAAAAGGATAAATTTGCATTTAATAATTTCATGGCCCAATTCAAGAACTATGTAAGAACATAGACTCGAAACGAATAATTAAAAAAAATTCTTGTAAAAATTCATTATTCATCGATTTTTTTCTTTAGACTATAATTTCCTATATATTATCTATAAAAGATATTTATAAAAAATTATTTAATTTGATAAGCTTTTAATTAGCTTATCAAATTAAAAATTAGATAGTTTTATTGCAGTTTATATTTTACTATTTGGAACAGATTTTAGGGAATTTTGTAAAAGTTTATTAAAAAAAATGATGATTTACATTCTTCAAGAAATTCTGCTTTTAAATGAACAAAAAAATTTGGAGGACGAATTTCATTCCTAGAAATGTTGCAGATGTAAAAAATAATATATTTTTACCAAAATGTTCTACAAATAATAATTTCAAAAATACATTCATTCATTTGTGAATAAGTCCTGACAGTTTCATTATTTGATTTTTGCAAAACTTTCCAAAATGTGTTATTTTACCGGAAAACAGGCTCGAAAATTTCCATTACCAGCTCTGTTACACTGACGCATAAAAAACAAGATTTTTAACAAACATTTCGAACGTGTTAGAAAGAAGTAAAGAATTTTAAAAAATAATTAGAAAATACTTTGTTCTTCCCTCATAATAATAACGTAGAGTTTTTGACTGTAAAATCCTGTTTTTATTAAGTTTGGGGCTTTTTTCATCAGGCTATGCTCTTTTTTCAGCTAACTATTGGAGGTATCGTAGGGGTTCCCTACAGTACCTATAGGTATATTAATTCATCATCATACAATTAATGTCGAGAATTATGTAGCTATTGATTTGTTAAATGAAGAATTTTTAGACAGACAATTCATTATTAAAGAAATATTCAAGCATATCAATGAGCAAACTCCTGCCGATTTAGTATCTAGTAAACTCTCCAAGGTAAAGGCAGACAGTTAAAGAATGCTTTCGTTTTTTAACCATGATTTTTTTAGACGAAGGTTCACCTGGCAACAGATATTTAAGTTTTATCATATTCACTAAATTGTAAGGTACAGGTACAAATGATCATCACTACAGAAAATTTTCGATAAATCTTGTGAGGCGATGAAAACATTAGTAACAAAAGATAAAATTAGCGACTGTAGTAGTAGTAATAGGGAGAAGACAAAAGTGTTTACTACTTACAAACTACTCCACACTAGAATATTTTAGTACTATTAGTACTAAAAAATTTTATCACAAATGCATATTTTTATGTCGATAATTTGATTAAGACAAGTGATTCTCTCGAAGAATTGTTATATAAAGAATCCGTGAAAAGAATGGCAGATGGAAGTTTTGAATTACGTTCCGTGTAACTCAAATTGCAAGGCATTAAAAAAGTGTCTAGAAGACGATAAAAATTGCAGAACATAGTAGTGACTTAGAAAAAAACTTTAGGATATAAGTACAGGGTGTTCCAAAATGGTTGACTCCATTCTAAATGCCCATATCTCGGAAACTACTTGATGGATCTTAATGAAACTAAATACCCTTTATGTTGAAGGTCATAAGTTTTATTGGTTAAATTTACAAAGATAAGTACAAATATTTGTTGGTTCTATGACAGATTTTCATAAATGTTCAATATGAGCGCCGCCTGTGACTCTGCACACGTCGAGTCGGTATTCGAGATCGTGCCAAACTCGCTGTAGCATGTCTTCGGTAACAGTTTCCAGTGCAGCTGTAATTCTCTGTTTCAGTTCTTCAATGTTAGCTGGAAGAGGAGGTACGAAGACTAGTCCTTTCACATAACCCCAGAGGAAAAAATCACACGGAGAAAGGTCGGGTGATCGTGGTGGCCATTTCAGAAGCAAATCGTCTTCTGCACTACCTCGACCGATCCATATCTCTGGCAGAACCCCATTGAGGTAGGCTCGTACAGTGAGCTTCCAGTGAGGTGGAGCCCCATCCTGCTGAAAAATGAAACTTTCGTCTTCATTTTCTATGAGTTGATCAATTAGCCAATTTTGAAGCATTTGAAGATAAACATCTCCGTTCACATTTCCTTCGGAGAAAAATGGCCCATAAACTTTTTTCTTGGATATTGCACAAAACACATTAACTTTTGTTGAGTCTCTCTCGTGTTCAACTGTGCCATGAGGATTTTCTTTGCTCCAAATGCGAACATTATGTTTATTAACTTTGCCACTCGTGTGAAACGTGGCTTCATCACTAAAAACTAGCCGATCATCGAAATCGTCTTCTTCGAGTTTATCTAGCATTTCAACACAAAATTCTTTACGTTTTCGCTTATCACCTTCCCTCAAGGCCTGAACGAGCTGCAGCTTGTAAGGTTTAAATCGCAATCGTTTCCTCAGAATCCGCCAAACTGTTGTTTGTGGAATGTGGGCTTCCACACTTGCTCTTCTAACACTCTTCCGAAGACTACTAGGAAGGCTTCACGAACCTGCTCCATTGTCTCTGCTGATGTTGATGGCCGTCCTGGCGATTTAGGTATGCATAAGCAGACCTTTTCTTGAAATTTTTGGTGACAAGTCCTAATTTGTTTTGTAGTTGGTGCCTTCTTTGCAAAATTTGTGAAGAAGGCACGTTGCACTGTCTTCGGTGACTGAGTCCGAGCATACTCTAACACGCAAAATGCCTTTTCTTTTTAAGTGAACGGTATTTCTTAACCTGAAAAGATAGAAATGCCAAACGTTACACACAAAAACTTGAAACGTTTCTACACAAGCTGTGAAAATCTGAGGTCATTCCAACGAAAATTGTCAAAATTATTGGCCTACGAAATGGGGTCAGACATTTTGGAACACCCTGTATAATACCGTCAAAGATGCTTTAGAAATTTCAATGGGAGTTTTAGATTTCCTTGCCAACACCAAAAGAAAAATATTGGTGCAAAATTCTCGTGTGTTTTACTACTTATCGTTGTGCTGATAATAAAAGGAAGACTACTTCTAAGTGACTTGTGGAAATTAAAATTGTCCTGAGATGAAATTATTGTAATAGAATACTTGGAAATTCCATGAGATGTCCCAGATGTGCAGTTGTTAGTTTGTTGGGGATTAGTGAATGTATTTGGTTAAATCAGAAGGAAATTTCTTTTGTTGGCGTGTTCGTTAACATTCATCCTCAACAATAAACATAAATTTAGAACAGGTCATGCAGAACAAAGTTAAAAACAAGACAAGTAGAATGCATAACAATAAAGTGGTTTTATATACAATTTAAAAATATACAGATGAGTTAAGATTTGATGAATGGTTGAGTATTGATGTATTAAAATGCGTAGCTTGTTGTTAAGTATGTTTGAAAGCTTTAGTGAGTGTTAATAAGATTTGTTCAAAGAATTAAACAGTTTGTTGTTTTATGTACAAAAGTGTCCAATGTTGCGGTTCAATTGTTAGTGTGCATATGTAAGTGTTATGTATAATTCTTTTTATGTCGTACGAAGTTGCGTACCTTGCGAAGTTGTTGCTTGAATGAAATGTTGTTAGTTATTATTACTTATTTTGTAGTGAATAATTATCACTTTTTATATATAATAAATGAAGTTTGTAAAGTTTTGTTCGATAGAGAGAGAAAGATTATGCCAATGGGTTACTGAGTCAGAGTTTGATTTGCGCGGGAAAATCAAGTTTTAGGATTGCGTGGATTTGGTTGGTATCTCTCTGAATGTTGAAATCTGACAATAATTATTGCTGAAAATACAGAAAATGTGGCAAAGGCCAAAAGAGGTGGTGGGGAAAAGGACGGTCATCATTTGTCTTAATTTTAAACTTAGCTAGTCACAATCACTGACCCAATCATACCAAACAATATTCCTACCACCAAAACAACACATTCATACTTACCTTTCTTACTACATCCACCAAAATACCCCATTGTCTCGATGAAAATCCTAATTAGTCTCCATATGTACAAATAATGTATGGGGCGGGAGGGGAATAAAATAACAAGTTAAAAGAACTCCAATGATTATATACAATATGGCTTGAAATTATTTACATGAAACTAAACAAAATCATGTTAGTAATTAAAACCCCCACAAGCGTTGAATGTGGCAGAAAAATCAGTTAACTAGATGAAATCGATGCGGGACTTTAAAAAATAGAAAAAACATTCATCCATCCCAAACACTCACACAGACATGCACTCATTCAGACACAACAACAAATACGAAAACACGCACGCGAAACGAAAGGCGCCCCCCATCCACCAGAGAACTGAAATCACTGACCACCTAACGAGGGAGGGGATGAGGAGTTAAACTAAAGGAAAAAAAGGGGGAACAGAAATAAAAGGGGCCAATGAGCAAACACACCCTAGCTAAGTTTACTGGAAAAGAAAAGAAAAGATAAACAATCAAAAACCTACTCTAGCCTAACTCCAGGGATGCGTTGCCCAAGTTCAACCTAGGAAAACAAAATCCTGATGCCTAACCGGCAACAAAATGCCACTCCAGGTCAGCCCGACACAAACCCGCAAGATTCACCCACCTTTTGCCAAATTCTGATGACGCCTTTTCGTCCTAATCTTGACTTTAAGCTGATGCTTAAAGAACAAGATCAGTTGGGAAGAAGTGAACTTCTCGCCCTCATAGAATTCCTTCTGAAGCGTCGTCCAAATCACGACTCTCATAACACCTAGTAAGCAACAGAACACATAATGTTCAGCCTTCGTCATCTGCGGCACCACATTGCTACAAACAGAACTGGCCTCAAGGACAAAGAACTTTCCCTGCAGCATGTGAACTTTGAGGCCTTCAACAAACTTGCACAACGGCACTACGGCCTTGCAATGAAAGAAGGCGTGACCAATGGTCTCGACTTCTCCAGTACAGCGACAGCAGTTTGGATATTTCTCCAAGATTGCTCAACAAAGTCTCCTGGCGAGTGTTCGACCGCCTAAGGAGGCATGGCTTGAAGCTGAAGCTGTCAAAATGTCAGTTTCTAAGAGAGGAGACAAAATACCTAGGTTTGTGATAAATAAAGACGGAATAAAGACCGACCTAGATAAGGTAGAGGTAATAAGGGCCATGCCCGCGCCGAAAACTGTAAGGGAGATTAGGGGCTTTATAGGAGCCATAGGATATTATAGGAGGTTCATACCCGCATTTAGTCGGTTGGCAGGTCCTCTGATGGCCCTGATGAAGAAATACGCCAGGTTTAGGTGGACGGAGGATTGCCAGCATGCATTTGAGGCTTTAAAGGACCAGTTGACTGCTGTGCCCTTGTTAGCGTACCCAGATTTAGGTAAGCCCATGGTGCTGTACACTGATGCTAGTGATAGGTGCATCGGAGCAGTACTCACGCAATCCTGTCCCGATAAGGATGGACCCGTGCCGGGGGTGCCTGAAGAGGTACCAATCTATTTCCTTTCTCATCGGCTTTCCGAGACCCAGCAAAGATGGTCAGTGATAGAGAATGAGGCGTTCGCCATCCTGTACGCTGTGTAGAAGTTGGACTATTATCTGTGTGGGGCAGTATTTACCATTAAGACAGACCACCAGCCCCTCAAATACCTGTTAGAGGCAGAGTGGACGAACAAAAAGATCCAACAGTGGGCAATGAAGCTAACTGTAAAATAGAGTACCTAGCCGGGAGGGATAACACCTGTGCTGATTTTCTATCGAGGATACCGAAACAGTTGGAAACGGAGTCCATCAAGTTAGAGCCAGGTGTGGACGATAAGGCCTTTCAGATTAATGTAATTAACGCACATGGGTTAGAAGGGAGACCTAATTGGGAAGATCAGGAGGTGGGAGAAACAGAGACCATTACGGACCCCCACTGGATAGACATGGTTAGACAAAGTCAAGGGGATAGTGACATAGCAGCCATTAGGTCCAGGGTAAAGGCAGGAAATACCTCCAAATACGTATTGCAGGGTGATGTGTTGTATTACCTTTCCGGGAAGGATGAGGAGGTAAGCTTGAAGGTGGTGAAAAATTGAGGTCTGAGATCTTAAATCAGTGCCATAGAAAGTTAGGACACATGGGGATTGACAAGACGTATGGGTTGATAATGAGAAATTACCAAGTTGTTTAATGATGTTGTGTATTATGTAAAGAAATGTGTAACGTGCCAAGTGCAGGGTAGAGGAAGTAGGGCTGCTCCGGATTTAGAGACAGATATTCCCCACTACTCATTTCAGAAAATGAGTTTAGACATTTCAGGCCTTTATGGGCCAACTGATAGAGGGAATTGTTACATATTAAGTTTTGTGGGTTGGCTGACAGGTTTGCCTGAAGCATTGGCCATACCTGATAAGAAGGCGCGAACGGTGTCAGAGATAATACTTGGCGAGATATTTCCCGAACAGTTGGTTACGGATAACGGTTCGGAAAATGTGAATCAGGTTATGAGGGAGACGTTGGCAGAACTAAATATTCAACACATAACCACCTCCCCATACCATCCCCAGAGTAACGCTAAGGTGGAGAGATTCCATAAGACTCTTGCTGATGTGCTGGCTAAATTAGCGGAGCATAATAGAGAGAATTGGGATCTGTTTTTAACCCAAGCCTTAGCAGCTGTGAGATTCTCGGTGAACGAAACGACCAAGTTTTCCCCTTACTATTTGGTATATGGCCGGGACGTGGTCTTACCCATAGACAATCTATTAAGGCCTAGGAGGAAATACTTAGGGGAGGACCATCATATGATAATTTTAGAGCAGCAGCACAAAATCTTTACCCAGGTGAGGAGAAGAATTCGAAGAGCCCAGAAAAAGCGAAACGATAGGATAAATAAGAATAGAGAAGAGGTTTCCTTCCAGATAGGTGACCCGGTGTATTATAAAATACACCTGAAAGACGGTAAACTGGACCAGAGGTGAAGCCCCTACTATAGAATAGTAGAAAAGACAGGCCCAGTGTCCTTTGTGATATGAGATCAACTGACAGGGAAAGTGAAAAGAGTACACGCAAATGACATAAAGTTAGCTGAGATAGAAGACTGGAAAGGGAGCGCATAGAGACGAAACAGAAAAAACTGAGGAGGACCACACTGGTGGAACCAGAACTACTAGGAAGTGATAGTGAAGCTAGCGAGGAGGTCGAAATTAGTCCCACTACCCTTCAAAGGCTAAGGGAGGTAACTCGACCCCCGGTTGGACACCCTAAGGAAGAGAATATTGAACCTAGTGACAGCGGAGAAGACGGATCGAGCAATTGGGATAATGACGACGAGATTCCGCTAGCTCAATTACGTAATCAATGGCAGACTGAACAAGCGCCTGGCAATGAAGATGCGATTGCGAGGAGCAACGCCTTTCGTGTCGGCCGATTAAATAGAAAATCTGTGCAGAGGTTGTGTTGAACAAATGTCAGTCTGGGGTCGATTGTGCAGTTGTCGTCGGCGTTACGCAGGCCGCGTGGACTCGGCGCTGGCGGTGGTGTGGGTTGGTCCTGGATGTGTCACTCCGCAATGCAGCCGTCTAACGAAAAATAAAAAATAAATAGATAATTATGTAAGATAGACTGTTCTCTCCGTCTCTTTCAGACATGGACGAGAGAAGACCCTGAGCGCTGGTGATGCTGATTTTGGCTGCTAATGCCTGGGAGCACAGTGAAAATACCATGTTTAAGAAGACGAGCGAGGTGATCATAACTAGATCAAAGTGGTATGAATTGCTACTAGCCCAGTTAAGGGTCGAGATAGATAAGTTAGGGGCAGCCAGGACACAAGTCGCCGGATAATATTCACAAAGTCTAAACTACCACCGTCTGTTGTACTCCTTAACTCAGGAGTCCCTAATACTTGAGAGGCAATGGAAGGATATGAGCGATTATTTAAAGGGAATTAAGTCGTTGAGAACTAGACAAAAGAGGGCAGTGTTACCTATAATAGGTAAAGCATTAGGTGTGTTATTTGTCACGGTGTCCGAAGATGAGATAATGTTGATCAAGAGGAAACCGACGCAGGTAGAGCAGAGGCAGCAATCGATGGCCCAGGTAGTTAAGGAAAGCGTATCGATACTTAATGTTACTAGGTTGGAAGTGGCTAAGAACAGAGAGAGTATTAGTTGGTTAATTGCATACCTACATGATCTTAGGCAAGAGCTGGCGAATGCAACCACAACTATAACAACTGAATACCAGGAGCTGGAGGGTTTCTTGCTAAAGCATCTCCATTTGTTAGCTATAGTGAGTAGGTTGCGCCAAACCAGTCATACGTTAACGGTGCTGTTAGAACATGTGAGAGCACAGTTGGATATGTTGTCTATGGGACACCTATCCCCGAGTATAATAACCCCAGAACGACTAAGGGCGGTACTGTTGGCGATACAGCCCAAACTGCCCCATCATCTTGGTTTGTCGGCGGACCCCACCCAACAATTATGGAAGTATTATAATACCTTGGGATGTGTTACTCTGTTAGAAAGAAGTAAATTGCTAGTACTAGTGTCAGTTCCCCTATTAAACCGGGACAGTACTTTCGAATTTAACCAGGTATTAAATCTGCCTCTTCCTTAACCAAAACCAACTCCATGGTTAGAGGCAGTAGCTAGGTACAAAGTAGAGACAGAATTTCTTGCTCTAAACGTAGCCAGGACAAAATTTATGTTACTGACAAGGGAAGAAGCGCAGAGGTGCGAGAATAATGCTCTGGGCACTTGTGCGTCTGCAAGTCCCATTTATGTAAAAGATCGCCATGAATTGTGTGTGATAGACTTGTTTAGAAAAATAAGAAGGGGATTAGAGACTGTAGCGGTATTGTCAGCGCAAATCAACCCGCACATTTTTTACTTTACGAATGTTCATGCAAACAAAAAGCAAACAAGAGAAAAAACACAAGAAAATAACATTTCATAATAGGTACAAAATTTATATAATGTCAGATTTTTTACATGAATTATTAACATGAGTTGCTTCCCTTTAACTGGTTAAAGAGTTTTACTACTGGATATATTTTTTTACCTGAGCTCACAAAAAGTTGAATTAACTTTTTGCTCAAAATGTTCAGTGGAAGAATAATTAAAAAAGTCCTGTAAAGCTGAAAATATGTTGAATAAACTTTTAGCTTTAAAGAAGTCGGAGAAGTGAATGTTCCGTGAATGCTCAATTTGTTTTCGTTGCTCGTAGTAGTTGAATGTATTGTTCGTAAATGTTTGTAATTTCATCTCGTAAGATTCAATAGCGTGATTGAATTATTTTTTGTAAGTTGCAAAAGAAGTTGGTGAGTGAGTTGAAAATTTAGCTTGAGTTACAGTGAAGTTATTTCATGTTAAAGAATTTGAGATTCTAACTTTGTACTTCGCTGCAGTAAAGTTACAAGCGTCGTGAACTAGTTTAGCAAATGCTAGTCGTCGTAAATTCTCACTGGTTGGGTTCGCTCGTACATTCAATTTATATGTTTTTTTTATCACGTGATTGGCTCACAGAAGCATTGTTTTTTCGTCAGGTCAAAAACTAGGTTGATGCTATTCGGACGTAGTGGTGAGCAGGTAAATTGTTTTTTTAATATTTGTTAACCACTCAGGGAGCGCTTTACAAAACTCAGTCTGGAGCCTGATATGTTTTGTTTCGCTCACTGAGAACAAATGTACGTGAAGATAAGCGAGATAATTTTAATGTTTATTGTCCAATGAGAAGCTAAGGTTTTCAGAAAAAATGTATGAAGCTGTGATCCACTTTTTTGCACGAAAATCGACATTGAAGAAAAAGTAGTTGAGGCATTCTAAAAGACCATTGCCAGGTAGAGATACTGACTGGCGTAATGTTACCCGCAGCTGTTAGGATTTCAAACGGGATCTGGGCAGTGGCCACTCAGGGTGAAATCGAGCTCTCTAAGGTCTGCGAGAATGAGGTGACAACAACAATGAGAGTTATTCCCCCCTTGACCATTCTAGCTTTACCCCTCGGCCGTGGTGCACACGGGCTGAGCATATCCTTTACCCCACTACTATCAAGCAGAAGAGAGATTCGAAAGGAGGCATTGTTGAAATTGGTAGGATCAAATGAAACTGGATGGGCTGAATTATGGGATCGTAATTACGAAAGAGTTTCCCCAGTTTTCGTTAAGGAAAATTCCGGGGTTACTGCAACCTGTTGATAAGATTGATTTCGGGAGACTGAAGTTAGAATTAACTTGGCTAAGACTTGGGCTGGAGAGAGAGAATGGTTACCATAGTAGCCTGGCCAACGGTTGTGGGGATTATATTAATTATAGGTATGGTTTCTTTGAGTTGGTGGTGGTGGAAGAGACAAGTGAGAATGTCGAGTGTGTAAGTTGAACTGACAGAAAGTGGAAGTGCGAAACATACTGGAAACCCAATTGGTGCGTCTTACCAAGATGCATTAGAACCTGCAGCCGACGTGGAAGAACAGTCCACAGTTGCTGTGAGGGAACTGGAACCCGTAAAAAGTCTAACGAGGCCTGTTGTGAAGACCTGGACCAGTCGTAAGACAAGGTTGTGAAAAAAATAAGTAAAATATGTAGTTGAAAAAAGAAAACAATGAGAGGTTAATCTTGAAAGAAACAAATGAGTGTTTAACTTCAAAAACAAAAAAAGAAACGAGTGTTTAATTATAAGAAAAAAATAAGTATTAATGTTGAAGAAAATGAGTGTTTAATTTTGAAAAAAATGAGTGTTAATGTTAAAAGGAAAAAATGAGTGTTTAATTTTGGAAATAAATTGTGTAGATACAATACATATGTAGATGAATGAAGAGACAAATGAGTTGGTGAAGATATGGGAGTATCCCAAGTAGTGAACTGGATGGAAATGCCAATGGTTGTGAGATCAATTAAAACATCAATGAACCTTATTCAGTGAAAGCACGACAATGTGCTTTAAAAAGACGCTCGAAAAAAAAACAAAAAACAGAAAAGGACTAAGAACACTATATCTCGACTTCGTTTTTTTTTCTTGCCTGTTCTTGTTCATGTTTTATTTCTAGAATTGTTCGTATTTGAAGTCAGACCGGGTTGCCAGAAGACCATGAACTTCCAGCGAGGACAGCTGAACGAACCTGTGTCTATTATCGTCATTTTTTTGTATGACATCTCATGTGTCATTTACAGATGGGTAGGGGAGGAATTGTGACATAGATAGAGCCCCACTACCCCACCCCCGAGGTGGATTTAGTAATCAACAGTGCTAAAGAATTAGGATGAAGGTGCTAATTATTTGGGTAGAAGGGATTCCGGAGTAATTCCAGAAATAAGTTGTTTTTTATCTTGTTTTTTTTTTCTTCTTCTTAAATAATTGTTTCTGGGGTTGAGTTATTAGTTAATTAAATGTAATAATTCCAGAGTGATTAAGAGACGGGTTCGTTAAAGTAAAGTTTATGATAAATGGCGAATTGGACTTTTGGGTGATCTAACACACGGACTTCAACCAGACGGGATAAGTGGTTTTGGCAAAACTTAAGTGGATGATGTCTACGAAAAACTCGGTAGGGAGCCCGAATTCATTTTTAATACCATTTGAGAAGTGGTTTCCCGCGGAGTTTCGGAGACCAGAAAAACTTGCATGGTGATTAAAATTCGTGGCGGTGCCTAGAAGTTGTTTAGCTCCGCCTCTCTCTAATATAAGCGGCCCACACGCATGAGTTAGATAGTGGGGATCAGGGACAGATCAGATCGGATCGAAGAACCGAGGAGAGAACAGAGAGGCTCTCAGAACGCAGAAGAGACGGCTTGTTGGAATTTGCTGGTCTGGTTGGTTGGTTGTCACGTACCAAAAAGGACCGATCCGAACCCAGAAGTAGAAATAGAACCTGAAGGAAACCAGTGAATTATGCCAACAAAGCTGAGAAAGCAAACTGCTATAATTACACGCTCCGACGAAGATCCCCGAATTGCTTCCCTTAGATCAGCTGAAACTATTTAGGCAGAATTTTTCCTACTATCTCTCTGTCACTTCCGACCCCAAGCGAGTGAACCACGTTGCGACATTTTGTACTCGTGTAAATACTTCGGTAGTGACATAAAAACAGTGGCATTAAAAGGCTCTTTGTACAGGAACCGAAAGAGATGCTTATTTTTTAAATTTTTCATGACGTTGCGGCTACGACAAGAAAGTTTACTCCATGAATAGTGATTTCCGTTCAGCGTAATACACAGCCATTTCCTCTACTTCTCACCGGACCGTTCTGGGGAAACCGATACACTGCTGTTCGAGAATCAAGAATTCACAACGTAGCGAATAGTGGTGGTTCATTCAGTTCCCCGGGGGAAGATCGGGTGGATTATTGTTTCGGCCAGAACCATCAATGACACAAGACATAGCTGCAACAGGCAGGGCGTTTTACGTTAGACAAATACCAAATAAAATATTCAAACAGCTGTGTTCAACGTTCAAAAAGTAGCCAAAATAACTTGAAAGTAAATTTCAATATAATTCAAAAGTTTGTAAAATATAAAATTTGTAATATAACTTTGTGAAAATTGTTGAAACTTGACAAAATCAATATATTTCGATCGACACCATATCGATTTTCAATAATTTTATTGGTTTTCTAATTATTTCAAATAGGAAATTAAATTTTCAAACGAGCGTGGTTAACGATCAAAAAGTAGCTAAAACAGCTTGCTTTTACACGTAAATTTCAATATCTTCAAAAGATTGTAAAATCTAAACATTGTATTATAACTTTGTGCAAACAGTTTAAACTTGACAAAATCAATATTTTCCGATCGATTTTCAATAATTGTATTGGTTTTCTAATGATTTCAAATAGCAAATGAAATTTTCAAACAAACGTGATTAAAGTTCAAAACGTAACTAAAACACCTTGCATTTACACGTAAATTTCAATATATTTAAAAGTTTGTAAAAGATAAAGTTTGAAATATATATTTGTGAAATCTGATGAAAATTGTCAAAATCAATATTTTTCGATCGATATCATATCGATATTCCAAAATTTTATTGGTTTTCTAATAATTTAAAATAGGAAATTAAATTTTCAAACAACCGTGATTAACATTCAAAGAGTAGCAAAAAAATGTTGCTTTTACACGTAAATCTCAATATTTTTCAAATTTAGGAAAACCTTAACTTTGTTTATAATTTTGAAACTCGTAAAAATCAATATTTTTTGATAGATGCCATATCGATTTTCAATAATTTATTGGTTTGCTAATGATTTCAAATAGGAAAATAAATTTTGAAACAATCGTGATTAATGTTCACAAAGTAGACAAAGCAAGTTGCCTTTTCACGTAAATATCAATATTTTTAAAAGTTTGTAAAAGATAAACTTCGAAAAGTAGCCAAAACAGCTTGCTTTTACACGTAAATTTCAATATTTTTTAAAAGTTTGTAAAAACTAAACTTTGTAATACAACTTTGTGAAATGTGTTGAAACTTCACAAAAGCAAAATTTTCAATCGATACCATATCAATTTTCACTAATTTTATTCATTTTCTAATGATTTCAAATAGCACATTAAATTTTCAAACAAACTTGATTAACGTTCAAAACGTAACTAAAACAGCTTGCTTTTACACGTAAATTTCAATATATTTAAAAGTTTGTAAAAGATAAAGTTTGAAATATATATTTGTGAAATCTGTTTAAACATGTCAAAATAATTATTTTTCGATTGATACGTATCGATTTTCAATAATTTTATTGGTTTTCTAATTATTTCAAATAGGAAATTAAATTTTTAAACGAGTGTGGTTCAAAAAGTAACCAAAACAGATTGCTTTTACACGTAATTTCAATATATTCAAAAGATTGTAAAATCTAAACATTGTATTATAACTTTGTGAAAACTGTTTACACGTAAATTTCAAAATATTCAAAAGTTTGTAAAACATAAACTTTGTAATATAATTTTGTGAAATCTGTTGAAACTTGCAAAATCAATATTTTTCGATCGATACCTATCGATTTTCAATAATTTTATTGGTTTTCTAATGATTTCAAATAGAAAATTATATTTTCAAACAAGCGTGATTAACGTTCAAAAAGAAACCAAAACAGCTTGCATTTACACTTAAATTTCAATAATTTTTGAAAAGTGTGTAAAACCTAAACTTTGTAATATAACTTTGTGAACCCTGTTGAAACTTATCAAAATGAATATTTTTCGTATCGATTTTCAATAATTGTATTGGTTTTCTAATGATTTCAAAAAAGCGTGATTAACGTTCAAAAATTAACCAAAACACATAAATTACAATATTTTTGAAAACTGTGTAAAACATAAACTTTGTAATATAACATTGTGAAATGTATTGAAACTTGTCAAAATCAATATTTTTCGATCGATACCGTATTGATT
Source organism: Acanthosepion esculentum (assembly GCA_964036315.1). Classification (NCBI taxonomy): domain Eukaryota; kingdom Metazoa; phylum Mollusca; class Cephalopoda; order Sepiida; family Sepiidae; genus Acanthosepion; species Acanthosepion esculentum. The sequence continues at coordinate 37,614,146 of OZ038500.1, read as the reverse complement.
TTCAATAATTTGATTAGTTTTCTAATGATTTCAAAGAGCAAATTAAATTTTCAAACAAGCGTAATTAACGTTCAAAAAGTAACCAAATCAGCTTGCTTTTACACTTAAATTTCAATATTTTTGAAAAGGTTGTAAAACATAACCTTTGTAATATAAGTTTGTGAAACCTGTTGACACTTTTTAATATAACATTGTGAAATGAATTGAAACATGTCAAAATCAATATTTTTCGATCGATACCGTATCGATTTTCAATAATTTTATTGGTTTTCTAATGATTTCAAATAGCAAATTAACGTTTCAAACAAGCGTCATTATCGTTCAAAAAGTAGCCAAAACAGCTTACTTTTACACGTAAATTTCAATATTTTTGAAAATTTTGTAAAACCTAAACTTTGTAATATAACTTTGTGAAAATCGTTGAAACTTGTCAAAATCAATACTATTGGATCGATACCATATCGATGTTCAATAATTTTTTTGGTTTTCTAATGACTTCAAATAATAAATTAAATTTTCAAACAATCGTGTTTAACGTTGAAAAACTAGACAAAACAGTTTGCATTTACATGTAAATTTCAATATATTTGAAAAGTTTGTAAAACCTAAAATTTGTAATATAACTTTGTGAAAATTGTTGAAACTTGTCAAAATCAATACTATTTGTTGAAACTTGACTAATGCATGGGATAATAATGCAACACAAAATGTACTTAGAACAAAATGTATTGAAAGAAAAAAGTGTACACAATATTTACATATAGTCTTTTGTATATTCCTGGGAAGACCGTTCCTGGAGAATGTGTTGACTGAGTCGCAGTCGGGCAGAGTCTCTGGTTGAATCTCTTGATTCGTTCTCCTCTCTTCCCGGTACCAACCATATTTATATGGTCGGTACTCCACTATGCAAATTAGGTGGATCCTACCACAACACCCCCTCCCAAACCTTGGAATACCTTTTGGATTTCAAACTGGCTTCCTATATGGGATGATGATTATGGCTATTTCTTTGTAGATCCCATTTGCATACTTCATATGCATATGTCCATCCGCTTAATTTTAATATCTTTTCCGTTTTGGATTCACGTCCAATGGGTCCGTGAACTTTCGTTTCCTACCGGATCTTCTCGGTTCAGGAGTATTCTGCGGAGGTTCCACTTGAAAAATATCATACATTACATCCATGGGATCTTCCTCCTCATCCGGTATACTCTCTTCATGCTCTAGAACGTAACATTTTTTAAGTTGGTTCTGGTGTCTTTTATGAGTATTCTTCGGCCCTTTAATTATGTAAATCAGGTCACCGATTCTCTTGTCCACTATGCCTCGCTCCCAGAACTCAACGTTGTTATTGTAGCACTTGAAAAACACCTTCTCTCCGGAGGTGTATCTTTTTCTAGCTGTATACATAGTATTCTTTACTCTATTTTTTCCTGGCAAAAGCTTGTCAAACACTGACTTAACTTTCCTAGCGAACATTAGTTCAGCTGGTGCCATGTTTGATTGTGTTCTCTGGTTTGGCGTGATTCTGTATACTTGTAGGAATTGCTGAAGCGCCTTTTCCGTTGGAACTCATGAGTCTTTTTTCAGAGCGCGCTTTAAAGTATCGACAAATCTTCACTATGCAAATTACCACGCACTATTCGATCGATACCATATCTATTTTCAATAATTTTATTGGTTTTTTAATGATTTCAAACAATAAATTAAATTTTCAAACAAGCGCGATTAACGTTGAAAAATTAGCCAAAACAGTTTGCATTTACATGTAAATTTCAATATATTTCAAAAGTTTGTAAAACCTAAAATTTGTCATATAACTTGTCCAAATCAATACTATTCGATCGATACCATATTTTGTAATATAACTTTATGATAATTGAAAATGTTTTTCAATTGAAAATGTTGAAATGAAGTAGAATTATAGCAAATAATCTAATGTTTCAATTTGCAAAGTTGAAATCAAATGGAATTATAGACGTTTTTGTTATTTTATAATTGAAAATGTAAAAATAAAATGGAATTATAGCAGATTTTATCATTTTTCAATAGAAAATGTTCTAATCAGGTGATTTCAAACTTTTCAAATGAAAAAAATTAACTGCTAAAATTCTACTTTATTCAACATTTACAAAATAACACAACCTACTATAATTTCATATGATTTCAATATTTCAAACTGAAAAATAACAAAATCAGATATAATTCTTCTTTATTACAATATTTTCAATTAAAAAATAACAAAATATGCAATAATTCCATTTGATTTCAACATTTTCAATTTACAAATAAAAATATATGCTATAATTCTACCTGATTTCAAAATTTTCATTTGAAAAATGATAAAATCTGACAAGTTTTAATGGATTTCAATATTTGCAATTAAAAAATAGCTTAATATGCTATAAGTCCATTTTATTTCCAAAATTTTCAATTGAAAAATATTATTATCTGCTATAATTTCTACATTTTCAATTGAAAAATATCAAAATCAGTTATAATTCTATTTGATTTCAATATTTTCAGTAGAAAAATAACAAAATCTGCTATAAATGTACTTGATTTATGATATTCAATTAAAAATAATAAAATCTGCTACAATTTCATTTGATTTCATCATATTCAGTTTAAAAATATCAAAATCTGTTAAAATTCTACTTGATTTCAACATTATCCATTAGAAAAAAATGCTATAATTCCTTTGGATGTCTTCATTTTCCATTCAAAAATAAGAAAACATCTGCTATAATTCTGCTTGATTTCAACATTTTCTATTGAAAAACGACAAAATCTGCTATAATTCCATTTTACTTTTACATTTTCTATTGTAAAATAAAAGAATCTTCTATAATTCCATTTGATTTCACCTTTTTAAATTGAAGCATTAAATTATTTGCTATAATTCTAATTTATTTCAACATTTTCAATTGAAAAATACCAAAATATGCTATAATTCCATGTGATTTCAAATTTTTCAAATGAAAATCGCGATATTTTATGCATATTCTTCCTTTTTTTAATAGAAATATAAAAATCTTCTCTATTTTATTCAGATTTCAATTTTGGCATAGAAATATGAAAATGGGCTATATTTTATTTAGATTTTGTATTTTTTATGAAAATATGAAATTCATTTTTATTTTACTCAGATTTTGACATTTTGTATAGAAATATGAAAATCATCTATATTTTATTCAGATTTTGTCTTTTTTATATAGAAATAGGAAAAACAGGAATATTTTATTCGTATTTTCACATTTGTATATAAATATGAAAAACAGCAATATTTTGTATATATATATTATATATTTGTTTTGTTTAGAATTAAGGAAATCATTGATATTATATTCAGATTATAGAAATATCATAAACAGCAATATTGTATGTGTATTTTTACTTTTTTATATAGAAATATGAAAAATACCAATGTTTTATATATATATTGACTTTTTCATATGAACATAAGAAACAGGAATTTTTATCCATACTTTAACTAACTGATATTGAAATATGAAAATCAGCTACATTTTATGCATATTTTGACTTTATTTATTTAGGAAGGTGTCAGCAATATCTTAGTTCGGAGAACACCAAGATATCGCTCACTTGGACATGGTCAAGCCCTCCATCTCACTCAACACTATTGACTTTTGTTGCTAGTATTTCTCACTAAAAGATATAATATGCATCAAATGAAGTTGATTTTAATATTTCTCTATGAATGACAAAACTTGAAAATAATAATGCTTATTTGCCAAATTACTATATAAAAAATTAAAAATCTGTTCAAAATGTAGCTGTTTTTCATAAAGAACAAAATATGCATAAAATGGTACTGATTTCTATATTTCTAAATTTCAAAATATGCCTCGAATATTTCTCATTTTCATATTTCTATATATAAATCAAAATATACATCAAATGTAGCTGATATATACATATTTCTATACAACTAATTCAAAATACTTATGAAATATAAATGATTTTAATATTTCTATATAAAAAAGGCAGAATACGTATAAAATATTGTTGTTTTTCATATTTCTAAAAAATAAATCAATATATGCATG